>JAGPOW010003447.1:4086476-4109950 GCA_030014935.1 Caiman crocodilus
CTGCGGCCTCACCAAGGCTGAGTACAAGGGGAGAATGACGTCTCGGGATTTGCTTGAGAAGCATCTATGGATGCAAGCCAGCGTTTTGGTCGCTTTACTAGTTGCAGCATTGCACTGCAGGCTCATGTTCATCTTGTGGTCAATGATGAACCTCCAAGTCTTTCTTCCACAGTGCTAGCCAACATAGCACTGCTGAGCCTATGAGGATGCTGCAGGTTTTTCTTCCCAAGATGGAGAACCTTGCATTTATCGGCATTGAACGCCATCAGATTCTCGTCCGCCCACTGGCTGAGCCTGTTCAGGTCAGCCTGGATCACCCTCCTGTCTTCTGGTGTGGACACTTTGCCCAAAGTCCGGTGTCATTGGCGAACTTGGCCAATCCGCTTCTGACTCCAGTGTCCACATCATTAATGAAGATGTTGAAGTATGGTTATGGGTCCAAGGACAGAGCCTTGGGGGATCCCACTGGTCACAGGACACCATGACGAGTGACTTCTATCAATTACTACCCTCTGGGTCCAACCCCGGAGCCAGTTTCCCAGCCAGTGGATAGTGGAGGACCCAAGGCGACAACTGGCCAGTTTCTCCAAGAGGTGATCGTGGGAAACCAGACTGAAGGCTTTTTTGAAGTCAAGATATATGACATCAATCTCTTCTCCCTTGTCCAGGTGATATATCACCTGGTCGTAGAAGGAAATGAGACTGGTCAAGCAAGACCTACCCGCAACAAACCCGTGCTGGCTATCCCTTAAGATATTGGCATTGGCCAGTCCATTAAGGATAGCCTCTTTAATAAACTTTTCTAAGATCTTCCCTGGGATAGAAGTCAGGCTGATGGGCCTATAATTAGCTGGATCCTCTTTCCTCCCTTTCTTGGTTGGGAAACACTGATCTAGTCCAATCCCCCTGCTCAAAGCAGGACTGTCCCCAACTAGATCATCCCAACCAAGGCTTTGTCTAGCCAGGTCTTAAAAACCTCAGAGGACGGAGGTTCCACCACCTTCCTGAGTAACCTGTTACAGTATTTTATTACTCTCCTAATGAGAAAATTCTTCCTAGTATTTAATCTAAGCTTCCCTTGCTGTAACTTGAGACCGCTGCTCTTTGTTCTGTCACCTGCCACCACCAGCTCCATCCTCTTTGGAACCCCTTGTCAGATTCCAGACTGATATTAAATCCTCTCTCCATCCTCCTATCTAGACTAAATAAACCCAGTTCCCTCAGCCTCTCTTCAGAAGTCATATAACATTTGTAGCTGTTCTTTTCAATGCATGAATATATATATTTTTAACTAACTTTTAAATTACCATTTTAGAAACTACTGAATTACTAAAAACACTTCTTCCCCCTCTTTGAAAATCTGAACACATTTATCAACTCTCATTTTATTACTGCAATAGGTCAACTGCCTCTTAATTTCAACACAGGCCTGTTAAATTTTTGTTAAGGTGGAACTGGCACCACTATTTAACATTCTGTACAACAAATATGACCCTCTTGCACCCACATGTTAGGGCAAGGACCATATGTTACTTGTTTTGAAAAGGACCCAGGTAGTATTTCAGCATTTGAAAATTAGGAACCTCCAAATTCTGAGCTAACTTCCTACAACTATAAGTTGTTTTGAAC
Source organism: Caiman crocodilus (assembly GCA_030014935.1). NCBI lineage: Eukaryota > Metazoa > Chordata > Crocodylia > Alligatoridae > Caiman > Caiman crocodilus. Next base: position 4,088,106 of record JAGPOW010003447.1, read on the forward strand.
AGGAACTTTACTTCTTGATAGCAAGAAAACTATAAAAGGTGGTTAATTCCTGTTACTTCCCTTCTCTGACTGCATGCTCCTGCTTGCGAGACAAAGGACATAAGTCTGTCCAACCTTCATATGTGATATAGTAAACATGTTATATAACCTTTCCATCTTTTACCAAGCATGCTAGTTGCTGAAGGTGGCACCTTCCACCCAAGACAATTACACAAACCAAAATATTTCTCTGATTAACACCAGAGGGAGAACTAAGAATGAAATATGGTGACAGACTGGTAAGTGAAAAGGCTGAGGGAAAGAAATAGAAGAAACGCCCTCTTAAATGCAAGGCTTTCTTAATGGCAGCTGGATTTCAGTCCAAGTTACATCTAGCTAAAAGTACTGCTAAATATGTAACTCTGAAGTCTGACAGGTCTCATCTGAACAAAATCTTGATTTTAGTGGAAACTAAAGATCTTCTGAAAAACAGGCACCTTAGGGACAAAGCAATTCCTAATCACTCTACTATTGACTGTAGTCAAAAAGGAGCAAGAAAAAAATCCAGGCAGCAGACAACTTACAATTTGGCCTTTAAACACATGATCTCAAACTAGACAGAACCTATACTGGGATACTACAACCTTTTCTTCATAGGAAGTAGAATACAAAAAAAAAGAATCAGTCTCCAAACTGCTACAGTATATGTGCTTTGAAGACTTAATGCTACTATGGAGATTGTTCAAATCATACACACAGAATTTCCCCCTACCCATGCACTATACTCTCTCATTACCTTTTTAAGTTTTTTCTTTGCTGCTACATTAGTGCCAACATTTCCTTCAGTTTTTGTGGTAGTTTCGTCAACTGCATCTTTCTTTTCCTCAGTTGACACATCGCCTAAATTTGCAACATCGGTGTCATCTCCTGCTGAGCTGCCACTTTCTAGCAGAGCTGCTGCCTCTTCCTCATCTACTAGCAGCTCATCTTCAGATTCAAGGAGCAGACTAGGTTCATCTTGCTCTGCCTGTTCACTGCCTTTTGCAGCTGGTTTCTCAGCATCACCCTCCTGCTTCTCCTCTTTCTCTTTATCTTCAGCACCACCACTTTCAGTTTTCTGAGTACCATCTGTCTTTGATTTTTTATCACTTGGAGAATCTTTGTTATCTGGAGAATATGTTCGCTTTCTGTAAGAGAAAAATATTTATTTTCATTACATTCTAGTCTACTTCAATTAAAGGATGTTAACCTCATTATAAAGAGAACATTACCTAGCTTTGTCTTTTTTCAGTAGTTCAACTCCTTTGTTGGGAATCTAGAAAATAAAACATTTAAGTTATGACAAGTTTGTTTTTATACAATCACTACAGGACTCAGGGAATGGCATTACTCGGAAAGGGAACTGCATTATAGCTGCCCACCTCTTGTTATTTCATTCCCTAAGCCCTAGAGCTATCTGGCTGTTAAAAGGACTAAGTGGTGTTTCCTTTTTGCACTATGATTCTTACAGACAGTCACTTGGTTTATGTTGTTGTCCAAGTGCCACTTTTCCTGGAAGACATCCCAAAATATATAACTACTAACAGTATTCAAATAGTGATGGCACCATCCCAGCCCTGCACATATTTTCTCCTTTGTACATTTCAAATTGACAGCACGAAAATGCAGAAAAACTTTTAAAAACCTAGCATGCTTTCTAAATGGTAGGTCAAAAAAGTATAGGAAACTTGTATATGATGATGATAATAGTATTTTGTTAACATTCTCTACTTAGGTGCATTTGCCACAGCATTTCACAGCAGAAAAAAATACTGCATCAGAGACGGCATGGTAGATCAAAATACGTACCTCAAATATGTCTGAATACGGTATGAATGTATACAAATGAGAGAAGCATGGGAAATATGAGATAAGCTGGAATAGCTATGATCTGACTGGTATCACAGAGACCTGGGACAGTTCTTATGACCGGATTGTGAACATCAAAGGCTACGCTCAATTTTGGAAGTAGAGGGGGGTAGTGATGTCACCTTACATGTCAAACACAGATTTGTTCCCTGGTTAAGGAGGAAGAAGGTAAGAGTGGAATGCATTTGGGTGAAGATGAAAGGTAAAAGATACAGCACTGGTATAATGATGGGGATGTATTATATACAACCAAGTTAGGAAGAAGAAGTGGATAAGACACCCCTGAAGAAGGTAACAAAGTTATCCAAAAGCTATGAAATAATACTGATGGGAGGCTTCAATTTACCTGGCATCTGCTGCAAAAACAATAAAGCCAAACAAAGCACTGAACCAGTTTTTAAACTTGCATGGTGAGTAACTGTTCCAAAATGCTGAGGATACAAACAGGGGATTTTCTCTCCTGGATCATCCTGACATAATAGGGAAGAATTGGTGCAGGATGTGAAGGTAATGAGCAAGTTAGGAGGAAGTGATCCTGACCTGATAGAACACCAGATCCTGAGATAGGGAGAACAAGAGGAATACAGAACCAGGACACTGACAGACAGGGAGGGACGGGGGGAAAGAGGAACACACTTTAACAGAAGCAGCAGCAGCACATTAGTTTGACCCAGGTCTGCAGTCTCTGTGATGTGGGGCTTTTTGGTGCTTTTAGCTAAAGCCGATTCAATCAGCTATCGGATAAAAGAGCCCCAAAGACCCGCTAAAGCGCCCAATCTATACAAAATGTTGGGAAAGCCACGTGCAATTAATGCATTGCCTCTTCTGGGCACGCGCTGGGCCTGGTGTGGGCATTTAAAAGTAAAGAGATGTTTTTTCTCCCCCCTCAGCTGCACAAGCAACCCAGATTTAAAAAAAAGGTGGATTTCAACTGACTTAAGGAGTCAATAGGCATGGTGCCACTGGAAGAGAAACTGAAAGATACAGGGACCTAGGAGGGCTGGGAGCTTCTAAAGAGCACAGGTGGGGAAGCCCAACAAGAAACTGTCCCAACATGATGGAAGCACAAGAAAAATGGCAAGAAACCAACCTGGCTGCACAAGGAGCTTCTAACTAAGGATGTATGTAAGTACGGAATAAAAAAAATATCCATTTAACCTGTTTTAGTTTCAATGATTAAACAATTAATTGATATGGCAAACCCCACCCTGGCCCATGTAGAGCTGCTCTGGCCTGACCTATGAAGCACCCCTTCCTGGCCCAGCATCAGTGGGGCACTTCCAGCCCCAAGGTGCAGCAGGGACTCAGCACCTCACCTGGGCCCCACTCCCCAGGGCTGCACCTCATGACAAACTGGGCAAGTGAGTGGGTCCTCTCTAGGCCCAGGCCCAAGTATGGACAAGACAGGATGGGACAGGCAGGGCATACCACAGGGGTGAGCCACAGGCCCAAGGGAACACTTATGTCCACCTTGCCCCTGCCAGGACCTGGAGCCAACGTGGGTTCAGCCAGGGAGTACATGAGAATGCCACCAGCAACAGAAGTCACCACATCCAGCTGCACATGTGACAGGGGCTGGGACAGGGACAGGCCCTGTGGCACTGGGCTCCAGCCCGTGACTGCAAAGTCAGGTGGAGGGGGACTACCCCGGACTACCCGGAGCAGTACTGGCTCTGTAGCAGGTGGCAGGGACCTGCCCAGAGCTCAGGCTACTTGTGGCAAAAAGCAGGAAGGCTGCAAGCAACTACATAGGGGTCTGCAGAACCTAGGTATAAGTGCTAGTCTCCTCCTTCCTCCTGCCCTGCTGTCTTCTGGTTCTGCTGAGGCACCACATGGCTTCAACCCTGCTAAACTGTGCCCCACCTCATGCTAAATGACAACTGATAAGCTATAACTGGTTATCAATGTACTTAAACAATCACTTAACCATTCACAACCCTAGCTTCCAGGCTTCAAATGCAAAAAGAGAGCAATGGAAAAAGTGGGCAGGTCACCAAGGAAGCTTACCAGGTAATAGCATGAAACTGCAGACAAAAGTCAGGAAGGGAACAAAGAATGAGCTGCACCTGGTGAGGGAGGTTAACAGCAACAAAAGTTTCTGCAAGTATGCTGGCCAGGAAAAAGAGAGACCAAGGAAATTATGGATCCACTATTAAGAGTTCTCCCCAACTCTTTTAACAATGCAAAAAAGGTAGAGCTACTGAGCAGCTACTTTGCATCAGTCTTCACAAAAAACACACAAAAAAAATTTAACACCTAACAAATATTATTTGGATAAGGAAAGAGACAGGCTGAAGGATGAGATAACAAGAGAAAGGGCACAGAACTTTTGATAGGTCTGAATGAAAAGAAGTCAGCAGGGCCTGATGAACTTTATCCCAGGGTACTTAAGGAACTGGCAGAGGAGATCTCAGCACCCTCGGCGGTGATATTTATGATGAAGTTGTGGGAGATGGGCAAGGTACAAGAGAACTGGAAAAAAGCCATGATAGCGTGACTCTGTTTAAGAGAGGCAAAAAGGAGGATTGTGGGGTAGGGTGTACAGACTGGTTAACTTCCCAGGTACTGATGTGAGGCTACTGGGGCACATTCTAAGCAAATCCCCTGGCAAACATCCAGAGGACTATCTTCTTAAACAAAATAACTACTTGGGTGAATGAAGGGAATGCTGCTGATATAGTTAGGGACCTACCTATTTCACAGAGGCTGCTTCCAGATTGCACAGTTCTAGTGTGATGTCAGGTACCATTTCTGTGGTGGAGCCCCCATGCCTCCGATTGGCCAAGGGGCCCCAGAAGTGCCACCCCTCCTCAGAGACTGGCCAACTGGTAGTCTCCAGGGAAGGGTGGGACTCACAAGGCCTTGAGGCCAGAGGTATGCCCTCCCTTCCCCCATCATGCTCTGCTGCGCACACACCCCCTCCCAATACCACCACTTTAGGACACTTGGGCTTCCTGCCTCTGTCAGTAGCTCCCTCTCTTCCTCCCTGTTGATGATGAATACAGCAACAGCTTGGCCAGGCCTACATATAAAATCTTTATCTTTTAGAGTAATTTCACTCTAAAGCCAATCTGTTTGACATACAATCTTTATGACCAAATTAAAACAGTGCATCTTGCACAAAAGTGCAAAGTGGCAGTTGGGACCATACAAAATAGAACAACCCTAATTGGTTTTATTCTCTGTGCTAGATTATGTCAAATCAAGAAAACTGTCAACAAAGACCTAACATGCCCATCACATCAGTGTAACTAAGGAAGCCAGTGAAGGCAAGGAAACTATGTATGCATTTCAATTGACCTAGTGGCTAAAGAAAACAAAAGGCTAAATATGCATTTCAAGAGAAACTTGTAAAAGATGCCCTGTATGTGACAAACACACCCTGCTCACCTTTTTCCCAACAAACATCTAATGCATAGGGTGCTACAAATGTCTAAACGATTCAATGCATGTCTGGAGTTTGGGAAACAGACCATCACCCACGCAAGCTACTGCAACTGTGCTCCATTTGATAAACAAATACCCCAAAACAGGTTTGGTGATACCTAAGCATCCTGGTCTGACCACTCAAGGCCCATCCTCTACAATTAACCTATAACCGCAGGGGCTGCAGAAATGCATAAGGATATACAGTTGTGATATGACAATCAACCTTTCCCTTCTACTACATTTTCTTAGAAAATGGGGGTACTGGATGCAGCCAAGCCTGGGCATTTTAACTAAGGTGTGCCAATATTCCTGCTGGAATTTAAATCTGGAGATTCTTCCCAACTAGAAGGTCTTGCCCCTCTGCTCATGGTCAGACTGATGGTCATATTTGGAGTCAGGAAGAAACTTTACCCTGTGGTCAGACTGACCATGCAATCCTACCTGGGTAGGATTGGACTGTGAGGGGTTTTGCCTGCCAGAGATCTACGGAGTGTATTTTAACAACTTTCACAGAAGCAGGACATTGGCTACTATGCTCCCCCTGCTTTACCTGTGGCTGATTAAGGTATTGTCTTGTACTGTGTCTACATTGATCATATAGTTTTAATAGGAGGTTATAATGGATTTGTATAAGATGGTTTAGATAAGGATGATCCTGCCTCAGGCAGAGGGTTGAACTAGAGGCCCCTTCCTGCTGTACTTCTAGTTCTGATTAAGAATCTATTTATGCATTAGGGCTACCATATTTCCAGGTCCAAAAATGAGGACAACTGTCTGGGGGGAGGGAAGGGGGCAACTCTACCCCTGCTCATTCTGTTGCTCCTCACTGACAAGCTCCACACCCCCAGCCCTGCTGCTGCCCCTCACTCCAGACCGACTGACCCCACCCCTGCCCCTTACTCCCAAACCACAGTACTCCACACCCCTTACCCCTGGCTGGTGCCCTTGTCTCCTGACCCACAGTCCCCTGGTGCAATCCACATGCCCCCAGCCCTGCTGCTGCCTCTCACTAAACCCAGACATTTGCTCTTATTGTAAAAAAAACACCTGGACACAGCACAGGGGTCCAAAAAAGAGGACATGCCTGGGAAAACCTGGATGTGTGGTACCATTTATTGTTAACAAACTCCTGATTCGTATGCAGTTAGAGCCTGTATACATATGGAGTTAAATCAAGAAGAAATTATGCTAGGTGTGAAATGCCATGTTTAGTTTGGCAAAAAACAACCAACCAACCTGGTTTCTGTTCAGTTTATTAACACATCTGCAAACTGAGTTAAGATAAACAGGAATAAAGCACTCTCATTCCTAAGTATAACTAACAAGGAACAACTTCATGGGTCTACAGGATCTGTAGATTAGTACTAAAGGGCTTTTCATGTAACATATCTAAAATATTAAGAATTAAATTTTTTGTGGTAAGGGCAACTTTACTTGGGACTCTCAATCATAAACCAAGAATCAATTCTGCAAGAAATCAAAGGAAGGAAGCCAGCAACAAAAACTGGGATTTATCAAGGCAGAAGGGCTGGTAGATATTGCCTTCAGATTTTGACTGCACAAATCCAATGACCATTTTAATGAGAGAAAAATAAGTTACATTGAGAAGACTACTACATCCTGAATAAGGTTTAGACATGAACAGAAGTAAAAAAGAAAATGAAACAAGAGGAATAGTAACCTGAAACAGTCAATTTGCAAATGGCTGGATTCCTATAGAAATTCAACTTGTAGACTTACTATTTTACTACTTTTTCCATATCATCCAAATTAAAAATAAACAGGTACTTAGATTTCTTCTCATTTTAAAAACAGATCACTCACCCTTAATACCAGCTTCTTGTACTTTTCAGACAAGTCCACCTTCACACATCTGCCTTGGAACCAAAGTGCTTTGTTTGCACAATGCTCAACCATAGCTAAAGCATCTTCTCTGGTCTCCATCTCTATGAAAGCCTAAAAAACCAAAAAAAGATTAGACTACATGTAAGTATGCAAGAGTTATATAATAAGATTTTACAGGAGTTATTTAAATTAGATCAAGGCCAAATTCCAACTTAAAGTACCTTTAGTTCATGCACACAATCAACCCAATTTTACATATTTGCAGCCCTGAAAAAACACCTACATTTGTCAGTGCTACAGGCCTTAGGACAATGCAATGTTTTTACTGTACAAGTAGTTCTGAAATGACAGAGGTACTTAATTGATCTGAAAGAGTCATCTTAAAAAGACAGTGTCAGTGTAGTTTTTGTTTGAATTTTGAACTAGTTAGTTTGAACAGGATGTCCACCCCCGCTCCTCCCCATTACAAGACAAGAACTGCACCCTGTGCTAATATTGCTGGGCTAGAGGGACTGCTCTGGATAGTTCCATTCAAAATTTTTGGAGCAATACCAGAAAGTGGCAGCAGGCAGTTGCTCATCCAAAAGGCATCTTTGCGTGGAATTCTGGTGCAATCTATGCTGTTTAAAACACAGATTTACTTTTCTGGAGAGGACAGAAAAGCAGTTTTGGTTCAAGTGTCAGTAAGCGTAAAATCCTGCCTTAGCATCAAAATCTGGAGAACACAACAGGTACCATGCTTACTGGTGCACAACACATACACCAAGGTGAATTGGGAAGAGCAACTAGAATAGGAAACAGATTGCGTACTAATTTTTGCTAAGGTTTACAATCTAGAAGCACTTTGAGATCCCCAATTGCTTCTAGGTTTTCAGGTGAACACTAATTATGAAATTTATTTCTCCTGTTTGGGGACCTGACAGACATACCTGATTCTTTCACTTTTTTTTTTTAAATTAGTGTGGAGCTTAAAAGTACTGAGATCCAATCGTTCACAATTGATGTGCACGTGTCCCATGTATGTATAAATGACGCATTTAAGTTTATATCTACTGAGAAATGTTTTGTGGTAATATGCTTAGTATAGGTCATTTTCAATGGTCTTTTTTTAAAATTAAACCTCAAGGAGTCATAATGAAAAAGGTTTTGCATGTTTAGTGAGGTGCACGAGATAAGTTGAAGGAACTCCCCTTTTTTCTTTATTAAATTACTAGCATGTATGTATGTAGGATTTTACGGGCACTCGTGATAGATTTTTAATTGTTTAAAATTAAAAGACTGCCCGTAAAATCCTGGGTAGGGCCCACCCAGTAGCACCATGGGGCACAACTCCATGCTGCCACTGCTGCGCTTCATTCTGGCAGCCACTGCAGCATGGGGTTTCCTCCTGCACCAAGGTCCTACCTGCTGAGCTGTGGAAGCTACTCCAGCAAGGTTGTGGTTTGGGAGTAAGGGGCAATGGCATGGGCACAGCACTGGCATATCAGGGCTGTTCAGCACCACAAAGCGGCGGGTGAGACCACCACAGCTGGACCTACATCCTGGTGAGCAAATGCAACAGACAGTTCTGATTTTCTATGTTAAAAAAACCAAAATCAAATCCCAAAATATATAGGTATTTAGAATTTATTTTATTGCAATGATTGAGACACGGGTAGGCTTGCAAATTGCTTCAAAATTGTAAATATATCAATAAAACATAATCATGACAGACAATTAGAGTGGATTTCTATCTTAACTGCAGAAAAATGTGGATTTGGGGGGTTTTGGTCACAGAATTTTGGGTTTGTTTTAAAATCAGAGAATTTTGTATTGTCAAACAAAGAATACCAGGATCCCTGTTGATGTCACACCCAAGTGACAATTTTAAAAGGCTCTCTGGTTATTTGCACACAAATCTATTCAACCTTTCACTTAAGATTATGCACAACTCAATAAAACATCATAAAACCATGTGGAATGTTACCTGGCTTTTCATTCTCATCAGTATGTAGTTCTTTATTTTTCCATATGGCTCAGCTAGTTTGAGCACTGAATTGTCAGAATATCCTGAATGAGGTAAATTACTGAGGTGAATCACACGACCAAGTTCTGGCTTTGGTGGCTCAGTTTTTTGGTCAGGCTTCCCTTCTGGTTTCTAAAAATTAAGAATTAATACAAACTTAAAATGTAAATTCTTAAAAAAAAAATCTTTTTATAATTTAAAATGACCAAATTACATCCATGACAAAGATTTAAGTCCCAGCTTTACTATCATATTTACTTGAATACAAGACTAATAAGACGTATTGACTGCTGGGGTCCAGCTCAGTGAACTATATAGTAAACAACAAACCTTTTAGGCTATAGACTAATATCATGCATATTTTGTACTATATAAGTACACACAAAAGTGCTGTTTAAATATGTGTTTATGGAGCATCTATACTAAAACTTACAGCAGTTTCAAGAGAGATAAAATGCATCAGTTCTTGATTAACTAAATCTATGTACCCATAACTATTTGTCTATATGCAAATTACTACAGACATGGTTATTTCAAAGAATGTTTTGAAATTTGCCCCTGACCTCTGTGCTCAGGGAGAGCAGGGTCTGACAAAGGGAAACAAGGGGAAGGGGCTGAGGGATTAAGCTAAAGCACAGAGGAAAAGGGGGCTACTTGACCCCCCCCATAACAGGACCCCTACCCAATTACCAGAATGGAAAGGGGATCCCAGAGTACCTGGTCATTTTCCCTTTCTTCACCCCCTAATTGTCCATCTTTTACTCTTAATTTTTGCACGTTTGCCAGTGCATCCTTTCCCCCCTGGTTTTCTGGTTCTGATTTCCCCCTTCACCCCATCCTTTCACTTCATCTCTGTACCTATTCAGCCTGTGCCCAGTGATGACACCAGAGGCAACCTCATAGGCAGGGGAGCCTGAAGCAAGACAGTTGCCAGTTCCAGGTGCAGACACAGCCCAATGACCAAGGGGGGTGGAAGTGGAGGGGTCATGCAACCCAGAGGGCCCTATATAAATCCAAGCCTCAGGCCAGTCTAGCTGTGGAAGCCGCCAGGGACAGAACCTTCTTTGAGAGGCATGAGAACTAGAGTCTGAGGACTGCAGTGAAATGACTCAGGAGGTAGCCCGAGTGAAGCCCTGTCAGTCAGTTTTTATGGGGCTATGCTCTTTGTAAAGCACTGGAACAGGTTGCCTACAAAGGTGGTGGAATTTCCATCCTTGAAGGTTTTTGAGACCCAGATAGACAAAGCCTTGGCTGGGATTGTATAGTTGGGAATGGTATTACTTTGAGCAGAGGATTGGACTAGATGACCTCCTGAGGTCCCTTCCAACCCTGATTTTCTGTGACCAAATGAAGCTGAGCTTGCCTAGACTGAAAGGCAGAAGGTGACAGGGGTAAAACAGGATTCAAGGTCCCTAAGCTACCTACACAGCAGGTTCTGGAATCTGAGATCATGGGGTGTGACCAGAGCTAAGCCAGAAACTTGTGGCCCTGAACAGCATGTCCCAAGATAGAGGGCTAAGCAAGAGCAAAATTGAGACAAAGCTGGGGGGGGGGCGCGAACGCGGCAGCCCTGGCCGCACGCCTCAGCAACACAGGTCCCCCTGTGCAGCTTCCCCTACTAATTTGACATCAAGATGTGGCAGGTGAGACTACTGAATAAGGGAGACACCGAAGGGTGTAGACCATGGGGTCAGCAACCCCCGGCACGTGTCCCAAGCATGGCACACAAGGCCATTTTACTCAGCACACCACTGCCAGCCCGGGCTCTAAGCAGCTGCTACCAGCAGCCAGCGGGAAGGCTGCAAGCAGACTGGGCTCCATGGGCTGGCTGCAGCCAGGAAGCTGCAAACAGCTGCTCTAAGCTCCAGCATGCCAGCTCTTTCCAAAGTAGACGTTGTGGTTTTTTCGGCACTCCAGCCAAAAAACGTTGCCTACCCCGCATGTAGGCACTAGTAGGCCTACAGAAATGGGTACTCTGTAAGCAGTCTATACCCCACCCCAGATTTGTTTTCCCTGCTAAAGCAGTAGGAGGGGAACAAATTCAAGGAAAGCTTCCAGTAATTCAATTCTATACCTGGAAAATTACAAAAATATTATGAGTGTTCCATATATAGAATCTAATTATGGGGGGAACAGGAGCTCATCTTTTATTCAGGGTCACCTTACATTAGAGTAAATACTATATTTACATTTAATTTTATTTTACCTACTCTTTTAAGGAAAAAGTAAAATCATTACAACAATTTAATAAAATTGAATATTACACCAATTAAATATAAGGTTGTTTTAAAACACAAACTATTTACCTTTATTCTTTTGTATTTCTGGGACAGGTGGACTCTTACTGGTTTGCCAAATACAAGAGCTGGTGTTGTTGAATAATATTCTACTGCAGCCTGGGCATCTTCAGTAGTGGACATTTCAATGAATGCCTGAAATAGTACAGTATTAACTTATTTTTTACATTTCAGCATTATTCTTCCAAAAGGGAATTATTTTATGTAAGAGCTCAGGCTATTGTTTGAATCTTCCGCAAAATGACACAGTAGGTTAGTCCTGTTAGTCTGAAGTCAGGTAGAACATAGGGCAGGGCAGCATCCTGGAGAACAACTGAGAGATATGAACTTTCCTAGGTGCCAGCCTACTTTGTTAGATGCTTACTACTGCAAAACAATATACACCTTTAAAAATGAACTCAGGTAATGCAAGAATTAAGTCTTCTGCAGTAATATTATCCCAGTTTGTAGAGCTAGAAATAAACCTAAGCATCACTGCGTGTAAACTAAATACAGCAAAAGCTCCATTATCCAGCACCTATGGGGAATGGGGGGTGCTGGATAACCAAATATGTTGGTTATCCAAGAGGCGTTTCTGCCTGGTTGGGCAAAGACCCCTCCCACTGCATCCATATCACAGATTAATCATACCACCTCTCCCTCCCCTCTCCTAGTGTCAGTGTGCCAGGAGACGGGAAGGGAGGCTCTGTGCAGGCTGCTTTACCCCAGGCTGTGGCCCGAAGTGGGACCTGGCAAAACCAGAAGTCCCACTTCCAGTTTCGCTTTTGCCACATTGATCGGCATCAACCAGCATGCTGTTTAACAGAGCATGCCAGTTATTGAAGTGCTGGAAAATGCAGCTTTTACTGTAGAATGCACATATGTGAAAAGCAAGTCAGTGTCCTACCTAACTGCATGTAATTTAATTTGTTTAAATTCATAATTTAATGCATTAGAATAGTATTTTGCATTTCATTAGTTAAAAAGTTGCTTCTAAAATTCATTTTAGAAACTGAAGCTATACTATTACAGCATTTGTAAAATGCTATTTTCACTGTTCTGCCTGAAGGTTGGGGGCAGGGAGCGACAATGTTTCTTATAAAACAAACATGAGGAAAACAACATTTCTTATAAAATGAAGTAAATCATACTGCTCAGATATAAAAATTCAGACAGCAGCTAAAAAAATGCCAAAAATTAGTAGCATAGAAAGACTTCCAAGGGGAGGAAGGAGGATCCAGGTAACTATAGGCCAGTTAGGGCAGAGGCAGGCAATTATTTTGGGCAGAGGGCTGCTTACTCAGTTTTAGCAAGCTGTCGAGGGCCACTTGGGTAGCCCTGCCCCTTGACAGGTGTCTTGCCCCCTGGTCACCATCTTGGGACCAATGTCCCAGGGCCAGCACTGGTGGGGCCCAAAGCAGAGCACAGACTGGGCTGCACCAGCAGGGAAAGGGGGGAGCTGGCCTAGCTCCGTAGAGCCCCTGCTGGCTGGGACCCTGCGCTCAGACCCATTGGCACTGGCCCCATGCTCCCGCTGGATCCTGCACCTGCTCATTCCCAGTGTCCCCCAGCCCCACGGTACAGGCAGGGGGTAGAGCACAGTGCTGATGCCCTGCTCACCAGCAGGGAAGAAGCCGGTACTGAGCAGAGGTGTGGAGAAAGAAACCAAGGGCAGATGACTATTTTTTTTGACAGGAACAAAGGGCAGATGACTATTCATTTTCTAAATTTTTTAGGGGCCCCGCAGGCTGGATAGAATGGCCTCGTGATCCGCATACGGCCCACAGGCTGTATTTTGCCCACCTCCGAGTAAAACTCACCTCTATCCTTGGGAAAACCTTTGAAAAAAAATGATTAACAATTACATTTGTGGGAGTCCAGCAGGTAAAATAATGCTGAAGGGCAACCAGAACAGTTTAATTGTAGGTAGATCCTGTTTGACTAATTTGGTTTCCTTTTACAACCAGGTCACAAAATGCTTAGACACAGTAGTCAAGGTTGATGTTTTTTACTTGGATTTTAAAAAGGCCTTCGATATGGTGTCTCAACCCACTCTCATAAATAAACTAAATGGCTGCGAGGCAGATAATTAAACTATCAGGTGGGTGGTGAATTGGCTTAAGGGATGCACCCAGAGTGGTTGACATCAGCTTGGAAAGATGTGGGTAGTGGGATCTCCCAAGGTTCAAATCTTCGACCAGTAGTACTCAATATCCTCATCAGTGACCCGGATGAGGGCATGGAGAGCACTCTGTTCACGGACAACACCAAATTATGGAGCAAAGTAAACACACTAGGGGGCAAGGAATGGAATCGGGTGCATTTGGACAGGTTGGAAAAGTGAGAACAGAATAGGATGCAGTTTAACAGGTAAGTGCAAAGTACTGCACCTAGAGAGAAAGAATCACCAGTACACACACAGATAGGGAGATGACTTCCTAAGCAGCACAGCAGCAGAAAGGGATCTCAGAGTCATAAGCAACTCCAAGATGAACATGAGTCACTAATATGACAAAGTGATCAGTAAAGCTAACTGCACTCTACCATGCATTAGTAGGTGCATTACAAACAGGTGCAAGGAGGTGATACTTTCCCTCTATGCAACACTGGTACAGCCACAGCTGGAGTACTACATTCACAGTTTTGGGCACCGCACTTTAAGAGGGATGCGGAAAACCGTGAGAGGTCCAGAGGAGGACTACTCATGGTTAGCCCTCCTACAAATAAGGACCTACAAGGAGAGATTGAGGGACCTTGAGCTCTTCAGCCTCCACAAGAGAAGGCTGAGATGGGATCTAGTGGCCACCAACAAATTCACTAGGGGTGGGGGCAAGGAATAGGAGATGCTCTGTTTACCAGGGCACCCCTTGGAGTTACTAGAAACAACAGCCACAAACTGACAGAGAGCAGATTTAGATTGGACATCAGAAAGAACTTCTTTATTGTAAGGGTTACTAGAATCTAGAATGGGCTTCCAAGGGAGACAGAGCTCTCCCTTACCTTGGAGGTCTTTAAGACAAAAATGGACAAGCACCTAGCTGGGGTCACCTGACCCCAGTGCTCTTTTCTGCCCAGGGCAGAAGGTCAGACTCAATGCCCTACTAAGGTACCTTCCAACCCTAAACAACTATGAAATCTATGACTTAAAACCTTACCTCATTGATTTTGTTGAGAATTAAGTGATTTGTAATTATTCCAAAAGGTTCAACAAGCTGCAGCAACTGATACCTCAAGTTTTTCCCCCTTTGGAAATCCATGATGTGTACAACCCTGCTGGTTTCCTGTTAAGCAAAAAAAGTAGTAATTAAAGAGGATTACACTAGCATGAAATAAAATAGCATGCCAACAAACTCGATGGGACAAAGAGCTTCAAAGGGATTCAAGCCCCCTAATCTGACTTATAATTAGATAAAAGAATAGGATATTAGTAAAAGGTTCTTCCCTCAAGTGGTAAACAATGTGGGATGCATAATTATAAGTCACACAGCCCCCCAAAAGATTCCTACCGAGAGAGATCTTGCTTCAACTACTAAATGATCATTTGGGAGCCATAATCTATCATCAATTTATGATCATACAAAACAGAGATTCTCATCTGCACTGAAATACGACAAAATTGTCTGGGACTTCCCACTGCTGACGGGACACTCAGTTGTGGCAGTGCCCCATTCACTGCTGCGATAGCCGAGTCCTGAAGCTCAAAAGTCCCATAGCTGTGACGCTCCCAGCTACTGACAGTGCATGGTATACCCCTGCCACTGGAAGCCTTGTCAGCTAATGGAGCTCCCAGCCACAGGAACGTACCTTGCTACAAATGCAAATCAGAACTGAAAAGAAACTAGCTAGAAAGTAATTACATACTTTCCAGCTAAGACTTTTGATGACACAATAGTTACTTTGCACCTGTAGCCAGTCTAAATTAATTGAACAATTAACCAGTTAATTGTATAATACACATAATATGTCAAGAGAGCCTAAGACACAGAATACTAGCCTATATAGCTCTCTGGTTAAGTGACCTCAGAGATAAGAACCAAAATTCAATTTCACTATCCCCTTGAACAAGGATATCAAAGGTCTTTTACCTCCAATGACCATAGCATAAACAATTGGATAAAAAAAGACAACTGCCAGAAATTCTGGTGAAGTAGTATGAATTAACCAAATTTCATGTAAAGTGCAAAGTTCCGTCAAACTTCAAACAAAGCGTTTGCCCCAAAGCCCCAGAAAACTATTTTTTTGGCCAGAAATGGCCTGAAACTGTGGGGGGAAGAGGAAGGGCAGGGGGAAAAAAAAGTTACAACAAAACGAAAAACAACTTCTGTGAAGCACAGAAAAAAGTAGCAAAGCCTTGCAAACAATGTGGAAGATCCACGTGTTTCTGGGGCAGCCTACTAAAGGCTGAGCCACTGCTGGAGCTCAGCCAATCAGGCTATTTGAGTCCCCACTCTGACAGGAAGTTTAAGAGCCCTGCCCACAGTAGAACAGGTAGGTACCCCCTGCCCTAGGGGCTGCAGGCATAGGCATGCTGGGTATCTTCCCCCACAGCTGGCCATGGGAAATAAGGCACCCCTGCCACAGGGGTTTCCCCATGCCTGGCACAGCTCTCTACAGCCCTAGCACACACCCAAGTCTCCCAAAATCTGCTCTACACCCCTAAGCAGAGAAGGGGAGGAAGAAATTCCCCTCCTCTCCTACACAGCAGCAAAACAAAGCACAGCTCATAAGACCCTGTACCATGTGGGTGGAAGCCCCTACCCCACACCTGGATGTGGGGGCAGGCACCTGGGGAGGGACCCTCCCCTCACTCCCACCCCTCTTATAATACATCTAGCCAGCTAAACAAAGCCTTGGTTGGGATAATATAATTGGGGCATGTCCTGCTTTGAGCAGGGTTTTGAACTAGATGACCTCCTGATGTCCCTTCCAACCTTAAATTTCTATGATTTCAGCATTTTGCAGAGTGAAAGCTGAAAAGATGAGCAACAGCAGTGTGAAGACATGCCATATAGCAAAGAAAATTTCTGCCATGGATTGAGTGAAGCAGTTTCCTGCTGGCACTCTTCAGCCAGTGGCAAACTCTTCTGCTCCTCGTGTAATGTGATTCTGGATCTGGTGAGCAAAACACAGTATAAATTGCCATGCAGAGTCCAAAGTACATCAGAAGAGAAAGGCTGCTTTAGAAGCTGAAGGACAGAGCACGTGGCAAACCACCATGTCCCCGATGTTCAAGGAGAGAGGCTACATTTGCTCTTGTCAAGGCATTTGCAGCTGTAAGTATCCCTCTGCAGTAGCTTGACCACCTGATTCTGAGCCACTACTTGAAGAACAATGTGCTAAATGGGAGAAGCATTTCAAGAGCTAACAGACTTTAGGAAGAATATCCTCCACATATGCAGTCCACTAAAGCTGCACTGGCAGAGTACCACTATTTGTATTGTGGATGATGAAGTCACTGACAATCAGGACAACCGCATGCTGCATATTTTATTTGAAGGTGGGACCTGGACAGGCAGTGACCTCCCCATTTTTCAAACACAGCCAGAGGTTGTCAATTTTTCAACATTTGCACAGGCATTCATGAAAGCTGTTTCCATTTACAGCTTGGACTTCAAGATCTCAGCCTTCCTTTCTAACAATGCCAAGTCCACACGCGAGGCTTTCATCAATGTGCTCCAGGGAGCAATGCCCAACTCCGTACATCAGCTGCATTGCACACACCTTGTCACTGACAAGTGACATCTGGTACATGTAGTTCCATGATGTAGATAGATTGGTGCCCTGCCTGAAGAAAGCCTTCAAGCAGTCCTGGCTATAAGCTCCTGTAGAGTCCATCACCAATCAGAGTGAAGAGCCACCATAGCCTGTGCTCACCTGCTGGAATTCATGGTTCAATGCCCTCCAGTACCATGCCAAACACATCCAATACCACCAAAAGTTTGTGGCCAAAGCTAGACATCACATCAGGCACACAGTGCATGCTCCACCTAAGGGACCTCCTGGAGAAAGGAAACATTAAAAAGCAGGTGGGCTTTGTGACAGAAAATGCCACAAAATTCATGGAGCTCCTTACTTGGTCTGAGGGCTGGCAGCCTTCCATCTGCCAGACTCTCAACAAAGTGATGGACTTATTAAGATGGGCTGAAGCCAAGGTATCATTATATGAACTTTCCAGCAGAGAAAGGAGGTTTCAGGCAGTATCCTGAAACATGAATATTAACAGCTATGATCTCTCCAATCCACCAAGGTTCAAAGCAACCCAGCTGCCTCATTCCTTAGGGCAGTGCAATTTTTTTCTCCAAACCAGACGGCTCTGCTGAACTTTGATACTCAGGAGCTCAAGTCCATTCCTGGGTAAAAGAAACAGCACAAGTAGAAATATCCAACTTATGTAAGCAGTGTCAAAAAGTGCCAGCTCCCCATGACCACAACTGTATTCTGGGATTCTGTCAGGGAGTGCTTCTCAAGAGCTGAACACTGGCAAAAAGCACCTCAGTTTCCACGAATTTGATGGATGTGCAGTGCACCATCTCCATCTATTGGCCATGTGCTCAATCCACAAAGACAGGTTCTCACCAGGAAGTGTCAGAAGCTGTTCCACACTCGCTTTCAAATGTTAATGTGGATTTTGCCTGACAGTCACAGCATTCCATAAAAGTTAGCTTATTTATCATGGTTTAATTAAGAATTCTAAGTGGTGAACTTTATTTAAAAGTTGTTTAATAAGTGGTGAGCTTTACTTTCTTAAAACAGCTGAAGAACAGCCTGTGTGCTGCTGTTCAGTGATAAATCAGCCCTATGGTGGGCTCCCTCAGTCAGAACCTTGGAAAAGCCTGCCCTGAGAAACACCTGAAATTGGCTACAGTGACCCTGCAGAGCCCATTTTGCCCCCCTATCAGAGCCTGAATTATAGCAGACCCTATTTATTGGCGCAGTCCAAAACTGCATTTGCCTTTTGTGCAGCTGCATCATACTGCAGACTCGTACCGAGTCTGTAACCTACCAAGGCTCCCAAGTCCTTATCCATACTACTGCCACCCAACCAGATGTCACCTATTTTATATCTGTGTTTTTTATCATTTCTCCCAAGATGTAACACTTTGCATGTCTGCACTGAACTTCATCCTGTTAGCTCTAGCCCTATTTTCCAATCTGTCAAGATCCTCCAGAATTGCACTTGTATCCTCCAACATGTTCACAATCCTTTCTAGTTTCATGACATTTGCAAACTTGCTTAAGAAGCTTTCTATGCCAGGATCTAAATTGTTAATAAACATAAGTGAACAACACTGGGCTCAGGACAGATTCCTGTGAGACTGCTTGAAACCATCTGACATTCTGACATGGAGCTGTTACTAATTACCCTTTGCTTGCAGCTATTGAACCAGTTTTCTATCCACCTTGTGATAGTTTTATCTAGCTCAAATTTCTCCAATTTGTTTACGAGAAGGCCAAAAGCCTTGCTGAAGTCCAAATACACTACATCCACAATATTCCCTTCATCAACCTAAGTTTTTACTTCGTCAAAGATGGAGATCAAGTTTGTTTGACAATTTGTTTTTTCATAAATCCATACTGGCTGCTTGCAATCAGTCTTTCCTCTTCCAGATGCTTGCAAACAGCCTTCCTTAAGATATACTCCAGTAACTTCAAGTACTGAAGTGAGACTAACCAGCTTGTAGTTTCCCAGGTCCTCCTCCTTTCCCATTCCCCCTGCCCCAGTCCTCTGATATCTTGCCCAGCTCTCACAACTTCAGATCTGCTAAGGGCTCTGAAATCTCCTCTGCCAGTCCATGTTTAGGTGTCTGAATGCAGCTTAATTTTTTGTGAAGACTGAGGGAAAGCAGCAGTTAAGCAATTTTACAGTCTCTTCATCTTTGGTTAAGAGCTCCCTCTGACTTGTTAACAGAGGACCCACAGCTTCCTTGGTCCTTCTTTTCTGGCTGACTTACAGAACCTCTTCTTTCTGCCCTTAACCTCCTTTGCCAGGTGTAACTCATTCTTTATCTCTGCCTTCCTGATTTTGCCCCTGCAGGTTCTTGCTATTATGTCCTGGTTAAGCTTCCTTGATGACTTCCCCATTTTTTCCATTGTCTGTATGCCTTCCTTTTGCATATGAGGTCTAGAAGCTCCTTGTACAGCCATGCTGGTCTCTTGACATTCTGCTTGTGCTTCCATTGTGTCAGAATAGTTTCTCGTTAGGGTTCCAATACTGTGTCCCTTAGAAGCTCCCAGCCACCCTGGGTGCCTTTATCCTTCAATCTACATCCTCTCCCCATGATATTTATCCTCCCATAACCCAAAAGCCAACAGATCACTATTACAACTGTCATTACTGCTCCACACTACATTCAAATGACCCAGAAGTTAAAAATTCTCTAGAAACACTATTACAAAGGTCAAGCTGGACTGAGGTCCATCATGGGCAAGCCACCTTTCTGTGCCTTTGTTTCCCATAACAGACAGATCTTGGCACAGACACTTCCTCTTAAAGAACCTAAGACAGTGAGGGCTGCATAAGCTATTATAATACAAATTAATACAAATCTCATTGTTCCAAGAAACTGAACTTCCTCAATAAAAATCATACTAAAACAAAAAAATCTGATGTTAGCATTGGATTATATTAATATTTTGTAGAACTACTGATTCAAATAACTTAATACTAACCACTCTGCCTTTTTGCATGTGCCTTGGTCCTTGCATGTTTCCATTTCCAGACCCTTTAAAGAAATAAAAAAGTAGAAGCTTGAGTAAGTTTACTTTTGCCATTTATTTTGTAGATATCAGTGATCCGTATCACTTTTTAAATATCATATGTTTAAAAGACTGAAATAAATAATTTAGTAATCTAAAGAAACCCTGCATTAAAAATTTTACTGTAAGCTTTGAGAAAGCTACCCCCTTTAGATGTAGATCTTGCACACAGCTGCAATCCTATACTCATATTAAGGTCCTATTTAGAGATACTGTGGTAACAGTTTGGATGAGTGAAGAGAACTGCTCCATAAGTGATCTGAAAAATTTTTATTGTAAAAATAAAACTTAATTTGAGCATTATGATCCTAGTAGGCAACTGCTGATCCTCTGGGTCATGGTGTACAAGTAAGAAGCCTGATGAATTCATTTGTGGCTGATAAAGCTATGATCCCACAGCAGCACTAAACCAAAAAGCCCACTTTTATTAAGACTAAATTAAACAAAACTTTCAAGTACCTCAATTTAAAGTTCAAAATGAATTTTGAAGTAGTTAGGATTTCATTAGAAAGTGTTCTACAAATGTTAAGAGAAATATTTTTACTACATTTTGAAAGTACTGGTTCAGTTTTAAACATTCATCTGCAGTGCTTTCAAGAGATATGTTCTGCCATGATACACTGAAAGCAACATCTACCCATCTATGTTGCCGTACACCACCTGAAATGCAGCAACAAAAGGAATAAATGATGATGTTATTAACTTAACTTACTGTTAAAGGAAAAGAAATCTTAAAAACCTGAGGAATTGAAGCAGTATATAGCTTGATTTTTTTTTTTAAAAGAGTAAAAAAAATTTTTTAAAAGCCAATACATATATTTTGGTGCCCATTTTTTAATATCTATTTCCTATAATGGTGTGTGAGAGTGCGCGCATATGCAGTAGGGACGTGAAAGTTTAGACTATTGTTTTACCAGTAACTGTAATGATAACCGGTTAGCTTACCAGTTATCCTTTAGCTTTGGGTGGGTACAGTCTAGCAAGGAAGTGTGTTGGGAAGGAAGGGAGGAAGCTGCATGGTGTTACAGCAGGAATCAGAAGGCAGCACTGCGACCAAGAGAGAGGGAAGAGCAGCAAAGAGGGGAGGGGAGGGGAAGCAGTACACTAGGGTGCCTCTTTATGTAAATTCGTTTTGTGTGAATTGGCTTGTATGTGACAACCTTATTTATACCAGAAATTCGCTTTGTGCAAAATCTGATCTAATGTGAAGTTGGCTGGTAATGAGCTCCCTGCAGGCTGGCAGAGTTCTAGCCTGCAGGGAGCTGGGAGGAAGCAGAAGGAACATGGTGAGATGGGGAGACGCCATGTGCCTGTACAGTACTTGCACATGGCCCCAAGTAGCCTCAAGGGCAGCTCCAGCAGCTAAGTGGGGGGGGAAGAGAAGGAGTGAAGCCCCTGTAGAGAGGGAGTGGAGCAGGACTCGGACTGCTGTCTATCTGAGGGGTGCTTGGGTCCCAGTGTCCAGCTGGAGGGCCCCAGCAGGGAGCAGGATAGAGCCTCCAGTAGCTTGTTGTGGGAGGGGGGAGGGCTGGCTCCCCATTGCTACGCATACTTCAAAGGGGAAGGGGCAGATGCACAGGCACAGGGAAGCACGAAACAGCAAGGCCATGCAGAGAAGGTGCTCGCTGTGTGAGCCATTGGGGGGG
>JAGPOW010003447.1:4118493-4141532 GCA_030014935.1 Caiman crocodilus
ACCACAGCTAGCCTGGGCTTTAGGCAGCTGTAGCAGGTAGCCAACAGACTGCAAACAGAGCACTGGCACCTGTTCTACAGCAGCAGCTGCAGCAGCATGTGTGCCCCGGGGCAGCCAGCAGGGGAAAGGTCAGGGTTGCACTGCCCCAGACCCCTTCCCCATCACCTAACCAGAGATGCACATGCAGCTACTGCTGCCATGGAGCCCAGGCTGGAGTTCCCAAATACAGTGAAGCTATTTGCAGCCTCTAGGCTGCAGCCTGCCCAGGCTCTGGGTAGCTGCTGCCAGCCTGGAGCTAGGGCTGTCTGCATCAGGGCTTGCAGCTTTCTGGCCACCTGTCACAAGCAGCTGAGGCTCCATTCCTGGCAGCACCTGCCCAAATACCAGGCTGGCTGTGATATACCGATCAAAACAGCCTCACAAGCCATGCTCTGGCACACATGCTGAGGGTTGCCAACACTTGATTTACAGCAACATTTCTCAACCTTTTTAGATTCAGGGCACCCCTCCATAACGTTCGTGAATATAGCCACACATTGGATGAGAACCACTACTCTACTGCCTCAGTGGTTCTCAGCCATAATAATGAGCAGGTATCTGTGTTTCCAGCAGGAACACAGAGAAAACTATGGATTTCCCAACTTTATCAGAGAAAAAAAAAAAAGGATTATCTTTTTTTGCAAAGAGCTCTACAGGGGGCAGAGTTCTAGCCTGCAAGAGCTTCTTGCAAACAGGCTGGGAAACCCACAACCCTGTCCAGAGGAGGGAAAAGGGGAGAGGGCAGAGCCTGAGGATCTCAGTTACCCAAGGCTTGGCCCAGGCTCACTGTTCATTCCTGGAGCCTAAGGTAACTGGGGCTTGCAGGGGCTGGGGAGTTGTGGGTCATGGCTGGGGGGCTCCAGCTGGGCTGGGAGTGTGGAGGGCTCTGGGTTGCAGGTGTGGGTGACTACCAGGGCTGGGGAAAGAGCCAGCAGGGGAGATGAGGGGCTGGGTGCAGGTATGTGGCTGGGGGCTGAGGAGCAGAGAGGTATTGGGGAAAGCCCCACAGCGAGTGCCCGTTGGCAGCACATGGACCGGGAGCGGCATGCTCTCATCCCAAGCAAGCACCGCGCTTTTTGTGTCTGGTTCCCTGAAGGGCCGCTAGCACACCGCTCCAGGCCCACACACTGGTGGCTGGCTGGGCACTCCTGCCGGAAGCTGACTGAGGGAATGGGAAGGTGTTAAGGAAAGAAATGGAGTGCCCACCCACACAGCAGCACATGGACCAGAAGTGGAAGTCACACAAGAAAGCATGGAGCTTGCTCAGATCAGTAACATGCCACTGGGTCCACATGACGCTGGCCAGGTGGGCACTCTATGCCTTTCCCAGCAGAGCAGGGCACAGCGGGGCCATGCAAGGATCTTCTCGCCACAGAGCTCTGCACGGCCCTGGCAATGCGCCTCCTGTGCATGGGACTGCAGTGAGGGCAGCAGCACAGGGTCATACCCCTCAAAGCAGCAGCAGGCACAGGAGGCGCATCACTAGGACACTGTGGAGCTCACAGCAGCAAGAAGATCACTGC
The DNA here is from genome assembly GCA_030014935.1 of Caiman crocodilus. NCBI lineage: Eukaryota > Metazoa > Chordata > Crocodylia > Alligatoridae > Caiman > Caiman crocodilus. Next base: position 4,120,056 of record JAGPOW010003447.1, read on the forward strand.
ATGACCCTGCTGTGCCCCTGCTGGCCAGGTCCTGCCTGCTGCGCTGCAGAGGCTCCAGGGAGGAAGCAGGGCAAGAGCCCAAGCCCACACCTACCCCAGGCACAGATCTAGGGGGGCACAGGCCCCTTCTGCCCCCTGGGAATGCATGGTGGCAGGGAGCTAGTGCCCCCCGCCCCCGGGAGGAGCAAGGGCAGGGGACTGAGTACCTGTGTCCACAGCTCTGGCACCAGGGGTCCCCCTCCAGCAAGGCTGTGGGGAGGAGTGAGAGGTACAAGCAGGGGGCGGGGCACTGTGGAGAGCCTTTAATTTTAATAACAGATTGGGGGGAGTTATTAGAGAATTTGCTGGTGGGGGGGTGGTTGGGTTCAGCAGAGAATTTGCGATATATCAGAGAAAACCAGGGTCCATGATAATGAGAGGCCATCACCATCAAGTGCAACTGCCTTGTGCACCTCATACAGTTAGACTGGAGAGTGGTCATAGCAGGGATATACACTCCTGCCACATCTCTTCCATTTTTGAACCCCCCTGTATCCTCCCTGAAAGAGAGGTATGTGGGACAGTTACATCTGCCCCACCGGTCTGTTTCTAGGAGGTCTGTGCAGGCCTGGACCAGGACCAGGCACTCCAGCCTGCTTTAGATTTATCACATCTTAATGCAGCCGCAGCCATTTCCCAAGCTGGCTGCACACAAAGCAAGTGGGGCAGTTCCACCTGGCCACTGCAACAGCAGTGCCTGCACCACAACACCCCAGAAAGGGACCTGCATCACCCCAGTTGAGAACCACTGTCTTAAACACAAGGTGCTAGTCTATGCTATCTTTTGTCCAACTTCACACGAAAACTGCTGTCTCTGCCATAGACACTAATCAAGATGAGTGCCTGAGGATCTTAAGTTAGCCTAGCTCTGAAGACCCCGAGATCTTTTCTAACTCTGAGGACCCCGAGACCTTTAGAAAAAACTACGTCAAACTTAAGAGTCTCACTTCAGACATCCATTTTAGTAGTCTCTTGAATGCTCTGCTGTTAGGCGCAGCTGCTCATGCTGCATGGAGCTGTTTTTAAGTAGGAGAAAAAAGGCAACATTTGTCAAATTCACATTCTTTGATACAGGTGTCAAAACTGATAGAAAACTAATCAGAAAAATCAGGATTACATTTCTTTTCATTCAATACTAGGATAATTAAGCAGTCAAAATTCATATACACTGAGTTACAAGGACAAATTAAAAAGCTTCTGTTCTCAAATTTTTCCATTTGGGCTTAAGGGGAACTTGAGCAAAAATTGCACTCACTTCCTCTACCCTCAATGTTATTGTTAGTTTCCCCTGCAATAAAGTATACTGGTAACTTATTAATAAAGCTAGAGATATCCATCCACACACAGGTGGCATTTCTGAAGCAACTTCCCTCAGAATTTGAGATCAATTTATGTCAGACAAGTCATTCTCAACTAGGGTGCAACAGAACCCAGAGGTGCTACCAGATCCAGTGTCTGGAGGTACGAGGTGAGCTACATGTTGAGATAAGGAGATAACAGCAGGCTCAAACTTGATGCTGCTTGGCTAATCCCCCACTTCCACTGTTTAGTCCCTCTTCAAGGAGATATGCACTGTAATATATAAATTTGTTTTTGAAACTAGGCGCCACTCAATTCACAGATGTTTTGGAGGAGTGCCTTGAGTCCAGTAAAGAATGCCTCAAGCCAAAAAGCACACAACCCAGTGTCAGTTTTTTGTGTTCAATTCAGAACAATAGGCATATGTAATAAAAAAGGGAAAAATCATGGTACTGATCATCTTTGCAGGAAAATGTTTTGTTCTTATACTGTATCATTTCTGAATAAGAAAGCAAACCCAGAACTCAGGTCTTGACCAAAAAAACCCTGATTTTCAAATGTTTTATGGCACACAATTTCACATTTGGAAAGAAAGATATTTCAAAGTTTGTATCCTTGACACCAATTTTAATAACAAAACAAACTAGGCAGAAAAAGATTTTAAAATAAAGCACGAAGAACCACCTTGGTTATTGGATCATTAGTAGATTTCTTTAAATGTTGACTTGAGATTCTTTAAGATCTAAATAAGATGAATCATAAACCTAAGGTTTCAGTGTTTAATTTGGTGTTTTTACCTTACAGTTACAAAAATAAAACGTCAAATGTAAGAGAAAAAGAAATAACCTGATTACATAATTTACGTGGAGCTACTACAGTAATTAACACATATTTGTAATTGTCAGGTTAATAATACAGTATAAACTTAAATTTCTTAATTATTTGGATTTAATACTTTACAGTAAACACTGCTTTCTCAAAGTATGTTTTCAAAATAGTAGAAGTATACATATATTATCTTCAGATGTTATGATAAAGAAACTGTCAGTAACTATGATCCCACATAAAAGGCAATAGTATGCATTTTTAACTTAAATCATGTTCTTCAAAAGGCCTTCAAAATGAAAAATGCAAGTCACAAAGTGTGACCAAAAGGGCATTATAAGCAATTTTAAAATTCAGTTGCCTCGTTTATTGAAAATCAGCAAGAATGAATAAAATTGAAAAAGGTGAAAGTGAGAAGGCGCTATAATAATGTCTGAGCAAGTAAGTTGTTTTGAATAAATTGCCACCTTGTCAGAGAACTGAACTAATTATGAACAAATTAAAGAGGGAAATCTGAATGTAACTGAATACACCAGAAGATGCACTCTACTTGCAAGGCAAGTAAAGACTACTACTAGGAACACAGAGCAGGATACTGCAGCAGCAGACTGATATTTCTGAGGGTCTAAAGGGATAGATGCAACATGTGACAATAAAAAGTGAGTCTGAAGTGTGTCTAAGAAAGTTGTGAAAAAGGAGAAAAATGACGACAAATTTCAGCCATAGTATGAGATATTGTTAAAGTGAAATTAAAAAGGCAAGAATGAGCTAATCTAAAATGTCAATTATACTCCTGCAAATACGTTCCAGGGCTCTACATTAACTCTTTCCCTTTGGCCATGAACAAGAAAAAAAAGCAGAATTGTGTAAGAATGCATCTTAACTACATATAAATCAGCAATCAAGACAGATGTGGAGGAGAGCTGAAACTAGCTTCCTGAATAGCACAGTAGATACACACTGCAAACAACAATAAAAAAAAACAAATAAATAAAAACCACCAAAAACTGCTTAAATGCCAGATGTTTGTGGTTAAGAGAACATGTAGATGCAAAATATAAATAAGATATCCCAGTAGATGATAATTGTTTGGCCTGAAGTTAAGCAATCTGGGCAAACAGAATATATTAATGTAAAGCCCTGGTTTAAATGTTCATTAATCATTATCTTGTAAATAAACCAAGTGCCTTTTTCACTCTCAAACAAACTTTCAGATCATTTTAAAAGTAATTAAACTACAGAAATAGTTAAAAGAAATAGGTAAAAACAGAATAGATACTACAACGTAAAGGAAAATAGAAGTATCTGGTGCATAACTCACCTTATTAGAATGAACTGGCATATCACATATAGAGCACAGATGGGGATAACCCTTCGGTAAGAATCCGTGGAAGTCTTCAATATTGCTATTTGGAGGAGCACCTCTCTTTTTCTCAAAAAGAGATCTCTCAGGACCAGGACCACGACCCATTCTGTCATACTCACTGTCAAATTTATGATACTTATGCGAGGTCTCACCATAAAAAGAGTCATCCCTACACCTTTCTCCATCTCTTAATCTGTCATCTTCATAATCCATTCTGTCATAATAACCAGATTCTTGTGACCGACTTCCATGGTCATAGTCAACCACTGGGTTGAGACTAGAACCACGATCATCAAAACTATCTCTTCTAAAATGCCTTTTTTCTTCCCAATCATCCCTAGGTACTCTGTACGGTGGCTCCCGTGTAGATGATCTGCCATCTCTACCATAACCTTCTTCAGCTCTCCTCCTTTTAAGTTGTAGAAGGATTTGAGGCAAGTTTTCAGGAGTAATCTTGTCCTCTGGATAGCGACTCAGTTCATCTAAGTCTCTAGCAGAGAGACCAAAGCTGGCCAAAATGTTACTGGCCTGTTCTGCATCTCCACGGTGCTGAGAAGACAAAGGGAGTGGACCTCTACTTCCAATGTTAAATATAGATTGTAAATTATGGGAAGAGGTACTACCAGAAGACAGTGCACTATGAGATCCTTGTTGATTCAATGAAGAACTCATTCCAAGATTCATTAAGCTAGCAAGGCGTGCAGTGCCCTGGTTCATCCTTCCAAGAGATGCTGGCATATTTAAAGACTGGGTAGCAGCAGCAAGAAGGCCTATTCCTGCAGAGAGGTCACGCCCATGACCTTGTGAATCCCTACTTAGAGATGACTGCTGGAATGACTTGGACATTGTAGAACTATAGCTTGTCTACTTTATGGATCAAAATTTAAAGATGGCTGAAAAGAAACCCACACTAGAAAGCTAGGTAAACTTCACTTCAAAAATGGTAACGCCAAGAAAGAGGATCAATAATGACCGTAGATCTTCTTCAAGCTGAGAAACACCAGACAATTCTGTAGAAAAACAAGCAGTTTTAGTCATAAATCCCTTTAAAAACAGATGCAGTTCTAAACTTATGCATCATGTTGATCTAAAAACATTTAAGAGCTCAATCTTACAAGGCTTTTATTACATAACAAACAGAGTCAAGATCTACCCAGAACCTACACACATTACTTCAGGAAAAAAAAAACACAGTAGTATTTCCTATACATACTACTATTCTACAAAAAAGCAACTTTCATACTGAAGATAAGTGACTTTCAGAAGTTTGGGATGTTTGGAAGTATCTCAAGTTTACTAGCATATAAGCCTTGATCTTTGTTTAATGGCTTTTTATGCACCCTATGTTACTATAACTAAATTCCAGAAGACCACAAAACATGAGGTCCTAGAATCAAAGATGAATTTGATATAATACATACTTGGAAATGAAATCTACACCACCACAGAATAGGACGAAAGATAGTTAAAAGTAACTGAAGTCTGGGCAACAAGTAGCTATAGTAAGATCTGGTAAATAAGACCAAAACATAACATTCAACCTTTATGCAGCAAAATCAAATTACTGAAGTGAAGATAGATGTGAACAAGAACACTAAGTTTTAAAATTTTGTAGGAAGTAAATAAGACCTCTTGCTCAAATTGTAGCTATATGGATAATACCACATATGAAGTGAATCTGTACTCTATTATACTGCAGGCATAATATTAGCCTGTGTTCTCAAGCTTCAAGCTAAGCAAGGTCTGGCCTGGTCAATACTTGGATGGGACACCACAGAAAACCCTACTGCTGCAGAAAGATGTGTAGTCAATAGATGGCACTACTCCCCTCCAATCAGCTTTGAGCCAATACAGTACTCTGGCAGGAGACACTGATACTGCTGTCTTTTGGGTATTACTTGAAACTGAGGTCATGACTACCTGTGGCAGTTAAAGATCCCGTGGCACTTTTCACAAGAGATGGGAAATAAGCCTGATGCTTCAGGTAAATTCCATCTAGTACTACTACCTAATTTCATGTCCTCTTGAGTTTTCAACTGGATAACATATTGTTCATTTCCAGCCACCCCATAAGGCAGCTTTCCTTCCTGACAGCTTCTCTGGTCTAACACTGATACCACTGTATTTCAAAGGATTTTGTTTAGTTTTTTTGTGATCAGGAAAAAATACCATCCCAGTTCCACTGGGTTACACAGTATATGTAGTCCACTGAATTTAGGAAGGCTCTTTTGTTGGCAAAGAACCACTCCTGGATCCTGAAAGTAACAAGCCTATCAAATTCCCACAAAATCTGTTCTTTTGTGTTGCTATACACTAGCCTTGCAAGTGGAATGGAAGAAGAGCAAATGGTATAGCTCCTCTTCCATGCACCACCCAATCATACATCCTTCTGTCACAGGAGGAACATTTTTAGGGGGACAAAGAGACAGAAATAAAAAGCAGGAATCTTCTCCTAGAGAGAGCTGTAGCAGTACTTTCATCTACTTATCAGGGACTTAGAAAATTTCAGCTTTGCGAGGCCGACACCATAAGTGGAGAAAAAAAGTACAAAGGGTTCTTACAGGTGTACAACCCTCACATCAGCAAACTAAATTTAAATCCACATTTAAGTGGTAAGTAAAGTAAAAATACCAGCAGGAATAATTCTAAGTGTAAAGCAGTTGGAAACTTGCCTACCAAAGGATACCATGCATGTCATAGTAAAGTAGTGATATATTTCTATTATATATATCAAATAATAAAATACTGATATATTTACTATAATATAAATATATATAAAATAAAGTTTGTGTGTGAGCGCGCACGTGCTTAGGACCTTCTGTATTTGTTATATAAAACACAGAAAGCCAGAACAAAAGGCCACCTTTCTTATCCCCATCTCATACAATTATCTGCATCCAGGGTAATAAGTAATTTCACTTAGTCTGTAGTTTAAAGAAAGTAAACAAATTTTGAAGCTGCTCAATTCAAGTTACATTGTACACATTTAAGCTAGGAAATAAAAGATAAAGCAGCATGAAAAAGAAAAATATTTGATCACTGTTAATGGGGTGGAAAGCTAGAAAGATATTTCCAGACATTACTAGCAGCAGAAGAAAGCATTCATTGGCAATAATGCAGAGAAAGGCAGAGAAGATCAGAGCTAGGCGAGACAGAGATAAGACCCGATGCAGGCAGAAAATACTCAAGGAGCTTCTAATAAAAGTCATTCTTGAACTATTTTTAAAGCAAAGACCCAATTAAATGTTAAACTATAGAAGACAGGCTCAGACTTATTTGTATTCAAGATAAATTAGATGCCAACATTTCCTAACTATACTCTTAAAAGTACATCTTTTCTCCATTTTCATACATGTGCAGTAATCAATGTCATTACAGTTTATTCATTCATTTCCAGCATGGAATAGAATTTTGGTTTTAACTAGAGCCTTTCTTAAACTAGTTATATCAAAAGGCTTTACAAAACAAGAGTTAGAAACTCAGATGACCGCATGCCCAGGAACACCTTGTTGCTTATAGCTCCAGACATCAGAATTTGTCCTATTCAACTTTCAGCTAAACACTAAAAGCAGTTATTTCCTTGAACCAGATCCTCATATTATCCTCTTGTTACAGTATTAGAAGTCTAGTTTACCAGGGGGGAAAAAACCCATGAAAAACTGAAAGCTATACAAATAAAACAAAAAGTAATAATATATATAGCAGGAGGAGAAACTCAGGAGAGAGAATAAAAGAAAACAGTAATAATCTCTCAAATAATTCTGACAAAGTTCTGGGTCTTTTAGCAGTTGAGCTACTATACCAGTAGTATGCAACCACAATGCCGCAAGATCCTTTAAAGGTTGATGCGGGGTGCTGCATAGTATTTCACACCTAGGTTATGAACACCTACATGATTCACAAGATAAAGACAGAGATTTCAGTGTCAAGAAATATTCTGACCCACTGTCATCTTTCTGAGTTCTTGCAACAGAAGAGATGCTCAATTATCATAGTCTTTCACATACAGCACTTCACAGAATAGAAATCCACTGTTTTTGAAACACAGAAGTGGGGAGCTGGGCAAAAGAGATCTTGCACAGGGGGGCACAGAAGAGATCTTATCCTGTAGGAAGTATATGAATAAAAGCAGCAAGAGAGCCAAGCCTGCTCATTATTCTATTCCCTGTGGATCCCTGTATATTTTATTTTGTTTCACCTTTTAGTTTCATATGGTAGGCAAAATCTGCTCTTGCCATATTTTTCACATACAATGCACACTCCAAATTCCAACACTGTCTTTCTGTGTGTTGCATGCAAGAACATGTGTATTTTTCCAGTCAAAACAAGCAGCAAAAGCTTAGGCTTTAAGATCCTTGAAGAATCACCTGTGCTAGGATGCATCCCTGCACATCTGATCTGCTTCACTGGGAGATACAGACATCACCCACTGTCTCAACTCAGGAAGTGGCAGCGCAATGCATACATGCAAGGCATCTCCTGCTGGACAATTCCCAGGGTGCACCTCTGCTACCAGAGAAACCCAGCAGAGGCACTCCTAGGGCTTCACAAGAAGCTGATCCTGCAGAGGAATTCCGGGGCATGCAGGATCAGGGTCCTGAAGCTCTTGTCTGGTGGAAGCTGGAGAGTGCAGTCAGTTTTGGACTGCCCATGCTCTCCTATCATAAAGAAAATAGATGCCTCTCTCAAAAAGGGGCAATAATGTCTACTGCCTGCTGTCACTGCCACAATTTTGGACATTTGGGAAACAACAAGGGGCGTGAACATCTGCTTGTTGCATTTTGTGCTGCCATAAAAACGTTTATGGCAATACACAAGTGATGTCTGTTTCCAGTCTAAAAGTTAGCATTTTCCAAAGGATGTCTTGAGTCTAATGAGGAATGACCTAAGATGAACTATATAATAAGCCTACTTATCTTTGTCAGGAAGTAAGATAGAAATTAAGTTTCTTGATGGATATCTCCAAACCTACTAGACATTTTATTTTACTAGACTTTATTATTTTTTACTCTCTCTTGCCACTTCCCCCCAGACTGAGAAAGGGAGAAAGAAGGGAAAGCAGCCAATCAACTCATACCACAGGATGATTAACTTCCAGTAGGTCAAGTTTAACATTTCCTTAAAAAAAAAAAAAAGAAAGCATTTATAACATTACAGCATCTTTGAAAGACTGCAGTGCAGTGTCTCTATCGAGTATGTAAACAAAAATCATGTAGTACCTCAAACCCAAGATTCTTTTGACTTCAAAGTGAGTGTGCCATCAACTGAGATACACCAGCAAGATGACAACGATTGATCAAAATAATGTAAAGAATTCAAGTAGCGTTAACTCAGTTGGAAGGATAGTGCTAATTATTCTTCTTACAATTTCAACTATAATAGTGGGAACAGATGCATTTAGGGATCTAAATTTAAAAGATTTGTGGTCAGAAAACAGACATTAAAGTTTTGAAAACGTTTTTTAAAAAGGTGTTCCCCCAAATTACTTACATAATTTTGCAAGTTAAAATATTACTAACTTTACAGATAAAAATTGGGGGAAAAAGTCAAATATCTTTACAGATAAGCTGGACAAGGGTTCTCCATACCATTTAAATATGGCAAACAAAAGGTAAAAAAACAAAAACCCCTAAGAAAATAGAATAATACTAAATGTGCAGTTGCCAAAAATACAGGCAAATTAATGCTGATTTTCAAACTGAGGTTTTGTGCTGTTTTAAAACCGCCAGACAAATAGAATCTGAACAGCCAGATTGTGTCACACATTTTCACTGGAAACTTTCCACGGAAACCCATGACAATTCCATTTAAAAAAACCATATGAAGCTCTGTAGTGCTAAATTCTTGGGGAAAAAAACAAAACAAAACACCTCAGAAGTGCCACTTCATAAAAGATATACCAGTAGGTTACAAATATATTTGTAATTTTAATAGTTTCCTTACCTGGGTAAATACCTTTGGTCATATAATAAGTCTTAAAAATGTAAACAACATTTCACAGTTTATGCTGTTTTATTATTTGTCAATCTCAGATATGACAAAGAATATTATCTAATATTCCCCTTTCTACTCAGTTTCACTTTCTGGTTCTTTTGGAATAGCACAGTTCTGCAAACAAAACAAAGAGCTGTGATTAAATAAATTATTGGTTAAAATTAAATCACAAAACCCCAAATATTTACTTTTTAAACTCGATTTAAAATTTAATTTACACCTAAATTACTTGATAGCATCTTTACAAGAAACTTAAAGAAGTACATAAGTCAAAGATGTAAACCAACATTTTCTGTTTGCTTGGGCAACTCAAGGTTAATATATGACTTTTCTCCTTAAAAATTATAGCCTCTCATATATGTTCAATTGTCACTAAGGAACATTAAAACCATTAGTCTTTAGAAACTGTTATGCATGTAGTAGTAAAAACATTTATAAGCTAATAGCCAAAAGCAAATAATAGTGTCTTCATATTACAAAATTGCCCAGTTTCTAACACTTGTTTACACACTTACGAAATTAATGCCAACTAGACTCTATTTGAGACTGTTAATATTAGGCATGGAAATCTGACAATGTCTGTCCAATTTTATGTTCCATATGTGGACTGCTTTGCCGTTTGAAATAAATGAAGTAACTAAGAATGAGATTAAATTGTTTTATTTATCCTAAGGCAACTAATTTACTTTCAAACTAGGCAACTATTACAATTATTCTTTCCCAATTTAAATATGAACCATCAATATCTTTTAAGCTCTTCTATAAACCATCAGAGTAATACTTCATGAATGCTTGACCATTTGCATATTTCTTACAATATTTGTCTCTAGCAGCACAAGACTGTTGCTAAAAAGGTGTTCAGTGTAGGGGCACTGCCTCCTCCTACATCGAAGAAATCTGAAAAACTAGTTTGTTGGCTTATAAAAAAAAACAAATGAACCAAAACACCCTCCTATCTCCAAGTTAATTGTTTTGATGCTTGAGGAATGCATAATAAAACAAGACAGGGAAAATCAGGAGTAGATTTATAAAAAGCTGCAGTATTTTTGAATGGCCTAGATTTCAACTAATATATGCAGACTAGAAAAATAAAACCTATATTCAAATTATCAAGCACTCTCTATTAGACTAAGGAAATTGCTGTGGTCTTAGCCATTTAGATGCAACTGGACATCTGGCTTGTTTCGATTCTACAAATGCTCCAAAATATTACTTATTTCATATTTTGCCCATTTTCAGATGCAACTTTCTCTCAGAGCACAGTATTTATTATAGTTTATTTACATTTTAAAAAATAAATAAAAAACCTAACAAACCCTGTTCACTTTTTGCAGTCAAGGCTTGACCTACAATACTCAATTGCTTGAAGCCAAATGCTTTCAGCCAGGATTTAAAAAAAAAGCACTTGAGATTGCTCACATTTACACCCCACCCCCTGCAAAAAAACCAAACAAACAAACAAGGCAATTTTGTCTTCATTTGCTACAATATTCAAGTAGAAATTTGATTGGAAATGTTTCCCCTATTCTAAGAGTAGAAAAGTACTTAAGCATTTTCAGGAAAAAATTACAAAATTACTGCCTATGAACATATGACATAGTTCACTATGTCAACTACAGAGATCAGTAAAGTAGAGCTAAATGTGGGACTCGGAAGGATTGTACCCGAGAGATTAATATCACTTATTCACTTCACGCTATCATTCTCTACTTAAGTTTGTAGGTCACCTTATTTTAGGAATTTTTAATTCCATAAGATTTCAGGGTACTAGATCAGTGCAGGCTTGTTTTAAATAAATAAATTTAGTCACCAGCTATAGTGATTGAACAACTGAAACATCTGTTAAAGTCAAATGTAACTCCATGTAGACACAAGAGCCTACCAATAAGCAACAGATTGCAGGATCAAGCCCCGTTTTTGAAATTTAAAAATGCAATCTGCACCAGAAAAAAAGTTTATCTAAAGTTTTATGTAAAACATCTGTTTAAAAATAAGCTTAAAACCAAAGTTACAGATGTGACAATACCTGATCACAGAAAAGGGCAGAACAGCATTCTCAAAAAGCAAGATGCTTGCTTTGTTTCTTTAAGCATGTGTATGTTTATTTAATATTATTAAACAAAGTTCAATTTTTTTTGTAGACTACCAAACAAAGGGACAAGGAAACATGTTATTTGTCCAGGTTTGTTTTTTTTTTTGTAAGGGAGAGGAAAATTACACAAATTCAAACAAGAAAAGCAGAACTTTCAGAAAAACAAAATAACAGTTCCAAAAAAGGAAAGTGGAGACAACATTTATAAAAAAATATTATTCCAGTGCCGATAGAAAAATGCATGCGATTGTAAATATTTAACAGCATAACTAAAAGATTCATCATGAGCGCTAGTCCATAACTAGATCTTATCAGATGCTTCCTTCAACTGGACCCCTTTCTGCTTTTTAACATTTATTAAATAGTCTTTTACAAATAATCTTCAACTAAAGTTGGGATTCTGCAACAAAATTCTGATGCTCACAAGAACTGGATGCTCACAAGATTACTGATTAGGAGAGGGAGGCAGTTATACACATGACTGTCACAAAGGATCAAGACATTCACATGTAAGCTCTTTGTAGCAGAAACCACACACTACTATATACTTGTATAGCATTTACCACAATGAAGTCTCAATCAGTAGTACAAACTACATATTAGAATTCAAAGATAGTTTTACAGATCTGAAGCATACTATGTTTAAATTAAATTTATTTTAACGTGTGGGTCCTACAATTCTCATGAATAGAGCCATCCAAAGGTGGAGCAAAGTCACAGGTAGAGGTGTAATACAGAAATCCCATAATACAAAACTAAGCAAAAACTCTGATCACAGACTGATCAGTGAATGCAAGTAACAATAAGGAAATTACTGTAACTGGAATAGGACATTTTTCTTTCTTAATATGGCTGACTATTTGTGAAGTTGTCGAGACACATTCATCTTGTAGAGAAGAATCGATAGCTTGTCCCTTATTTCTAAAGTCTGAGAAAGTACAGGAATACCCTGGCACTGCACTTATTTCTAAAACTTTTTAGAAAAAAAAAATTGTGTCATGGTGGATTTAATTCTCATAACTAGCATTTAATGAATTAAAATAAAGTGTATGCTGGGTATGAGGGCAGCTGGCACATCTGGAAGGGGGTAACTAGGCAGTAAAAAAAAGTTTGGGAACCTGTTGTAGGATATGTAGCACCTGAAGTTACTTTTAACCCACTTTATGTGAAATGTAGTGATCTTAACCGTTTCTGACTGATAAACCAATCCATAATTTTTATTTATATTTAAAAAGTTATAAACAAACAGTAGGCTTTTAAGCCTAAGAGGCAAAAATTATACATTCCTTTGCAATATTTGCAATAAATGTACTCCAAATCCTATGAAAGTGAAACTGAGTAGAAAGAGAGTCAACTTCCTACTCCTGACATTTTTCTGTTCCTTAGGGAAGGACATACGCCACCACCAGAAAGAGGCTTTAAGGGACTATCACAAGGCAGAAAGACTCTAAGACTCCACACTGAACCAGGAGCAAACAAAACTTAAGGGCACATTTAACCAGAGACGCTGCTGAAAGCAGGGTTTGTACCTAGACAGTCCCAGAGTCACCTCTTTGGCACCTTAATGCAGATGAGGGGCCTACAACCAGGGGCATATTCAACACCCGGGGACACAGAGGTTGGAGGCTTGTCCCGGGCTGGCGGTGACAAGAGCGAGCCATAAGCGCAGGACAAGCAGGGCCAGCCGCTCCTCAGAGATGGGGTGGGAGGCCAGGGCCGAAGCCAGGAGAGCGCTCACAAAACACGCATCACAGGGAAGCGCCCCCTGGGCGAGGATGGGACGCGCTGCTCGGACCACGGGCCTGGGAAAGCGGCCGAGGCGGCGGCGCACGAGCGTCCCCGTGGGGCAGAACGAGGAAAAAGCAAAACGCACAGCAAAGCCCGAGACACCCGGGGGCGCCGCGGGGGGCTGGCCCAGCCGCAGTAACCGCAGACGGAGCGAGGGGGCGCACGGGGCCCCACCCGGTGCACAAGCCGCAGCCGCGAGGGCCGGCGCAGAGAAAGGGGAGGCCTGGCCAGGCCAGGCCGGGCGGGCCCGCTCCCCCCGCCGCATGCGCAGTACGGCTGCGCGTGGCCGCCCGAGGCCCACTTGTGTCGCTCTCCCCACCGGGCGCAGCCTCGCCGCCTCCCCCGCCCGTGGGCCCGGCGCCGCCCCGTCCCCAGCCGAGGGGGAGCGGGAGGAGGGAAAGCCGCCGCGCCCGGCTCGAACATGGCGACGGGACGGGACGAGACGAGACGGGTGGGCCCGGCCACGGCCCCGCTCCTACCTCAGGCCGCGCGGGGGTCGCTGTCGCACCAACGGCTCCACGCGGCGTGGGGCCTGCGCGAGCCTCGCACGCGACAGCGCCGCACCGAGAGCTCGCGAGAGCACGACCACCCGCACACGCGCCCGGCCGCGCCGACTGCTCCCAGCCCGCTTCTCCCTCCCACCGTGTCGCCGCCTGCGCGCGTTCTCGCGAGACCACCAGCCTCCTGCCGCAACCTTTCCCCAGCTCACTAAAATCTCGCGAGAACTGCTATTTTCCCGCGCGTGCGGCCGCCTCCGTCTCGCTTATATAGACACCCGGATTTCCACGCTAGCGCTTGCTAATCTCGCGATAGGTCTCTGAAGGACCCGTAAAGACCCTAGTGGGCAGGCGGCGCTCAATGAGGCGTAGCCAGAAGTCAGATTTGCATGTCTCTGACCCGGAAGTGGTGGGCAGGGGAGCGCGGGGAGAGCGGGTTCGTCTCTTCTGTTGTCCCTCACGGGGACTGCCCACGCGCGAGGGCAGCTCTAGTGCAGCCTTGGTTGTTGCCTGCCAGCCTCTCGACCCATGGCCTCCAGCACTCTGTACTGTTCGCCTAGCACAGAATCAGATGGTTTGGTGCTGGGGTTACAAGTGAAAATCCTTTTTGGATTGCCCCATACCACGTGTCTCTGCCCTCAGGGGACTTCCCCGAAGAAGCCTGGGCAGGGCACTGCCAGAGCTAAAGCTGGGTTTTTGATTGCCAGCCTGGCAACTGGAAAAGGGGAGCAAGGCTACATGCTAAGCAAAACTTTTAACTATTAACCCTTACCCACCTCTCAATGAATCACAGTTCTAATGGTCAGTGGCAAACCAGGCTGGGGATCTCAGTCACCTTGCTCAGTCACATGGGAAGGGTGCATCAGCCAGGGCTGTGTTGAGGGACTTTACCACCCACACCAGCTTAGTAGTCAGTTCTGGACAGGGAGGCCCATCACAGAGGCCGCCATTCTAGTACCAACCTCAGACCTTTGTACCCTCTGCTTCGTGATGAAGTGGTGCAGATAAGGAATATACAAAGTGTCCATTACGCAACAACCATAGTCAAACATGCAGAACATAATCAGGGGTACACATGTAACATCCACACTGGGTTACATACTGTGTGTTTTGACATGGGCAAGACTCCTGTTGTCCTGGCCACATGCTCAACATGTGACAAGCTGGGGCCTGTATCTGGGGGAAATGCATAAAACCCTCTGGCTTCCTTGGCTACAGGATGCTTCAGGCAGATTGGTTGGGAGAAAGACTGAAATGTGTCCCTCTGGGATTAGACAAGGTTTGGGTGATGTCATACCAGGAGCATAAGAACAACTCACTAAGGTTTGGGGGCTATTACTCATCTGCCTGCTGAGAGCTGCCCAGCTGAACTGGGAGCCAGAAAACCTGCTCCTCATGAAGGGGGTCTGCTCCTGTCTTCACTGGAAAGGCAAGCAAACACTATTTGAAGGGAAAGCTTCTGGTAAAGGAACGGAAGTCTGGTTTGGAGTTTGAGATTCCTATTTCTTCCCTCTTGCCCTTTCTTTTACATTTTTTTAAATGGGAGAGTCCCCCAATGCCAGAACATGTAGTCTGGGGTGAACCAAAAAAGTTTTCCACCTGTAATCCCAGCCCAAACCCAACCTGTTATTCAGGTCCAGGGGCCTGGGACTTGGCAGCATGGCACTCGCAAACTAAGCTTCAAATTGAGCAGGACTCTTCCCAGGCTTCTTCAGGAAAATCGCCCAATGACAGGGTGAGCCGAAGCTTTCCACCCAAAATCTCAACCCAAACCCAGTTCTTTATTCAATGTTCCATACAGCGCACACGGGCCAGGGGCCTGTGCGTTGGCAGCCTGGCACTCACAAACTGAAATTCAGATCAGGCTGGACTCTGCTCTGGCTTCTTAGGAGGAGTCCCCCAATGCCAAAGATGTGAGGTGACCCAAAAAGGATTTCCACCCCTAATCCTAGTTCCTTATTCAGATCTGGAGGCCTGTGAGTTGGCAGTTTGGTAATCACAGACTGAACTTTGGATAGTGTAGGATTCTGTCCAGGCTTCTCTGGGGGAGTCCTCTGATGTCAGACATGTATGTTTTGGGGCAACCTGAAAACAATTTCCATCCATATTCCCAGCCAAACCTAGCTCCTTTTTCAGGCTTGGGGAACTCTAAATTGGCAGCCTGGCATGCAGAGACTGAGCCTCTGGTCAGGCACAACTCTGATGAGACTTCTTTGAGAAACTTTCTTGGTGGCAGATTCTTGTGCTTTGATGTGATCTGGGACCCATAATCCCAGCCCAAATGCAGTTCCTTATTCAGGAGGGAGAACTATCATGCAGACTGGCACATAAAAACCAAGTTTTGGGTTGGGGAGTGCCCTGCTCAGACTTATTCAGAAGTGTCCTCCAGTGGTGTAGACATGTTCTAGTGTGACCCAAAAGGGATTTTGTGCCATAATACCAGCCTAATCTCAGGTCTTTTTTTCAGGGCTGTGTATGTGATACACAATATAATTTTAGATTTTTATTAGTAAATACACATTTGTAATGAAAACCTAACTCTTTAGCCTGTGGAATTCATTAGTTATTAACAGCCTTTAATTGTGTAAGGACTAGCTTTGAAAAAGGGATAAGGAACTGGGAACAAGGAGCCAACTTTTGTCCCATCAGCACATTTTGTCCAGTTTCAGCATCTGACTGAACAATTGATTCTTCCAGAGTTTAGGGGGCAATTATAAGGGGAAAGGGAACTTGAACCCAATCTTCAGTAGAGCAGAGACCAGCAGCTTCTTCATTTGAGTCTGGAGCACACAGCAAGATGGTTTGGCTGCTTTGAAGAAAGGAGAAGATTAGTGCAAAATCTGTGCAGAGAGCAACTGCGGGAATGTAGTGCTGACCTTAGAAATTCTAAAGTTTCAGCACTCCTATAAATCTGACCTTGGAAAACATTCACCCAAGTTAGTTAAATGCTGTAGGTGGCACTGTGCCCTAGCATAGGAAGAGTAAAACAAAACTCTTTTAGGTGAGACATCCTACAAATTGACTACAGTTGTGCAATAAAAGTTATATTTAGATGGTAAGCTCTTTGCAAAACATCAACACCTAACTTTGGGTTTCAGAAAAAAATTGAAGTGATAAATTCCTTGACTTTTTTCCAAGCACAAGAAGGAAGGGGCAGTAAATCAATTCTCGTTTTATTCCATTTTTTTTTCATGTTGGACTACACCCATTATCTCCCAATTTATTGTGTAATCCTTAAAACATAGAGGGATATATGACTATGAGCTTTATTAATCTTATCACAGAGCAATCCATATGATTATGGCTCTTCTTTTTCCATCCTACTCAAATTAAAAAGAATCATTTTAAAACCTCAATAGTTTTTCCAAGAGAGTCTTCCTTCTCCCAATTGTTTCAAAGCCATGGAACATGAAGGAAATTTATCCAGGACATTCTCACTATATACATATCCAACTGTAGCAAGGACAATACCTGATGGATGTATGCACGGTACCCTCTTTACCTCAGCCCCCATGGTACCAGGAGGTTGAGAACTGCTAGGAAAGGTACCCTATCTGAGGCCATTGGTAGGGCCTAGGACTGGGAAAAGCTTTCCTCCTCTCTCAAAGTCTAGAAAATCCAGGATGAACTCTTCATTCCCATCATAAACTGGACTCTCAGGGTTCTAACCTTTTCCCCATCCAATAGACCCTCTTTATCAAGGTTCCTGGTTGCCTATGTACCATGAAAAAAAAAAAAAAAAATCTACACTTACAGGTACATTACAAGTCTATGTACTATATTGCTTTTTCATGCAACTTTATTTTTGAGAGCTGAGCAACTTTTATTATTTCCACATGGTATAGAACACTGTTATTCTTAGGGTTGGCAGAACTGGATTTTTAAAAATAATTTAAATGAAGTATATTGATGTTTATTTTGATTTTTACCTGTTTAAATATTCAGGTGTGTGTGAAATTAGGAGTGTCAGGGCAGACAGTTTATTAATGACAGTATACTGTTAAAAGCTTTATAAAAACCGCATCTCAAAATACAATTAAATATCCACAAATCAATAAATCACACCTGCTTTAAATTGTTTTGTTCATTTGGTAGTGCACTAGTAAACAAAAAGTGAAAAATTAAAAAAAAAATTAAAAAAACCTTGGGTCTTTTGTTACAGTTACTGGAATGCATGATTTTCTAGATTCAGCAGACTAACCCCAATTTTGAAAACTCTCCACATTTGAGTTTATGTCTTTATTGTACTACAAAACATTAATCTGTCCAAGTCAGTCTTCAGAGGGGCACATGTGACATTTGTCTTGAATTTTTCTGAACAAACTGAATGATCTTTCCACAGACATTGAAGTTACTGGCACTATGAGTGCACATAATGCCACACTGAAAATAACACGCAGGGAGCGGATCTCACTTTTCCAGTAATCAAGCGTTATTACGTTGCTATCACAGGGCAGTTCATGTACCACATACAAACCAAGGTCGTGCTTGAACTCTTCTTCCTTGCAAAGGAAATACGCAGAATATTTTCATAGCTACTGTAATTGTTTGACCTCTGAGCCTTGATAAATGGATTAAATACTTTGCAGTTGGCAAAGATAGATTCTGATCCATAGAGTCCTTCTGGTACATTGAAGGATTTGGTTGCCTTCAGTTTGCTTCAAAATTCTAAAGCAAAAGCAGCAAACAAGCACCAAACCTTGCCAACCTCATCACCAGAAGCAAACTTCCTACGTCCCAAAACACACTGAATGGATCCAGAGCATGCCATGACAAGAAATGTAAAACCTGCCAACATATCTGCACCACCCCCACAATTACTACATCCAACAACAGAACCATGAAGATTCCTGGATCTTACACCTGCACCTCCAGAAATGTAATATATCCTGTGCACTAAATGCCCTGATGGAAAATATTTAGGAGAAACCAAACAACAACTGCATACAGGAATGAATGCACACCGAAAATCTATAAAAGATAAGAAAACCCAATTACCCACATTTCTCACAAGACAACCACTCTCTCTTCAATCTCTAAATTCTAATTCTCAAAGGGAATTTACAAAATACCTTTCACAGACAAGTCTACGAACTTCACTTCATCAACCTACTGAATACAAAAAAAATCACGGACTAAATATAGACATTGGTTTCAAGACACAGTGTAACCTGTCTAATGTCTGATACCCCAGGTAACCTCTGTACTATTTACCAGCTACATCCTAGCACCAGGTCTGCATTCCCTTCCTCTCTTCCCCAACCCATCTCTCACCCACTGACTACCTCAATTTGAATTTTCACTGACTGGCACTCTCACATACTGGCCTCTGACTTCTATTCTGTTCTATCCAGGAAGAGCACAGAACAACTGTAGATGATTTCTCAGCCTAAAGAAGGGTGTTCGTATCCAAAAACTCGCAAATAATTTTTCCAACTATTTTAGTTTAGGGTTACCACGTCTGGGTTTTCTTGGACATGTCATCTTTTTGAGCCCTCTGATCTCCCCCAAATGTTCATTGGAATTGCTTCAAAGCAAAATTCATGTACCAGATCATGAAGACAATCCTTCTTCCTTCCATCGTCTCATTCTTCCCAAGCAGGCTTCCGTCATAGCCTGTGTTGTTTCTGTTTGACTTTCTTTTAATTTCAAATGAGCCATACATACTGTTCAAATGTTCAATCATGCAAATTGCCTGTTAGGTGACTTTTGTTTTTACAAAATATGCAGTGCAAAATCTCATCTCCTTTGCCAGTCTTTTTAACCATTTTTAATTCTAGGTCAAGGTATTCAGTATTCCTCTATGGCAGTGGTTTTTAACCTGTGGTCTGGAGATGGGGTGCCCATACACATGCTCCAAAGCATTATAATTAGAGCACATCAGAAGCAGACTTGATTAAGTCTAAACCACATTCTAATTTAGAATGCTTTAACGTTGTCACAGCATCACATATATACACCCCTGCAAGGTTAAAAATAGCTGCTGGGGCACTTTAAAGCTTGTTGAATGAGCTTTAGTTAGTGTCCTACAGCCATTTTTAAATGCACAGGGGCTTAATAGGTGCAACACAGCAGTATTTTAATTACAGTAGCTCTCTGAAAACCCCTCTAATTAAAACACCTCCCCCTTCCCAAGCATGCGTATAGATACCCACCATGTCTAAGGGGTCCACAAAAGATGATCATGTTCAATCAAAACCATGTGAATACTCACACTTACAATTCAAAAGAGCCCGCACCTTCATTTGAAATTTCCAAAGGGGCCTGCACCTCCATTCAAAATTTTTTTAGGGGTCAGCAAATTAAAAAAGTTTGAAAACCACTGTTCTACAGATTCTTTTTCGCAACCCATTACAGCTGGGAAAAGAGGCACCTTTCTTTCCAAAGGTCTACCTTTAGGATTTCCCCAAATCAGTAAATAATTCTACTGCTGTAATGATCTTAAAGCAGCTCATGGATCTCTGAAACGCCACATAGGGCACATGCTGGCTGAGTCCTATGCACTGCATGTGACATGCAGGCTAGACATGGACCTGTACATTCTATGGTTGGCACTGGATTTATGACCGAAACACCTTGTTGCGTGGACCCAAACCCTCAGACTGACCATGACTTCTTTAATTTGATAATAGGCAAATTGTATTGATACACAGTGATAGCAGATAAGAATAGTAGATAAGGCAAACAAGGCAAACAAAATAACATCCTCCCCCCTCATTCTATATCTACAGTCCTAAGGCATCACAGAGAAAAGGTATGTCTGGCCAGTACACAAGCTTTACCCTGTGGTTCTTTTCCAAATGTCAGACATCAGCATTCTGGGGGTTGAGGCCCACTTCCCTCCACTCACTAGTGGGGTGGGTAAGATCAGCTAGTGGTGCCCTCTGTGCCTGGTGGCCTTGGGTTTCCCCCTCAGGAACCCTTTACTGCTCTGAAATCCCTCTTTTAGTGTCTCTCTCCTCTGATTACTCCATTGCCGGGCATCATTGTTTCCCAAATCCATCACATACACTCATCTTTGGTACACACATGCACCAAACCCAGACATAGTGTGGATCACTGAAACTTGGTGGGATCCAATGCATGATGGGTGGTAAACATCAAGGGCTATAGGCTGTATAAGCAGGATAGAACAGGCAGGAAAGGCGGAGGTGTGGCACTGTATGTCAAAGAGCAAGACACGTCCTCAGCAAACAGCACTGGGCCGGAGGTAGGGCAGATTGAGGTGCTCTGGGTCAGAATACAAGGAGGTCAGGGGGAAAGAGACCTAATGGTGGGAGGTCTACTACAGGCCACCTAACTGGGGGGAAAAGCTGGACTGGAAATTCTCAGGTCAGCTCGCAGAAGCAGTCAAGTCAATGGACATGGCCATCCTGGGTGACCTAAACTACCCGGACATCTGCTGGGAAAAGCAGTCAGCCAGGTATGACTACTCACGTAGGTTCCTAGCTGAGTTACAGGACCTCCATCTAACCCAGGAGGTGCATAGTCCCACCAGGGAAAATGCCTTGTTGGACCTGGTCCTGGCCACAGGCAACAACCTGGCGAGGGGACTGCAGATGCTTGACCACCTGGGC
>JAGPOW010003447.1:4155238-4209825 GCA_030014935.1 Caiman crocodilus
GATACACGAGTATCTGCCTGGCTACTGAAAATGCCCAGTAGACTGCTGTGGTCAGGCAAAAAAACATGGAGGGAAGGATGGCCTTTCTGTGTTTGTGTGCAATAACTTAGTGGGTTAGACCCCATGCAAAGGAAGTGGGAGACCAAGCTTCTAAGCCCCTTCACCCAGCGGAGGTATGACCCCACATCTCCCTATCTGTCCTTGCGGGCTAGACGAGTAGTGAGATGTCAGTCTGCAGGCTCGATCCAGTGTGGGGGCAGTGTGCAAGCTTGGTCCATGGGTGTGATCCAGTGTTGTGGCCCAGCTCCACACACTGGATCTGGCTGCAGACTGACCCTATGCACCAAACTCCAACCAATGGAACCAACCAGAGATCAACCCCGTGTGCTGGCCCAACCCTACACACTGGATCTGGCTTTAGGTTGACCTCATGCATTGGTATGGTCTTGCATGCAGGGCCATTCCATGTGGAGTTCTCCATAGACTGGATGACAGCTCTGTGGGCCAGCTTCTGTCCATATGGCATAGGTTGAGCACTACTGGTCTCTCTTCATTTCACCTTGGTCTAACTACCAGGCCAAAACTTTGATATTAGTCTGTTCACTCTCCAGCCTTCCTCTCTAAGCTGGTCCCAAGAGCAGCCAAGAAAGGGAGATATGTGGGGCCAGGAGGAAGTAGCTAAGCTAGAGGGTGTGGATCTCAACAAGCCAGGCCAGGGGCTAGAACCCAGAGTCCCTCCCCTTCTAAACAGTAGTCATCTACCAGTAGTCCTAAACTACTTGGCTATTAGACTAAAAAATGGGAGACCTGTTTCCTGCTCCCCTCCACAACCCCTCCAATGATTTTTTCCTTGGGTACAAAGCAGTCATTGCTGCTAGAATCTATGGATGCAGTCCCTCCTGCACTGCCAACACAGCTGCCCATCTCCAACAGAGGGTCACTAGCTACGTCTACATGAGATGCTGACTGAGTAGTAGCCCAATACTACTGTCCAGTAGCATCATGCAGCAACATTTGTGATGTGACAGTACAGCACAGTAGCATCATGAAAAAGATGTTCGTGCACAGAAACCCAAGTTACTGTGCAGTCACTTAGTACTTGCTTATGCAGTGCAGGCTGAGGAGAGAGCAGCTCCTTCTGGTAGCTCAACTGCTTTGAACCTCAAGGCCCCCTTCTTCCCACCCTCCTGCCAGCCCCATGACTTCAGCTTTACATAAGACCAGCAGCAGCTGGAAGTTTTTGGCTTTCAGATAAATATTGGCACACATCTCCACAGACAATTGAATGGAGAGGCTGCCTCTACAGCTCTAGGGCTAGCTCTGCATGGTTTTCCAGGAAAATGGCATTCCACCGTAAGTTCTCCTGCTGGTCATCCCTTACCTGCAGTAAAATCCTCTGGCAGTCCCAAACCCAGGATTGGTGATCCATAGACTAGAGATAGGATGGCTTGCTCTGGTACTCACTTGCTGCCTGTATAGTTCATTTTTGGGTGGATCACCACCATCCTGTGAGGAAAAGGCCACTCTGGTCTGTTAAGTGTTGTGTGAAATGAAGCGTATAGCTGAACCATTTGCTGCTACTCTTGTCAATGCTGCTCATTGGCATGGTGGAGGAATTGCACTAAAATGGGTATTCAAGCAGTGGAAAGCAAGACATTGATTTCATCATAATTTGGTGGTTATCGTCGGTGTGCCAAGGAGGTTGGGATGGGATGTGTCAGTGCTGCTATCTTATAGTTTGAAAACAGTGCCATCTCTTTCTCATGGAAGTTGAAGACTTCCAGTCACTTTCCTCCAGTGTTCCACTATGCACAGCAGCAATGTACATAGAAAGCAGTGTTGCAAAGGACCCTGGCACATCAATACCCCTGCAGTCTGCATATTTCAGATTGATGTCCACTTTGTTCTGCATGTCCTCCACAGCAATCCAACACAACCCACCCATTTCTGTGTGGCTGTCATGATGCAATTTGGTCCAGATTTATGCCTCAAGCTTTGTTTCTTAAAACTTATCCTACTTGTGTACCTGTGGCCTGTGTAATTTTCCACTTTAATGGGGTTATTGTGGACAGTTGGTTACCTGTGCATCTCTTTAGGGAGCACTATTGTGTGTGCTGACGCCAACAACTAAAATGGTGTGCTGATAGATTAAGAGGGTATGACACTGCAAACCAAAAAATTTAAATCCAGCCTTCCCCAAATGCGAATCTCCAAATGAAATTTGCAGCTTGGCTCATGAAATTGCATGAATCCGCTGAGTCCTCCATGAGGATACTTCTACAAGCATGCTATTTAATCCATGGGGCATGGAGCAAAAATGAAGGAGTGCTAGCACAGGCCAGTGATGCAGTGGGTTTTGCTGCCAAGTTAGACACTTGCTTGCAAAGGTCATGCTGAAAGGCACAGCTCTGTAAATAAAGAGAATTGCAGTGTGTGAGGTGTTTGACAGCACTGAAGCTGAATGATCTAAAACTAAGCCAGTGTCAGATTCAACTCTTTTCAAAGGCGGTTCCTAAACAATCCAAAAGAATATACAGAATATAGGAAAGTAATGGATGTGAGATGTAGAAGCAGGGGAAAAAGCAATGGGCATTGTGTACAAATGGCAGAGATGATGGATGACTCCTCTAATCACACTTTGCACTTAAGATGGCATCTTTCACCCAAAGTTCCCAAACTACTTCTACACAATTTTGCAAGGCTTCCATCACTCCCAGGAGGTCAGTAAATGCTCTGAACCCCATTTTTTCAGATGGGAAGATTGTTGTGGAGGCATGGAGAGGTTAATGCAGGAATTTTTGTTGTGGGGATGTGAGAAGGCTTGGGTGTTGTGTTTGGTCTCAGCATATGTTTGTGCCCTCAAAAAGGTTTGGAAAATGCTTCCTGGTCTCAGGAGCGCTCTGAGAAGAGTCTCACCTGACAATGTTCTAGGGTGTAACTAGCTGGTCATGAACTCCACCTAGTCAGGTGCACTAACTTGATGCCAGGGCCACAGCTAAATAAGCTGCAACTAGTCAATCTGCTTGGGCACCAGCCACTCGCTGGCTGTATCTCACTCATGAGTAGAAGCCCAGACTCACAGAGAAGCATGTCTGGGAGGGAGACAGAGCTATTCTGAGCTAGCTGTTGGGAGCAGGCTCAGTAGCGAGGGATGGCATTGGAACAGAGGGTATGAGGGAAGAGAGGCTACTTCACAATTCATCTGTGCTACATCACTGTGGTCTAAGTCATGGGAGGAGGCAGGGGAAGCAGGATAGCTTTGGAGCAGAGGAGGAGGAAGAGTGATAGTGACTCGCCAATAGAGTGTATGAGCCAAGGAGGACCTTCCTTGGTCTCCCAGAGTCAAACAATCCAGCAACACAAGTTTACTCCAGAAATCACACTAGTATCTGGGATATGCTGAAGGATGACCTGGACAAATAGAAACTTTGCCCTTCATTCTCATCTGTCAGCCCCCTGCACATTTCATCTTCAGGGTGTCTGTATGACAAACCTTTAGGATCAGCCAACTCACTCTCTTGCTGCTGGCAGATGATCCTGAGCACCTGGCTGAGGTGGGCTGATGCACTGTCTACATGCAGCCTTTCTGGATACACAGGAGGTCTAGGAGACGGTCTGTTCTAGCATCTCTGGGAATTATAAATGTGACTCATCCCCCCACAAGACCTGTCACCTGAGGATATTTTCCTTCTCTGTGACCAGGCAGTCTATGAGGCTGCTGAGTGCTCTGTCATTCCGCCCCGCCTGCACTGTTTGCAGGCCGGCCCATACGGCCGAGGTCTGACAGAGGATTGTACCCCTCCATTATGCACTTGCCAGTGGAACAGCCTCGTCTGAATGCACACTGCACGGCCCTACATGCTGGGGGGCTAAAGATGGAAAGCACCTGATAGATAGGATAAAGGAACTTCTAGACAGTCGTCTGGGGGAGTGAAGGCAGCAGTTCATTGGATTTGATCCAGCACTATCAGCAACAGGCTCATTATCATTGCTGTAGCAGGTGAAAATATGATGCAGTGCAAAGACAAATCGTAAGAATACGGGGAAGTCCATAGTTCTGCTCGTTTCTTCGTTGTATTGTTTCAGGCTATGCTGCCAACATGACTCTTCCAGCATGGTGAGATGTGTGAGCAACAGGTTGTGGAGGGCTTCTGCTGCCCATTAGCTCCATTCAGGGCTATCCCTCGCTGGGGACAACTTGGGCCGCCTACCCCAGACCCTGCGCTTTGGGGGACCCCAGGGACAGTGCTGTACAGGCCTTGCTGCAGATGCCAAGTGCTGCCGCTGCCACTGCCAAACACTGCTGGCTCTGCTCACTTGCAAGCAACCCCCACCCCCAGGCCCCGCACAGGCTGATATGCCCCAGGCCCCACACACCCCTAGGGGTGGCTCTGGCTCTGCCCCTATATGGAAAACAATCTAGAACTTTCTGAGTCACAACTACAGAAAGAGCAACTAGAAGATTTCGTTCTAAACGAGTCTGCTAGAAAACAATGAGCAAGAACATGTTGCAGGGACTAAAGTCTGAATGGGAGAGCACAGCCTGTACCTTCTCTGCTATTGACTGCACTGCACTGAATGCAAAATGGCTGCCTGTCTCTGCAGGCCAGGGGTGTAACAGCACAGCTGGGCACTGTGGCACCTGTGATATACTTCCAACCGCCACAGTGCTGCCAGCACGATTGTGGGACAGCGATGGCAGTGTTTCCCCTTCCCCCACAAACAAGTCACCCTGCCCTAGGTACTGCAGGCAGCAGCCTCCTTATGTATTTAAAGATACAGGAGACAAAGAAAAAAAGACTAATTTCTGAGTTAAATGCACCACACTGACTAGTTTGAGTTCAATGCAGGTCAAGGGCCACTGAGAGTTGTGGCAACCTGACAGCTGTTTGGTGGTCTCATTGCAAAATTAATTTTGTTATAATCAGCAAAGAGACAGGCTCAAATGCAGACACAAAACTAAATTTCCTTCCTGCCCTACCCAGTTGTATGGGGAGTGTCAGGAGGCTTCTGGGGTTAATTCTGTGGCTAAGCAGATTTCAGTTTCTAGCATTGCTAATCTTCCATCCCTGCCCTCAGACTCTGCTGGAAAATATTTTTAAAAAGAAGTAAATGTGGAGTGGGTGGGGTTGGGCTAGGGGCTGGAGGCTGCAAGTCTTTTTCAGGCAGTAATGGTTGTTTCAACCATTCAGTCAGAATGAAACCAGACTTTACGGTCTCTTTCAGTGTTCTTCCAAAATGTTACCCTAGAACTAACATTTCATTTTCCACAGGATGACATGGCCTAGCAAGTGACCTATTTCATTTTAAATAGAAACATTAGCCTAACTGCTTCCTTCTGGTTCATGCTGAGTTTTCTCATTGATTGCATGGTGTTGAGTTTCTAATGATAGCGAGAGACTTTCTTATAGCCTACCATCACCTCTGTACAATCAGGGTATTTCCTTCAAGCAAACAGGGGCAATCTGCCTGAGATATGAGTGCCCTGCACACAATAGAAGGAATCGAGAGGCCCTGCTCTGCCATCCGGAATGGGTGGCTGCCTAAGGCAGCAAAAAGTCCATAAGCAAGGTGATGAGAGTAGATGGTTGCCTAAAGAAGCAGATAGAGTGAACCTAGGCACTGGAAGATGGCAGCATTTTCTGGCAAGTTCAGTGCCATCTCAGAGCTGTGACAGCCCAAACTAGGCAGATTCCATACATTACTAAGGAAAGTTTTATATGTCTCAGTAGAACACAGAATATGTGGCAAAACCTTTCACCACCAAAAATAAGAACATTTTAGAAACTAATCCCAAGTAACAGAAGGACTGTAGTGGATTGCAGAGATACCTACAGTAGCTTTAAACAAGCTAATTCAGGCAGTGCACAGAGCTTAGCCTGGGCAAATTTACCCTTCTGCAATCACAGTATAAGTAATAACCACAGCCTCCCTCTCAGGGAGTGACTCAGAAGGGCTTGTCTCTGCACTTACCCATTTTAGTAGTCCAGACTGGGATATTTTGTCATTGACCAGTCATTTCTTATCACTACCCAATACATTTGATTCCATGAGAGTGCAGTGAAACACATGAACAGAAAACTAACTAAACTGAAAACCAGTTTTACAATTCTCAGCACTGGCTGTATACATTTTTTTCAGAGTGAAGTCTGTATGCATTATAAGCTCGTAATTTCCTGTGTTCGTTTTCCCACCCCTCTACCAGCCTTTCAGCATGGATTTCTGCTAATACCCCTTTCTTAAGTGGCTCCAAATAATGAAATGGGTCTCATTGGGCTCTCCAGTCTTCAACATAGAAGAAAAACAGCTTTCTGCATGACGGTAGTAACTTCAGATAAGAGGTTTTTTTCCTCTTGCAGCTTATAATTCAGAAATAATTAGACTTTCCTGTATTGAAGAATTAATTCAGCCCAAATTCTCTTTCCAAAACACCCAAAGAAAATGAGACTTCTAAACCTTGAAAAATTGATTCTTTGGTAGAAAATTAAATTGGAGAGAAAAATATTGATTAGGAATGGAAAAAGTTGTACAACCAGAAATTGACAACCGAATAGAACTTCTTCAAATGACAAATATTCTCTTGGCCCTTATCTTGTAACATGGTTAGAGTGCACATGATAAATTATATGTGTCTCACCATTTTGACAGAGAACTGTCCATTTCAAACTCTGTGTAACCCTTTGAAAAGACAGCCTAACCCAAGAAGCTTTTGGCTAACCTGGACTGAAATCTCCACTGTCGGGATCTCATCAC
Organism: Caiman crocodilus; assembly: GCA_030014935.1. Taxonomy (NCBI): domain Eukaryota; kingdom Metazoa; phylum Chordata; order Crocodylia; family Alligatoridae; genus Caiman; species Caiman crocodilus. The sequence continues at coordinate 4,161,992 of JAGPOW010003447.1, forward strand.
AAGATGGCATTACAGCCTTAGAAGCTGAGTTGGCTGCTATAATAAGCCAAAGTTCTTCTCCAAACCCCTTGATGCCTGTCCCCAGAAGTCTTGATAAAGCCATGGACATAACCCTACCTGCTGAATTCTCCTAACAGATTCCAGGCTGTGGTGCTTTGTTTTGGTCATACTATTTAACTCCAAAGTTGCCATTAAAGTGCACAGAAGTTCCAGATGCAGTGTAAAGTTGCTCAGCTGATCTGGGAGCAATCTCATTGCACTGGTTTCAACTAGTTATGTTGCTAACAGTGAGTAATAATAACTCTTGACACACATGGCATCTTACTCTTGACTTGTAACTCCTCAGTTCCTTCAGTGATATACATGCCTTTGAGTAGCCACTGCTAATCAGACCAAATGGAAGTTGTCTTTTTCTTCCTTCTTTTTTATTTTGTCTCTAGCCAAATTGGTTCTGAACTGTATCAACTAAACAGAGCTCAAATAAAGTCTGTCTGTCTGTACCATTGACAAGTATCCTATCTGCCAGACTCTTCAGCCTGGGGCTTCAGATGCTTCCAAATCCATGTCAGGAAGCCTGTGCAAGCCCCAAGCCTAAGGCTTTGGATTTTAGATGCCCCTTAGTCTTGCTTGCCCCTAGCTAACAGACTGAACAAGCAAGGTAAAGGGAAAGCCCGAGAGCAATCCCCCATCACCATAAATTGTGTAACTGAGATCCTTGCATTGGAGGCTCTTACGAGGGTCAGCCTGCCTGCCTGCAGTACAAGAGTCAGGAGTAGTTTATGATGTGGTAAAACAGAGATGTGGATGAGACATCAGTAGAATGGGACCTCGCATTGTACAAGCACATTGTACAAGAACAGTTCTCTGCTCAGTCAAAGGCAGTTTTGGGACAGCAAAATTGTAATTGTTAATACTTTGCAGAGAAAAAAAATGAGAGAAAATGCCTCACTTTGGACATTTCTCTCATTTGGAAAATGAAAACTAATTCTGAGTTTTGGGCACAAAGCACCAGCACATAGTGTCCTGGATCAGTTATCTCTAGGTGGTTCACAACCCATTAAGTTCATAGAAGGCTGCAGAATTAAAGATGAGCTGTTCATCTCCTTCCTGCTGCTTTTACTTCAAAGAGTGCTGCTCTGTTCAACTGGAGATCATTAGTGGTCCTGCACAGCTGATCATAGAAGGAGTATCCCTTAAAATAAAAGCCACAGCAAACCCAGCAACCTAACTCTGCCAAGTATTTGGGTTCACCTTTGTTATCAATCGTAGTTATGTGGCTTTTGCAGTGACTCATGTGCAGCCATGTCTGATGCTACCCTGTACTGGTCAAAATCAGGCCTGCTCAGGTGCCAGACAGTTTGACTCTGGTGACGGTGACAAAGCCTATTGTCATGGATGAGTTCAAACCAGTTTATAATAGAAACTTGCCCTGCTAATATCTTCATCACATTAGATGTGGGTAGAATTTTGCAGATATTTTTCAGACACATGACACTGAAATCTTCTTCCATTCTTGCTGTGTTTTAAATAATGTTTTGCTTCATTAGGACTGGCATGTAATTGTTTTTGCCTGGATGACAGGTTCTGTATTCTGGCAATTCTACACAGTGCAGTTCAACACATTTAGTTATTGTAAAATAGTAAAATCCAGGAGTTCTGTTAATTGCAGCGCTGGTACTAGCCTGCTACCCCAGCCTGTTTGTAGGGCACAGCATGAGGAAGGTGTCCTGCCATGACATTCAACCACTCAGGCAGTAGGAGAAAAAAGAAGAGCTGAGCTAATGTTAGCCTAGTCCTGCTTCCTATTGTACTTGCAGCACCAACAGCTGCAGGCTTGCATTGCATAAATCCCCCTCCATGATGGATCAGCAGAGCAAGGAGCAGCGCAGGTTCCTACATAATTTTCTTTCATGGCTAAGAACATAGATAAATACAGCTAGATTAGCTGCTCTACAGCCTCTCAGAATGTGTTTATTGCACTTTTAAAGGCAAGAGTGACATTGCTATCCTTTGAGGGGTGAGTTCTCTCCTGAAAGAAACAAGGAGTGTGTAATTGCTATAGAAACAATGGGAGCTATGGATGTGTTGAGAAGAGACCTCTTTCCATACAGATTTATGAGGCTCCAGGAGAGATAATGAATGTCTCTCAGGCTAGGGACAGAAGAAGTTACACATAAACTAGTTTAAGTCATCAGGAACTGGTTTAAACCTGTAACAGAACAGAAGCTCAGTGCAGATAAACCAGTTTCAAAATGGCTGAAACTGGTTTAAGATAAACCTGCTTGAATGTAGTATCAGACTTAACTGATTTGGGTCAAACTAGTTTATGAAACTTCTGTCCCAGACCCCTTCCTGGTTCAAGTTAAATCATGGTCCTTCCAGCATCCCAGCATGCTTTCCAGCCCTGGAGCAGTGAGAGCTGGCTGACAAGGGGGTGGTAGAAGACACTCAGCTGGAGATGCAGCCCAATCTACAGGGGGGGACTGCCCCCCCAGGCAAACCCACAGCTGGGGTCTATGGCCAGGGAGGAGGGTCAAACCCCTCTTTCCCTGCTCAAACTTACTCCTGGTTGCAACTGTGGACTACAAATTTCAGAAGCACCTGGAAACAGGAAGAGGAAATGATGAGCAGCTCTGGAGAGTCCTACTGTTGTAAGTCTAGACTGTAAATCCCAGAAACCTCAGAGGCAGTGGGAAGAGGAAGTGAACACACAGCCAGGGAGCTATGATCCAGTGCCTTGTGGCTTAAGCCACTGCAGGTATGTGGCTGCATTTCCTGAATCAAAGGTAAATGTCTGGTCACTTCTGTTTCAATTTAATCAGTGCCATTTAGTCTAATCTGCAAAGACTGTATTGGTTCAGCCTTAGGCTTTTTGACTGTCTGTCCCTAGCCTCAGTAGCTTTGTTACTACTAGTGAAGTGGGCTCCTTCTGTGTCAGACAGGGAGGCATGCTATGGGGACTGCAGCTTACTGTGCATTCAGACTGACTGCTTCTTTGGAAAGATTGCTTGGCTAGGGAGCAGCCTCTCAAACCGTGAAAAAAACAGCACTTAAAATTTTAAGTTATACAATCCAAACAGCTTCTACCATGGAGCTCAGACACCCATATACACACAGCACTGTGGTGGAGTAAATTGCCATAAACTGCTTTTCTGCAGGACTTCTTAGCAACAATGTTGTTGGCTTAGACCTTCCTGCTTAATCCTGACTTTTTTTTTCCCTTTCTTGGATCTCCTGGCCTTCATCAACTGCTTGCCCTGACCTTGGTTCTAGTTTGACCCCTGGCTTGAAATCCCAGAAAATGGATTAACGCTTGGCTTTAACCTTGGCTACTTGCATTCTGCTAAATCATTATTCCCTCCCTCATTCCTCTCTTGCTGGGATCATGTGATCCCAGCAGTCTCTCCTGCCCAAGTGCAGGGGCGCTGGACCCGATGTCAGGTTCCTTCTAGCCCCTAACAAATATGAAACTATGAAAACACTGGCTTTCATGTGAACCACTACGGCTGACTGTTCATGCCTAGGTCAACTCTGATAGTATTGTTCTAGTGGCACAACCAGAAAAAAATCACATATTAACAAGGCTTCAGCTTGAGGCAGTACTCAGGCAAGGAGTTCTGTCACATTCTTCTGCTATCTCTCTGCCCTCACTCCTTTCCCCTAAAGAGAACATGCACTGAGGAAAGCTATCTATCATCCAAAGCTGCCACACACTGTTCCAGATAGCAGTTAAATTTAGAGCCCTATCAAGAATGTGGGCTGCTGATCAAGTGTGCCAAGAGCCAGAGAGTGTATTGACCAAGAGCACAGGACTGCACAGCTGCCAGCAGTCTGATTTGGTGGGATAGAAAGCTACAGGCTAATCCTCTCTGCAGCTCCACTGTGGGAGGTATTACCAGGTGTAACCTAAATGCATTCCCTTTAGCGTACAGTAGCGTAATTTATTATGCAGTAACCATGTGCATCTACACATGCACATGCTTACTGCACAGTATACCTTGCTAGTTGCAAGTAAATTTGCTCCTTGCAAAAGCAAGGAGCAAATTTACTTGCAATTACTTACTGCACAGATGCCTGACCAGGAGCAAATTTGCTCCTGGTCAGCCAGCCACCATGTGGTGGGAGATAGCAGGCAGCTCCCAAGGGCAGAGAACTGCCAGGGCAGGCTCCACCACCAGAGCCTAAACAAGATTATGTCCCCCTGCCCTAGCAGCTTTAAGCCCCTCTACTCTGAGATTAGCATCTCCCAGCCCCCACTCTCCAATTGCAATCTCAGCACAAGGTCCACAGTCACAGAGCTCAAACTGGGAAATTTTTATCTCCCAGTGCTAGATCAATAACTGTGGGGCCAGTGCTGGGAGATCCTTATTTCCTAGCACCAGCCCCATGGTTGTAGAGCTGGTGCTGGGAGCACCCTGTTAGCAGAGGCTGAGGAGCCTTTTCCGCATCTAGGTACATGATCACAGAGCTGGGTGAGGAACAGGCTGGGGAGGATTGTGGAACTGAGCAGGGAACAAGCATCCCAGACTGTTCTCCACCTGGCTCTACAATCACAGGGCTGAGAAGGGAACAGGTTCCCCAGCCCTTGTCCTGTGATCCCAGTGAGCTAGCTGCCCCACTGGCAGATCAGGGCAGGGGCTGGGATCTGCCCTTCCCTTGAAGATCCCTGCAGTCAGGAAAGGGAGACATTGTCCCTGACCCAGCAGCAGGCAGCCCCCTCCAGGGGGCAGGGAGCAGTGTTCCAGCCCTGGTCAAGAGACAACTGTCTCCTGGCCCAGTGCTCCCTGCTAGCCCCTGGCCTGGTACCCAGGAGGAGCCTAGAGCTCACTCTGGTAGTGGTAGGGGCCCATTACAGCGCCCCAAGAAGTAGGAGCAGTTTGCTGCCATTAGCAGCAAATCTGCTCCCACTTACCTGCATGTGTGGAGGCCTTCCCAGAACTGTTTACTTATGAATAAACTGTTCCCACATCAAATGCACATGTAGACACACCCTTCGTGTAGGCTTTTAAAGTATCCAGCTGAGCACAGAGAGCCAGCTGGATAGTTGCCCCTGTAGTTTGTCTTCCAGATCCTTGGCATTTTTCTCTGGACCTGATCCTGGAGGTAGGACAGCCATTGACTTGACAGGAGTTGATTTTGTGAGAGTCTGAGTGCTCTCAATACCTTTTAAGAATTGGCCCAGTAGAAGATCTGCACACCAGGGGCTGGGTTCATCACTGCCCTGGAAACTTCTGCAGTTGTTTGCATCAGTGCAAAGTGAGTGCAAATGCTGCTGCTTCAAATTGGGAATGATTTCTACTTTGCCTGATGTGACTCCAGAAAGCACAAGAAAATGGTAAGTGATGAACACAGTTGGATCTATAACCTTTGAAAGTGTAATAAAGAATTATTTCTCATCCATGTCCAAGCACAGAATTGGATATAATATTTGGAAGAATAAACAAGGTGAAATCTTCTATTTTCAAAGCTTAAGTTGTGGCTTAGCCAGCAACTCTTTTTGCAACAAATAGAGAGACTAGAACCTAGGACATGCTTTGAAAACGTAAGGTAGAAAGAGATGATGAAGTTCACATAAGAAGAAAAGACCAGAGGGATGAATGGTACCAACACTGTGAGTATAATAATGGTAGGGAAATCAAAACTACATTTGATATCCTGGGGAGGGCATAAATAACACATGGAAGAATGTTTGCACTGATGTTTTTTTAATATTGTTCTAAAATGTACCGAGTTAATTTAAAAAAAAAAAGCAAAGAAGGCTGCATGTCCTGTTTGCTGTGCTGTGCAATCTACATGCATTGTTATCTGGCCTTGGTATTTCATCACTACTGATTTAGTTCTGTGTTGCAGTGATGTGAGGCTCAGCACTTCTAAAGAATCCTAATCCATTGAAATCTATAGGCATTTTCCACTGAATTGAGTGAGAATAAGCTTGGGTCCAATGTCAGTGGTGCACACAGGGACTTTCCCATGAATCACAGAGATTAGTAAGGATGAGGATGGATACAAAAACTAGATGAGACCAATATTAAGAGTAGAGCTGCTTGGAGAATGGATTCTCTCTTGCAAAAGTTTTTGAAATTTTAATAACCTTTTTTTGATTCAAGATAAATTTTTGAATATTTTTGTGAAAGGAAAAAATTAAAAATATGCCAGTCAAACTCTTGATTTCAACCTTTTTTGTTTTTAAATATACAGAATGAAGAATATTTCAACAGGAAAAGTAATCTAAAAAAAAATCAAAGCTTTTGAAAATGCTGAAGAACTTTTCAATATTTAAAAAAATACAAATTTTTTCAGCAGAAAATATATATTATATACAATCCTTATTCTAAAGCATCATTTTCTAATGGGAAACTGCTTCAATGAAAATTTTCCAACTAGCTCTAAAGAAAGGGAGAGTCAACAATAGTGCCTGATTTCTGGTGTGCTTTAGCCTTCCATCAGCATTGTGATACAACTAGGATGAACCATTCCTTGAGACTTAACCCTTCCTGCCTAGAGAACCTTAGGGTGCATCTACCCTGACATTTAGCATTGACCTTGAGGTTCTGAACCATAACAAACTACAGGAGCAACACTCCCCTGCTATTGTACCTTGCAGGCACACTGGGTTGTGATCTGGCTCCCCCCGCAGAGGCTATCTATACTTTATTATTGACTGGCTAGTATTGCCCCCTAGTCCTTTCTAGTGAGTGTGGAGAACCAGGGTTCTAGGACCACTTCACACCTGCCAGCGGTGGTTTTAGAACCACCCAAGCATACAGCTTCTCAGCTCAAAGTCAGCCAGCCTCAGCCTGCACCAAACATATCCACATTTTGTTGTTGTTCCTTAAGTGGATCTCTTCTAGAAACATGTCTGCAGACTACTTTTCTCTCCTTCCAGTCTTATTTCTAATCACAGGCAGTAGAGGAAGCGGGGGTACAAAAGAGTTGATAATCAAAAGCAGGGAATTGTGGGACTTAGGCTGGCTGAGTTTCTGAGTTTGAGAAGCTGTATCCCTGGGTGGCTCTGAACACACTGCTGAGAGCTGTAGAATGGTCCTAGAATCCTGGTCCTCCACAACCACTAGAGAGGACTAGAAGGTAATACTAGGAGCCAATAAGAAAGTATAAATAGCTCCTGCAGGGGAGCCATATCACAACTGAAAATATGACTGCATATTCCCTTCACACTGCAAGAGTTGTGGGAGAAGGCCCAACAGAAACACAATTGACTTCATATCTAGAAATCCAGCTGAGCTGCACTGAACTACATCATGGGCTAAGCATAGGGGTCTCCAGCAAAGAAGAATGTCATATTTATTGCAAAGAACACACCTCAGAATATAATATACGTCAAACTCTTCTTCAGTTGTGGCTACATAGAGCAGGGTCAGAGCTTAACTTTCTGCTTACTCACCCTTCCTTTCTTGCTTAACTAAAATTGAAATCCTAGCTGGTGCTAAACTGGTCTCCATGGGTAGATTTAGGATTCAGAATAGAACCAAAGGATCTCCAAGGCTTTGAAACAGGAAAGAGACCAGGATCGGTTAGCAGACAGCAAAATTACACTAAGATTGATGGAACAGCAAGACCATGCTCATCTGGATTGATGAACAATGAGCCATTAAGTCAATTAACTCCCTCAGCTATCAGAATAGTAATGACACAGCTGCTACACTGTGAAGCAGGAATCAAGGCTTCACTGTGAAGGAATCATGTGAAGCAGGAATCAAGCAATCAGACCCCAAATGATCTTCCGAGGTCCTTTCCAACCTTACAGTTCATGAATCTATGAATAAGTCAGTGTGCTTCTATCCTGAGCAGAAAACCAGCTTCCTTACACTGGTCCAAGGGGAACTAGGGTGGCAGGAGGACCCCAGGCTGAAAGAGAGCCCCACTTACCTATCGCAGAGCCCAGAGAGCTGGAGGAAAGGCGCGCGGTGAAACCACCAGTGAGGGTAATTAGCCGTGCATATATACAGCTGCGGCCAAGCAGCATGGGTGGGAGACGCTGCCCGGGAAAGATAAAAAGCAGCCCCGACGATGCAGCGGGGCAGCTGATGAGTGGAGGCTGGAGGGAAGTGCCCTCACACAGAGGGGATCAGCTGCCACACCTGGCAGTGTGGAAAGCTGGGGGTGGAGCCGGGAGAGGCAGTGGCAGACAACAGCCAGCAGGGAAGGTGGCTGCAGTGCTGTTAACAGAGCCAGCTGGGAAGCTGGTTGTAATGCTGGTGGCAGAGCCAGCTGGGAAGCCGACAGGGACGTCAGCCGCAGAAGTGGCAGTGAAGGAGAAAGCAACGCCGATGGGGGATCTGGCAGCTGTACCCGCAGCAGAGCCAGCGGCAGCACCCCCGAAGGAACCAGAGGGGGGAGCCAAGAGAGCAGCGTTGGAGCAAGCCGGCGCTGAGACCAAGGAGTGAGCCTGGGCGAGAGCCTCAGAGATGAGGTAACAAAGGGGCAAGTCCAACGGGGCCACATTGGGCTGCACCAGAGGGCAGATGAAGACCCGGAGGGGGGTTGGACAGTGGACCTTTATGGCCCACAGTGGCCTTATGGAGAGGCAGTGATTCAACACCCCAGTGGGGGAGACACCAGGGTGGTGGAACCGGAGCCCAGGGCATTCCACACGGCCCAGAGGCACCCTTACAGGTCTCCTGGCCCAGTAGTTTAGGGGCATTGGTTTGGTGGTGGGATAGGCACATCACGTCACAGGGTAATTAGTATAGAGTGATAGGCAGTCTTACTGGATGGACCAGGTCAGAAGACCTTGCTAACCATACACCTGGCTCAAAGACTCAGGCACGCAGCTGGCAAGCCGTGGGCAGAGGTTGGGGGAAGAGCTGAAGACACCAAAGGAGCCCGAGGACTGGCAGCCCAAGGTGGCGAGTGGCCTGGGTGTAGGAGAGGTTGGAGCCCCATGAATGCCCGCCGAGAGGTGCAATGACCCTGGAGGCTGCCCCAAGGGGGAACCCCTTCACTGAGGTAACATCCCAAGTCATGGCAGGCAAGTTAAGGGCCCCCCCCCCGCCCTGATGTCAGCAGGGGCAGCCTGTGGGGTCCACCTGTAAGCCCAGGACAGACATGATCCATAGTCTGGGCTAAGGCCATACGAGAGCGCTTGATTGAATGGAGGCAGGCACACTCATTTAATACACACACACACCAATTTTGGGTGCCAACTGTTGGGGAAAAGGTGTCTGTTATATGCAAGGAAATATGCTATGTGTTTGGAGGTGCCCCTAAGCTGACCCTAACAAAGGTTCCTCACATGCATGAATGAGCTCTACTTGACTCAAGAAGTCTATGGATCAACAAGAGGTAAAACGCTGCTGGACCTGGTACTGGCTGAAGAGGATGATCTAGTCAGCGACCTAAGAACTGAAGGAAAGCTGGGAGACAGTGACCACGAGCTGATCAATTTAACTATCCATCGCAAAACTGGCAAATGAGTCAGCAATGCAGAAGTCCTTGACTTTAGGAAAGCTGACTTTGATAAGCTCAGGAGGCTTGTTTTTGAGGCCCTAAGGGGCCATGACTCAACAGGGAAGGGAGTCCAAGAGGAGTAGTTGTTCCTTAAAGGAGCAATCCTGAAAGCACAAGGGATGTCCATCCCATTTTGGAGGAAAGGTAGCAAAAGGGCACAGCAGCCCCCTTGGCTCAACAGGGAACTTGTGGACCTCCTACACCTAAAAAGAGAGGCTTATAGACAATGGAAGACAGGAATCACCACAAAGGAGGAATATTCTGCATTGGTCCATATCTGTAGGGAGCAAACAAGGAAAGCCAAGGCTGCAACCAAACTCCGGCTGGCTACACATATCAAGGACAATAAAAAGTCCTTTTTCAGATATGTGGGGAGTCAGAAGAAAAGCAAGGGTAACTTTGGACCCCTGCTAAACCAAATGGGACAACTGACAGCCAACCCCCAGGAAAAAGCCAACCTGCTTAATAGGTACTTTGTGTCTGTTTTTCACCAGCCCAAAGGGACTGCCTTGCCTAGCATGATGCAGAACGGCCAAGGTAAGGGTGAATTTATACCCAGCATTAGTGTAGATCTTGTAAAGGAACACCTTGAGAGGCTGGACACCTTCAAGTCAGCTGGTCCTGACAGATTGCACCCCCGAGTACTTAAGGAGCTGGCAGGCATTATAGCCCAGCCACTGGCAAAGATATTTGAAAACTCATGGCACTAAGGTGAAGTACCTGAAGATTAGAAGAAGACCAATGTAGTGCCCTTCTTCAAGAAAGGGAGGAAAGTAGATCCATGGAACTACAGGCTAATCAGCTTGACCTCAATCCCTGGAAAGATTCTAGAAAAAATTATCAAAGAGACCATTCTCAACAAGCTGGCTGATGGCAACATCTTGAGGGACAGCCAGCACAGATTTGTTGTGGGTAGGTCTTGCCTGACCAATCTTATCTCCTTCTATGACCAGGTGACATATCACCTGGAAAAGAGAGAATAGATTGATGTCATATATTTGGACTTCAAAAAAAACCTTTGATCTGGTGTCCCATGATCTCATCATGGAAAAATTGGCCAACTGTAACCTCAGCTACATCACAATCCAATGGCTGGGGACCTGGCTGTGAGGCCAGACCCAGAGAGTGGTAGTCAACAGAAGCGAATCATTATGGTGCTCTGTGACCAGTGGTGACCCCCAAGGCTCCGTTCTTGGACCTGTTCTTTTCAACGTCTTTATTAACGATGTGGACACCGGTGTCAGATGTATACTGGCTAAGTTCGCTGATGACATTAAACATTTTGGAGTAGAGTGTCCACACCTGAGGATAGGCTGGTGTTTCAGGGTGACCTGGATAGGCATAGAAAGTGGGCAGACATAAACCTGATGACCTTCAATATGGAAAAATGCAAGGCCAAAAGAGACTTGGGGGTCGTAATTGACCACAAGATGAACATGAGCCACCAGCGTGATGTCGCAGCTGGTAAAGCAAACAAAACTCTGGCTTGCATCCATAGATACTTGCTTCTCAAGTAAATCTCAGGATGTCATCCTCCCACTGTACTCAGCCTTGGTGAGGCCGCAGCTTGGGTACTGCATCCAGTTCTGGGCTCCACAATTAAGGAAGGATTTGGAGAAGCTTGAGAGAGTCCAGAGGAGAGCCACGCACATGATCAGAGGGGAAGAGAAAGGCTTTATGAAGAGAAGCTGAGAGCCATGGCACTCTTCAGCCTGGAAAAGCATAGGCTCAGAGGTGACCTGGTGGCAGCCTATGGGTACATAACGGGTGTGCATCAGGGTCTGGGTGAATGGCTGTTCACCAGAAAGCCCCAAGGGATGACAAGGTCCAACAGTCACAAACTCCTCCAAGACTGTTTTAGGCTGGACATAAGGAAAAACCTCTTTACTGTCTGGGCCCCCAAGGATTGGAATAGACGCTCTCCAGAGGTGGTGCTAGCACCTACGCTGGACTCTTTTAGGAAATGTTTGGAGGCTTATTTTGCTGGGATCCTTTGATCCTAGCTGACTTCCTGCACCGGGGGTAGGGGGCTGGACCCGATGATCTTCCAAGGTCCCTTCCAGCCCTAATGTCTATGAAACTTGCAGTGTGGTGGCTGGGTCCCAAGACCTCAGCAAGACTTTGGCCTTGTCAGAGAATCAAATCAATGTTCCTTTTACAATAAAGATTAAATTGTGATTGATACAGCATGTATCTCCATGTATATGCATGCTGTATATATGCTAGCAGTTGACTGAGATCACACTGATGTTTGGGGGAACAGGCTGCGTACTAGCTTTTCTCCCATCTTGCTCAGAAGAAAACGTCTTGCTCTGGATTTATGTTGAAAAATGTTATTCTTCCAATATCTGATGGGAAGGTCCCAGAGCTACACTGGAAATGGAAGGCCTAGACTGAATAGAACTTGGAGAACCAAATGGCCTTACTGGTGTTACACTTGTTGTCAGGCTGGTTTTCTCCAAAACAGCCCATCCTGAACTGAAGGTAGGGTCTAGCCTGGGTTACATGAACTTCAGGAAGCAGAGGCTGAGTAGCAGTGCAGCACAGATTAAAGTAAATCTAAGACTGTGCTGAGAAAGGAAGAGGAAGTTGCTAGCACAGGATTGTCCATCAACTCCATTTTTCTTCCCTGAAGAACCCCCTCTAGCTAACTAATACCAAATCTGTTACTTGTTCCAGTCAATGGCTGAACCGCATCCTAGGTAATAACAAAATATGGAAGGTTTTGGCTCCTTTCACCCAGGTCAGATGTTTGGAGTTTTGAATGTGTTTCTAGTAACCCACACCTCCTGTAGCCCATTAATAATAAAGTTGTTAAATACTCAGTAGTTAATATAAAGAGTCATACACTTAACTGATGTAATTTGGTGGTGTTCCAAGAGACTTTCCTGATCTATGCCTTAGAGGACCTGAGCATAACTTCAGACTGTCCTCCCTAGAATCATAGGGCAAGTCAGCTATTCCCAGGGGGAAAAATGTTGATCATGCTCTCCCCATCCTGTCAGCAGCACCCCTTCTAGATGACTGGGGCAGCAAAAAGTGAACCTTGTGTCATGTTAACTTGCTGGAATAATGGAGTTTCAGTTTGGTGAAATGAAGGGAAGTGAGGAAACCAAAACAAGAAAGAATTTGAGCTGTGGAGCTCATTACTCTGCTCCAGTGTCTCTTTTGATTTATATTTACTGTAAGTTATGTTAATAGCACAGAAAAGGGGAAGAGTAAATTAGTCTTTGTCAGGGGACAAATATCCCACAAGGCTAATACTGCATGATCTATTGTGCTCAGAATGGATGTTTAGCTCATTGGCCACATATCTCCTTGAAGAATATGAAGGTCAAACATACCAGCCAATAGGACCCCTCAGGAGTATAGTTGCTCACTCCAAACACAATTAACGTGCTAAAAATTGGCTGCAGTGAGTGTTTGAACCTTGAATAGGAATTATTTTTATTTGTAGACTTCCTCACCAAGGAAACACCATGTCTGTCCAAAGTTTGGGTTAGGATCCAAATCAAAAGGTAGGGGCCCAATTTAATAATAAATGAAATTATCTTAGTGGCAAAACTGCTCCATAACAACTAATTCTAGAGAAAATATTGTAAAATGCATCCTTTCTCCCTGGTTCAGAAAACACTGTTCAAACATAATTATGGATAAGTGCTGGCAAATAAAATTATTTAATAGATTTCATAGACCTTAAGGCTGGAAGGGATCTCAGAAGATCATCGAGTCCAGCCCCCTGCCCCAGGGACAGGAAATCAGCTGGGGTCACAGGATCCCAGCAAGATAAATATCCAATTGATTCTTAAAGGAGTTGAGAGTAGGTGCTTGCACCACCCTAGAAGGCAGTCTGTTCCAGGCCTTGGGGGCTTGGACAGTAAAGAAGTTCTTCCTTATGTCCAGCCTGAAATAGTCTTGGACAAGTTTGTAACTGTTTGACCTTGTCATCCCGTGGGGCGCTCTGCTGAACAGGCATTCCCCCAGATCCTGATGTACACCCCTTATATACTTACAGGCAGCCACCAGGTCCCCCCTGAGCCTGCGCTTTTCCAAGCTGAAGAGTCCCATAGCTCTCAGTCTCTCATCATAAGGCCTGTTTTCTTGCCCTCTGATCATGCATGTGGCTCTCTTCTGGACTCTCTCAAGCTTCTCCACATCCTTCTTAAATTGTGGAGCCCATAATTGGATGCGGTACACCAGCTGCAGCCTCACCAAGGCCAAGTACAGTGGGAGGATGATATTTTGGGATTTGCTAGAGAAGCATCTATGGGTGCAAGCCAGTGTTTCACTTGCTTTGCCGGCTGCAACATCACATTGATGGCTCATATTCACTTTGTGGTCAGTCATGATCTCCAAGTCCCTTTTGACCATGGTGCTAGCAAGTGTGGCGCTGCCAAGCCTGTAAGCATGCTGCGGGTTTTTCTTCCCAAGGTGGAGTACCTTGTATTTTTCAGTGTTTGAAGGCCATCAGGTTTTCATCTGCCCATTTTCTGAGTCTGTCAAGTTTGGCTTGGATCACCATCCTGTCCTTGGGTGTGGACGCTTTACCCCAAAGTTTGGTGACATCAGCAAAGTTGGCGAGTTTGTTTCTGATACCAATGTCCACATCATTAATGAAGATGTTGAAAAGAATAGGCCCAAAGATGGAGCCTTTGGGGACCCCACTGGTCACAGCGTACCACAACAATTGATTACCATTAGCTACCACTTCCTGGGTCTGACCTTGGAGCCAATTCCCCAGTTAGTGGACTGTGATGTAGCCAAGGCCACAGTTGGCCAGTTTTTCTATGAGATGATCATGGAATACCAGATCAAAAGCTTTTTTAAAGTCAAGATATATGATGTCAATCTCTTCTCCCTTGTCCACGTCATATGTCACCTGTTCATAGAAGGAGATGAGATTGGTTAGGCAAGACAAAGACGCAGTTTTGCTCAGCACTAATTATTTACAAATTCAGGTTGAATTTGGCCAATATATTTTTCCTATTCACCAAAGAAGAAATGTGACAACAGTTCACTTGGGCATTTGTCACACATGAAGCAAACCATTAAGTTTTGGGGGCTTAGTTTAGCAGGAGTATTAGCAAGGTCATGGGTCTTCCTGAGCCTAACAGCCCATTGAGCCAACAGAGACCACCCGCAGGCAGCTGTGGCAGTGTCAGCGGTGGCGGTGGGGAGAGGGGGTGGCAAGCGGCTGGTGGCGAGTGAGGATCGCCCGCAGCTGCTGTCTGCTTTTAAAGAAATTATACAAGGACATTTTAGAAAATAACAGTGAGCGGCTGCATCGATGGGGTGGGGCAGTGACCGCTCACAGAAGTCACCGGCAGCTACAGCAGTGGTCAATCTCAGGGGTCACAGGATCCCAGCAAGATAAGCACGTGCTCCCCTGTGTGTCCCCTTCCCCCCCCACCTCCCAACGCATTGCCTATGGTGAGAGGTACAGTGGTTAGACTGGATCAGGAAGTTGCGGGTGTGGAATGGCACATATAGCATATACCCAGTGTAGAACCAGAAGGGGTCCACCCCACTTGTCTGCTCCTTCCTGGTCCCCCTTCGCCTCCTATCTCTGCCACAACTTTGTTGTTTTTTGTTGTTGTGAAGGAGGGGATCCTTGAGGCCAGTAGCAGCTTTAGGGATAGCCTGGTCTGTTTGCTAGGTCAGCCCCCTACTTGTTTCCCTTTGCCCTCCTACAGTGCTTCCCCTTTAACGGGATGCTCCCACAGGTTTCTGAGAGCTTGTTGGGACTCCAGCTATTGCAGCTAAGGCTCCCTTTTTCTCTCTGGCTGTACCCTCTATTTTGGTCCACTGGTCAAGACCTTGGCTCCTGGGTATCATCCCTGCCTTGATGGCAGTTCCTTCTGGGGGCGTTGGAAGCTGGGCTCAGTCTCAGTATGCTAGGGGCTGACCTCTGGCCCTATAGCAAGGGAGTTCACCCTGGCACCTCTCTTCATGGCCTTCTCCACCCCTGTAGCCACAACTTAGTCCTCCAGACAGAACAAAAACATAAGCCAGCTGCTTCATAAAACAAATATTATCCTTCCTTGGGGTGAATGTTGCCCACAGGCTCTACCTTCATGGTAGCCTTCACCCCGATTCCTCCTGTGAGGCTTGGGTGGCTATCTTTCTGTCTTCAGCAACCTCTTACTCCTGAGAGCACCTCTCCCTGCTGCAAGTAGGTGGGGCCCCCTTGTATGTTCAGAGGCGAGGCTTAAATCCCCTAAACCCAGTCTCCCTCCAGTCATATGACTGAATCTGTAGTGGGCAAACTGAATTATGCTAAGGCTTTTTAGCTATAGTCCAGGCCTTTCCAGAACTAAGGAACAAAATTGAACAGAGCACCTTCTGTGGCACTGGGAAATGAGTGCTGTGACTGGACACTAGGCAAGCGAGACACAACAGTTTCCCTATAAGGAATGATTGGCACAGTACCAGGGGATTGGACAATTTGGGATAAGAAAAGTTACAAAAGTGATGGACAAACAAAGGAACGTGTGTAACATGCTGTGACCCTGGGAGGACAAACACGGCCTCTGGGTCCCTGCTCAAACAGTGGGGAGCCAGAAACTAAGATCTCACACACCCAGCAGAGGACCTGAGGCCTGGTATCCCCAAAGATTGCTGCTGTAACATCTAAGGAGCCATGTGACAGATTATATTGTGGGGTGAAAAACTGTAATATTGCCTAGGGGTTACTATTAAAGTTCACTTGATATCACATCAGCCGAGTTGTTGTGTCAATCCTTGGGGGGCTGTGGCTAAAAGAAATCCTATTGGTCACAGGTCTTCTGCACCCAGTGACTAGATGCAGCTAATTGCTCTATTAGCTTCCTGGCTCAGTTCACCCAGGTTGCTACTCCTAACTGCCTTTCCTGGCCACAAGTTTCTTGTCCGCTCAGGCCTCACTAGTACCCTCCCTGTTACATCTAAAAGACTGCATCATTACATAATTTACAGAGAAGTTATTCATTATTCAACAGCAGAGTCTGAAACAAGAGAGTAGTGAGGAATCAAAGTCAGGAAGTCCAAGACATGAGCAGACTACAGAAATCAGCCAAGAAGCTCACAACAGCCCTCCTAAGAATCCTGTTGCAGGGACAAGGCCCACCCAGAAGTGGGAGGGGTTTATAGCACTCTCAGCAGGGGCCTGTGGCCCCCATTGTTATTCCCAGGCCATCTGATCCCCCTAGTAGCAACCTCATGGAAGCAGTATCCAGGACTGGAGTAAGTATATATCTAGCTGCTTGGCAGTGCCTCCATCTGGTCCTTTGCCTGTAGGCACCATGGTTTGGGATTTGAATCCCAGGGACCCTGACAATGGGACTATTTGCATGCATGCAAGGGAACAGCATAGAGAGCCACATCGTGTCTCTGCAATTGGAGTCTTCTGTAGTGTTTATCCTATGTAGGACAGAACATTTTACCCAAAGACGGGAAGACGCTTTGTTTGCCACTGCAGTATTCAAGGCCCAATCAAGGTATGTCCTGAGGGAGTGCCCATTATTACTGTGACCTATGGAATCTCCCCTACTGGACGGGTGTGTGAGGTCACTTCTGCAACACTTCACAAAGCCATATATTAAAGTAGACTTTTTCATTCCTGATCATCAGCAACAAAGCAGATTAGGACTTTTCAGTTACATGGTGCTATTATTAAACTTTTAATTTTATAGAAATTATACAAGGACATTTTAGAAAGTAACAACAATTTCAAAATAAAACCATCTGTGAACAATGATCACTTTCTGGACCACATAGTTTCCCTCTGTATTCACAATGTTCCCATCAGCGTTCCATGCTGCTGTGTAGTTTCCCACTCATTGCACACAAAATGTTTTATTTCAAAATTGCCATTACTTTCTGAAACACTTGCATATATTTTTTCACACGCACACACATACACACCCCTTCTGCCAGGCATAGCACACTTTGCCATTCAAAATGGCTTGTACATTTGGTGTGGGTTACATATATATATAATATAATACATACATATAATACATATATATGCATACATCTCCATGCATACGTATACCTTATATACTATACATATAGTAACTATTCCTTTTATGGCTGTGAGATCTCAGAAAGAACCATTGCCTACAATGACATTTCAGAGAGTGCAGCTATATATCACCAGATATATTGCATCTATAAATATTATTTGCTAAGGGAATGCAAGATATTTTTTGGTGCATCAGCTCAGTGAAAACTGAATTTAAAAAAATAGGACAGAAGTAAGGTGTTACCACAGTCATTCAGTGTCCTAGTAAGATCCCTTCAGTGAGGGAGCATGTCACAAAGTATCACAATGTAACAATAAAGCTTCACAGTAAGTAATAGGCTTTAATACTTCTCAGTAAAGGTGCTGCTGCCAAGCTCCAAGCACAAGATATAGGCTCCCTTGCTCTTTCCTTCCTTTGCTTAAATTAAAGATCAGTAAAAGTAATAAAACATCTAACACAATATGTTCATGCTGTATTAAGCCTACTGTCACAGGGCACTCTGGTGCCCTGTGCCTGAAGAGGGGAAAACTGCTAGGGAAGGAGCCCTAGCAGTGGCTAAGGAGCACAGCTGGGGGTTGCCGGGGCAACCAGGGAAGGTCAGCTGACCAGAGGGGGCAGGGCCTGGCCCTTATAAAGCCCAGGAGCTGAGACCAGAGGCAGTTTCTTGCTAGCAGTTGAAGGGGCGGGAGCTCCTGGAGTACTGCAGACTGAAGGATGGCAGCTCCAGGTTCTGGGGCATTATTGTTGTAGCCAGGCGGCTTTGAGTTAAGTTATAGCCAGAAGGCTTGTGTTTGTTCTGTTGTTGTTTACACTGGTGGTTTGGGTGAGGCTATCGGGTTGGAGGAGGCCTCATAGGGGCCCACGGGTTGTGGGGTCCTAGCACCATAGAAGACTCAGTCTAGCGGTAGAGAGGGCACAGCAGTACGGGGTGCAGAGACCCCAGCCCAGAGAGGAGCATTGGAAGGGCCCAGGCATGGGCACGGTGAGCCCCAGACAGGGGGCAGTATTTTAAGGAGCCCTAGAGACGGGCAATAATTGAGAAGCCCAAGTTCGGGCACTGGGAGCCCCTGACAGCAGGTTGCATTTAGTAAGGAGCCCAAGTTGGGCACAGCAAGCCCCAGGAAGGGGGCGTCGTGTTAAGGAACCCAAGAAGGGCAAGGAGTAGGAAGCCCAGAGGGGGGCACAGTGAGCCCTAGAGAGGGGGCTATCTTATTGAGACAGAGAACCAAAATGATATCTGCAAGGCTTGGGTTGTGGTACTGGGGAGGAAGGAGCTGCAGTCAGCGCCCCCTAGTAGCGGGGCAGTACCAGGTCAGCCTTCTGCTAATTAATTAGTTAACATCAAAGATGGGGCAGGAAAGACAAGGTGGGCGGTTGCCGAGAGACAGGTGAATGGGCCATATTAAGGGCGGCCTAGAGTGATGACCTGTCACATCTACTGTCTCAGAGATTTATCGGGGTCTCTCATCCTTTGCTCTTATGTAAATACCAAAATCCACTGGAGGAGATAAACTAACCATAAAGAGTCCCATCAATTATTCACAAAGGTTCTGGGTTTGTTAACATCCCCGCCTCATAGGACAAGGGAGCTATCAGCAGCAGGGTACTATGAGGAATTCCCATAGCTCTCAAGGTGGGGATTGATGCTTCTTGTGGCAGGAATCCACCAAAGATTTTCTCATTCTCTTCCCTCAAGTCCACCCTTCGCTCTCCTCCCAAATCTCTTAGAGGACCAGCTGTGTTTGCTTCAGAAATGGATTTAATCAGTCACAGGAAGCTCCCCTCCCCTCCTTTCCCTCTCCCATTCCCCACTCCCAGCCATTCCCTTTCTGGTCTCGCTTCCCACAGGGTCTGATGTGAAGGTGGTTCCATCATGCATTTCCTTCCTCCCATCCTAACTCAATGGGGACAGACCATTTTTGACATGTGCACCACAAATTAGCCATACACTATCAGGTGCCACTCTGGTCCCTTTCCCTTGCCTGACCTGCTCAACTTGCTGCTCCCTGAGTTGCGCGCTCTGATCAAGCTGCTGCTCTGCTTTCTGCTCCCTGCCATGTGCTTCCTATCTGATCTGATGCTCTGATGTTCCCTGCCCTATCTTCCACTGTGCTGTCTGTCCTGTCCCCAATCTAGCATGCGCCACAGGCAGAGGCCGCCCATTCCACTTGTGCACCTATGCCACTGGTTGGCCATCCCTGCTTCAGGTTGTAAGAAATACTTCTAACCCTGAGGGTGACTGCTCTAAGTTCAGTGACTGCATTGGTTAGCAACACTGCAAAGTGGGTGTGGCAGTGACATCACAGGTGTGTCATAAGAGGGACAGGACAGTGTCATCATTTTTCCTGCCATTTATTGGGGTTCAGGCCGGGGGAAGTCGGAGCCTCAGCAACACAGATTGCAGTAAAGTTAAACTGCTATCGCAAATCTTGTTAACATGAATCCAGGATGTTTCACATGTGGTATCTCTCCAGAGATACAGGAAGAAAATGGAGACTATCACAAAGCCCAGATGCTTTACATCAGCGAGTTATGTCTGCTGGCACCTGGCTAGGGACTTCCTTGGGCTCCCAGCCTCCCCCTCCACAGAAGCACCTGGAAGAGAAGGAGTCCATATGGAAGTCATCCATCTGCTACCTCTCTTCTAACAGAAGGTCTGTGCTCTGTTTAGAGAGGGGAGGAAGAGTAGACTGGCTGTTATTGACTCGCCGCCTTTAGGGGAAAAATGAGGCCCTGCTAGAGTCCATAGACAAAATATCCCAGCTTTCTTATCCCTTCCAGGAGTTGGGGAGTGAATTAAAGAGCTGGGGGAGAACCTTTGGGAGGACCTGGTAGGAGCGACTGTTAAGAGAAGGGCATAGAGGTAGAGGGAGGCAGGGAGAGGGAAAGTAGAAGGGGATGGAAGAGCAGAATGAAGGGAAGTAGAGATGCCACACCTCTGGTCTTTTTTCATGTTAAGCTGTCAGGTTCTGTCCTAGCTGACCAGCTCAATGTGAGAAACAGATCATCAAAGGGGTTGAAATTACTCAGGGTGCAGAAATGAGGATGAAGAACAGGAGAATGGGGAAACAAATGCTGATGAAAGGAAAAAGAAGTGTTAATCTCAAGGAAATTGAACAGCTGAAGGGTAGAAACAGACAGCAGAAAATGGAAAAAGATAGAAGAAGCAAGGGCAGAAACAGGACAGGCAGGATGCACAATGTAGAAAAGCACAGTGTGTTGCTTGGTGCAAAGCCCATTCTATGAGACACCCAGAGTCAAACATAGCTGGGCCAGGAAGCAAAGCTACATTGATTTCCCTGGAGCTGCCAAAGACTGACTGATACCAGCTGAGCATCTGCCTCAATGACTGGTGCAGGGGTCAGGTAGGTGAGTGGACAGGAAAACAGGGATGGAAGGATTTGAGTCAGGCAGGGGTGTGGGCACATGGGCCAGGTGTAGCCACACATGGGTCAAGGCCTAGATCAGGGGTGGGCAATTATTTTGAGTGGAGGGCTGCTTACCCAGTTTTGGCAGGCTGTTGAGGGCTGCATGGGTAGCCCCATCCCTTGACAGGTGTCTCGCCCCCTGGTCACCATCTTGGGACCAATGTCCCAGGGCCAGCACCAGTGTGGCCCAAAGCAGGGCACAGGCTGGCAGGGGTCTGTGGAGCTGGGCTGGGCTGCACTAGTAGGGAGTGGAGGGGGGTGGCCCGGCTCTATAGAGCCTCTGCCAGCTGGGACCCCAGGTTCCTACCACCCTGCTCTGGGCCCCACCAGCACTGGCCCCGGAACACTGGTGCAACCCCTGTGCTCCCACTGGCTCCCCACCCACTCGCACCCAGTGCCCCCCAGCACTGCGGTACAGGTGGGGGGCAGCGCACAGCCCCGACCCCCTGCTCACCAGCAGGGAAGAAGCTGGTGCTGAGCATGGGGAAAAATGGCTTCTCATCTGCTCCATGGCTGGCACCCCACACTGCAGGTGCTCGCAGCCCATGCAGGGCTGTCCAGAGCAAGCACAGGCAGCCCCAGGCAGGTTGTAAGCAGCTGCAGCACAGGGTGCTGGGCATGGGGTAGGTGAAGGGACACTTTTACCCACGCTCAGCACCAGCTTGTAATCCACCCCACTGCCAGCCTGGCAGTGGGGCTGGGTTACAAGGTGGCGCTGAGTGAGGGCGGGGGGAGAAAGCAGCCCCTCCCTACTCCATGCCTGGCGCCCCATGCTACAGCTTCTCGCTGCTTGTGCCTACTCTAGACAGCCCCACATGGGCTGCGAGTAGCTGCAGCTTGGGGCATCAGCAATGGGGTGAGCGAGGGGCCGCTTTTCTCTGCACAGGGAAGGAACCCAGGGAAAAGCTGAGCACAGAGGAGGGGGGGAAGTGGCCCCTCCCCATCCAATGCCCAGTGCGCCACACTGCAGGCACTTGCAGCCCACATGGGGCTGTCTGGAGTGGGCACAGGTAGCCCCATGCGGGCTGCAAGCAGCTGCAGGGTGGGGCACCAGGCATGGGTTGGGAGGGGCCGCTTTCCTCACTCCCACGCTCCTTCCTTGCCCAGGGTCCCCTCCCCTCCCTTACCTGAGCTTCCTGCGTCGGGGCAGCCACAGTGCTCCCAGGCCAGAAACCCCAGCTGGGGGGTGGGGCTGGGAGGGCCCCACTGCTGTAGGACCCAGGTGAAGCTGGTGGGCTCCAACTGCCCTTGGTAGGAACCAAGGGAAAAGAAATATTAATTTTCCAAAATTTTTAGGGGCCCCATGGGCCAGATAGAATGGCCGTGTGGGCTGGATCCAGCCCATGGGCAACAGCCCATGCTCACCCCTGGCCTAGATGAATATAGTTGTAGTCTAGGTATGTCCAGGGGGATGTGCCCTGTCCTCCAATGACAGTGGTGGAGGTCAGGCAGGGAGCTGATGGTGGGGCTGGCTACTACAGCAATGCTCTCCTCTCTACGGAGCCAGGCTGAGACCAAGTGCTTAACTATATACAATTTATTACTATAATAAATACTTAAGATATAACATGAAATATTTACAATAAAGCTTAGCATATGACGCTACATATAATATCCCACAATTCACATAAATCATACAACTTACAACATGTATAATAATTAATACAATGAACAAGATAATTAAGGTTACAACACAATAAGTACATATGAGAAAGCATCTTATATAACCCAAATAAGTTAATAATATTTCCTAGACCTACCAAGTAACAATACAAATATACATATTAACACATTAAGAACATATAAACCATATAAACTTCCTTAAAGAATACCCATAGCTATATAGACATTAACACAACAATTACCCAAATAGGGAGTGCACTCAATACCTCCCCAAGGGGTTTCCTTGGAGCCCCTCCCCTTTAGGGTCCTGGGATGTGGACATGCCCCTCCTGCAATGGAGGGTGGTGGCAGCAGACTCTCCTATCCTATGCCTGTCTCCCCTGTGGGGCCTGCTTCTACGGCAACTCATGCTTCCTTTCTGAAGCAGCCAAGACTTGTCCCCTGGAGGCCCATCCCATGACAGCCTCTCTCCAGCAGCACCTTTGGCTCTCCTCAATGGTCTGCCTTCCTGCACTGGGCAGCCCAGGGCTCTCTCTCTCATGCAGGAGCCTAACCCTTGCAGGCTCTGGTTCCCTGGTCTGACACTGGGGGGTCCTCTCTTTCCTGAGCCCTGCTCTGGCTACCGTGGCTCTTTTAGTTAAAGGCGGAGCTGCACTGTGGGACTCTGGTCACTCAGCTTAGGGCTGGGGCTAACTTGAGCAGCCGCAAGCTGCTCCCAGGCAGGTTCTCCATGCACTGACCTGCACACCGGGTGAGGCCCGAGAAGCCGCTAGCTGTTCTCAGGGTGGATTCTCCGTGTGATGATCCACACACCGTGTGGGGCCCAAGCAATCTCAAGCTGCTCCCAGGGCCAGCTCTGTGTGCCAATCTGCACACCAACTGCCAAGCCGCTTACTGGGTTCACAGGCTCAAGCCACCTCGACCAGCTCCTAGAGCCTGATCCCCAGGCGCCAATTCATGCACTGCTGAAGCCCAAGTGGGGTCCTGAGGATTGCCATCTCTGGAGCTCCTCTCTCCTCACTGTCCCTCATTGTCTCTCCACAGCATGCTGAGCATGCTTCCCTTTTATATTCTTCAGGGGCTCCACCAGCAAAGTTTTCCAGACCTGGCTGGTGCAGTTCCAATTCAGGTCCAGCTGCTTCTTGCCCCCTCCCTTCAAAAAAGGGTGAGGTATTGCTTCCCTTGTGCTGCCTGTGGATTGGCGGGTGGACTCCACCAATCAAACAGCAGACCCTCAATCCTGGCACTCAACCCAAGCTCCAAAAACGTAAGCCTGCTACATAGTGAAGGTGCCTGAGGGAGGAAAAGGGGAATTTGGAGCCTATTGGCTCTTGGACCCAGGTGCTGACTGTGGTTTAACAGAGCATGCTCACTTCTGGCAAAAGACAGATGCAGGGACATTTTGATAGACGATCTTGCTTCCGAAATGTCTTAAAGTTTTCTATGATGCAGTAAGGAAGAGACCCCAGACATCTTTGTATTTGTGAGTCAGTAGAAGCTTTTCAGACTGGGCAATGGCCTTCTGCTCCTGTGCTGATCTTCATTACCCACTGGTCTCACTAGAGCCTGAGCAGAAGCAGAGTGTCTTAGCAACATCATATGGAAGCCTGTTCTGAAGAATTTACCAGCCCAATTTCACAAGCCCAAGAATCTTTGTCCAGACAGTTCAGAGAGGCCTCTTAATTGAAAGGTCTTTACTTGGCTGAGAACCTCAGACCCTTTCCCACTCAGTTCAAGTCTGGATCTCACCTTCCTGTTGAGTGGACCTCAGCATTTGCCAGTAATGGCAAATAGCTTGATTCAGACCTGTCCCATGTGATTTGTTCTCTTCATCTTCTCCCCAGCACAAGTGCAGTGGAACATATTGCTCCGGTAGGGGTTTTTTGTTTTTAGACCTGTGCCATGCTTCGTATTTGTCCCAGTAAATGCAGGTCAATGAAGTGCATTTAGAGCAGAAGAAGAGCTCCATTTCTCATACAGACAACTTTTATCCTTATGGTAAAGAACTCTTGTTCCTGAGGAGCAGAGTCATTGACCTCCATTCTCATCCCAGAGTTTTGAGCTCTGTACATATGCTGAGCCCTGGCCACCAAATATCTCGAAGGTAAGGCTGGAGAACATGAGCTTGCACTGCAATTCTGTGGGAAACCAGTGTGGACAGTAGAAGACAGGAGTGACATGTTCATCTTAGTTCATATTGCTGAAGACACCAACTACAGCCATCTCTGCTAGCTTTTGAGCAGAGATGGGCTAGAGCAGGGGCAGGCAATTATTTTGGGCAGAGGGCCACTTAGTGAGTTTTGGTAAGCTGTTGAGGGCCGCATTGGTACCCTGCCCCTGGTCACCATCTTTGACCGAAAGTCCTGCCCTCTAACCCCTGACCTTTTCCACCAGAAGTCCCTCTCCTTGGCCCTGGAAGTACTCCTTTCAGCAAAGGGTTTTGCCATCTCAGAACCGGAAAAATAACATTATATTCAAAAAGCAAACATCTACAGCATTCATTAATTTGATTTTTTTTTTAATATTTTTGTCCTGATTTACATGTGTTTGTGTAGTGTACATAGAGGTGATTGCAGAATAGCTTAAAATGAAGTTTATTCTTGTTGTGGGGGACTGTGGGTATGTGAGTATGTAGGGTGAGAGAGCATGTTGGGCTGTGTGTGTGTGGATATGTGGGGTATGGATGGGTATGGTGTTTGTGGGGGGCTGCGTGCCTGGGGTGTGTGAGGGGATGTGGGGGCTCTGCATGTATTGCAGTGAAAGGGATGTGTGGGTGCATGTGTATGATGAGGTGTGCATGTGGGACTCGGCCTATGGAAACACACACTCACTGTAGTTGCCTTCCCCACCCCACCCTCTGTCCGTGCCTGCCCACCCCCCACCCCTCACACCAGTGCGGCCCTGTACTCCCCAATCCAGTGATGCAGCTGGGAGCCATGTGGTGCCAGAGCAGGATGGGGGCAGGAAGAGAGTGAAATGGCTAGGGGTGGGGTTGGGCTGTTCAGTTCTGCTGAGGCTGCCCTGGGTCCTACTGCCCCTGGCTTTTGTCAGCTTTGAGAGGTATCTGGGGGCAAGTAAATATTAATTTTCTAAATTTTTTAGGGGCCCTGTGGACTGGATAGAATGGCTTGGTGGGCCAGATCCAGCCCGTGGGCCACATTTTGCCTACTCCTGGGCTAAAGCCAGTAGGTTCTGATCCACCTGTTGAGTTAACTCAGGGGCGAGCAATTATTTCAGGCAGCCTTTGCCTACAGGTGGGTTACCGACAAGGGAAGAGACCTAGGCCGGGCAAGCCCAGAGGAGACACATGAGCCCAGTGTAGTGGATCCAGGCAGGATGACAGCCACCTGAGCCTATAGGGTGAGAGACTCCAGTGTTGGGGGCCAGGCACAGTAGCAGCCACCTGAGCCTACAGGGTTGAAGACCCCAGTACAGGGGACCAGACGCAGCAGCAGCCACCTGAGCCCCACAGAGTGAAAGACCCCAGTGCAGGGGGCCAGGCACGGTGTCAGCTACCTAAGCCCCACCAGGTGAAAGATCCCAGTGGCCCAGTGAGAGGCTGGGAGTGTGAAGTGGCTCAATGGTGGGCAGAAGGCCCAGTGAGGAGCCAAAGGCCTAGTGAGGGCTGAGTGTGTAGAATGGCCTAGTTGAAGATGAGTGGCCCTGGTGAGGGACAGAAACAGTGACTTGGGGAAGCAGATATGTCAGATGGGATAATATGGAAATACCGGATGTGACAGAAATATTGGAGTGGACAGCTTGGAAATACTGGATGTGACACAGAGACAGCTGCAAAGCATGGAACACGTGTAAGGGGAGGTCAGAGTGTACTTAGGGCTATGTGAAATTTTGCCAGCTGTTTCATTTTGACACTGTTTCAACTCATTTCAAGCTTGAAACAGCAAAGTCAAAATAAAATGAAGAGCTTCAAAATAGCCTCAAAATGGAACAAGGGCAGTCGATGTTTCAAAAGTTTTGAAATCTTTCAAGTTTTGAAGCTAAACCTGGGCTTGCCTTCAGGAAAAAGGAAAGTAAGGAGAGGGAGGGGGAAGAAGGGGAAAGGACACAGTGAGAGCGTGCCTTAACACACATGCTGGAAAAGATGCTCCTGCAGGAGAGGAAAGAAGGGCTTTGTCACAGTTTGGCTGTCTGAGACGCTGCTGGTGCTACTGTGTTACTCACTAAGTTATTATTTTACCTGTTTTTATTTAAAGTGGTGGACTGGTGTGAGGCTGTAAGAGAGGAGGAGACCACACTGAGGAAAACTACCATATTGTGTAGTGGCCCCAGCGCCAATGAGGGTGCACCTTAACACACACACAAAGTCACATATCATGAGATTTGCTTGTCAGCAGCTTAAGGTGTAGTTTCCCAGAAGCCCCTGTACCTATCTTCTTGAAACTTGGCAGGCTTTGTGGCCTCAACAGGGGCTACCATGCCTGCTGTTTTCATGCCCCCATGTCTCCAACGTTACAAGTTACATGACTTTTGCTTTCAAGATTTTGAGGTGCAGTTTCCCAGAAACCCCTGCACTTATCTCCTTGAAACCTGGCAGACTTCATGCCCTCAGAAGGGGCCACCTTTCCTGCTATTTTCATTTAAATCTGCCAACAAATGACAAAGTTATAGGCAGTTTTGTGCTTCTCCATTATAGCTTATAGGCGAAACATCAAAACAGTTTCAACGAAATGAACTGAACAGCAGTTTTGAAATGAAACAAAACTCAAAATGAAACTCTGTCCCATCCAAATGGTGGAATAAAATGGTGCTGTTTCACACAGCCCTAGTACTTGGGTCCTTGTTATCAAGATGTTGAACAATGAGCAGCCTCCCTCCTTAGAAATAACATTCATATTACTTCATTAAGGCATGGCAGGTGAGTGAGGCAGGGATTTAGCCCTGAACAGGCAGGTGGCTGGCACTGAGACCTGGCCCTGAAATCCCAGCTTGTTACACATTCGTTAATTTGATTTCAAAAAATATTTTTGTCCTAGTTTACATGTGTTTGTGTAGTGTACATGGAGGTGATTGTATATAATAGCTTACAGTGAAGTCTTACTCTTGTATATTGTGGGGGGCTGTGGGTGTGTGGGGTGTGGGTGTACCTGTGGAGCGGATAGGTGTGGGGAGGTGGGGTGAGGGAGCATGTGGATGTGTGTGTGAATATGTGGGTCGTGGGTGGGTATGGGGTTTGTAGGGGAAAGTATGTGGGAGGAAGGTGGCTGGGTTATGTGAGGGGGCTTGGGTGTGGGAGTCTGCACGTATGGCAGTGCAAGGGGAGTGTTGGTGCAAGTGTGCAGTGGGGTGTGCATGTGGGACTGACCCTATGGACTCTCACTCACATTTACACTTACACTCTTTATACACACACACACACACACACACACACACACACACACACACACCCTGGGGTACCAGCGCAGACCCGTGCTCCCTGGTCCCACAATGCAGCCGGGAGCCACATGGTGCTGGAGCAGTGCAGGGGCAGGAAGGCAGGGAAATGGCTGGGAATGGGGCAGGGTTGGGCTGCTGTGGCCTGCTGATGACTTCCCCTGGGTCCTACTGCCCCTGTCTCCTGTCATCTTTGACAGGCAGCCAGGAGCAGATAAATATTTTCTAAATTTTTTAGGGGGCTCGTGTCAGAATGGTCTGGATCTAGCCTATGGGCCATATTTTGTCCACCCCTGAGTTAACTCTTACTTTTTCTAGATTTTGCAGGAAGAATCTTGGCACCGCTGGAGAGAGATTCGAGGTCTGTTTTTAGATCTACATTTCTACACAGGGCAGGTTTGTTGTTCTGATAACTTACAAGCCAGGTACCCTTTTAGGACTGGCCCCATTATAGTAGCAACTTGCTACTGAGAGTCAATGGAGCTGCATGTCATCTTCCTTTAATGAAGATGGTAGAGGCTTATGTGGTGCTAAAGATCTTAGTACTATGCCCATTGATAACCATGGAATCTGTGTGGTCCAATATAACTCCTTTCTTCCCTCATTACAGCTTTAGACTCAAATCCCCATCTGGATTCACACCCATCTCCCCCCTCCCTTTTGGGTTAGCAGTGTTGTTTGACTTCGTGTTCATATTCAAGACAGTCTCTTCTTTTGAGGTTCAAACTGTCACAACACAATTAAACAGTGCCCATGTCACAAGCAAGAGATACAATTCAGACCATCTTTACTTCACACACAGCAATCAACTAAGGGTTAAAAGAAATCCCTGGCAGAGAACTGTAAGTGATTGGTCAGCTGAAATAAAACCCTAGCGAAAACTATATATAATTGGTCAAGAAACAAGCTTAGACCCCTCACACATAACTCACATGTAACAGACAGAAAGTCTGACTCACTACCTTGCAACCTGAGAGCACAAAGAGCTGCTGCTTTGCCAAAAATGAAAGATTCCACTTAGCAGTTAATCATTGGATACAGCTGTTAAACACCTCTGTCTATAAATAGTTTCATAACTTCCGCCCAAGTCAGAGAACTCTGAGCTCATGACAGAGTGACTTGGCGGATTGATCACCCACCAACGATCCCCCGGGCCCCAGCTGTCCTGTTAACCCTAAATTCCCTGCAGGTCCGTCACGTTCGTTCACGGCGCTTCATTCATCACGTTTGCTTAACTGTAATCAGGCACGTATGCTCAGCTGTAGCTGTAACTAAAGCAAGTCTTCTGCCTGCATCACACATCACTACCTGGGCGACGTAAGAAATAAAACTTCCTGCAACTATTACGCATTCACACCTAATTAATTTCCACTCCACAAATCACTTACTTGCCAAGTCCGAGCAGCAGCCCAGAACGCTGCTGCTGGCAGCTGCCGCGTACCAGATCAAAGAAAAAGTTATTTTGCAACCAGTACGCTGTGTTAACCCTCTCCCTCCACCAGCCTGCCTGATGTCTGCTTAATTAACCAGCATTTCCCTTGGTTAGCTCTGCCCAGTCGAGACACAAACATTTCATGCAGAGTGCCTGTGCTCTAAATCAGCCAGAGTAACAAAAATCCAGCACAGATAGTTATGTGCATGATCATCTATGAGTCAGAAAAAGTTGAGGCAGAAACACTGAATCAGTCCAGATAAAAGGAGAATGGAATTGGAAATTAATTGACTTGAACTGATGTGTCCAAAATGAAGCTTAATGGATAGATAAAATAGTGAGGCGATGGACTATTCCCATTACTCCCTTTGGAATCCCCAAATAAAGTTTTGGAGGGTAGGCGGGGGAGGTTATGTTGCTAGCAGGATGGATGAGTGAACTGAAAGGAGTGACGTTTACCACCAGGGCTGCTCCAGCACTCTCTCCTGGAATGACTTTGTCTTCCTGATCCTGAGGGATGTCCTGGGAAACCAGGCCACAGGAAGGCCTTGCTCACTTTAGTGCCCCATCTTTCCTTTCCTACCTTATTGCCTCATTCCCTCATCTCTCTCTTTGGTTTAGCCAGCAAAGATCATTCCTGCAAGCCTGCATCCAAAGAGGCAGCTTGGAGCAAAATCCTCAATAGCCTGATTCTGGCACAAGTGTGTCAGGTCCCTAAATAGCTGGTTAGGCTGTTCGCTGGGCCCATCTTTCTCCAATAGCAAGGCTGTAAAGCAAGAGACAGTGCTAGAAAGAGAGCCTGCATCTTCTATCTTTGCTGTTATTTTCCTCTCACCATTTGTGTGTGTTTAGTTTGTTTTGTCTTCAAGAAAGCAGGATCAGACTTTCGCAGCAACAGTAACAGCTTCTTTCTCTCCCACCTCCCACCTTCTTTTCCTCGAAAAGACTGTTATTACCATCACTGACAAGTGTTAGATTATATTAAACCAGGGGGTGGGGGAGGTTCTATATGTGTATGTCTCTATACAGAATGTGTGTGTGTGCACCCCTATATACTATATATACCTATACACACATGCATATGATTTTTGGCAGGTACTGGGATTCAGAGATACTTCTAAAAGGAAATCCTTACTTCATACTTTATGTTTTCAGTGGTTAGTTTTCCTATCTCTTTACTGCAAAGTTAAAAAGATTTGTAACAGCACTTTTTGCACTGGGACTACGAAACCTGCAATCCCTGTACTCTACTCTCAACCTTGTTTAACTGTGTAGTGGTGTACAATGATGGGGTTACATTAATGCCTGTGTCTTTCGGGGATTGTTTATACCATCCACATTAACACAGTGCTCATCATTAGCTGTTATTCATTTATGTCCTTCTTTTAGCAAACGGCTAAGCAGCAAAGAGGAACTGTCTGTCTGTCTTGGACCTCACCCCTTTCTCAGACATCTGAGTATAAAATATCCAGCCCCTTAACCACACTTACATGCTTTGTTAATGAGCCCAAATAACG
This sequence comes from Caiman crocodilus, assembly GCA_030014935.1. Taxonomy (NCBI): domain Eukaryota; kingdom Metazoa; phylum Chordata; order Crocodylia; family Alligatoridae; genus Caiman; species Caiman crocodilus. The sequence goes on from JAGPOW010003447.1 coordinate 4,192,854, forward strand.
TATTTGTACTCTAGCATTACCCAAATTAATTGTCTCAGTCCAGAGGTTTGCTCAGCACTGCATAACACATTAATTTACATCAGTGGCTATTTCATTAATGACCACAAACAAAAATAATCTTATTCATGCTTCAGTGTGCCTTGGGCTTTAGACATTGGGGAGAGGCCTTTAATGTACTGACATTATTATGCTTTAAAATACAGAAGTCCCCAAGGGTCCTAACTAAAACTAGGGCTGTAGTGTAACAGACATGGTACAAACAGAGAGAAAGGTACAATCTCTGTTCCAAAGAGCTAACAAGGCAAAAAAGATAAGATGCACACAAAGGAGTGAGGGAAGCACCTTTCCTATAGGCCAGGACAGAGTTAAAAATACAACCTAGGTCAAGTGGTGGTAACATTTTTTGGACATAGCACCAAAAACACCTGCAACCTCAACTTGTAAGATGTTGGCATACCAGAGGCAGACAGCAGGGCAATCATGAGAGACCTGATCCTTGTTGTGGCAGCACAGGCCTTGTCCCTTCCCTACCGTCTGCCCCAAGGCATGCATGCACCTGCTGCCAGCAAGGAGCTCCTCCTTATTTCCTGTTGGGTGTGTGAACCCAGACAATTTCTTATTGAAAAGAAAATGTAATGGTTATTAGAATATTGTCAGGTTCTGATTTATAAGTCTACATTTACCAGGATTTGGTTTATAGGATTTAAAATCTTGGCTGACTTCAAAATGGCACAGTATCACTCAGATCTTTGTCCAGCCCCCAACCACTTTCTACAACACATTCAGCTGTTCGGTTCAGGATGAGATCTTCTGGTTTTGGCCATTTTTGCTGAATAATAACTCCGCTATAGCAACTCCTTCAACAAGAAAACAGCATGGCTAGGGACAGACATTCAAAAAGCCTGAGCCTGAGTCTATTCAAACTTTGCAGGTTAATCTAACCTGGCTAGACATCCCAGAAATGCAGGCACGTGTCTGCAGTGGCTCAGGCTAGAAGCTGGGGGGTGGGGGCAGTGGCACTAGAGCAGTCCTCCCTTGACTTCTACAGGGCTGAGCTGAGAGGTGTGTGGCCAGGCCTGGACAGGACACTCTGATTATTCCACCCCCGCCACTCCCCCAAGCAGCCGAACAGGAACTGTTTATCACTCCTAACTCATTGCTAACAACCCATTGAGAAAACAAAGCCTCTCTCCATTAACTAATGGAGATCTACTTAAACAGCTTTTCCAAGGAAGGACATTAAGCTACTTGTTGATTAGCTCCAAAAAGCCTGTTTGCCTGTCATCTCCCACAGCAGGGACCATAGACAACATGTGGTCTGTTAAGTAATTCTGAGCTGTCTGCGTAAGACAGAGGGGAAGAGGGAATAATCCCTACTTAGCAGACAGAAGCCAGACAGATGCTTCGTGCCTGGAAGTCTGTGCCAGAGCTCTGGCCAGGGAAGAGAGGGGAGGGGCCAGCCCTGCTGTGGAGCAGAAAGCCCCACCCAGCCCAGAGAGCATGCTGGGATGCTGGGAGTGTCCAGTTCATCTTAAACCAGCAAGGGGTCTAGGATAGACATTGCATAAACCGCTTTGATCCAAATCACTTAAGTCTGATTCTGCATTCAACCAGGTTTATGTCAAACCAATTTCAGCCATTTTCAAACTGGTTTATGTGTACTGAACATCTGTTCTGTTACAGTTTTAAACCAGTTTCTGATCATTTAAACCAGTTTATGTGTAATGTCTGTCCCTAGTCCAAGTATCACTGTCTCTCTCAGTCTTGAGACTGCCTAGCACTCTGCCTGGTTTTTTTCTCTTTTTTTCGTCTAGTAATGTCACCTGTCAGTCCCACCCACTCCACAGTGTTAAAGTCTTAATACAAGCAGTGTTCAGTATAAATCTAATCCATTCACATCCTTCTTCCTTCCCACCTCCTTCTGGACTTGACCTCAGTCCCACGTTCTCTCTAGAGCAGTGACCTTCAGGGTTGTGACTGTGGTAGCCTTAATGGAGCTCCCAGATCAAATGATCTTTCAACTGAACAGCATCACCTCTCCTGTGTTTGTGTGGGGGTTTTTTACTGTCACACAGGTCCTCTTATCCTCATTTCAGAACAATAACTTGCAGAGCTGCCTCCCTCAAGTTTCACTTCTCCAAATAGGCCCATTCCCTGAGCTAATCCCACCTACTACAGCTTGATAGCATATTCCTGGGTCTTACCGGCCTGCCTTTTCCATGAAGAAATATGATCCTTGTTCCCTTTAAGTTGTCTAGGTAGTGGAGAAACACAGGGAAAGGAGACACACAAACACTCTTCCTGTGTGTCTCCTTTCCCTGGCTCAAGCTATTTCTCTTAAATCTTCTTGGGGTCTGTTTCCCACTCCACCTCCCACCCAGGTGTACTGAGACGAGGATAGTGGAATGCTCAGGCTCTAGTTAATGGAGCTATTCATGGATGGTGTGGATTTTATATACCCATCACACAGGTCTACTCAGTTGGATCCTGCCCCACATCTAGGCTGGCAGGGTGCCATTTGGAAAAGAATGGTGTGCAATCCCTGAAACATATTGCCTGGTAGGTCTGAAATCAAAGCATTAATAGACAGCCAGAAGGAAATATTCAGACAGACTTGCATGTTACACATTTGACAAGACCTAGGTTCTTCAGCTCCCTCTGATGCCAGTGGGAGTTTTGCTGGTGATTAAAGTGGGAGCAGACACAGGTCCATAAAGTTTATCTGGTTGGCAACTTCAACTAAGTAGCTTTCACAGGCAGGTTATCCATTGGTAACATTTTATGCTCCAGTGATACATATACTAGAACTGAAATGATGCAGAGAAGATTGGCATGGCCCTTGCACAAAGCTGACATGCAAATTATTCCTTGGCAGCACTTGATACTGAAACATCGAGTCCCCATGGAGCCACAGACTAAGCTGAGTCTGCTTGCACACAGCTAACTGTAGTACTTCAGAACCTCCAGGGCAAGGCTGGAGGGGACTTCCTAGCTAGACACTGGGAGTATGGACACAAGATGTTTGTTATGTAACAAAGGTTTCATAGCTTCATAGTTGTTAGGGGCTGGAAGGGACCTTACAGATCATCAGGTCCCCCCTGCACATGGGCAGAAAAGACTACTGGGATTAAATGATCCCAGCAAGATGGGCATCAAGACGTTTTTTTAATATCGCCAGGGTGGATGACTAGCCTGAAGTGATCTTCAATCAGCTTGTGCCCATTATTTCTTGCCCTCCCCTGGGAAGCCTTGGTGAATAGATACATCAGGGCTTGGGGGAGCATGCCCTTGATATACTTTTAGGCTGCAACCAAATCCCCCCTGAGTCTTCTCTTCTCCAGGCTGAACAGTCCCAAGTCCCTCAGCCTCTCTTTATACATCTTGGTCTCTAGGCCTCTAATTATGCACATGGCTTTCCTCTGGACTTTCTTGAGTTTCTGCACATCCTTTTTGAAGTGCAGCACTGTGGAAGAGACTTACCCTGCCGGATGAGACACTGCACTGGAAGCCAAATGCAGCAAAAGTGAAATTGTGGTGGGCAGAGCCACCACAGGAAAAACAAAAGAGAAAAAAAACTGCCAAGCCTGAAGGAGCTGGGACTGGCTCCCTCACTGGCATGGGCACACTTTATAACAGCGTGCTGGGACTGATTGGTTGGCCAGACCCCTGGAGCCGGGATAAAAAACCCTGTGGAAGACAAGCTGGGGGGACCAGAAGTGAGGTCTCCAACTGGCCCAGAGGGGCCAGAGCGAGAATTCAGTACCAGCAAGGGAACCTGGTAGCTACCCCAGGAAGGGGTCCCATTGAGAGCTCAGGGCCAGAGAGTGCCCGAAGATTTACTTAAAGAGTCGCCATGGACAACAAATGTCTGAAGCGGAGACTGGAGCACGGCAGGATCAAGCAGGACAAGAATCCAGACCCAGCTGATTTACAGCAGATACCAAGTCTGGGAAAAGGGTGATACGCCGAGGGACAGAACAGTACCGAATCAGGATGACATACAGATGAAAGAAAAGGGGGCAGTAGGAAGCACTCAAGCTAAGAACACTGTCCCTATCCTATGACCATAAATTCTGACAGCCAGAGCCCCAGAAGTATACGGGATATCGACGCCAACAATACAGGTGATGACATCTTGGTTGGCATTAGGGGAGGCGGAGTATCAAACAGGAGGACCAGCAGGGACGACCAAAGGGAGACAGCAAGGGGAAATGGGACTGAACATCTTTCTCCCAATTAAAATTATTTCTCATCAAATACATGGCAGGTGAGACTCCCTGGGGGACCGACCTGAAGTCACCCTACTAATAGAACTTTTCCTTCCAAAAGCAACGGCGGGGTCGGAGAGAAACCCCCATACTTGATGCCCACAGGAAAGGTACGGGAGATTACAGGCATCCAGAACTGGATGCAGTTCTCCAGTTGTGGTTTCACCAAGGCTGAGTATAGCTGGTGGATGTCATCCTTTGCCTTGCTCGAGATGCCTCAGTGGATGCAGGCCAGTGTTTGGCTAGCTCTGCCAGCTACGGCATCGCATTGGTGGCTCACATTCATTTTGTTGTCAGTCATGACACCCAAGTCTCATTTAGCTGTGGTGCCAGCAAGCAGAGCACTGCCAAGCCTGTAAGTGTGTTGTGGGTTATTTCTCCCCAGATGGAGCACTTTACATTTCTCTGTATTAAACAACATCAGGTTGAGGTCTGCCCACTTCACGAGCCTGTCCAGGTTGGCCTATATTGCCAGCCTATCTTTGAGAGTGACAACGCTCCCCCATAGCTCGTTGTTGTCATTGAACTTTTGAAGATTGCTTGTAATACCTGAATCCAAATTGTTAATGAATACATTGAAGAGCACTGGTCCAAGTACTGACCCCTGGGGGATGCCATAGTCACCTTCCACAATGATGATTCAGTTCCATCAATCAGTACCCTTTGGGTCCTACCACGGAGCCAATTACCTAGCCATTGGACCATGAAGTAGTAGAGGCCACATTTTCCCAACTTGACCATGAGGACATTGTGTGAGACCAGGTCAAAGGCCTTTTTGAAGTCTAAGTATATGACATCAACCTCATTTCCTCTATCCAGGTGGCAAGTAACCTGATTGTAGAAGGAAATAAGGTTGGTCTGGCATGACCTGCCCATGATGAAGCCATGTTGGCTATCCTTCAGAACATTGCCTTCAGTTAGCTGTTGTGTGATGGTTTATTTGATGATTTTCTCCAGCATTTTACCTGAGATTGAAGTCAAACTGATTGGCCTGTAGTTTCCTGGGTTGTCCCTTCTCCCTTTCTTGAAGATAGGTACTGCAATGCCTTTTTCCAGTCTTCTGGGACCTCTCCTGAGTGCCACAAGTCTTCAAATAACTTTGCCATTGGTTGCGAGATGACACCGGCCAGTTCTTTGATGACGCACTCTCAGGTGTAGATTGTCTGGTCCTGCTGACTTATAGATATTTAGCTTTTGTAGGTGCTCTCCCACAAGATCTACATCAACTATGGGACGGTGGTCACCCCCACCATGGTCATCCTGTATCCTGTCAAGCAGGCTAATACCCTTGGACTGGTGGAATACTGACGTGAAGTATTCATTCAGGAGTTCAGTTTTGTTCCAGGTGTTAGTTAACAGCTGTTCCACTTCATTTATCTGGGGCCCTATGCTTCCCTTGTTCTTTTTGTAACTTTCTATGTATCTAAAGAAGGACTTTTTGTTGTCCTTGGTTCTGGCTGCCAATTTATGTTTGGTTAGTGCTTTCTCTGTCCTGATCTGCTCTCTACAGCTGCAGGCTGTTGCCAAGTGCTCCTCTTGAGTAGCTGTTCCTGACTTCCATTCCGTCTAGGCTTCTTGCTTTAATTTCAGGAGGTCCATGACTTCCCGGTTGAGCCAAGGGGCTCTCCCAACAATTTTGCTGCCTTTCTTGTGAGAGAGAATAGACTTTCTTTGAGCTTTTAGGATTACTCCCTTGAAGAAAGATCACTCTTCTTGTATTCCCTTCCTGATCAGACCATGGTTCTGCAGGGCCTTGCCAACTAATCTCCTGAGTTTGTGGAAATCAGCTTTCCTAAAATCAGGGATTTCTACCCTACTGGCTGATTTCCCTGGCTTGCAGTGGTTGGAGAAAGTGATCTCTGTTGCCCAGTTTCCCTTCAATCTACAGGTTGCTAGATCATCCCCTTTGGCCAGAACAAAGTCTAGGAGTGCCTTGCCCCTAGTTGGCTCATAGACTTTCTGAGTTAGATAGAGCTCTTCAATTTGTGAGTGATTAGATCTAGCTGAGTGCTAATCCCACAAGATGTCTGGGTAATTGAAGTTACCCATGATAACCATGCTCCGTGAGCATGCAGCCTCTGCCAATTCTCTAGAGAATGCTTGGCTGAGCTGTTCCTCTTGGTTTAGAGGTCTGTAATAAACTCCTACGATCAAGTCCCTTTCCTTGTGCTCTCCCTGTATCTTGACCCAGAGAATTTCAAGTCACCCTTCTTTGCATCCAATTTTTGTCTCAAGGGAGGCAAAAGGAAAGCAGCCACAGAGAAGATTTTCTCTGTGACAGAGAAGATCACTTGAGTCCAGGGGGAATCTTCCCCTTTGAAAATATTTAGTAATTTTACTATGTGGAACAAGTCATGTGTCTTCTCCTGCTCATCACCCAGATACACTGAGGAAAGGGCTAAACTGGTACCCCTGCCACCTAGTGGACAGAGACTGTAGTAGGTGCTAGTTTGGGATGGTCGGTTGTGTGTTCACTTCACCAATACATACATTATGGAGTAAAATCTAGGGTAGCTTACTCCATAGTGGGCACATCTACACATGTCATTAATATACTGCAATACACTGTGGAGCTTAATGCTCCACAGTTTATTGCTCCCAGAAGCTGGGTCTCCCATGAGGTCTTCATGGCTAAGCTGGAGAACTGTGGCCTCGACCATTTCACAGCCCAATGGCTGGGGAGCTGGCTCTGGAGTTGGACCCAAAGAGTATTAGATGATGGGAACAAATCAATGTTGCAAGGTAACCAGTTATGTCCCTCAAGGCTCAGTACTTGGGGTAGTACTCTTTAACATATTCATACATTATCTGGATTTAGGCATCAAATGTGGAGTGGCAAAATTCACAGGCGACACTAAACTATGGGGAAAGGCAGTCACACTGGAGGATAGACTGGGGATACAGGCCGACCTGGACCAGCTTGCAAGGTGGGTGGACCAAAACCTGATGGCATTTAACATAGAAAAGTGCAGGGTGCTCCACTTTGGGAGGAAAAACCAGCATCATACTTACAGGCTTGGCAGTGTTACATTCACTAGCACCACAGCTGAAAGAGTCTTTGGGGTCTTGATTGACCACAAGATGAACATGAGCCACCAATGTAATGCCGTTGCCAGCAAAGAAAACCAACCTTTGGCATGCATTTACCGATGCATCTCAAGCAAAATCAGGGATGTCATCCTCCCACTCTACTTGGCCTTGGTGAGGCCACATCTTGAGAATGCCTTCCAGTTCTGGGCTCCACAGTTCAGGAGGGATGTGGATAAGCTTGGGAGAGTTCAAAGGAGAGCCACCCACATGATCAAAGGCCAAGAGAGCAAGAGAGGAGAGGCTGAGAGACATGGGACTCTTCAGCCTGGAGAAGAGAAGGCTCCAGGGGCACTTGGTGGCAGCCTATAAGTATATAAGGGGGGTGCACCAGGATCTGGGAGAACAGTTGTTCACCAGGACTCCCCAAGGGATCTAACAGCCACAAACTTCTGGAAGGCCAATTTAGACTGGACATAAGGAAAAACTTCTTTACAGTCCGAGTGTCCAGGGTCTGGAACAGACTCCCCTGAGAGGTGGTGCCAAGCACCTACTCTGGACTTATTCAAAAAGCATTTGGATGCATATCTTGTTGGGATCATTTGACCCCAGCAGACTTCCTGCCTATGGCAGGAGAGCTGGACTCAGTGATCTTGTGAGGTCCCTTCCAGCCCTTAATGTCTATGAAATCTATGAAAGCTCCTGGGTGTGCAGACCACAGCACATTGAGTGGGATCACAGCAGCCCTGGCTGGCAGGGAACCTGGGGGATCAGCTGGCCAACGTGGAACTGCTCCAACCAGGCTCAATGTGCTGCAGAGGGGCTGACTGGGGCATGAGGGTGCAGGGCTAGCTGGCAGAGTTTATTGGTTTCTTGCACCTTAATAGGGACACAGATGCTGAGACATTTACTGTGCAGTTAATTAGTTAACTGCACAGTAAACACCTTGTGTAGATGCGCCCAGGAACCATGCTGTGTATCCAAACCTTGGGTGAGAGACAAGGGGCTGGCTGTAGGTAAGGGTTAAAAGGCTGAATGAAAGCCTGAGATGGGAATCTTGTTTGTTGGCTTTGCTACTGGTACCTTGTCTGTGCTGGTGGTCAAGCTGGTGCAGGTGTTACCTGGACAGAAAAAAAGATATAGGCTTTGTATTAAAACCTTTCATTTCTTTGTATCTGACTGAGGGTTTGCTATAAGTCCAGGAGCAATGTGGCTCATAGAAAAACTAGATCTTAGACAGGTAGGCTTGGACCCTGATTGTTTTGTCAAGGTATTGAATGCTTTTCATTCTGAATGAACTCAGTGACATTAAGCTGCTGCAATAGTAAGGGCCTTAGAAGTCCTAAAATAAGACAGGGTGAGGCCCTCTACTGCCTTTTCCTTTCTGGCTTGAGCAGGTCAAACCAACATTTTTCAGAGAAGCCTCTGAATTTAAATCCCTTTGTTTTTACTCACCTGATGGATCCTCTACTGATGCCAAGAGAATCCCAATGAGAATTCAGTCATGGCTCCTGTTGTGGATGTAGTTCTTGTCGCCCAGCTTCCTCTAATGATTCATCTGCCTGGGTTCCAGCCTAATCCTGTCAGACTCATACTCTGAGCTGCTCTACTCCTGAGTTAATTTTCTGAAGAGGATAAAATGCTGTGTGCACAGCTAATTTATATGTGAAACCAGGCAGAAGAGGGACAATAAATGCCTCTTTATTTACATAATTATTAATGCATTTTAGACTTAATGAGTAAGAATCTGCTGGGCTGATAGAAAATTTAGGTAAGGCAGAAAGGAAACAAAGTGTGGCTGAAATCTACAGTTCAGCCAGGAGCCTAGCAGCCTTGGTAAATGGCAGGAACCAGAAGACTTTTTGAATAATGCCCCCAAGTACCTCACCTCTGGATAACAATACTCTTTCCCTTGTCCCTGCAAGAATACAAAGACCCAGCTTAGTGTATGTGTGGGTGTGTTAGGAAGCAGGTAATGCTTTACTTGGTGATGGTTTGCTGTCACTATCCCTCTCTGCCTTCTCAGTTACCACTGGAATGTATAGCCAATTGGCCTCAATTTAAGGAGAAACATTACTTTGCTATAGCCAGTTCTGCTGATAGTTGCAGTTTGTTTATAGAGATGAGACCACTTGGTCTGTACTCTGAACTGAAGGCATGTGCTTTTGTTGATATTTCTGCTGAATGCTGAATACATTGAGCCTAAGATTTAGAAAAGGAGTTAGGTGCCATACTTACATGGAAAGGAGTTAGGTACCATATTTACATGCATACAACATACACCTTTTCCTAAAATCAGCCCTCCAAAATTGAGGTGCATGTCTTAAGTTTGGAAGCTGATTTTTCTTTGCTGGAACAGAAACAGGGAAGAATAGAAATAAGCAGACACTGTGATTCAATGATTGCTGAGTTGGCTGGCACTCCTCTCTGGCCCCAGCAAGTAGAAGGGACAGCATCCTATGTAGTACCTATTGGGTGAGCACTGTGGCTTGTTCTTGAAGCAATATTTGAGCTGGTCCAGGGAAAGTGGGCTGCCGAATACAGTCTGTAGGATCTTCATGATGCTTACGGTGGTATAGAAACTTATATAAAGAACTACTTACAGTGAAGAAGTAACAGTCTTGCTAGTACCCTTGCAAGGGTCAGTGGCCTCATTTTGCTGCTGTCTTGCCACACCAGGAATTTCCTGCCACCTCATCCAGCAGATTGTCTGCTGGGATGCCACACTTCTTAGGTACTCTGTTTCCAAGAGTATTTCTTCTTTGGGGTGTCTGTTGTATGCAAGAAAATATGGCATTCAAATCCCTATGGAAACTATGGAAACCCCCACCTGGAGCCATGAGTATCCTTATGTCCACAGGGACAAAGTTCTCCTTTTACACATTCAGGAAGATCTTGTCATGGACTCTTGTCCAAGGAACCAAGGCAGATGATGACTGTACATTTATATAGCCCCTCCCATTCAAATGGATCCCAAGGCATTTAAATGATCGGTGCTTAGCCCACCACAGAGAGATGACCATCTGTGCAAAGCAGCATTCAGCAACACTACATTACAGCTTAAGACAGGTAACAAATATGTACTGAATTGCAACAGCTGGGGGATTTAGATACATTGTAATTATGTACAAAGTGCCATGGGTATGCATGGAACTTTGCAAATGATTATCCATGCTGGAATTTGTCCGGGATGCCAGGAATAACATGTTCCTAATGCCAAGATCTTTATTAACCACAAAGAATAAGGATCCAGATTTTATTCAATTACAAAAAGCTCTGTTAGAGCAATGTTGATGTATTTCAGAATTGCCCTTCTAGAATGTCTCTCCTGGCAAGCTGCGGAAAACCAAGAAACAAGGAGCTAAGATACAGGCCCACATGGCCTTAATTCTGCCCTGCTGCAGATGATCCTTGCCCTCAGGAATTATCTTTCAGCCTGCTCACTGCCTTCACTACGCTATGTGTAAATGTAGTAACGGAGGGATCAGCTGGAGCAGCTTGATAGAGCTGTGATTGTGCTCTGATGTGATCCAGGAAGTCTAATCCTTTCAGGGGTGACTAAGCACCTTTTTCTTTGATTACACACACCAAGGTCAGGCAAAGGTAGCTTGAGAGATGCAGTGAGCTTGGTTTCAGCATAGTAGGATGCAGGGGTTGTTTAGTGGGGTAGAGGCACTTCCTGCAAGACAGACTGTGGGTGATTGGGTGTTCTTAATGATGGTAAGTAAAAGTGCAGTGTCAGGTGGCACCATGTGCCTGCAGGTGATGGAGCTGTAAAATTTTCCAGCTGAGATGTTCCTTCCATGCAGGAGGCAGAGTGAGGGACTACAGGGTGTGTTTTGGCAGCTCCTGTTCAGTACAGCTCAAAGGCAAAGTGTTATATGCATATTGGTGCAGTTCTCAAAGGAGGCACAGTTAAGGTTGCACTGGCTTCTGCTTTAGCACTTTGTCTTCTCGTTTTCAGAAGTGGGGATTTGCTGAACTTGGTGTTCTAGAGGATGACAGGACTCCTCCAAATAACTAGTTCTGTGCAAAGGAACCATTTTCTGAAGAGAAAGGGAAATGTTAACTGTGGGAGTCAGTGATCACTGATAAGGTGGATTTGTCCCCTTCCCTGCCAGCCCCAGCTAGCTTCCCTACCTGCAGTGGTGCTGCATACAGGACCCTGTATTTTCTGCTTTTCAGAGGCTTACACTTGGCTCATCTTCAGAGTTCTACAGCCACGTTGGTGCAAGGCCTCCCCAAATCTCCATTCACCTGGGGACAGGGACAGAGGCATAACCAGAGGGGCAGGACTCTAAGCATTAGACTTATGCCAAAGTGTAGTGACTCCCATTGTTTTCCTGACAAAGGAAGTGGGTACCATGCCATACTGGGGTAAGTATAAGGTGACTGAAGCCCTTTGGGGGCCATCATTTGGTAACAAAAGTGGACATAAAAGGATTTTGTAGAATCCATCAACTTGTTCTGGGGGAGAGAGGAGCTGTGTCTCTGCTCAGCTGCTCCCAGATTTGGAGTACTGGACCTGTTCAGCAGCCCCATGAGACATTCAAGGTTTCAAGGAAATCTGATTAAGCAAATGGATTTTAGGGAATGTGAGGCAATTGACTTTGACACAGAAAGGAAGCTGCCAGAGAGGGGTAAAGTGTAGGTTTGTGTGAAGCTTTGGTAGCCAATTCGATTCAGAGGAGATTCAGCCTGATTCAGCAGCCAAATCTCTGAATCCAGATTGAATCAGGAGACTTATTAAGAGGTCCAAATTGAATCAGAAGCCTCCAAATCAATTGAGAGAGATTTGGGGCCAATTCAGAGATTCAGACATAGACTATACAGGTTTCCCTTGCAAAAAGCAAACCCACTTTATAATGTAACAAATAAGGATAGGATCCTGAGGCAGTGAGAGGGGGAAGGAGTGAGACTGGGACTAGGGAAAGCGAGGGGGGAGGGGTCCCATTCCCAGGGCTGCACCATGCTCCACTTGTCCCCCCTGAGCCTGGGCTCCGCCTGTCACCACTCACCCCAGTTTCTGGGCTGCGCCATGCCGTGGTGCAGGCAGCTGGTACTGACGCCCAGGGGGGCAGCAAGTGGAGCCCTGGGTAGTACAGGATGCGGCACAGCTTGTCCATGTTCACCCTAGCCCCCTCTGCAGCAGCCCCAGAAGTGACCAGCGCCAGCTGCAACAGGAACTGTTGGTGCAGGTGGGGTGCACCTCTTGCTGCTCGATGCCCCCCAGGAGGGCTGTGAGCTGGGGGGCTGTGTCGGGCTTATGCCCCCAGATCTGGATGTGGGATGACAGCAGGCTGCTGCTGCAGGCTGGGGCTGGCAGCAGCACCAGGCTGATTTTTCCCAGTGCTCAGGCCAGGTGTGCCAAGCATCAGGAGCAGCCCACTGTCACCACCGGCCCCAGCTGCAGCAGCAGCCTGCTGTCATCCTGCATCAAGATCTGGGGGTCCTGGGCTGTTCCTGGTGCTTGGGGCAGGCTCACTGTGCGCCAGGAAGAACACAGCGCAGCTAGTCCGCACTCACCATAACCCCCGCTGCAGTGGCACTAGGAGTGGCTGGCGTTAGCTGCAACGAGAACTGTCAGTGGATGCAGGGCCGGGAGCGGGGCATGCCTCTTGCTGCTCCATGCCCCCCAGGAGTATTGCAGGCTGGAGGGCTGTGCCAGGCTCTTCCTGGGGGGTGCATGCCTGTGGATCTGTGCGCAGGATAACCACAGGCTGCTGCTGCTGCTACAGTCTGACTCTTCCTGGCACTTGTTGCTTGGAGCAGCAGCCTGCTGTCATCCTACATCCAGATCCAGGGGCATGTGCCCCTGTGAAAAGTCTGACACAGTCCCCGGCGCACAGCCCTCCTGGGGGTGGAGGGGGGGGTGTTTGCAGAGCAGCAAGAGGTGCGCCCCACTTTCCACATCCAATGACAGTTCTCATTGCAGCTGGTGCCAGTTGCTCCCAGGGCCGCTGCAGAGGGGGCTAGGGTGAATGCAGACAAGCTGCGCCACATTCTGCACCATCCAGGGATCCACTTGCTACCACTCCCCCAGCCCCTGCTGCTGTGGCCTGAGAAGCAGCCAACACCAGCTGCCTGTACCACAGCATAGTGCAGACCAGAAGCTGAGGTGAGTGGGGACAAGCAGAGCATGGTGCAGTCCTGGGAACAGCACCCCACCCCCGTCCCTTCCCTAGTCCCAGCCTCCCCCACCGCGTGGGAACATTTCCCTATCTGTTAGGACTGTCTGAAACTTTGGTAGCTGATTTGGTGGCTGAATCTCCAAATCTGAATAGGCCAAATCAAAGCAGGATAGTGATTCAAATCATTGAATTGAATTGCTGTCCCTCGAATCGGCTGAATCCGAATCGAATACTTGCTGCTGTGCACAGGCCTAGTAAAGCAGCTTTCTAATCTCAAGGTAATGATCTTGACAGAATGAGAATATGTTCTCACAGCAGATGTTCCCACATGAGGGGGCAGGATAAAAGGGTCTAACCCAGCGAGAGAAACTACCACTCTGCAAGCTGGCTCAAAGGAGGGGAAGGCAAGGATCAGGATTCAGACACCTCCAGAGGGACAGAGCCCCAAGATGCCAGCACATGTGAGAGAGGAACATGGGAGGGCTGATGTACACCCCCATCTCTGATCCCATCCCCTTTCCTGGTTCCCATTCCTCTCTCATCTATTTCTGTCCCACTGAGTTTCTCTCTCCTTCCCTGTCAACCATACTCATTAGTTTTCAAGACCCCAGAGCCTTTTTCTTTCTTCACCCCACCTCTCCCAGAAAGCATCACCAGGCATCTTTTGTTTTCCATTTGGGAATCATTTGTGTGCCTTCTGAAGCTGCAGCTCTACTTGGATTACATTCCCCCACAATAAAAGTAATAGCTACTTGACAGAGGCATTTTATATAGGAACATTGCTTCCTCGCTTCTTAAGTGCCTGCCAAGGACTAGATTCAAACTCAGGCAAGCTAGAACATAGGTCTGATTCAATTGCTATTGCACATCCCCCTTAGCCAACTCTGGCAGGCTAAAGAGCCTTTTGTCTCCTCTGTGTGCTTACACAGTGGAACCTGTTGATATGAGAGTTGGACTTCTTTGAGAGCGAGGAGCCCAGATATTTTTGACTGATGTTTTATAATGTCACCTCCCCAGAGGGGTAGTGGGTGTCAAGCGCTAGCTAGGGTAAATGTTGGGTGCCTGAGACTGGATCAGTGTGATCAGATACTTGAGCCAGAAAGGCAGTAAAATCTGTCAACCTTAGGAAAAGCAAGTCTCTTTTCTAGCAGGGGGGCTGTATCTTGGAACCCCTTTGCTCAAACAGCGCTACATTTGGAACAGCCCTACACTGCCCCGGAAGACAGTCCGCATTTCTAGGAAATGTGAATGAGTGTGGATTTCAGAGCACTGAGAGGAGCCAACCTTTAAGCAGAAAAGGCATCTTAACCTTAATTATAGCAAACCTATTCCTCTCCTGTGTTTCCCAGGCTTAAAACAATGCAAAAACAAAGTGCTCTCTAGCATGGTGCCAGGTCAGTGTCTGAGTACTGGATGAGAGCAGGCAGCTCTGTGATCTATTCCCAGTACTCCATCTCCTGTCCCTGCAGATGTTCTTTACAGGGCTCCCATCTCGCTTCACACTTGTCCACCCTTAGCTTGCAAAAACTGCCAGGCTCCCAACACAAGTTGACAAGGCTGCAGGCAAGTGCATATTTCTTGTGGGCTGTTTTTCCACTACAGTGGGGTATGAGGGGTTTTGCTACACTCTTCCCTTCCTCTCACTTCATGAATCCCTGACTTCGATCTGAGGAAACGGAAGCTTCCCTGTAAGCTATACACACATACATGCATCCTGTGACAGACAGCTGAAATCCCTGTTCAGCACTGAGTCCCAGGGGCATGCTGTCCCACTGGAGCACTCCTGGAGAACTGCAGCAGCCGTACAGCAGAGCTATTCCATGCACCACGGCATGTTACAGCTTGGGTCTGCAGAGCTAGAGGGTGCTGCTGCTCTCATTCAGGCAGCAACAGTCCTGCAGCAGGCCAATAATAATGGCAGATGGATCCAGCAGGATTCATTAAGAGAATTCATCTGATTAAAAGATGATTTTATTTGGGAACAAAGAAGAGGTTATCAATATCATTTGCTTTTGGAAACAAATCTCTAATTAAATACTGTCTAACTCCATCTCCATTTAATGTCAGGCCCTGACTAGTAGAATTTATAGTATGAAATGAAAATTAACCCTGTCAGGCCATTCCCTGTACCACAGAGCAGCATCTAGCCACACTGGCTCTTCCAAAGAGGCATGGTTTAAAGAGTCTGTTTGATGCTCTCAGGAAAGATGGGAGAGTGCCTATTTCCTGCACAATTGAACTATACTCATCTGCCTATTGGTGCATATCACTCACATGTAGCCTTAAAGGGAATGCTAAAGGTAAGCACACAGGTTTAACATCCCACTGCCATTCACATACCAAACACTGAAGGAAAACAACACCCATGTGAGGACACAACTGGGATTATAGAACTGGAAATACAGCCCATGGGCCCTTGTCCTCTATAACAGTGCTTCTCAAACTGTCTGATGTGGCAGACCAGCATTTTTTTTTCCAGTGGGCCAGGGACCCGTGCCTGGTTTAGCCGGTGACAGCAATTGTGTGTAGCAGCGCTACACAAATGCGCGACCGGCTGTTTCTTTCTCTTTCCTCACCTTGCACAACATGATGTCACCCAGAGTGTTGGAACATACAAACTGTGGCGCTATGACACATCAATGTCATGCTTCTGAAAATATCTTTTTTTCCTGACAACTCACTGCAGACCAGCAACCGGTGGCTCGGACCACCACTTTGAGAAGCACTGCTCTATAACATGGTACTGTCCCAGAGCAGGGGCTGTACAAGGTGGAACCTTGTGGGTGAGCTGAGACCTGTGGATGCTCTCCTTAGTGTAAGAGGCCTGGGTTGTTTTTTGTTGTTTTTTAACTTGGTGTGCTGCAGTAAGCAGATTGAAATCCATTCCTTATTCCCTCTCAGCTGCTTCTCATCCAAGATCTCTTTATATGCATCTTACTGAAGCTGTGTTTTCTGTGGCTCTGGCAGCTCCTGGGTTGGATGTTCCTAATGCTGTTTTCTGGGAGCTGCTGCTATCTCTCCGCTGGAGACAAAGGGTCCTTCTTGCCCTTATACTAACAAAGAGGCAGGGCTTGGGTATAACAACCCCAAAAGGAATTCCTTAGCAAGTAGGTCTGTGCAAAGCTTCAGTTGCCAATTCATTTCGGAGGACATTTGGCGCAATTCGGCTGCTGAATCTCTGAATGCAAATCAAATCGAGAGACTCATTAAAAGGTCTAAATCGAATCCAAAACCTCCAAACTGATTCAGAGATTCAGATCAGCCGGAGAGAGCAGACACAGTCGGGTAGCTGCATGTTCTCCTGCAGCTCCTCCAGCTGTGCCTGCCTCTGCCCCATCCCCCACCTGGCCCAGCCTCCTGGCACTTAAAAAAACCCCCCAAAAACTATGCTGCATCTCCACAATGCAACAGCTGCCATGAAGTTGCCCAGTGGGGGGGGGGGCTATCCCCACTGCCCTGCACTGGATGGGGAGGCTTTGCCATGAGCCCCCAAAGTCCCTGATCACGGCTACTACGACTGATGAGTGCAGGGCTTTTTTTTTTTTT
>JAGPOW010003447.1:4209925-4220447 GCA_030014935.1 Caiman crocodilus
TTTTTTTTTTTTTAAAGTGCTGGGAGGCTGGGGCCGGGCGGGGCAGCTCCCATGGCTCCCGCAGCCCAGGGGGAGAGGCACAGATGGAGGGAGAACCTGCAGTTGCTTGGCTGTGCCTGCCTCTCCCTGGCTGATCTGAATTGCCAAATCAGCACCAAATCTCCAATTCTGATTTGGCCAAATCAAATCACTGTCCTTCGAATTGGGCAAATCTGAATTGAATACTTCCCTATTCACATAGGCCTGTTAGCAAGGATCCCAGCACACAGCTCTGGCACAGCTCCCTGGCTCTCTAGCACATACTGCATTGCTCAGTCTGAACAGGCTGGCAGCCCAAGACCTGGCCCAGATTGAGCAGACATAGCTCTAGCTGCAGACTATACTGTCCTGATCAAAACCCCATGCAGGACAGTGTGTCTTCTATATACTTTACTGCAGTGTATCTCCTTGTGCCTTTAAATTCTAAGCTGTTTGGATAGACTACTTGACTAGCATTTTACCACCTTTGCAGGACTATATAAATTATCATAAACTTCATGCTTTGTGGCATAAAATGTTCACCAGCTGCAGTCAGAAAGAAAGTCTTCCCTCCCCTTTTGGGTATAATGATGAACAAGCAGTCAGAGCATGATGGACTTGCACATCCCTCTGAAGCATTGGACACTGGCCTGTTTGAGAGAGGATGTTGCAGCTGAGACAGTTTTGGCCTAGCAGGTCTTCTGAGCTTTTGTTACAAGGACTACACACTGGCTTCTGGAGATTTATATAATTTGCTGTGGGCCACATTGAAAGCCTGTTGGTATAATATAGCTTCAAACAACACGTTGCTCGGGCAGTGCTTTGTTACAAGGTACTGAGAAAACACTGCCTAGTATCTGGTAACCATTTATCATTAATATTTGACACTGTAAAAAATTGCCCAGTGAACAGAAACAGAAGGTAGGTACTCTACGCCGGCAATAAATATCTTCAGGTAATAACCAACTTGGTTACTTGCTTGTTTTGTAATAGAAAGCAGGTAGTAAAGACTCTGCTGGGTAACCTTAAAAGTGTCCAGTTTTGAATGATAAGAGGTGGAGGATGATTTAAAGTCCTTTTTTGTTGGGAATAACTGTTTCTACCTGGCCCCTTCCTTGGCATCTGGCTCAGCCATAATTGACAGGTTTCTACTCTCCTTGTTACCCCATGATGGAAATTATTTCATTAACTGCAATTAACATTTAATGTAAAATTGTGAGCATTTGCTATGTTTTGGGGATATCTCTTTGGCCTAGAGCTAGGCCAGTTTCATTGCACAAAGACCTCTATGTCCACAAAAGGGAGATGGCAAGAGAGGTGAGTCTCACAAATGAGCAAGCTGTTTATAACTCTCAGCTTGCCACTGTGATGATTAAAGTATGGATGTGGGGGACCTGTGCACTTAGTGGAAATTAGCAGCTATTCCTTTCATGGTGTTCAAACTGAAATACTGAGGAGATTTCAAATGTAGAGATTTTTCTATATGAGTTGGCATTATCTTGAGTATGAGCAGAAAAGCAGGTGGGAGGCATTATGGGTAGGCTGCCAGCAGACTCACTTGGACTATATGTTAATATGATGTATACAAGGGCTGTTGTAATAAGTATGCTGCAAGTTGTGAGGAAAATATCTTGTAACTCATGGGGCTGACCCTGCAGTTCCAGAATGGTGAATCACATCCATGAACTACAGAGAACTGTCCAGGTGGAGCGATGTGCTGATTCATTCACCTTTGGGCCCCACTGCTGGCAAGGTCTTGCTTTTGATAAAGTGTCATTGACTAAGACAGTTCTTTGGAAGGGTGCTGGACTGATGACCCTAGAGATGGGAGTGCTGCATCCATAAGACTCTGAGAGCAGTAAGCCACAACAAGAAAAGCTTCTGCTATTCTGCAAAGCTGCATCTGACCTAGAGGGGCCTGCTGCAGATCTTTGGTTAGGTGAGCCTGTGTCTCTACTGGAATGGCTCCAAGGAGAGTACAGAGAGCCCAACAAGTGGAGAAAGCTCATAACGATCATTCAAGGGACCTGCACCACTGGCTTGCCTGCTAGCAGTGGTTCTTTAGTAGAAGGAGAAATGAAAGAGAATTGGATGGTATTTCTTGAGGAGTTTTTGTAATGGCTTTTGCTTATGATGGAAGTAAGGGTTCATCCTGTGTAGATGTTAAAACAGGCTTCCCTGTGCTGAGTAATTCCAGATGGTAGGAGATTCCAGCTTTTTTTGATGGGTTTATGGTTCCTGGGAACAGTCCGTCCAACATGGCAGGCTCTGAGAGAGACCTTCATCGGCATGTCCACACATGCAGGCACGTGTGCTTACAGCAGCTCAAATAGAAGTGGCACAAATTTGTGCCAGAGATTTTTGCCTCAGAACATGCGCCTGAACATGCACTTTGGTGTGGGGTAAGTTGTGCCACTTGGGCCAAAATGACCCTACCCAGCTCCTCCTGGATCTTCAGCCAGGGAGAGTTAGAGGCTGGAGCCAGCACATGTGCAAGCAGCTCAGGGCTACTTGTCCTCACAGGTTTTGAGGCCCATTCAGTTGGTATCTGGGGACACTACCCCTTGTGACAGCTGGATTGCTGAAGCAGTCCCAACCTGGAGTGGTCCCTGCACCCTCTATCCACTGCAGAAGTCTGGCAGTGGGGGGCTGGAGCCTGGCTGTGACTTGCTGCGCACCTGCGACAGCGCTGCCCCTTGGACTTGCAGCCCCATGGCTGCACACCTGCCAGACCTGGATGGGGACTGCAAGGCCACTTAGGCCATGGTACGGGCACTGCAGAAGAGCACTGCACCTCTGGGCCAGCTGCCAGTGGCCTGTGGCTGCACAGTTGGCCATTGTGCACCACTGCTGTCATGTCTTCTGGTGCCCCTGCTCTGCCATCTGGGCAGCTATCACCCGGATGTGCTCCTTGAGGTAGCCCATTTTTCACTGTCAAAGCATGTCCTCTTGGCCCCAAATAGCCAAGAGGTCAGCCGCCTTGTCTGCCCACCAGCTGGGTCCCCAGTGCTGGTGCTGGACAGGCTCCTCTGCCCAGGTCTTGTCACTTGTCTCACCAGCAGAGATCCTGGTGTTCCCTGTTTAAAATTTGCAAAATCTTTGATAAGAACCCCAAATTCTCTAATTAAAATACTGTCCAAAATCTATGTTCTTTCACTATTAAAATGAAATGCCACTATATATATAGAGAGACAATGTTTTGTTGATAATGATATATTTATCAGTTTAAAGTAATTTGGAAGCCTACCAGTGCCTCTATCATCATAATAAAATAGATTCTAAATATCCATACACTTTGGTTTTTACTTTTGGTTTTTCTGTCGTAGAAAAATCAAAGCTGCCCCTGCCCACTTTGCTTACCAGGATGTATGGTGCTGAGCATCACTGATATGTCAGTGCCCTTCACTTGCCCCTCACTCTCAACCCATAGCCTCCTTCCTACCCCCCCAGTCCACTCACTTCTGGCCTGCAGCCCCTGCTTGCCCCCACTAACTTCCTCCCAGCCACAGCTCTGTCTTAGTACCAGGACATGAGTCCAGCTGTAGCTGTCCCACCTGCTGCTTTGTGGCTCTGAGTAGTACCAGCCCTTGCTGTTTTGCTCCCTGACCCATGTTGTTCCTGGGAAGCCCTTGACTGGGTATCAGGGACTGAGCTGGGCCCTTTTCTCTCAGGCCAGCTTCCCCCTGTACATGCTGCTCTAGGGGGACGGGGCACTCTAAGCCTGGCTCTGGCGGCCTCTCCTACCCATAGCACTCCCCATCCCCATTCTCTCAAACACCCCTGCTGCCACCTCCACCTCACCTCCTCCCAGCCCTTCACACCCCACAAATGGTTTCTGGGACCAGGAGCGCCCCCCAGGCTGGGCCTGCATGTCCCAGCACTGGTGTGGGCACGGGGCAGGGCTGCAGTGTAGCAGTTGCCGCTGTAGCTGCAGCTCCTGCCAGCAGGTCCCATCCCATCCCATGTGGGCACGCAGGGTGTGAGATTTGTGGAGGGGATGTAGGGTTGGGAGGGACGTGTCTAGGGGGAGTTTGTGGGTGAATTTAGGGATGGTGGGGGTGAAGTTTGAGTGAGTTTGGGACTGGGCATGCAGGATATGGCATTTGTGTGGGGGGTTGGGGGGTTTGTGGGTGGGTGTAGAGTTTGTGGGGGTATGGGGCTTGTGCAGGGGTTTAGGCTTTGTCACTGGATTTGCAGGTATCAAATTTAGAGCCCATGGTGCAAATATGCAGCTGGGGGAACATTTTTTTTGTTCCCAGCATGCCTCTTGTGGCATCTCAAACTGCTTTGAGATGCCACAAGAGGCACATGTGCACTCATCTGGAGGCAACACATGAGGCAAAAGACCTCCTATCCCCTCTCTGAAATCTGCCCACCACCTCCCTTCCCTTATAGTGGTCTGTCAAGTTGATGACCATACTAGCGTCTCTCTATACACAGCCTGGCCTGGTGCAGACACACTCACTACAGCATATTGCTCCAGAGACTGCTTTTCTCCAGCCTGTTTCCCCCTCATCCTGCCAGACCCCTCAGTGCTGCAGCAGGAAGGTGAGATTGTCCCTAGTGGATGAAAAACCCGTCAAGCTGAAACTGAAAGACCCAGGAATGATCAAAATCAGGAATTTCAGGTTGGTCACAGGCTCCTCCTGTATCATTTGGCCCTTCTATCAGAGGCCCCAGGCTGCATAGCTACTTCCTATGCAGTCACTCAGATGCCAGAACTCAGCATAGATACCCTTATATTTAAGGCCAGCTCTTGTTCATGCTATATTTACTTAATCGCAGGCTTTTGCAGGAGTAATCCCTTCCACTGCAGGAGTGAGGTCTGGCCTATGTTCTGCAGGAGGTCAGACTACATGATTATAATGGTCCCTTCTGGCCTTACAATTGAGTAATGCTTTTAAAACACAGAGCAGAAGAGGCCACAGGAAGCCAGGCATTTTCACGCTTATTCTTCTCACAATTGCCCAGGCTATTCCTGCTGACAGATAGCTTTCTTGTTGTAGCAGTTTCAGAATTGTAATGCAATGTCCCTTTTCCAACTGCAGCGTCTCTTCTGAAGAGGCTCAGCCAAGGAGAAGTTTGAAATGGATCAGATCTATGGCTGGTTTGATGCCATAAAGGCTACTGCTCTGCTTTGTTAAACAGGAAGTCTAGTTCAGACCCTCTAGTCTATCAGCCAATTCCAGAGCAGCTGTGGAGGTAGTTGATGTGTATGGTAATATCACTTTCAGGCTGAAGAGCTCTTAATTAAAGCTGGAGGCACCCCATGCTTATATGTCCTGACTGTTTCTTTGTTGCTTTTCTTGACATGCTCCATTTCCAGCCCCAGACTGCCTGCGTTCCACCAGCTTCATCTCTGCTCAACTCAGTGGGCCAAGTGATAAGTGAGATGAAAATAAGAGAACAAAATGACATACTATGACATACTGGTAAGTAGGAGGGAGTCCAGGTTGGTACAGCATACACATTGCAGGGGGCTAGTATAAACTGACTTAGACACACTTATGTTTCCTCTATATCTTAGTCTTTGAGTCACCTCTGAATTTGGTCCTTTTGTGTTTTTGGTTCCTGAGCCAATAAGAGCTGGTGGCATTGGAGGAACCTGGCCTAGTGCCACAGGTATGTCCACACTGCAGTCACAGAAGTATAAACAAGCCCACACTGTGTTAGACAGCTTCTGGCACCCAAACTGGCTGGTTTAGAAGAAGCTTAGATATCTCTACAGACCCACAGGTGTCTGCTGCACATTTAAATCCTTAGCCAAAGAAATAATAGTATAGTATAGTATAATATATAGTATTATATATAGTGTATATATATAGTATAATGTTATTTGTCCTCTGATACCAGATGTCAGGAGGCACTGACACACTGAACATATGATTCATCTGGAGCCTCCTGGCACCCCTATAGGATGCAAGGAGGTTCAACTCCTGTTGGAACACCAGCTAGGAGCTTT
This sequence comes from Caiman crocodilus, assembly GCA_030014935.1. Classification (NCBI taxonomy): domain Eukaryota; kingdom Metazoa; phylum Chordata; order Crocodylia; family Alligatoridae; genus Caiman; species Caiman crocodilus. The sequence continues at coordinate 4,215,906 of JAGPOW010003447.1, forward strand.
GCGGAGGCAAAATGCTCTGCGTCTAGGTGGGGGTGGAATCATTTGCATTGTAAGGGTGGGCCCAGGCTTAAAGACCTTAAACTTCCAGGGAGTCTGAACATTGCAAACAAACCTTGTCCTTCTCATGAGTCAGAGCACTGTCCCTAACCTGAGAAATCCAGATCTAGGTCTGAATGAAAGAGCTCACTCCCATTTATACGCAAGAATAATTACCTAGAGATGTGCAGCTGTCCCAACCTGAGACCTCTCTTCCTCTCTCAGAAGAACTTTAAGAGTCCATTCACTTTCTACTGCTGGGAGCTCAGATTCCAGATCTACCAGTGGAAGAAAATCGGGCCCTTTCTTCCTGAAGAAATGTGTTTGATGTGATATGGGGGTATTTACTGGAATTCCCTGCAGATTTCTATTGTCTCTGGTAATAAGATAAAGAGCCCTTTGCCTCTTAGACACAGGTAGGAATGTGACCCTAGGCTGATCTGGGGTGGTCGTTATAATGTAGTGACTGTCTGGGACTTGTGTGAAATAATTTAGTGGACTGCAGTACAATTCTCAATGGAGGGATGACCACATCACAGAAGGTCACTCCCCCTTTCACTAAGAGCATTGCCTTATAGATTTAATACTTTCATATATTTTTTATATATATAAATATATAAATACTTTCATATATTTTTAGGGTTGGAAGGGACCTCAGTAGGTCATTGAGTCTTGTTTGGTGCCAGGCTGACTAGTCTGTGGGGTGGATCTCCACTCATGTCCAAATGCCCCACAGTCAGTATAGCATCCAGCCAGGTCTGATTAATCTTGCATATGTCTGGGGCACCAGGTAGAATCAGGGATCTTTTTCTTGTGGACTGGGCCAATGTTTTTTTCCAACATCCAAACCAGATCTCTGGGAAGCTGATTTTCCAGTGCGAGGATGTGTGGTTACTTGTGGGAATAGAGACCCTGAAAATGCTGACTTGGCTGTAGTTGATTCCATCCTTATAACTTGTCCTTTATTTCCAGCATTTGTTGTAGTAAAAACTTTATGTCTCTTCACATCAAAATTATGCATCTACCAGGTCCCTCTCCTCTTGTTACAAGACTTTATTTTCTCCTCTCTTTGTAAATCACTTGGGTGCTGTTTCTCAGGGAATCTGCTTGGAATTGACCACCTTTGCCTCCTTTATCAAAAATTGATAAAATTGGATATCATATTAAAAAAAATAAGGGAATAGCTGTCATTCCATGTGAATATACATCTCACTAACTGATTCACTGTGATGAATAATATCATAATAGTCCCATAATGAAATGCTGAAATCACCCAACATTATCAGATTGTAGAAATATGCCAGAGACTGCAGTCGTAGCAACATCATTTATGCAGCTACAGAAAGCAAGTAAGCAACCCTGCTGTCATGGGCAATAAATCACACTAGATTTGGTAGCATTTGCTTTAGCATTTCAGGATGCTGGGTGGACCAGGCACTGGGTCAGGAGCCTAGGGTGTGGGTTGTGGTCCTGTAGGGCAGTGGAGTAACACCTGATCCTTTTTGCTGCATCTTAGCTCTACTGGTGCATAATTCTCCCTCATCCCCTGCATTTGTCCTGAGCACAGCATGTTATGTCACCTAGGGATGAATTCCTTGTGGTGCAGATGCCCACTGCTTTTCCATGCTGTCTTTTGGACTACTCTTTTTACAGGGTGACGCAAATCAGTCTCACTGGGTCCTGAAACTTTCTGCTGCCTTGCAAAGCTGGCTCTGGAGCTGCTAACTTAGCCTGCAGTAAGGGATTTAGGTTCAGCTTGCAATTGTCAGCCCCAAGCTGCTCTACCTTGCCAGCTGGGGGCAGGGTAGGATTCTTTGAAATACCAAGACCTTGATCAGTATTAGCAAAGCATCTATGAGAGATTGGCTGAGCCCAGGGCTGAGCAGTGAGCTTCTCAAGGTATAGGCATCAGCTTTAGGTACAACCTCACTGCACTGGTACCACAACAATAAGCACTCACTGAAGGCACATCAAGGTCTGAGCTAAACATGATGTGTCTATATATGCAAGTAAGTGCAAATAAATTGAATGCACTTTAAGCTAATACACATTAAGCGGTTATTGGCAGGTGTCTATGCGCGTAGGAACTTTGGATTAAAGTTAATGCACTTAGCACTAAAGTTAGTCCCAAATCCCTTCAGCCCTGCTATGTGCCCCTATGGCCACTGGGGGGAGCTCCAGCCTCTGGCCACATAGCTGCCAGCACTTGGCAGCCATATTGAAGTAAGACCCAACCTACTTGGCAGCCATCTAGGAAGCTCTGATTCCCAGTGCATGGCGCCCAGGAGCCATGTGCCCAGTGCAGGGGCAGCATGCAGCAGTTCTCTCCCTGATGACTCTGCCTCCCTGCACCAGGGCTGCCCCTGCCCCTGCAAGCGGCATCCAGCAGCCTACTGCTCCAGCCCAGCCCCTGCTAGTGACAAGTAGTGCCCTGCACTGCTGCTGGCCATCGTACTGGTTCTGCTGACTCCAGAAGCCCCCTCCCTCCTTTCCCCACCACCCAGATCCCAGGAGGGCTGTGCACCCACCAGTGGGGGCCAGAGCTCTAGCTGTGGGAGGCCCTGCCTGACTCCACTCCTCCTGCACTCCCTACTCCAGCCTGCCTGCCTGCTCTGTTGCCCACACCCCCTACCCCCTGCCCAATCCAGCACTACTTTCAGGACACACTCATGGGTGAAACAAAGAATCTTTACTGCAATCATAACCCCTCCATCCCTCCCCACCAATAAACAATGCCCCTTTACCACCCTTCCCACCCACCAACAATGAAAAATCCACTAACAAAACCCACTATACACAGGAGGCAAACTATATATACATTGAAAACTATTTACAGTATTTTGGCTGTTCAAGCCCAGAGTGGGGGGCCATGGGGGCAGAACTCTGGCATAGATGCCTAGTGTCCCAGCCCCTAGTTCCCCCACAGGTCCAGAAGCTATGGTGACCCTAGCATGCGGCAGCCTTGTGCAGGGCTGGGTCTTCAGCTGCATGGTGCAGGGGAGAGCAGCAGGACTGGGCCCAGGTGGGTGGTGGCAAATCTGCAGCAGAGGCTGGGCGAAGGAGTCTGGAGGGAGAAAGAGCCCTAGGACTTCCTCACAGGCCTAGGAAGGGGCCTGCTCTGCGGTGGTTGGTGGGACAAAGGGGCCCTGTGGTATCATGAGCAGGGGCCTGACAGCAGGAGACATGTGTGTGGCCACCAGGGCCAGGAGGGTTTCCATGGCCTGCTGGTTGGCTTCCCCTTGTTGCTGTTGCTGCTCCAGGCACTCTCACTCCAGGGCTTCCATGTGGGCCCACTGCACCCTGTCTTGCTTCTCCACCTGGGCAACATCCTCTATCCACCATGCCCGCTTCCATGCCTCCCGCTCCTGGTCCCACACCTCCTTCTCCTCCACCACTGTCATCAGCTGCTGGAACAGCAGGATCCAGTCCCCAGTGTGCTGCTGGTGCATCCAGACAGCTCCAGCAGTAGGTAGTGGTGACCCAGAGGTAGGATCCCTGCTGGAGCTGGTGGGCTCTCTTCCACATCCAAATGTTGGCTCTGCAGGGGCAAGAGACAAGTTTTTTGTGAGAGTTTGCAACATTTTAGACAGAAGATGCTCTGCATCAGGGGCTGTGTGCTGCCTGGCCTCAGATCAGAGGTCAGCTCAAGGGTGCCCAGGGACCATAGTAAGTCAGCCAGGCAGGCCTGGGCCCTGGCAGCTGTTGGCTGAGCCCCCCACTTCCCCAAGGGCTGGCCAGACCAGGCTGATGGCAGCACCTGCTGCCATGGCTTCAGACCCTTCCCCCCTACCTCTCTCCCTGCAAGTCAACTGCTGTGCTGTGCTGCTGCCCAGCCCACAGTGCCTTGGTTCAGGGCACATGAGGCTCCTGGACAATTGGGGCAAGGGGCTGGCCCAATTGTCCAGGACACCCCTGCCCTCCCCGCAGGGGACTTCTCTGGAGAGGTGCCCCCGGGCTGGCTCCCTTCTGCACTGCTGCTATGTCCTCTGCATACCTCTGCTGTGTGTGCCCTGGGTGGTGCATGATGAGCTGTTTGTGCAAGATGTGGGTGCCCAAGCCACTATACCTTCCTGCTGCTGATCCTGCTGGTGCCCCAGACACACTTGCACTCCTGGTTTAGGACGCTGAGCTATGACAACATAGGGGGCAAGCCTGAGCTGCCTCACAACCTCTACTGCCAATTGGAGGGCTACCTGTTGCAGTGCTACATGTCCCTGGCCCCTGCTACCAAGGAGGACATTGCCGCCAGCATCGATGCCTTCCTCAGCATGAGAGACCCATGCTTACCTAGCTGTGGGGACATGGACTGCACAATAAAGTTCTGAAATGTATCCCACTTGTCTTCATGCTGTGGGGGCAGAGTGGGTGGGGCACCCAGGGCCAGGGGACTGTGGGTGGATCTGGCAGGGAATGGGGGAAGGGGCTGGGGCCAGGGGCAGGGGAAGGGGTGTGTACTGGAAGGTGGGAGGGCCCGCCCCTAGTGCAGGATTTACCATTTATCTGGGG
>JAGPOW010003447.1:4220547-4290457 GCA_030014935.1 Caiman crocodilus
TGGCAAGGCTGGTGGCTTAGTGTAGGCCTCTCCATTGGCAAAAGCATCTGGCTGAGCCAATTGTCCACAGCCCATAGTACACAGTAGGCCAGTGCCTGGTGAGGGGCCTTCCTAGGGAGAAGCTGCACTGATGATGGCTGGCAGTGCTGTGGCCAGCTGCTCCTCATGCTGGGGTCTGAGGCTGTGCTGAGGGCAAGGCATCCATTGGCCAGGCACTCACAGGGGTGTAGCCTGTCTCCTGGGGCACTAAAATGCAGGTCAGCTGCTGCATAAATGGCATGGATTTTGGGCACAACCAGACCAATGATTGAAGTTGGTCACTGCCATCCACTGTGCCTGCAAAACCTTGACCTTTACATGGCACTGCCATGCTGACCGAATGTGACCTTGTTCCTGCATCCCACCCAACAGGACCTCGTAAATGTGGGTGTCTGTGCACCCGCCCCAGTCAAACTGCCTATGCACACTGGCACAAACCCTGAGCACTGCAAGATCATCAACCTCCTTCCAGATCCAGTTGGGGGCCTAGACAGTCAGCACAGGTGTGCGCGCGCAGGTGGGGCCAGGGCTCAACATGGGGAGGACAATTATATGGTCATCTTGCACCAGCTCTCTGGGCCCCTGTGCAGTTGTCCCTGTGATGCTAGTCCTGGGTGGCTGCCAGCAGTGACCAGTGCAAGGGCACGGCCAGGGATGGGGAGCCACATAGCAGAGGCACATCACACCAGCACCTGCAAGGACAGGAGACAGTAGAGGCTGAGCACCAGCAAGGAGCCTAGAGACAGCCAGGCAGCAGCCCCGAGGAGATCTCAGTGATGGGTAAGGGGTGTAGCAAGTTGCAGCCCTTTGCAACACTCCTCTGTGGCCAAGCAGCAGCTCTGGAGGGGACAGGCCAGGCAGAGGCAGCCTGTGGCCTGTCCAGGCAGTACCTGGGGCCTGATGGGCTTCTGCACAAATCATCAGTTTTGTACAGGCTCCTGGGGTGTATGCACCAGGGCAAAAATGACTGGAGGCTTTTATAGCTGCAACTGGGGGCTGTCAGAAAGCAGCCCAGCCATGGGGGAGGAGAAGCAGCCAGCCAGGAGCCCTCGGTCTGGGCTCAAACAGGCCTCCCAGTGGCTGAGGAGACCTGGCACTAAAGTTAGTGTCGGGTCACATCTACATGTGCATTAATGTGTTTTAACTAATCACACCTACATTTTCCATTTTAGTGTGCATTAAGGGCATGCACATTAAATTAGGCTGTTGTGCACTAATGCATCTCTTGTAGACATGCCCACAGAGACCTAATGCAGATCTAAAACCACATGAAATGTGATCGGTTTCATTTCATTACATGCTTCACAAAGGGATATAATAAACATTTCACAGGGTTTGGGGAAATAGAAGGCTCAATTTCTATGAGAAACCATTCTATTTGTGAGTGAAGCTCAAGGAATGTAGGGAGTCCACAGATTAGAATAGATGGGCTGGCTTGTCAAGTGGATTTGGCAGAGGGGCAGGCCCAGGTGGCAGAGTGAGAGGAGCTGATTGGTCAGCTTGTCCTGAAACCCTCTGGAGGGAAGTGGTGATTTTCTTATGCGTACAGTTAGGTTTTATCAGAGTGAGTAAGTACCAGAGAGTCGGGGCTATGGGGATCCTGAGCTGCTGTCCATGTGAAGCAAGAGAAGCAGCGCATTTTCCTCACCATGCACAAAGTCCTCTTCTGAAACCAGACTCCTCCAGACCACTCAGCACTTACAGAGCAATTCACCTGAACCTGGTCTCAAAGTGCTTTGACGCAAATATCATTGTTCATATTTCTTGGGGTGCATGACAAATTAGCCCAAAGAATAAGTCTATGGCAGGGCTGGGACAGAGACTGGAGAGGTGAGATCAGCTGGATGTTCTTTCCGTGAGACCACCCTCCTTTCCATTGCCATGCTCCACTGGAGCTTCAGAATCAAAGAGATGGGTGCCTCCACAATGCTTCATTAGAGAAGTGAAGTACATTACACATCAGCAATATATTTGCTTATTTCATTTAATCATATCCTATTGTCTGACTTGTAGTTTCTGAGTAGCTGCAAAATTGTACTTGCCTGCTTGCCATGGGCAAGTCATTTATTTGACAGCAAGTGAGAGAATATTACTTTGGTGTGGACTGAAGATTGTGAAGGTAGGGTGGCTCATTGGTACTGTAGTTTTGTGAGACTGATTTTAAATGGCACAGCAGCTCCTGCAAAGCCCACCAAATACTAAGGATAAAGCCAGTAATACAGCACTGCATTTGAAAAACAGCCTGCAGGTCAAACCCAGCCTGACAGCCTTTTCCTTGCAGTTCACCTCACAGAAAGGCCAGAGCTCCTTTTCCACCGAGTGTCACTTCCTGTGTCATTAGTAACTATTTGTTTTTAAGTAAAGCTGCCATTATTTTATATCAGATTGTTGAGACTGGGACTGGGAGTTGGTACAATTTCCAGTGAAAATCTGCAGTATCAGTCATTTGCATTCAGGCAGGCACTCAAATAGATTTTGAATGTGTATGCTTAACTTGGCAAATGTAATACAACTTTATTTTGTAAAGCATCTTTCATAAACCTGCAGTCCCAAATGCTTTGCTGAATGAAACTGCAGAAATTAAGAGGGAGGAAAGATCGCTGCCGCTGAGCTTTAGGACAGGAGGGAGAGCGATGACTCAGGCATGCAGGGAGGTTGTTTCAGAAACAGCAGCGATGGGGTGAAGGGACTCGCAGCAGCAGAGGCAAGGTTTGAGTAAAGAGGTGAGGAGGCCAGGTAAAAACATGAGCTGCTACCAATTCAGAGCAAACTACTATGTGGACAATGCTCCAACCATCCTTTCATCCATTACACAGACAAGTCTCTGTGCTTCATTAAGAGATACTTTCACACTCTAACCTAGCTGGGAGTGCAGTTTGGTGCCCAGGTTCTGCTTTTTCTTAGGCTGGTAACCTTTGCAGTGAAGACACAAGCCCATTGATGTCCTGTATAGTCCTCCAAAACCTTCCCATAATCCCCTCTGTGTGTTCAGAAGGGCAGACAGGTTCTCCCACAGCAGAAAGAATCAGAGTGGCTCAATGTCTGGCAGCACTAAAACCCATGGATTGTGCCTTCAGAATTCCTAGCCATACACATGAGGTGTGCTGCACCAGTGAAGACATAGCCACGTAGGTATAGCTTTGCACTGTAGCTACTCATACCCAAACTAGGATAATCTGGGGGCTTTGACATGGGTGCTGATCATTTGAACTAACTCTGAGCTAAAACAAAACCATGGTTTGACACCCTGTCCCTGTCTGGTCCAGACACTAGTGAGTTAGGTGTCTGTACCACTCCTGAGCCAACTAAATTGATGCATTTCGCTCATGCAACATAAGATCAGGCTTCCAAATCAGAGATCCCTGAAATCAACGATCCACCTAAGGATGTCATTCAACAACAAGCTTGTCAATGCAAAACTCTGTGGATTGCTAAAAAAGTGAGTTTAGCTGCACCATGGTCAAGAATGGAAATAGGTTCCATTTAGAGTCTTATTGTAACTACTCTTCTCCTACTATGGAGGTATACACAGTGCAAAACAGTATTATTAACACAGCTGGGTTAATCCAGGTTAGTGATCTTTGATTAACATTGTAATGAAGATAAGGCAACTTGTGTTTTCACTTAGGTTTTATCTGGAGTTTCTTATCCCTGTGTGGCAGGCATGCCAGTAGCAGCCTGGCTTGCTGGCTCAAAAGGGCTTTGAGCCATTGGTGGGGCTTTCCCAATCAGGAAGTGATGGAAGACGGGCTGCCCCACTCCTGCCCAGGCCAAGCGAAGAGTGAGGACCATACTGCCCTTTATAGATGTTCTTCCTCTTCCTTATAGCAGCCTTTCAGATATTTGAAGACTGCTACCACGTCGCCTTTTCTCCAAACCAAACATAGCTAATTCTCTAAAACTCTCCTTGTACAGCTTGCCTTCTAACTTCTTTATCATTTTTGTTATCCACCTCTGGACTCCCTCTAATTTCTCCACATCCTTAAAATGTGGCACCCAGAACTGCACACAATACAAAACACCCTGGCTTAGAAAATATATCAAAGTTTAGAGGGTGACAGTACTCTGAAAATTATCCAAGAAATTATTAAAGGGGTCCAAGACAGTTAAGCTGTAGGCCTTTATCAATATCCATAAGAAATGTATCCAATATCTGCATGCCCTGACAGTGCCCTATGTATAATTACTCCAAAGCATCCAAGACCCTATGACCTACTCTAAAGCAGGCTGCAATTATTGTCTTTCCTCATACATATGATAAGCTTGACCTGCAGATCCTTTCCCATCACATAAAGCAGATAGCAAAGTTCTTGCTAAGGTGTTAGCTAGCACACTGGATCCCTGTTCTTTACAGTTATTATAAATATCCATCAGTCTGGTTTTGATAAATCATTTGGCAGCCAGCAACAATAGAAAGGAAGTGTCATTCACTTCCTCTACCAACGTAGAACAGATGTGCTCATTCTGGGCTTTTGCCCACAGAATATATCACACTGTCTCCTGGCATTTTTTTGTACAGCCCTAGAAGCATTTAATTTTAGTCCTAAATACAGGTCAGGCTGTACCTGAAATCAGAGCCCTCTAAGCTGGCAAAAGAAATCAGGCAAGGTTGCCATTTTCTCCATTTTTTATATGCAGCGGTCAGTGAACCCATTGCCTCTGTCCTTAGATTAACTTGGCCTTTTGCAGGAATGAAAATTGGCAACCCTCATGATAATGAACCTATTCATTTTTTTCCCTCCAAGTTGCTAAGTTTTTATTTCTTCCCAAAGATCTGCCAACACAGGTACAAGGTCTTCTCCTTAGGAATGATCTCCCACTAGCCCATTTCAAAAGATCCCATCAAATTTTCCACCTACTGTACTTAAATATTCTTAAAAATGTATATGCCAGCTGTATATTGATTTGAATAGACTGGAAGTCTTTGAGACAAGGCAAATCAGAAAGCCCAGCTTTGTGCAGGGAAATGCTGAGGAAAAAACATTTTCAGTCAAAGGGTTCTGGCTGTGGAATGAACTTCTAGTAAAGATCAGGTCAAGCTAGATTTAGACCTTTCTATCATGGTGTGGCTGATACTTCTTTCCCAGCTTCCACCCTCACTCTCCAAAAGGAGAAAACTAAAAAAAAAAAAAAAAATCAACCAAAACCAAAAACCGCCCCAAGCAGAGTTTTATATCCAACAACAGAGAGAAAAGCCAGAGACTCATGAAGTCTGTCACTGCTACCAACCTTGGCCATTTTCAAGGGGTCTAGCCTAAGCAGAAGGCCCAGCCTGTTTCTGAGTGACCATTGTTACCAGATTTGCCCATCACTTTGGGGTGTGCTCATTTATTAGGGGTATGTTTCTGGGGTCTCTGTAATTCTATCACTGTGCTGCTTGTGTTACTTGTGCTTCTATATGGAGCTGTATCTCTCCCTTCTGCAAGTCCTCACCCCCAGTGGAGCTATCTTGCAGGACTCAGTTTCAATGGGGCTGGGTTCCTTCAGCCACCAAATCAGTCAAACACATGTATGCATATACACACACAGATCAACATATGCCTGAGCCAGGCCAGGTGATTTAGCATTGACAGGCTAACACCCTCATATGCCTTGAGCTCAGTTCATTAGGGCAACAATAAAATGCAGGCAGACACAAGCACACAGGTTAACAGAGCACATCTGAATCAGGCCAGACTATTCAGCATTGATAGGCTGACACCCTCATGTGCCTTGATCTCAGTTCATCCCTTATTTGATGAGCATACCTCACAGTGCTTTTGGGCACTACAGGGATCTTTGGCTTAGGTAAAAGAAGCGTTGCTGCAGAGCAAATGGGGAGGACGAGGGGAAGAAAAAGTAGGTGAGGTTCATAGAGAAAGTATAGCAACCAGCTTGACCATAAAAGTTATTTATTGCCAGGTATACAAACTTATGATGATACCAGTAATGAGAGCCATACAAGAGAGAGACAAACAAGCAGTTACAATATTACATAATTTCAGTTACGGTTTTGGGGAAGTCTAGATCGAGTTTGATTAGCAAAAGTCTGGTTTAGAAAGCTGTGCCTGGAGTAAGAAAGCAAAACTCAGGTTCCAGGAGTCAGAGAGAGAGAGTTGGGGTCTGTCTCACCACTCAGCAAAGCTTGAACCAGTCCAGGCTCCCAGGTGTTGTTGGAGTTTGCAGACAGGCAGAGCCCTCAGCATGATCAGTAGAGGGATTCCAGGCATAAAAGAAGGGTAACTGGTGCAGCTTTTGTATCCAAGCACCAGGACAGAAACTTGAGCTTGGGTAGGGGTTTTTGTAGAAAACTAACAAAGGCTCAAGGGAGAACACTAGGTTTGTTTAGAGGTAAACAGTGGTTCATATGCTGAATAATAGGAACTGATCACTGCTGGCTATAGGTGGTATTAGTCTGAGGGAGCTCACAATACCAACAGGAGGATTCAGCGTTTTGGATTCCAATAGAAGAGTCATTACTAAAATTGATCTGATAAATGCTGAGCTGGGTGTGTGTAGATGTGGGCTGATTAGCATTTGGAGCAAGGATTCCCCATCATGCAGTGCTCCCCTGCTTTTCCCAAAATTGAGTGCAGTCTTTGCCTTGGAAACCTGAATGCTAATGAAGGTGCACGCCTGTTCCATCTCCCATTTAAATGAGTTGTCATCTGGTTCCATTTCGGACACAAATGAGACCAAGGGAGTTGCTCCACCCTTATCACCCTTGTCTGGAGGGCTTTAGGTATGTCTCCTACAGCATCTTCTTTGTCTTTTGTAAGTCCTTCCTCTAATCAGTTCTTGTTCAGGCAGAGGTGGGGAGGGGGAGAGTTCTTTGCGAGTCAGATAGGCTGCGTACTGTGCCAGGGTTCCCTAAAAAGACAGAGCTGAGAAGTAACACCATAGCATGAACCTTTGCAGGTATGACAACTAGCTTGGTCAGTAAAAAAAAAGGAAGCCACCCCCATGTCTAACTAAACCAGTAATGAGATACAAATAAATAAAACATAAGGCCGGAGAGGGGAGACTATACATTAAATAGTTCAAATATACAAGATCATAGCTTTAGCTTAAAATAGTAATAGCAATGATTGAGGTAACTAAATGTATTATATTATGCTATAATAAATATATTTATGTTAAGATGCTTAGATAATTTATAAAAACAAAACAGCCTTATCAGAGAAGACCATAAGCTAAGATAAAGAAGAAACAGGCCAGTGTTGAATAGCATTCCGCAATGGGGAAGGAAAGGAGATAAGAAACCTTCCCTTTTACTTTCCCAAGGACATAAATTCCAACTAAGTAAATTCCAGGTCCACATGAGATCTGGTTCAGTCCAGTTTCAAAAGTTTCAGTGAAACAAAGAAATTTAAATAAAAGCAACTAGAGATAATTTATCATAATATTCAAACCAGTCACCTATAAATATTGAGTATTGACTGGAGGGAAATTGGAGAACTCATGAAATTCAAGAAGATCTGCTGCTAGTCTACGTGCCACCCTCCTTCTACCTCTTGAGTCTCCCCAGACAATATAATGTGAGAAATGTGTGTAAAGCTATATTGTGCTGTCACAGGTAGCCAGATAGACTTTAGGATAAGTGTTTGTTTTTGGGTTTTGAAGTGCAAGCAAATAAAAGGTCATGCTGTAGACTTGTTTCTGCCTCTCAGTAGTCAACCCAAAATGTTACCTGTAATCTGAGTAACACTACAGAATCGTATGAAGTTAATAGCAATAGTTGAGGGACCTCAAATACCATAGTGATAGGCAGGGATATGAAATCCACAGATAAGAGAAATCTGTTCCTATTGTCTGGAAGGAATGAGCCAAATAGTGGTCTTAGATACTTAAATCGGAGTCATGGTCTTGCCCACTTTAATACCAGTGATAATTTTTTTGCCATTTAATTCAGCAAAAGTGCTCCTGGGATGGGACAAATGCCTATTTTGGTCTAATATAACCACTTTAACTCTGACCCCACATAAATACTGTGACCCTATCAGTAACCTCAGAAATAAACTGAACATATAATCCTTCCTAAAGGTACAGTTCTCTAGATACACATCAATCACATATTGCCCTTCAAATACAAGTTGACATGTAACTCTATTGCACATTGGCAATATTATACTGGGTTTCTGTTACTTTACACTTACAAGCAAAAGTTTTTGCAAGTCCTTTAGTTTTAACTGAAAATGAACCCAACTGTGCCACCCACACTTACATGAACAGTACATTACTACTTATGCACTCCTATTTCTAGGAGACTATACTCATGTAGAAAGGTACAGGTCTCTGTGATGATAAAAGTTGATGGAACTGGGTCCATTGCTTGCCACTTCAGCCTTTATAGGAAATATCAAGATACTGAAAACAAAATTACACAATGGATTTGAAAAGAAAAGTTAACCTCAGGTCAGAATTACAGGCATATACATTTCATTATGCTTAATATGAATAATTTGTTATGTGGAGAAGTAGAAGATTTTTTCTGTAATGAGCTACTCATTTCCTGGCTTTTATGCTTGGTTCTAATACAGATGTGGTAGGTTACTACATTGTTACCTGGAAACCTGAACTGTTTTTAATGAGTTTGTGTGATTCTAGGAGCACAGCACCATCAGAACAGTTCCATTTCATATTTAATTCAGTACATATCCCTGCGTCATAATTTACTGAAAATTCTCACCAATGTGGCATAACAGGTGCAGAAAGCAGGGGGCTGGCCACTGACTTCAGATTCTGGCTTCCTGTGGCAATCACTTGGCTCTGAGACTGGGGAGATGTAATCATGTTGCCATGAATGACTCATGGTTCCTGAGGCTTGTAGGCATGGTGACCAGCTGCAGGTGGCAGTGGCATGGCAGTGGCGAGCAGGGATCACCCACAGGCAGCTGCAATGATGATGGCAGTCAGGGTGCGCCAAGCAGGGACCGCCCTCAGGCAGCTGCAGTGATGTTGGTGGCAAGGGTGCGCCGAGCAGGGACTGCCCACAGTTGGCCATAGCACCATGGGCAACTGGTGCCATCTTAGTCAGGGGGAGCGCGTGCCCCTCCAGTGGCCAGTCAGCAACTGGGTGGGGGGGAGGGAGAGGGAATCCCCCTGCAGCCAATCTTACCAACCGGGGGGAGGAACAAAACTTACCAACCAGTGAGCAGCCACACTGCTCCTAAAAGTGGTCACAGCACTCCCGGAAGTGGCTGCAGCCATTCTGGAAACAGCTGTAGCCTACATCTGGTTCTCACACTCCCCGCCTAGTGCTCGCAGAGGGGGTACTGACACTTCCACCTGCCCCCCAACTTGTCGCCTGAGAAGAGAGTGTGGCCTGTCAGGGGTTGCACTGGCGCTCTCAGGGGCTGCATGTGCACCCCGTGCACCCCCTATGCGTTGCTGCTGCATGGCAGTGTCAGTGGCAAGGAGGAGGGAGTGGCAAGTGGCGACTACCCACAGATGCCGGTGGCAGTGTTGGCGGTGGCCAGTCTCGGGGCGGGGGGACGTACTCACCCACGCTCGCCTACCCACGCCTATGTTGGTATGAGAGAGCCAAGAAGTAAGCAGGTCGAAGCAGGTCTGAATCTCCTGCGCAAAATATTAAGCCCACTTCAGAAGTAAAAATCTATCAGTCCTGTTAATTAATCAAGATTTTGTGCTCTCAGCAATACCACATCTGCATCGACCTACTTCTGGTAGGGCTGCAGTGGGGAGAGGAGAGAGAGATGGCTTGGCTACCTTGGAGGGCAAGAGCTATAAAATATTGTCTAAGGAATAGAACTGTTAGTCAGAGTGTGCTGTTGGATTTATTTCACAAACAAGGAAACATTTCTCTCTTGTGAGACCCTTAAAATAGAATTGTTCCAGTCCCCCCCACCTACTCCTTCCCACACATGCGTCAAGCCAATGTTCTGTTCCCTGCACTTTTCTTTTAGTGTGTAAATGCTAAGTGCTTATTTCTGTTTGCTGAAAGTTTCCAAGAGAGAGAGAGAGACCTGGTTGTGGGTTACTATCAGATGGAGCACATGCTGGAGCATAGACATGAACTTGTTCTATGCTTGTCTATATCTCAGGTTCAGAGAAAGAGTTATACTACTGCTTAACTGAAAATGGTACTGGAATCAGATGCCTGATTCAGAGCTGAGGCCTTTGGACTCCCTTGCCACCTGGACCTGGAATCTGGCTGTAGTAAAACCCATATGATTTTAAAGCTTGTGTCAGGCAAGGCTGGTCAAACCAGGGCTTTCCCTGTGGACAGAGTTCAAGCACCTGGGAAATGTGTTTTGTGTGATGAAAACAAGGTACTGCCCCCTTAAGGGCAATTTGATGTGGGTGTTCCACCCTTTTTCAGCTTCACAGCTGGTCTACATGACAAGTTATATTTGTTTTCTGTAGTGGTACCAGTATAGCCCCCTGGGGGAACATTTATCCTGGAAAAAGCATCTATTTTTGGTTTAGTTTAAGCTTCCCTAAATGACATAAGCTAACCCTCTCTTGCATGAACGCCGCATGTTCCCAGAGGCTGGGGGGGCACGGTGAGCTCCTGCAGGTGGCAACGACACTGTTGGTGGCAGCAAGTAGTGAGCTCCCGCAGGCAGCTGCAGCACTGTTGGCAGTAGGGGTAGTGGCAAGCGCTGACCCGTGGTCGGTGAACACCCACCCATGCTGCTAGCAGTGTTGGAGATGGCCAGTGGCGATTAGGGCCGCCTGCAGATGCCACTCACAGTGTTGGTGGCAAGGGGTGGGTGGTAAGTGGCAACCGCCCTCAGGCACCACCGGCAGTGCTGGCAGTGCCTTTCTGCAGTGGGTGCACCATCAAGCTCAGGGGGAGCAGGGCTGAGGAGGGTGGGGGTGGATGCAATCTGCCTGCTGTGGGCTCAGGGCTCCCCGCCCGGCTGCCTTGCAGTGGACCCCAATCCTGCTCATCCCACCCCTGATCTCCCAGTCCTTTTTGGAGCCCTGCAACCCAGACAACGTGGCTCTGTAGGCAGGATCTGACAGACTGCCCTTATATTTGATACCCCTGCTCCATGGTATAGCCACACCTTTTCTAGTGCTGTTTGCCCTTTAGCATGTCCTATCCAGCCACTTTTACTGACACATGCCAAACCTGGAAATACAGTGAAAAAGCTGTGCTGGGCATGCCCCCTGTGGCCTCTCTCAAGCATGCTAGAGACACAATTTGAGACTCAAAATCATGCCCAATGGGTTCAGTAGGAGCAGCTGAGGCCAAAGAATAGCCTTAATGTAAAATATTTAAGCAAATGTAACAAATTCAATTAAACAGGAATTTGTCTCTGAAGCAAAGTAGCCCTTTACTTCACACGATGCTTCAAGCTTCACAGATCAGTGACTCTACATCTATTAGGTCTTTGGGCAAGTAATGATTCCTGAGTAGTTTAAAACCAAAGCGACTAAACTCAGATATATTAGTGCTGCCTCTCAAAAATCCAGGCTGTGATTCATCAATTACCTAGCTGGTTAGTCCTTTTCTTCATCCTTTTACAATCTAAATAGTACATTTTATAGTCCCTGTTAAGTAATGTGATCAACATCAATTACCTACTAAAAGAGAAGCAAGTCTTGATTTAAAATTAAGTGCTGCATTTTGCTATGTTCTTTATATGTAGCCAACAGAATAATTACAGTGACATAAAAACTAATTACACAACTCCACAATTAAGCCTCCCTCCTAGCACTGTGACTGTTTTAAAGTACACTGATGAAAAAATATTCCTATTCCTAAATTACCATCACATGGCCATCTTCTCCGGTACCGTTGGATAAAATGCTATCATTTAAGATCAAATAGTCATTGCAGGACCTCAGTAATGAAAGGCAATAAATAATACATGAAGGAGGGTTTTTTTCATTTCTTGATGTACAGACAAATTATAGACACTGAGATTTGTCAGTAAATAGAATAGAACAGCTGTCTTGTCCTGGAGACAGAGGTGTACCAAGCTCCGAAGGGTCTACACTGCCCGCCATAGCTGAGATCTTGGATGAGATTTTCCAGAGCGTTTATTGCTGTTGGCCTAGTTTTGCTGCCATTGAAATCAAATTCCCACTGGCTGCACTGGGAGCTGAGTTAAGCGAACCATAGGTGCATCTGAAAATTCCACTTTATGATTGATTCCCATTCTTGCCTCCTTACTCCTTGCCTCCTTAGACTCTCTGCTAATCATGTCCAGTTTCCCCCTCTCAGTCTCAGCCTCTCCCTTTTTTCATGCCCTCCTCCACCCTTGATCTGCTCTTTCAGGTCCTTCACTAAAAACTTTACTTTCATGAAACCTTCCAGCATGGATCTTTTTTAATGCATCCTGGCTCCCCTCTGCTTGTGAGCTTGTAATTTGTGTATCTTGTTTGTGCCTTGAATCTCTAACCCGGTTGCTACTGAAATTAATGGGACTTTTGACTTCAAAGAGGACAGGAATGGGCCCATGGATGATATGCTCATTGGCACAGAGTCTGAAGGTCAAATACAGCCCTGGCACTAATGGGGCACAGCTTTCCCTAACGTGGGCGAGGGTTGCATCCACTTAGCCGGGGCTGAATCTGAGACTGTCTTGCACAGTAATGAACCAAGCTGGAATGCTAAGACTGGCAAGAGAGAGGCAGAAAGAAAGGAACCATCCCTTTAGTCCAGAGAGGAATCTTCTGGGGAGAGAAGAGCCGTGATCTCTGGAATCCCTTAAGCTTGCTTGTGCTTTTAGTATTATTGGATGACTCTATTAGGAGAGAAGCTTCCTCTTTGTTCCAGGCCTGTACTTCCAGCTCTAGTTCAGTTTGTTTATAGATTCATAGATTGTAGAGTAGGACGGGACCACAATGGATCATTGTGTCCGACACCCTGCCCCTGGCAGGAAAGAGGACCGAAGTCATATGACCACAAGCCTCCTCCTGAAGACCTCCAAGTTAGGTAATAGTACCATCTCTCTTGAAAGCCCATTCCAGATTCTGGCTGCCCTTACTATAAAAAATTTCTTCTTAATATCTAACCTGAATCTACTCTCCACTAGTTTGCACCCCTTATTCCTAGTTACTCCTAGGGGAGCTCTGGTAAATAGCACATCTCCAATTCCCTGTTGTCCTCCCTTGATAAATTTATAGGCAGCTACAAGGTCTCCCCTCAGATGTCTCTTGTGAAGGCTGAAGAGATCCAGATCCCTCAACCTCCCGTTGTAGGGTCTTTCACTGAGGCCACTAATTATGTGAGTGGTCCTCCTTTGAACCCTCTCCAGATTCTCCGTCTCTCTTGAAGTGTGGCACCCAAAACTGGATGCAATACTCCAACTGTGGCCTGACCAATGCCACATAGAGGGGGAGCATCACCTCCCTTAATCTGTTGGTCATGCATCTGCTAATGCATGACAAGGTGCAACTGGCCTTGTTGATGGCTTCATTACACAGCCAGCTCATGTTCCCCTTGGAGTCAACTATGACTCCAAGATCCCTCTCAGCCACTGAGCTGCTGAGGAGGTCACCCCCCAACCTATGGGAGTGCTGGAGATTCCTCCTCCCTAGGTGGAGAACCTTGCATTTATTTTTGTTGAATTGCATCCTATTTTGTTCTGCTCATTGAACCAACCTGTCCAGATCAGCCTGTATCTGTTCCCTGCCCTCTGCTGTGTTAACTCTGCCCCATAACTTGGTATCATCTGTGAACTTGGAGAGGGTACTTTCCACACCCTCATCCAAATTGCTGATGAAGATATTAAATAACACTGGTCCAAGGACTGAACCCTGCGAGACCCCACTGCCCACCTCCTTCCAGGCCAAGAACGACCTGTCCACCACCACTCTCTGGGTAGCCTTCACAAATGTGCTCTTTGATGATTTTTTCCAGTATTTTCCCAAGGATAGAGGTAAGGCTCTTCTCCAAGCTCCCAACCCTCCCAAGCCCTGGCAGTCACCTTCACCCACACTCACGCCACAGGGCACCCTGCAGCCCTGCTGATGCCTCCCATCCCTGACCTGCAGACCTCCAACCCCACCAGAGGGGGCTCCCAGCTGGCCCTCAGAAAGCCCCACTTACCTCAAAGGCACCAAGAAAGAAAGTGAGTCTAAGCCAAGCCCTAGCTGACAATCTTAGGCCCCAGCTCTTTCCCCTCCGCCACCCACTTGGGACAGGGCTTAGGGCTTGCCACCCTTTTTACAAGATGCTCTGGCAGCCTGCAGAGACCTCTTTGCAAAAGTGGAAAATCCACGGGTATCTCTGTTAAAATTAAAAATTTGCTTTTTTTCTCTGTTACTCTTCTTGAAACAAACTTCTATCTCATGTTTTGGTCAGACGCAGGAGGGCATTTTTACCTCAGGGGCAGGACATCAGTTGATCTCATCTGTCCAAACTCATGTCTCTATGCTACCAAGCTGATACAGGAGGAGAGGAGCACTGTTGCAATGATAAAGAAACTTCCACTGTCCATGACAGTAGGGGTTGAGTGGATGCCAATAATGTTAATAAAAATCTCTGTAACTAGGAAGCTATTGAAGGCAAAGGTGGAGCTACTGAAAGCACCATAGTGGAGCAGCTGACTCAAATGCCTTGTTCTCTCCTCAGGTTCCAGGCACATTGGGAGAACAGAAGATTAAGCTGAAATCAATCACTGGATACAGCTGCAGAAAATTCCAACTGTTTTGCTGACAGAGACACTAAACCGTGTTAAGACTCAGAAATGGCAAAGATCTATTAGATCTTCAGGTCTGTCTCCCACCAGCAGAAATGACAACATCTCAATGTTGGATACCGGGATGAGTATGGGTATGGTTAGTAATTTAATTTTTGCACCTGATTTAGCTTAAAGGGGAGAAGTAGTTGGTGAAGAAAGAAATAGGTTTAGAGTCTGCTCTGATTTTTGAACATTTGTATAGACACTTTTTGACAACATCCATTACCCAAAGGCAAGTGTCTGATAAATGATGATTATTATAATTTATGATATTTTGAAGATCCTTATTTTGACAGCACTTTTATTTATTGATGAATGGTGAGATTTGTGGGAGCCACATCATTATAGACCTGCTCAGAGCCCTAGACACAAACCTAGCTAGATTTTCATGTTCAAAAGCTTTCTGGCACCTTGGAATGTGTGTAAATCCCACATGGTACCTATCTGCTTTTGTTCAGTCTCCAAATGCTTTTTAAAATCTGGCTATGAGACCTTATCAGTACTGTGCAGCCTATTCAAAATACAGTTTTCTAACAGTGGTAAAAGCAGGTTAATACACCGAGCCCCCACCTACATTCAAATGTCACTTTAAGTGGCTATAGGGGCAGTCATCTTATCTGTTAAACACAGTGCAGGCAGTCCTCGGACTTACGACACAATTGGTTCCTGAAAACCTTGTCTTAAGTTGAACCTTTTTAACTCGGAACCAATTTTCTCATAAGAAACAATGTTATAAATGGGGGATTTGTTCCTGAACCAAGGCCCAATACCCTATTTTCACCAAAACTACCCCAGAATTTTGTACTCGATCAATTATAGATGAGCAATATAGCTACATTAATGTATTTATATTGTAAATAGCAATCATATTGATTTGGAAGGACTTCTTTGAGGTGACTTTGCTGGACTTTTTGAAAGGCCCTTGGTTGAAGTTTTTAAAGGGTTCTTGGCTGGAGTCTTCTCAGGAGTCTCGGCTGCAGGTTTTTCTAGAGTCTTGTCTACTTTCTTAAAGAAGGTGTCTTTTGGACAGATGTTCTCCAGGGAGATGAGCAACGCAACAAACTGGTTCCCTGGGGTGGTGTTGCATTGGATCAAAAGTTGTAAAGTTCAAACTGACGTAGTAAAGTTGAAACAGGGGGTCAATTTATAAACCTTGGAAGTGCGAAATGTTGTAACTCAAACATTGTAAGTTGAGGACTGCCTGTAGTTTATTTACTCCAGACCAGAGAGGACATTGCTCCCTGCCACACTGATTTACATCTTAGAGCCCTTTATTTGGTGCTGAGGTTTTGGAATCTGGTCTTCTGAGTAGTTTGTTCTCATGTAGACTGGGTATACCTACTGCAGTAGTATCCAGAAGGAAGTTGAAGTCCACTACTATCTATAGCCTTGGCAGATGCTGTGCAGGCCTCCCCACCCTGCCCTAACACCATACCTTTTGGTTTCTTGGCCAGTGGGGACCAACCATACAAGACAGAAGGAAGTTCCCTGTCCGTGGGAACCAATCCCTCTCTTCAGTTTTTCACTTTCTTGCGTGAGTGCCAGCATGGATCTCATTATTGCCTAAAGCAGAGATATTTCCCATGATGTGGACACTTGTCACTGGGAAGTGGGCTGAGACTGGATTAATTTCATGTAGCACAGGCTTGTCTGCCATGTGGCCCACCAAGGCATTTTCTGTGTCCCATGGTGCTGTGACAGGAAACGAAAGTAAACATGGTTTACTTTTGTGCCTGCTCTTGGTCCCTCCCCCAGCCCCTTACCAGCTTCCTAATGGCTGCTGAAGGGCTGGGGAAGGGACAAGGTTCCCACACTCACCACGTCAGCTTGATGTTGCTGATGTGGTGCATGTGGGAAGAGGAGTAGCCATGTGCCTCTCGGGACAGGATGAGCCTGGGCAGAGTAGCAGGGGCTCAGCTGCATTTTCCCCTACCTACGCTGGTCAGTCCCGAGCGGCACATGGCTGTGCTGCTGCTTCTGCTGGCTGGTGACAACCCAGGAGGATCTGTCCCATCCGGAGCAGCATGTGGCTGAAGCTGGATTCCCACATGCTGCTGGGGATGGGAAGAGGCTGGCCAGGTCAGCACCGGCCAGCAGAAGTGGCAGCGGAGCCGTGTGCCGCTCCAGACTGACTGGCGCAGGTAAGGGAAATGCAGCTGAGCCCCTGCTACTCTGGCTGGGCTCGTCCTGTCCCGAGCAGCACATGGCTCCGCTGCCACTTCTGCTGGCCGGTGCAGACCTGGCTGGGCTCCTCCTGTCCCCAGCAGCATGTGGGAAGCCAGCTTCAGCTGCATGCTGCTCCAGATGGGACGGACCCAGCTGGGTCAGCACCACCCAGGAGAAGTGGCATACAGATGAAGCCGCCCTTCCGTGGTCCTCACCACATCTCCCTCTGTGTTGCCCCTGCTGGGCTCTGGGATCCCCCAGCAGGTCGGGGCCCACCCCCGCCCCCGCCCCAGCGAGGTTTCTTGCAGCTTCTTGCTTGGCACGGGGCAGCTGTGGGGCCGGGCCACGGAAGAGTCTGGTGTGGTCAGACATGGATCAGAAGCCTGCAGCCCTGGAGACATGCTGCTCATGCAGTGTCGGTTCAGTGCCAAGAGGTGCCCTAACCCCTTGGGCCAAATCCTGCTCCGTTTACAGGTGTGGGGCTGAGTGCCTCTGTGAGCCATTGCACGGACTCCAGGCTTCACATGTGCGGCCGCGCTTCTGTTCTGCGCCGGCCCTGGTGGCTCCTCCTTGCCTCTCTGCGCTGGAATGCCTGGGCATTTGCGTGGTGCCAGGTGCGGCCCTGAAACTTTAGCTAAAGGAAAACTACGGCTAGCTGTGGTTTGGCGGAGGGGCAGGCCCTCCCCAATAGTCTCTAGCAGTGAGAAAGCTTTTTCAGGGGGCAGAGACCCACCAGACCCTGCAGCCACTCCTTGACGTTGGAGGTGTGTAGCAAAGAAGAGAAGAGTTTCTGGCAGGAAAGGTGGTGGAGTGAAGTAGATGTTTCCCTGGTAAGATTTGATATATGTTCTTGGGTAAAATGAATGAATTGTAGTGGGATGCCTTCCCTCCACTGGGGATGCTCAGACACTGCACAGCCAGAAATAATGCTAATGTCTTCACTGGGACTCTAAAGCACAGGGCAACTGGACTGATGGACTGTGACATAAACGGCTCTCTGACGCTTGCATATTATCTGAGAACTCCAGCTTACTTGCTGAGATCCAGGAAATGAGTCATTTAGAGGAAGGGTTTTGAACTGATTAGACCCATTTCATTGTCACTTCCGGCAACTTCATTGGTGTCAAAGGTCACATGACATCACTTCCTGATGTGATACCACTTCCTGTGCGGTCCTTGAATATGGCTCGCCTGCCCTCTGGGTGATAAAAAGCTCGTGATCCGGCTCCACATTCAAAAAGGTTGGACACCCCTGATGTAGCAGATTATTAAATGCTGACAGCATTCAGGTATTGGATAGACTCTGAACTGGAGACATGGGCTGTTACCAGTCTCCATTCCTCATGTGCAAATGGTGAACCAGAATCAATCTGTGGACTTCAGTGGGAGCTGCTGGTGTCCATGCCTGGAAAATCCAAGCTCTTTATTAGGGGCCTACAAGTGCATTTAGGAGCTTAATTTTAGGGCCTCAGTTGTGAAAGCACAGGGATTGCACATTATGGGCTGATCCAGCAGGAAAAGTCAGATCAGGGAAACACCTCCTGTACTTTATCCACTGAAGACTGGACGCACACCTTGCTGGGGTTATTTGACCCTAGCAGTCTTTCCTGCCCAGAGCAGGGGGGCTGGACCCGATGATCTCTTGAGGTCCCTTCCAGCCCTAAACTCCTGTGAATCTGTGAATGATCTCCATAAGAAATAGGGAGCAAAATAGTCTGAGAAATAGGGAGCAAAATAATCCATGGTCTGAGTACTTTGTAGCATAACATGCAATCATTCAACCCAAACTGATGCATGAGTTGCACTAGAAATGTAGTGTAAGGCTCAAAGATGACTGCAACCAGAGTAATGATTGTGAGCTTGTCTATTCAGAGCTGTGGCTGCTCTAGCTGTGTAGGCATAGCTATCTTGGCAGAGTCCCCAGTGCAGACATACCATACGGTGGTTTTTTTACTGGATTTTTTACTGGCTTATCTACATCACCTCCCTGAATGCCTGAACCTAGGGTGGCAGAAGTCCTGTACTGTTGGCAGAGTTGCATCCAGACCAGGAGGTTTTGGTGTCGTAGCTGCATCAGCTTGGGGGGGGAAGGTGTTGATCTTTTCAAGGCCCTAGCCATGGATTTTTCAATTTTGTTACATTCAAGGCAACTCTCATTAGGTGAAAGGCATCTGTCTGAAACTGCCAGCTCTTAGATTTTCCTTGTTTTCTGAATACTGAAAACACAATGGCTCAATTCTTTGGTGGCAAAGACTCATTAAGACCAGAGCAGGGCAGAATGTTTTTTGACAGTATAGATTCCTACTTGAAATCTCTGGGTTTCTCTTGTGAATCATATGTAGGTGTTTGCACACCTAACAGTGCTAACATTGTGCATCACCTCACAGCATCCTTAAAAAGATCTTACTGAGATGCTGTAGCATTGAGGCTGAGAATCGCTACCCTAGGTGATATATGCGTGCCAGCAAAACTTTGTAGCAGAGACCAAGCCTGAGGCAATGACAATAAGCAGTTCCAAGAAAAAACTCCACCTGGATTCAGAAAAGACAACTGTGTTGTGCCCTTACGTCACTGGTGGTAACAAAGACCCTCCCAATAATACTGAGTTAGGCTATTGGGGAGGTAGGAAACAGAACAATGCCCAATACACTGATCCAAAACTGAGCTGGACCATCAGGATCTGAAACCTTTATAAATCATTTGAATTAGCAGAACCAACTGCAAGGCACAGAAGGGAGCAGGAACATAGGACCAGTTACATATTTGATGAGAACTGCACTTTACATAGCTATCTCATATGTGTTGCTGGCCTGCAAGCCCACATCACAGCAATCTGTGCAATATGGATCTACATCTTACTACACAAAGGTTCATTTTGAGGGTTTTGGTTCAGCCAGTTTTACAAAGGGTAGACTTCAGTACTGAATGGGTCATTCACAGGTCACCTGTAGCATCTTCCCTTCCTTAAGATTAGAGGATATTTGAATCCAGGTTTTGGTTCAAACTCATCCCTATGCTGAGAGGGAGGGGAGTCTATTATTATTAGCGCTACAGAAACCTTTCCAATAAGATCTCAATAAATAGAAATGGGTAAAGCAGAGCTTATGCAAACAAACTCCTTGCCGCCTGCTTATGTTACTGAAACACCTGCTCCCCTAGAATTTTGTTTTTATCTCCCATCTGCAGCAAAGCAATTAGTTTTCTTTGCCAATTCTCCCTCCTGCCCAAGAATAAGGCACAGCATTCCCTGAGCCGTACTAGAAGAAGGTAGGTAAAGCTTTCTATCCCATTCCCTCAAAGTGAACAGGCTTATGCCTGTTGTTGGGCAGATTGCTAATTATCATATACAGCCTACCTAAGAGAAAAGAAGAGGCAAATAACGCCGTGGAAATATTCACCTGGATGAAAGCTCACTGAATCAATAGCTAATCCATACCTCCCAAGAGGAAATCAATTCAAAACTTGCTAATTAAAACTCCAATTGGTTTCCCGCTGCTATTGGTTCTGAAGGCCTGTTAGTGTTACAGTCCTATGCTTGCTGCAGACAAGGAGCAATTTATACTTCTGTAACCCTTGGTGCACAGTGCTAACTGTGACCGTGTCCAATTATTCAGGACCTGGTGTGCCAGGTAGCTCTACCCCTGATCAGTTCACCTACAAGCAACCAAAGGCTCCCTTTGCAATGGAAAGACCTTGCTGACTCATAATTAGCTATTACAGAATTGAATTATATAGAGGAGATACTTGTTACATGCATATGAATAGTAGAGAGTTTCAAACTTTTGATATTCTTTATTTACAGTGCACAAGGATGAGTCTTTACGAGAATAACTGTTGATAACTATTTACACCTAAACAATGCTCAAATCAACAAATACAAAGCTAATAATTTAGGCACTACATTAAATACTCAGTGTATTAAATCCCTAATTAGTTATTTACAACTAATAGTTAGTTACCCTGACTTATGCCCCACAAATGGAGGGAGGGGCAGTCCCTCATTCCTCTCATCACACACTTGCAGGCTCCAGCTGCCTCAGGCCATCCCACCCAGGCCCAAGCATCTCATAGTCTTCAGAGGCTGTTTCCACTCAGACCCCTGCAAAACACAAATTCTTCTCCCTGCACCTCTGTGCACCCTTCTCTGCCTAGGCATGGCCTCTCCAAGCCCACAGAGCTGTTTACAGTGGTGATGCATAGGGGGTGGGCACAGGTACATGTGCACCCCCTGAAATGGGTGGTGCACCCCCTGAGAGAAGTGCTGTTGATGGTGGCCACATCCCCTGTTGCTGCCAATAGCACTGGCAGCATGTGGGCGATTGCCGATCACTGTTGGCTACTGCTGACACTGCTGACGGTGCCTGTGGGTGGTCGTCGACTGCTGGTCAGCATTTGCCCCACCCCTTGCCGCCAACATTGCTGCGGTCACCTGCTTACCACTGCTGCCCCTGTTGCCTGCAAGCGGGTGCCGTGCCCCCCCAGCCTCTGGGGGAACATGTTGTTTCTGGCTGTTTACACTGTTAAACACACACAAAGGGAGAGCAAGCTGCCGCTGACCAGGCAGCACCACTGGGCTCACTTTGCCTTCAGGCATTCGGGCACACTGGGCTTCTTCTCAGGTCATGCTTCCCTGGGCCTCAACCCACACAGATGTCCTGGGAACTTTCCCTGGCTGGTATCTCTTGCTGCCAAGCTGTCCCAGTCCTGCCACCGACCTTTCCCCAACCACTCAAACAGGGGTTTTATCACACTCTTACCGCCCCCCGGCAAGTCTCCGAGCCCAGTTTGGAATCATCTTCCTGCTCTCTAGGGGCTTCCCGGGGCTGTGTCCCCATCCTAAGGAATTTGTTCAGCTCACTCATAAACTCTCTGTGCCCGTCTTAGGGGTCTGCTCTCTTCTGCTTGACCCTTCAGGCGTTCCACTGGCCTCTGGCCCACCAGTGAAGGGTCCGGCAGGCAACCATGGGGTGGGACCATGCTGCAGGCTCTTCCCAGCCCTTTTCACACAGCGCATGCCTCTCTCCACCCCGGTGATGGGGGGACACTCTGGTTTTAAGGGGAGCTGCCCAGCCAATCCCTGGGCTGGAATTTTCCTGGGGTCCCTGACTATTGAAGCTTGCATCCCCTTGCTGGGGATAATACTCAACTACAAGTATGGTGTTCCTGTTGGGATGATCCTCCCCAAGTGTTCAGGCAGAGCCCGATGTAAGACACTCAGAAGGTAAGTGCCCTTAAACTGCCTGTAACACTGTTGGTCATTAACATGGAGCTGTGCCAACTCTGGCCCAGTGGCACAGATTAGAGTAGATTAGAAGCTGCTGTAAATTATACGA
Organism: Caiman crocodilus; assembly: GCA_030014935.1. NCBI lineage: Eukaryota > Metazoa > Chordata > Crocodylia > Alligatoridae > Caiman > Caiman crocodilus. The sequence continues at coordinate 4,242,728 of JAGPOW010003447.1, forward strand.
ACTGATTGATGTCAGTGGGATCTTTCGCCAGCTGTGATTGGTAAAGCTCAGGCACACTCCATCTTGCTGCCAACATGCACCCAAATGCCATAAGGGTTGGATTTTCAACCTTACATTAGCTTAAGCTCCTCTATGTGGGGGTGATATGTTGTGTGTTCAGCAACAACACTCTGGACACTCCTGTATTGAACTAACAAGTATTTATTAATGTAAGTCTCTGGAATCACATCCAGGGTGGACCTTAACAGTTGCCCTAGTATGTATGCAAAGCTTGCTTTGTTCCTGCCCTTGACCCTTCCCAGTTCTGGTGAGTGGGAGGAACCAAGAATATGTCCCCTGGCTCTTCAGGGCAGGGAAAATGGAGTCCTGAGTGCTGCAAAACTAACTGAACCCTGCAGTGCTCAGAATGAGGGTTTTGGCCCTAAAGGGATAGTGCAAGGAAAATACAATAAGACACAACAGGGGAGCAAATATGGGCAGAATCTGCAGAGCATGACGCGGGAGCGGTGCAAACCAGTTGGAGCAGAGGGAGAGAATCTGGCCCAGTAGCTTTAAAAGAGCTTGAGGTCATCAAAACATGGAGCACTAGAGCTGAGAAGTACCTCAAAGGACCTCATATTAACGCTAATTTTAGCCCCAGAATCTCACTTGAAGAAAAACATTTCAAAATCTTGGTGAAAGCAGTGCTAATATTATAAAAGCCTTAATCTGTCTATTTGTCCATAACACTTTATTTGCGCTCTGATTGGCTGACTAAAACAGGTGGCGGGGACACAGGGGACAGAGCGGGGGACGGGGGCGAGGCTACCACAGCTGGCCTTGCCCCCACCCCTCCCCCCGGCTTCTTGGAGGCGGCGGCAACAGAGTGGACAAAGCAGGGCCTTTCCTGTCCTGTTCCCTGCAGGTGGCAATGGTGGGGTGGGGTGGGGTGGGGGGCAATGAAGCTGGCCTCACTCCCTCCCCTTGGTTCTTGGAGGTGGTGACAGCAGTGGCACGTGGAGGGGCCACTGGCGCTAGCCTTGGCCTGCCCCTTCCCCTTTCCATCGTCATCATGTGCAGGGCCAATGTGGGCCAAAGAGGCAGCAGTGTGGGGAGGAGCAGGTGCACCACAGCAGCACGAGGGGTGTGGAAAGAGTAGACCTGGGCTGACCTGGCGGTGGCAGTGGTGAGGGGGGGAGGCGTGAGGTGGGGAAGGAGGAGCGAGTCTGAGGGCAGTGGGAGAAGCTGACCTGCCATGGTGGTGGAAGGGGAGCAGAGGGCCTGGCCCAGTCCAGTGGCAGGGGACAGGGAAGAGGAGGGAGCAGCCAGCATGGAGCTGCTGGCTACTTCTACTTTACCTAGCCAGAGCTGGAACGGGGGGAACAGCCCCATTGCCTCGTGGGTCCCTCCAGCTACCCTGGCTGGGGTACTGGGGGCAGCTGGGCCAGGCCTCTGAGACAAGGGGAGTCTATTCCACCCCCACGAGCTGTGGCCAGACAAAGCAGTCGGTAGTTAGAATAGACTCCCAGTACGGGTGGTGCAGGCACCTGCCCTGGAGATGTTCAAAAAGAGCCTGGATGCACACCCTGCTAGGGTTATTTGACCCCAGAAGTCTTCTTTCCTGCCCAGAGCTGTGAATATAAACTTCTGTGAATCTGTTCCATGCTGCTACTGTCAAGAGGCCCAGGCAGGAGGTGGAAGAAGGGCACCCCCCTCACCCTGTGGGCCCAGGCTGGCTCTTCCCAGTACCCCAGCTGGGGTAGCCGAGGGGAAGGGGCACAAAGTTAGGGGGCTCAGTTCCATCCCACCCCCTCCTCACCTCTGGCCAAGCAAAGCAGCCGACAGCTCTGTGCTGCCTGCTCTCTCCTCCCTTCCCTACCTTGCTGGCAGGCCCAGGGGTAGCACTGGGCTGGTGCTCACCAGTGCAAGTACCATCCCTGCCCTGCAAAGTACAAAAAATTAACCTAGGAGGGAACACAAGTTCCCTAAGTTGCTCTACTTTAAAACACCTTCATCTGTTACCTCATTCGACCATTTAATTTGTTAATTTTTGTGTGATCGGCCATTTTAAAAGCACTCGGTAGCTGTGCACATGTGTTATGTCACAGCTGTAGAGCAATTTCAGGGGCCCAATCTTGCAAAAAATGTAATTTGTGTAAGCACCCTTCAGTGTTACCCTTGCAATGCTTCCTCTTTGCTTCCTCTGCCTCCAAGACTGCACCACTTCTAAGTGATATCCCAGCCTCTGGGTTTGCATCCATAAAAGCCAACTCTACCCTGCCAGGAAGCCTATAGCAGTGATGTTTAACTACAGCCCAGACAGAATCTGGCTTTGAAAGTGATCAGCAGAAAGCAGTTCAGCTCAGTATGTCCCCTTTCCTGCCCTTCCCAGTGCCACGGCCCAAATGTAAGTTTTCATCCTCTCTTCCTCCCAGCCTCTCTGACATTTGCAGCCACTTTCCTCCCTCTCCCTGCCCACTGTACAGCTGGTTGCAAGCACCTGACCCAATGCTCTAAAAGGTTTATTTCCATTGATCTAGAGGTTTGCAAAGTCACAGGATTTGGTGCTGCTACATAAAGGGGCTTGATTGCTCTTTCTATTGAGCAGAAAAGAGGCTATGTGGCATATCCAGTGGCTTTAGAAAAGCCTCTGATTGTCCTTGGATCCTGGACTCACCTCCTGGCAGCCATTAGCACCTTCCAGCAGAACAGGAGCCAAAGTGAAATTGATTAACCAGTTTCCCTGGCCAAGCAGAGTGACAAACATACAAGATAAAAAAGGGCCTAAATAGAGAGGGCTCAAATAGATTTCTGATTCTGAATCACTTGAATGGGGTTAATAATACAGCTGTAACAGCCAGAACCGCAGCTGGTGAAAATCCACGTTGTTTCATTAAAGTCAAACTGAAAATGTTAATTCCAAGTTCCAAAGTTATGTGTTGGGTTCACTTGAAAAAGAATTGTGAGAGTCTGATTTGTAAGTCAGGTCTGGGGCTCTTTTGATATCCCTTCTAAGTGCTAAGCCTTGCAGGTTCACATTTTAAGCATTCCTCTTCAACTATGAACACTAGAACCATAATTTTTTTCTTTAAATAAAGACTGAGGTTCTCATACAACCCTCTGATTCCAGGAACTTAAGCTTTAAGAAAAGTATTCATGATAGTGAGATTTATGAGAAAATCATTAGAACTGGTGTCCTGTCATGATGTCATAACCAAAAATGAGAAACTGAGAGGCCTAGGCCATCCTGCTTTGTACTGATTTCAACCTATAGAGGATCTTTTATGCCGGCAATGGGAAAGGCGGGATTTGTCCTTCACATGATGACATTAATTTCTTGATAAATATAGTGGCCCATCTACACAAGATACATTAATACATATTAGCCTACATGTGCATGTCGTTAATGCACATTAAAAATGGTGAAATTAGGCTAATTGCATCCAAATTTAGGCGCAATTAGTTAAAGTGCATTAACACACATGTAGACACGACCTGGCACTAACTTTCGTTCTGGGTCTGCCCATCCACAAGGGGCACATGGCAGGGCTGCAGGGACTTGGCACTAACTTTAGTGCCAAATCTCTGCATGTGTAGACACCTGCCAAAAAAAAAATCACTTAATGCACATTAGCTTAATGCACATTAAATTTAGTCATGCTTAAATGCAGATGTACCCATATTGTATGAGTGACAGCACAGCTTCCTAACTTTTGTACTAGCCAAATTTGTATCCACACTTATACCTCACTGACCTTGTTCCACTTGCCAACACGTGTATCAGCCCTGGTTCAGGGAGGCTTCACTCTTCCTTGATAATGCTTTCTGCCTCCACAGTTTCATTTAAGTTGGGAAGATAGGAGTTCATCAGTTCATGGTGCTAAAGAGATTTATTTCTGAACAAGTGTGATATTGATGGTTTAATAAGTTTTTATATTTCCTGAGGGTTGGGCACTAATGCTTCAGATTCAGCCTTGTTCACAGAGGCACCAGATGAGAGATGCCACAAATTAAAACAAATAATAATGATTAGTTGCAAGTAGCCAGCCCAGCCCAAGAGTCTAGTACTCATGCTGTGTGGGAACATATGGTGTAATAAAGGTTGCAGCAGAGAAAAATAACATCCCGCTTGTCTTTATTACAGGGCTCAGCATTTGTGCTGTTCCTTTGCCCGCCAACCAAATCCAGGCGCACACCCCCTCAGCACTGGCCATGCTTGGTCGCTGCTATGCAACCCAGTAGGGTAATGATCCATTTTCATGCTTCAGGGTAGACTCTGATTGCTTCAGGGATCAAGGAGGAATTCCCCACTCAATGTACAAGCCAGGGATGTTACAATAACAGCTTCATAATGTGTATTGTTCCTGTGAAGCAGCAAATCATTTTAGCAGAAATATCTACACAGACGGATGTGCTTATTATCTGTCACTGTGGGATGTGGTGGAAGTTGGATGGTTTTGGGGAACAGAGGGATTTCTGTGTATAGTTTCTTGGGAGGAGGAAGAAAGCATCCCATGCTCTATACACCCCAGATTTTGGTACCTCCACTCTGTTCATATCGTCTTCCTTGCTCCCTCTTTGGTACTGTTGCAGGGCACAAAAATGCCCTGCTCCTAGAAGGGTGGAAACTGCCTGGTGGAAAAGCCCGAAGAGAGAGACAGAAGCCCAGGTGCAGGTTACCAAGGCAACAAGCCAGAGACTAAATTGGCCTGCACCTGCACATGGTCAGCTGACCGAAAGGGGCAAGGCTCTGAGCCCATATCAACCCCAGGACTGGGACCAGGGAGGGCAGTTCCCTGCTACCAATTAAGGGGGAAGAAGCTCTCCCAGAGCAAGCAAAGGGGAAAGGCCTGTCTGTAAGATCAGCTTCCAATACTGTTAGGGGGTGGCGCATTCCCCTGTAGGGTTTGAATGAGGTTCAAGCCGAGCGGCTTGAAACACAGCCCAGGGGCTTGTGTTTTGGCTATCGTTGTATAAGACTGGTGGTTTGGGTGAGGCTATTGGGATCAATGAGGCTTCATGGGGGCCCACGGCAGTGTGGGGACCACAGCATGGCATGTGGGGTTTAGTGACCCTGGCACCAGAGAGGGCACGGCAATGGGGTGCATAGGCTATGGGCGCCAGAGACAGCATAGCACTTCACAGGGCCACAGAGAGCCCAAGTGCCATGGAGGTGCCAAGCGAGACAGGGCCGCAGACAGCTCAGGGAGTACAAGGGGGCCAAATTGCAACAAAGCCCAGGCTGAACAAAGCTAGTACCATCTGTGAGGCTTAGGGTATGGTAAAGGGGCTGTTGGAGCCATGCATAGCCCATAAGGCTAGGGTGCCCCGAAACACCTGTTGTGACACTTACCTTGGAGTGGGATCCACCAGGAGTCTGGAGACCCACGCAGTCCAGAGAGTCAATCAAGACCATATCCAAGAGGACTGAAAGGCAGCCTTTGTATCAATCATTCGGTCAAAGACAAGGTGGGTGAGAATCAAGGGTGCCCACTGGGCCAACTTAGCACAGTAAGGGGGCCTAGGGGAGATCACGGCCACCCTGCAGGACCCCTTCCTATGACAGGTACCACACATCCAGGCTTCCCTGCAAAGAAAACCTGATCTGGCTTATGAGCAGCTGTCAGTTTTCTGCTTCCCTTCCATGCATTCTACAAGGTAGCTGCATGTGTCCAAGGCAGCAGATACAAGCTATATATGTTCAGTACAATGCATATGTCCAAACAAGCTACATATGTTCAGTATACCATTCTGTCTTATACTGAACCTCTAGAGAACAGCACACCATTTGATGTAATGTGACAATAAATAACACAAGGATTCTATTCTAATTGTATTCATAAGCAGGGAAAATGATCTCAAGTCACCTGGCTACTCCAGAGCTCCCAGAATGCTACAGAAAACATAGGCCATTTTTTCTGATCTGCCATCCAGTTTGCTGCAAGGTTAATGGAGTCCTGAATCCGGGCCTTTTGCCACAGTACAGAAGCATCACTTAAATTATTTAGTGATTTCAAATAAAACAATTGAAAACAATCAGTGAATTTGGATACCTGGATACCCAACTCAACATATCTCAAAGAGCCCTGAGTTGCAAATCTCGACTAACAGTCCCTTCTGATAATCTGGGCCTAAGGGGTCTCAAATTGGGTACCTAAAAGTTTACAAAACCAGAATTACTTAGGTACTTCTGAAAGCCATGGCTGAGGTTCATAGAGCACTGTCAGTGAGCTGCCTCTGTGTGGAGCACTGTTGGCAGTAGGTCCCCCAAAAGCGCTCTACAGTCATACCATGACATGTGTCTGACTGCAGAGCATTTTAAAAGTGCCCAATCACACAACTAATTAATCCTCATCTAATGAGGGATTAGATGAAGGCACTCCAAAGTGGAGCACTGTAGATAATTTCTGTAATCCATGTGTGCAATCAGGACTGTAATCTGTGTGTGCTGATGCAGCCCAGCTTTACCTCTGGTGCTGTTTGCACGAAGGGAGTGGGGATGTTGGAAGGGGAGGAAGCTTGGAAGCTCTGTACTGGGATTTGCTCAGCCTGAGCTGGAGTTGGGGTTGGTGGATTGGAGCCACTCCTACCTCATTCCTGCCCCCCCCCCCCCCCGCCTCTTCCCCTCCTCCTTCCAGCTCAGATTGGGCAAAACCATTCTTTAAGAAAGGGAAGAGGAATGACCCTGCAAACCATAGGATCATCTAACTGGTCAGTCTAACCTCAGTCCTGGAAAAAATCTTTGAAAAAATTGTTAAGGAGGTCATCAACCACAATCTTGTAACTGGTAGAGTATTAAGAAGCAACCAGCACAGCTTTGTCAAAGGGAGGTCATGCCTAACTGACCTGGTATCCTTTTATGACCAGGTAACTAACCAGCTGGACAAGAGGCATGAGGTTGACATTATTTACCTAGACTTCAGCAAGGCCTTTGATACTGTTTCCCATGAAAGCCTTTCAATTAAACTGGAGGGTACTGGCCTAGACCAGTCTACAGTAAGGAGGGTTGGCAATTGGGTGAGAGGCCTTTGCTAGAGAGTTACAATCGATGGGATGGCCTAATCCTGGAGGGCCATCTCCAGTGGTGTCCCTCAGAGATCAGTGCTTAGGCCCATGCTCTTTCACATCTTTATCAAGAGCTTGGATGAGGGAGTAGAAAGTGTAATGATTAAGTTCTCTGATGACACCAAACTGTGGGTAAATGCAGGCACCTTTGAGGAGAGGATAAGGATCCAGGATGATCTCAACAGACTGGTTTTATCGGCTGAACGCAATCAGATGAGGTTCAATAGGGACAATTGCCAGGTCCTTCAGGTGGGTAGGAAGAACCTTCACCACAGCTATTTGATGGGTGGTGGTCCACTAACTGGCACTGCATCTTGGACCTGGGGTGACAATTGACCAGAAGATGAATATGAGCCAACTGTGCGATGAAGTTGCCAACAGGGCAAACAGAACTCTGGCGTGCATCAGCTGACATTTTGCGAACAGATCCAGAGAGGTGCTCCTCCCCCTGTACCTGGCTTTGGTGAGGCCACTGCTGGAGTACTGTGTCCAGTTCTGGGCACTGTACTTCAGGAACGATGTGGATAAACTTGAAAGGGTGCAGAGAAGCACAACCCGTATGATCAGAGGCCTGGAGGAGAGACTCCAGGAACTGGTTTTGTTCAGCCTAAGCAAGAGAAGACAGAGGTGACTTGATAGCTGCCTAAAAGTATGTCAAGAATACCAGGTTCTAGAGGAGCAACTCTTCAGAAACGCACCCCCAGGGAGGTCAAAGACCAATGGCACAACTGAAGAAAGATTTAAGTTGGGCGTTAGGAAAAACTTTTTTCCTTTAAGGTTATCTAGAATCTGGAACGCGCTCCTAGCAGAGATGGTGCAGTTACCATTTATGGAGGTGTTCAAGAGGAGGCTGGACAAGCACCTCATTAAGCTCCTTGTGCCCAATCATTTCCTGCCACGGCAGGGAACTGGACTTGATAATCTTACAGGTCCCTTCCAGTCATTTGATTCTATGATTCTATGAACCCAGCCTGCAGCTCCCTTCTGCTTCCCCATCTCTCCTCCCTTCCTGCAGAGAGCACCAGAGCTGGAGGAGGGGCAAGGCTAGGGAAGAGAGGCCACAGGCAGGCAGGAAGCTTCTTTGTTGGCTCAGCTCCAAAGTGGAAATCAATCCCCCACCCTCTCCCCAGTCCAACAATGAAAGTCTGTTGGGTTGAGGAAGGTCCCTCTAATTCATGCTGCTTTCTGTGAAGCACCATGAATTAAAGCAGGGAGCTGCATGTCTGTCAGCGCTCTCAGGATAATTAGCTAACAACACTGAACCAAATAGGCTGGCCACTTCCCAGGCATAGTGCATGCCTGCACAGCAGCTGAGCTGTCACTACTAAAGAAAGCTTTGCTTCTCATTTTCAACTTTGTTTCTGCAACCTTAGCTGTGGGGTCACTTTTGGCTTTATTTGGTCTAGCTGTATTGCTCTGTCTTTATTTTGTCAAATTCTGCTGTCTTAGGGCCAGTTCATGATTTCTCTTCCTTCCCCCCTCACTTAGATTACTCCCACTGAAGTGAATGAGGCTACTGTGCGTAAACACCTTTCAAGGAGAAATAGGGGTTAGCTTAGTTTTAAAAGCTGTTTCTACGCTCCCTGCCATGCTGTTGCTTATTTGTCTTTACCCCTTTTACTTCCTTTCCTTTCTTTGGGCCAGGCCTACTGGTGCATGGATTCTGTGGCTCCTATGAACTCCAAGTCAATGAGGGTTACATGTCCATGCTTGGCTCCTCTGCATCCTTCCTTTCTACTGTCTCTTCTGTTTCACCTTGGCTTCTTTCCCCTGTAAGTGCCCTTTTGCACAATGTTGTTATCAGCATCCTTTCCTTTTTATAAACCCAGACAGCACTTGTGCCAGCAATGCCACTTTAGTGATCTGACACTAAACAGAGCCTGACCTGCTGCTCATCCTAGAGACAGAGATCAGAGTTCTGTCAGTCTCCAGATGGGTTGCAGACATCATTAGCTCCTTTCTCAGCTGTGACACCAACTGCAGCAGGAAGATATCTTGGCCAATGATGGACATGGCCAGCCAAGGGCATCCTCACTCCATTAGGTGTCAGAGAAGTATAGCAACTCAACATAACCATTCTTTTCATGTCTGTTATCCTTCTGTCCCCATTGATACTTCGCTATGTCTGGCCACATCTTGTCTTCTCTCTATTGCTTTGTGCACAGTGAAACTTATAAAGATCTTCCTCAAGTTTTACTCAGTTGTAAACTCCATTGAATCAAACGGGTTTATTTCAGATTCACACTAAAAGAAGCAGAATCAGGCCCTTGATTCTTAACATGTCACCGTTTAAAGATTAGGATTCAATGTCAACTGTGCTACTGTATCCAAGCACAGATTGGCTTAAGCCTGCAAACTGTGGGGAATTCATAATTTGCCCCCAGGGGCAGGTGGGGAAGCATCTCATAGGATTGGCCCAAAGTGGAGGATATAATGACAAGGGAAATTTTAAGCAGTCAGTAACCACTATTTTTGGGGGGATGCACCCAGTTTTGAAGGGGGGGTGCAGGTCTCATTTTCTTCATTGCAAAGCTAAACTGCAGCTCTCACTAAACGAATATTGTCTTTTATAGCAAATACTAGGAAACTACTATTTGCAGGATATGAGGTTGCTGGTTTTTAATAACACAGTAGTTTATATGTTCATTTTTTTATATCCATTTGGATGCTGAGGCAAGTTGGCTCTGATTTTATAGCTGTGTTTGAGGCATTTATTTCAATGACAACCAATTTGTCTTAATATTCAAAGAGAAATTGGAAAAACAAGACTCATTTGATCAGATTTCTCCAAACCTCATGGGGCTAACCCTGCCTCTGATCCACTTCCTGTAGCTGATGATGCTGAAACCAGGCAGATATGTGCCAAAATAAGGGCTGCAGGATTAAATCTTCTGGTATGGAGCAGAAACACACTGTAAATGTCTCTGTGGAGCTGCAGAAGGCCACCTGATCCCACTTCCACAGCAGAGCTCCACCTGGGAGGTGGGAAAGGCCGTATCTTATCATCTGGAAATTCTAAGCACATGAAAGGTCAACCACTAACTCCAAATAGACTATTATCATTTACTATTAGGAGCTGAAGGTCAGTCTCTATGCTATCAGAAAGGTCACTTAGCTGAGATTTACTGTAATCTCAGATTTGACCTATGACCTTAATCACACAATTTGTGCACACTGAATAACATCCTCCTTGACTATGAGTAGCCCACATGAGCAGTGAAGAGAAAGAAATTGCCATTAGCTTTTGATATTTTTGTGTGGACTTATTGTGGTATCTAAGGCAGAAGGGAGAAGCAGTTGATGTAGTACTGCTTTTGGTCTAGCTTTCTCACCTCTTTTTCAGTGTGGCCCACAGAATATTAGGTGCAAATATTACAAGTTATCACTTGTGAATCTTTCTGAAACTTCACAGCCACCCTCAGGTGTCAGAGAGAAAGGGGAACAGTTTGAGGAACAAGCAGCTGAAAATGGGAAAGACACTGGGTTGCAGCCACTGAAGCCAATACACAGATGTGCAAATTACACCCTCCTCCCAGCCAGGCCCTTTTGCAGGCTTCCCTTCTGGGGGATAGGGAGGATTACAGCCACTGCTGCACCGTTTCCTTTCATGTGGATGTGTGCCTTTGAATTATAACAAGCTGTCCATTACAGCCTCATTAGCAGAAGCTGCTGAGGAGGTGTGCAGGAAAGCCATGATAGCCACACACAAGCAGTGCCAACCATTTTTGGGTGGCTCTGGTCCTTTATGCTTTATATTACCCTACCTTCCTCCCTACGCAGACTTTCCATCACCAGGATCTGGCACATGACAGCCAAGGGAAACAGCACATGAAGTAGAAAGATCCCACAAAGGCCACCACTGTTAGATACAGACAAGTGAAGCCTGAAACTCAAGTGAAGAGGGAAAGGGAATTACTTGCATCAGCTCTGGTGGCCAAGACACACGAGTACAGATAAGGATCCCACTGTCTGCCCTTTGCACAGTCAGATGTTACAGTTCTTCCAGAGAGGCAGGCTCATCTCATAGCTCTTATTCACATGACCAGCCCTGTCATTTTTAAGTATCCGAGAAAGAATGACCTGCATGAATAACGGTTATGACAGCAGGCAAGCTCAGAGGGCGACTGGCCACTCCCGCCCTGGAAAGGCTCTAGCTGCTGACAGGACAATGACAACTAACAGAAGGTGCAGGAGTATCTGTATGCACCTGGTGCTGGCCAGTGTCACAAACCTTATTCCATTTATTTGTTGGTTGTAGCCATGTTGGTCTAAAAACATAGGCAGGCATTGCATTTTCAGACATCCTTGTAAATGTGTTTCTTTTCTACCTCAGAGAGGACACCAGCAGAGTCTCCCTCTACCTGATGAAGGGCGCTTGTGCCTGAAAGCTTGCAAAGAACTTTTCAACTTACTAGTTGGTCTAATAACGGATATCACATCTATCCAAAGAACCTTGCCATTTAGCAGAAATGTAACGCTACTGGCAGGAAAGAAGACCCAGCTGCCATGCACGTGCTCTGACCAGAGGTGGCTTTGTTTTGCTAGCAAAATGTTGTGGTTTCATAGTGTTAAAACTGCTTCTCCTCTCTGCCTTAGAGACCACAACAAGTCCACACCAATAGATCAAAAGCTAATGGCAATTTCCTTCTCATCACTGCTCATATGGGCTACTCATAGTCAAGGAGGATGTTATTTAGTGTGCACAAACTGTGTGATTGAGGTCATAGGTCAAATCTGAGATTACAGTAAATCTCAGCTAAGTGACTTTTCTGATAGCATTGAGACTGACCTTCAGCTCCTAAAAGTAAATTATAAGTCTGTAGAGTTAGCAGCTGACCTTTCGGGTGCTTAGAATTTCCAGATAAGACATGGCCTTTCCCACCTCCCAGGTGGAGCTCTGCTGTGGAAGTGGGATCAGGTGGCCTTCTGCAGCTCCACAGAGACATTTACAGTGCGTTTCTGCTCTATACCAGAAGGTATAATCCTAGTCCAATGTCGATGGACTAGGCCACAGTCCCACTTCCACAAGGGGGTGTGACAGAAGCCAGTCTCATCCCATCACAAATCAGTGGGCTGCAGGCTCCTATGTCACACAGGAGCATGAGAAAGTTGTGTCTGCAGGAGCCCGGCTGAAGGGCAGATCTGCAAGCGAGGCGTTTGCAGGGCGTAACAGCCTTACAGCCACCCCCGCCTGCGGCGAGAGCCCGGCTTGCCTTCGGCTTGAGCAGTCCTTTCTGCCCCAGGAGGATGGTGCTGGGGTAAAACCACACCCTGGAGGCCCCTGCACACTGCATAACTAGGGCCGTGGAAGCGCCGGGGGGAGCCCGTGCAGAACTGTGCTCGCTTCATGGGAGCAAGCTTTCGGGTGCCGCAGGAACAAGCCAGCGCTTCCCCTTGCGGCCCCGCGGCCGCTGCCCCCAATGCTCCCGCTACGGCATCAGCGGGGGCGCTCACACGGGCGTCACAGGCAGCCCCCAACGACACCACGCACCGCAGCCGAGCCCGTCAGTGGAAAGCAGGCTCACATTGTGACGCGTCGGGGCAGGTCCCGGACAAGGCTTTGCCGGGTTGCTAGGACTGGGGCAACGCAGCGCTTGCTGATTGGTGGGTGGGTCACGTGCCCCGAATGCCGAGTAGATCCGCGCGCTGCAGTTGGCTCGCAGAGCTGAGCGTGCGCAGTGGCCGGCGGGAGTTCCGGGCTCAGGTAGGAGCTGAGTTTCAGTCACGGCGGGGGAGGGTCTCGCGAGGCATCGGCTCTGTGCGTTTAGCGTGCTGAGCTCTGCTGCTGCCGCTACCGCGGGGACGCGGCCCGTGGTGGCCGCTCCAGCTCCGCCCGGGGTTGCACGGCCCCTCTCCCTCCCCCTCCCCCTCCCCGTGGGCACGAGCGGGGCCCTGGTTTGCTTCGCGCCCCTCGAGAGTGGAGGTGGCGGCGCCCGCCCAGGGCTGCGCTTGCTAGAGGGGCAGGGCACGAGTGTCGGCCTCTTCCCGCGGGCTGGGAGCGAGGTGGTGGCACGGGCAAAAGCAGGGCTGAGCCGAGGAAGGGCTCGCTTTCTGTGACCCTCTCAACAGCTTGGTTTTCAGGGTCCTGTCAAGCCAAGGGCTGCCTGCGGTGCGGAGAGGGAGGTCTGTGTGTGAGGGTAAACGCTTCTTCCCTTCCCTTAGGCTCTGATGCTTGGTGGCAAGAGGCTTGGGGTTGTTTGGGCAGGAGCCTTGGCCTATAGAGGTTCAAAAACAATTCACAGGAGGAACCGGGGGGGGGGGGTGGCATCTCCTAGCACTGGGCCTGGCTTATCTGTACCCACAGATAAGTGTCCAAAACCTTGTGATTTAAACTTTTTTTTTTTTTTTTTGGTGCAAAAATCTAGTTGGCTTAATAAAAGATACTGCTTCTACCCTTGAGTTCTGATAAGTCATTATAGTGCTTCCAGCAGATCTTACAAGTGCTTGTGTCTGTTCATTGAACTCATGGAGCTCCCCTGCTCTGTGACTGTTCCTGCAGTGCTGCTACCTGCCTCCCTACTGTGGAAATGTAGCCACTGGAGATTTGAGCAGCTACTGTGAAAGGGGGATACTCAACCTGGGGCCTCCTTGGCTGTTGTAGTACAACAGGTTTTGGAGAGAATGCAGCTTGGGTCCTTTTGGTCAAATTTGGATGGGATTTCAGCACTGCTAACAAATTCTCTGTATCCTTAAATCATGGCCCAGTCTATGCAACCCTTTTCCACTTCCTTGTTAAGAATGTAGTTTTTAACATTTAGATTTGGAAACAAATTTACCAGCAAAAAGCAGTTTTTAGGCACCCTATCTAAAAGGTCTATTCTTCCCCTGAAATCTACCTGCTTTATGGTATAGGGATGTTGAGGATTATTTGATGGTAGACTTCAGCTGTGCAAGTATGATGCAGCAAATACTATACCGAAGAGATTGGCCATTGGAGGTTTTATGGGGCAGCATACTACTGGGTTTGATTTGGGGATGAGAGCTAGAAACTTCCAAATCTTTTCTTTGGCTTTTGGTAGGATGCTTAACTCTGCAACCATTCAGTTTTCCCACATGGGATATAACTTTTAACATGCCATTTTGTTGTGGGCTGATCAGGTTTCATTAATATTTGTCAGCTGCTCTGTAGATGAGAAATCCTAAACAAAGCTAGTTTACTCCTAACATGCACATTCTGAGCTTCTGAAATGAACAATGCTGGAACAAGGAATCTGCTGGGATACAGCAGTCTTGTCTTAAAATGGCATGAACTTTTTTTTCTTCCATGTTTTTTGGTTCATGAAAATTTCACTTCTAAAGCAGCTGGTCAAGAAAATTCCATCCCTCCCAAAAGCAAAATGAAATCCTGAATGGGTTTGTGATTGTTTGTTTGAAATAAAGCTCAAGATTCACCAAAGGTTTGCAAGCCTTGCCTCAGTTTCAAGTTTGTTGTGAAGCTTGAAGTCACAATTTCCTAACAAACATACTGCTGAGTAGGGCTAAATATGCTCATCTTGCTGGTGGTGAGTTGCTCCTTGAAGTGTGTTAAAATAAGCATTTAACTTGTTATAACATGTCCTTTAACCATTGACATTACCTTATTCCCATTCAGGACAGTGAGTGAATCCCAGTTAAGGGGATGAATTCCAAAGAGCTGGAGATGGCCTAGTCTTTTGCAGAACAGTGATACAGATAATAAGGAATGTATATATATATATTTTTTTTATTCCTGTCTCAGGCCAAATTAGCCGAATCAGTTCTGAATTCCATTGACTGAGCTGAGCAGAACTCAGTCGTTCAAGTCTGTGGTGCTACCACTAGCAAGTGTCCTCCTTCCCAGTCTGGATCTGCTTCCAGATCCATGGCAGGCTTCCTACATGCAGGCTCAAAACCCAGAGGTCTTGGAGTTCAGATGCCCCCAAATCTTGCTTACCCTTAGCTCAAAGGCCAATGTGTAATTTTATTCTGAATGAATAAAGGGATTGGGGAAGTTTTGGCATTTAATTGTAAGCTGATAGGGTCAGCGTGCTCTTGCTTCTGCAGTGTATGGAATTCTATCTGCAGAGTGATTCAGTGGATCTGCCTCACTGCCAGCTAGGATTTTTTCAGCCAGCTGACTAATGTCAGTTAGATTAGACTTTACAATGAGATAACAATTGTAAGTTTAAGCCAATAATTTATGTCTATATAATTCCTATTTTCAAGGGGAGGAAAGCAAAGGGGTTTTGCAGAACACTGAAAAAGTCACTCTTGCAATGGAATAAGTGTGTCCACATGAGTGACTGAAAATTATAAGTGCAGGGTTGGAAGGAGTCTTACAAGATCATCTAGTATAGTCTGTCTTGCCTCAGATCAGGAGGATCAAATATACCTGAAGTATCCCTGATAAATGTTTTCTAACCTAGTCTTAAAAAACTTCGAATGATGGTGAGTTTTATCATCTTTCTAGGTAGCGTATTCTACTGCTTAACTCTTCTTACAATTTAGAAAGTTGTTCCTAATACCTAATAGAAATGTTTGGTTGTAAGATAAGCTAATTACTATTTGTTTTACCCTCAGTGGACATGGACTGCTATTGATCATTATTTTTTATAACAACCTTTTTCATATTCGAAGACTGTTATCCTGTCCCCGTCTTCTCTCTTCAAGCAAAAACCAGCCCTTTCAACCTTTCTCCACAGATCATGTTTTTCAACCCTCCTTTCATTTTTTGTCATGCTTCTTTGGACTCCAATGTTTGTCTTCATTTTTAAAGGGCGGTGCCAAAATCTGGATGCAGTATTACAGCTGAGGTCTCACTTGTCCTACATGGATAGAATTGTTACCAGGGGTTTACCCAACTCGGGGAGAGAGCTGGCGAATTTTGTGGGCAGATTGCAGGGCCAGCTGCCATTTTCATGGCCCTATCATGGTGGCCCTCCTGCTGTGCCCCTGGCCAAAGGCCCCCAAAGACCCCAACTGCCACTGCTGATTGATGAAGGCTGTCATAGCATCCTGCCCCTTGCTGCTGATTGGCTGAGAGGACTGTCCATAATGTGGTCTTACCCCTCACTGCTGGTTGGTGGAGAGGGTCAGGCTGCACAACAGGCACCTTTCAGCCAATTGGTGGTAGGGGGCAACAGCTGTCTTTGCCTGCTCATCTTCATGCTGGCAGTCTCCTTTGTGCTGGGCTGCATGGCTGGGAGGACAGCTGGCTACTACCGGGGAGACAGCATTTTATTTTTAGTAAGTCTCCCCCCTCCCCTCCGTGATGGATTTTGTGGAGATTGCCCAATTTCACCATTTCCATGAAATCTGTGAAATCATGATTTCAGTAGGTCCCTAATCATATTTCACTTCACATACAACATTCCTCTTAATACATTTTAGAAAGAGCTTTGGTTCTTGCACCAATATCACATTGCTGACTCATTTAAGTTTTAGTCCACCAGGATGCCCAGATCTTCTTCACTACTGCTACTTAGCTTTGTAAATTTGATGCTTTTTTCTTTCCTAGGTATAGTCCTTTGCATTTGTCTTCATTACGCTTTTCATTATTGATCTTGGACCATTGTTTCAATTTATTGGGATCATTTGAACTCTGAACCTGATCTCCAAAGTGCCTGTGCTTCTGAGGTTAGTGTCATCCACGGGTTTTATCAGTGTGCTTTCTACTCCACAATGATGGGTGTTAATGAAAATGAATAGAAACAGATTCTGGGCCAACTCCTATGGGACTGTGCCTGAAGAATTCTCCCTGTTTGGGTGAATTGTTGATAACTAGTCTGAGAAGTGTTTGTATTGGCGTTGCTTTGTGGTGATTCCATATTTCCCTTTTTTCTTATAACCGTAACGTGGGGCACTGTCAGAAATCTTGGAAAGTTGTACCTAGTGGTATATTGATATACAGGCAACACTTTTCCTTGTAGGTATAACCTCCTACTCTCCCTCTTGAGATGTGGTTGGGTTAGAGGACACTGGCGTTTTTAAAGGCAAACCACAGTCAGGATTTATCTTAAAGATGTGGCTGCTTCCTGAACCCCACCATGAAATCCCCACCTGGGTTGGTCTCTGGTGCAGATCATTTTCCATAGGCAGTGAATGTACATGAGCCACTTCAGTGCGCTTTCCTCTACCACTTCCTTTTGGGGAGTGTCTACTGTTGTTGCTGCTCCCTCAGAAGACTCATGCTTTGCTGTTCTCTACCAAATGAATTTACTCTGAGAGCCTTTATTTTGTTTCTGGGGTCCACCCTGATTTGCCCCAGCCAGATCTATAAACATAGGGTTATCCTGGCTGAAGAGAAATTAGCTGACACTTCACTGTTCCTTAACCTGATATTCAATCCTCAGAGTCACTTGTAGCCCTCTCTGTAGGTCATTTAAGCAATAAATTTACCTACCCAGTGGCAGCATATATGCTCTGGCTTCTGTTTCCAGCTACCACACAGCAGGGCTGTGCAAAACTTTGTTGGCAGTTTAATTTCAACACTGTTTTGACTTGTTTTGAGCTCGAAAGAGCAAAATCTAAAGAAAGCAGAGAGCTTTGAAACAGCCTCTAAGTGGAACAAGATAAGTCAAAATGTTTCAAAATTTTTTAAATGTTTCAAGTTTTGAAGCTCAAGCTGGGCTTGCCTGCAAGGAAACAGAAACTAAAGTAAGGAGAGGGAGGGGAAGAACTCTCATTATTGACTGTGTAGCTGGCCAGAGACTGTCATCTTTCCCTGAGGTCCCTTCTAATCCCAGTGCTCTGGGGGAGGGGTGGAAAAACTGCATGAAAGGCAGCATTGTTTGAACTGCCCTGCTTTCTGCCCTGGTGTCAGTTGAGTGAGGGTGCACCGTAACACACACACACACAGTGTCATCCACCCATGTCATGAGTTTTGCCTGTCAGCAGCCAGAGGTGCAGGGTCACAGAACGCAGAAGCCCCTGTCCCTATCTCCTTGAAAGCTGGCAGGCTTTGTGGCTTTAGCAGGGGCTAGCCTGGCTCCAGTTTTCAGCCTGCTACACCTTAATACACACACAGTGTCACCCATATCACGAGCTTTGCTTGTCTGCAGCTTGTGGTACAGTTTCCCCTAAACTCCTGCACCTATCTCCTTGAAACTTGACAGGTTTCATGCCCATAGAAGGGGCTACCATTTCTGCAAGTTTCATCCAAATCAGGCCAGAAATGACAAAGTTTTATAAGCTGTTTCAAGCTTCCCCATTATAGCCTATGGGTGAAACTTAGAAACGGCATTGAAACAGTGAAACTATTTTGATGAAACAGAACAGCAGTTTTGAATCGAAATGAAACGCTATTCCGTTGAAACAGAAATCGAAATGGAACAGTGCCATTTTGTACAGCCCTACCGTACAGTAAGGGTTGGGGAGGAGAATGTAAATGAGATGAGTGAGCCCCAAGCTACTTTCCTGGCTTTGAGCCAGGGTCTTCCTTAGAATTCATGACAATATTCATGCTTCAGGTACGGTGTTAACTCTCAAATCGGGTGGAAGGGTAAAAAAAAGTTTAAACAGACCGTTGGGTGATTCCCACCAAAGTGAGAAGCTTATTAATTAATTGACAAAGCAGAATTACTGCAAGATTAGTGCTGAGGATAAGCATAATCTTATGGGACAAGTCTGGACTGCTGTGAAGCAAAGCTGGCCAGGCTCACAGCCTCAACAGCAGGGGCTTTCTCTAGGTGATACTGCATGCAAATGCACCAGCAGGTGCCACACAGAAGTACCCAAATAGTGTTGTTCTTCTCTGCCCCCTTCCCCCTTCCTTATACCTGTCTGGTAAACATAATCTTCTAATAAAGGATCTCCAATTGATTTTATTTGTTTCTTTGTTTCACTGAAACTTCCAGATTCAGATTAAACTAGATTTTGTATTGGCCAATAAGGTGCCAGTTAGTACGAACATAACTTTGAAAGAGCAGTAGGGCGATTCTTATTTCCTTTCTTCCCAGGGCAGAATGTTGTTCCAGCTCTAGCTAAGAAGTTTGCCTTGTTCTTATTAGACAGATGGACAGTTTTCTCTGTTCTGCTGACCAAGCCAGCCACAGCATCTGCAAACCCCCACATGGTACATCACTCAAGGATAGACTTCAGGCCTGCTGTTGCCTCTTTGCCATAGGACCTTTGAAAATGACTGTGTGGTAGCATTGTATCCATTACTCATGTCTTGGGCCTATGTATGACCTACAGACAGAATTTGTTGTTTGATAAAGTGCTTGCTCTTCACAATGTGAGTGCACTTCCAAGCTTAAAGAACCATTCACTCTAGGCTGGTCAGTGTATGAGCTGCACTCTGACACCAGACCCTTTTTTGCTTGGTATTGAAGTGGACCATCTGCATGTGCATGCTTGTAGAATTCTGCTCCTGTGCACTGTGTTCATTTTACACCCCACCAAGTGAGACAGGCTTATTTTGTAGAATACAGTAAGTTGTTTTGCTGTTGTGATTCCAAAATTTTGCTTATTGTCCCAGCTATGCAAAACTTCCCTGTCTTGTTGCCCTGAATTCAGAGGTCTATCAGTTTCTGAAGTGCTGTTTCAAGTGCTCCATGTTCTTTTTTTGGCAACAGCGTGCCTCATCTGTCCTGTCATTTTTATTGTAGCTATGTAGGGGAATCACTGACTCACTGAAGTTAGTGGCAGAGTTATTGACTATAACAGGATCTGGCTTTTTAGCTTTCCTGCACTGAAGCTAACTGTCCACTTACCCACATTTCCTTCTCCTGTCACAAGCTATATTTGAGAATGTTGGGGAGCCTGAAGGAGAAATAACAGATGGTGATATCGCCTTTCAGTCTGTTGTTACCCATTGCCAAAGTATGGTGTAATGGAACAGTATAATGCTGTATTTTTGAAGAGATGTAAAATTGAGAGTTAGTGCACTTCTGTATAAAAAGTCCTTGCCTTTTATACAAACATGGCAAATCTTGACCATGTTCCCATTTGTGAAATTAAGATTCTGATTCCTTAAATAATCTCTGTGGTTTCTGTTAGATTCTTTACTACTTATCTAAGGTCTGTTTAGTGTAATGGAGTCCTGTTAAGCTTTTTTTTTTTTTTGTTCCATTCCATCTGTGGCTGAATCTCACTGTTGGATGAATTGCATCTTGCATTTAGTTTTTATAGCGCTTTGGGCTCAGTGGAAGGAATGGAACTACCTTCACAATCAGAATCTTTCCAAGTAATTTGTAAAGCCTGTGTCTTCAAAGAAAGGGGGAGGTACTTTTCCTTTAAAAACCTCTGGGTCAGTGGGTTGGGAGGAGGGAGCAACCCATTGTTCCCAAAGCTATGCCGAATGGTGTATAGTGGTCTTTGAGAGATGGTGGGTCAGATATCTACAATTCTCCAAAGAGCATCATAATTCTTCACAACAGTTTGTTTAATGTACACTATTTTATTTAGCAGTGGATTGTAAAAGTTTCATTGTTTAATTTTTAGAATTTTTATTTCGGGCATGTTTCCATAAAATTAACTGTTTTCAGCGTGAAACAATGTCTTCCGCACTGTTGCTCGTTTGTGAGGAATCTGCAGTTAATTACTTCTTCTCTACTAGTTAAATCTATCAGCCAACAGATGTCAAATGTAGCAAAAATGCTATAATAATATTATGATCTAATAATAGTTATAATGTTTCTCATTACCTGGCATGGCTTTTGAGAGAGGCAGACTCAGAAATGAGTGGGAATGTAGTGCTTAACCTTGAACCATGGAAACATAAATGGGCTCTTAATCTTGCAGGTGTTTAAGCTACGCCCACCTAACCCAAGCCATTTCCTAAAATAAGTCAAGAATAACCATATTAATAGCATTTAAATGTTGAAATCCCATTACCAATATGGTCAAAGTCACAGAATCACTTTGGCAAACTCTACTGATGAGTAAGGTTCTTGAAATGAGTTTTGTGTACCAGTAAGTGTGAAGCCCTGGTCATTTTTTGACTCAAATTGCAGTAAATATTTTTTGCTTTTCATTGCCTCTGAGGACAATGCATGTAAATTGCTTTCACCTTGGGAACAGTAGAGAAAATGCAAGACACTCTCTTTTATGTACATCATTTGTGCTGCTTCTAAGTGCCAGAAAGTCTCTGACCCAGTCTGAAATGCACTAAGCTGGAGTAAATCAGCTTTCAGTCTGGTCTTTTAACCGTTTGCACCTCCTTTTAAGTCGAGAGGTGTTGTAGCTGTTTCTCAGATTAAGACTTTTGTATGGGGGAGAAAGTAGTGCTTGAAAGGGTATTGAATTTTCTTTAGTCCTTAAAGCTCTGATAGGATGCTAGACTGCAGATAACTCTTCATGGCCAGTATTCTAGCCCCTGGGTTGGAGTTCATGAAGGCTTACTACCTCAGGATGTCATCTAGTCCAATCCCCTGCTCAAAGTAGGACCATCCCTGAGATAGATGGCTATTCCCTGTACAGGAGAGATCATGCTAAAAACAGGGGCAAGGGTGTAGCTCTCTATGTGAAGGAGAGCTACATGCCCCTAAAAGCTGAGATTGGCACCTAAGGAGGGTGACTGGAGACCCTCTGGGTTAGAATACAAAGGGAACCCGGTGAAGGGGATACAATGGTAGGAGTCTACTACAGAACTTCAAATCAGGAACAAGAGCTTGACCATGAATTGACCAGGGAACTGGATGAGGCTGCATGCATTTGGTGCATGGTTGTCATGGGAGACTTCAACTACCTGGACATTAAATGGGAAGAGTACTCAGCCAAATCTGATTGGTCACAAAGCTTCCTTACATGTGTGGATGAGCTCAAGAAGTTTATGGGTCAACAAGGGGTAAGGCGCTGCTGGACCTGGTATTGGCCAAAGGGGATGGTCTAATCAGTGACCTAAGAATCAAAGGGAAGCTGGGAGATGGTGACCACAAGGTAATCACTTTCACTATCCATCACAAAGCTGTCAAGGCAGTCAGCAATGTAGAAGTCCTCGACTTTAGGAAAGCTGATTTTTTTTTTTTTTCATGAGTTCAGGAGGCTTGTTGTTAAGGCCCTGAGAGGTCATGATATGACAGGGAGGGGAGTTGACAAGTGGTTGCTCCTTGAAGCGATCCTAGAAGCACAAGTGAAGTCCATCCCAACCCATAGGAAAGAGAGTAAAAGGGCTCAGCAACCTCCTTGGCTCAACAGGGAACTCATGGACTTCCTACGCCTAAAAAGAGCGGCGTATAAAGGATGGAAGATGGGAAACGCCACTAAGGAGAAGTATTTTGCACTGGTCCGCACCTGTAGGGAGCGAACTAGACAAGCCAAGGCTATAACCAAACAACAACTGGCTACACAAATCAAGGACAATAAAAAGTCATTCTTCAGATACATGGGGAGTCAGAAAAACAAGGGCAACTTTGTACCCCTGCTAAACCAAATGGGGCAGCTGACAACTGACACCCAGGTTAAAGCTAATCTGCTTAATGATTACTTTGTGTTGGTTTTTCACAAGCCCAAAGGGACCGGCCCACCTAGCATCATGTGGGACGGCCAGGGTGAGGGTGAGTACATGCCCACTATTAGTTTAGATCTTGTGAAGGAACACTTTGAGAAGCTGGACACCCAGAAATCAGCTGGACTGGATAGATTGGACCCAAGAGTACTAAAAGAACTAGCAGACGTGGTGCAGCCACTGGCAAGGATATTTGAGAGCTCATGGCACTTAGGTGAAGTACCTGAAGATTGGAAGAGGAACAATGTGGTGCCTTTTCCAGAAAGAAGTTCTGGGAAACTACTGGCCAATCAGCTTGACCTCAATCCCTGGAAAGATCTTGGAAAAAATTATCAAAGAAACCATTCTTAACAGGCTAACAGAAGGCAACATTCTGAGGGCTAGCCAGCATGGGTTGGTTGAGAGTAGGTCTTTCCTGACCAATCTCATTTCCTTCTATGACCAGGCAAGGCATCACCTGGACAAAGGGGAAGAGCTTGATATCATATATTTAGACTTAAAAAAAGCCTTTGACCTGGTGTCCCATGATATCCTCATGGAAACATTGGGCAACTGTGGCCTCAACTAGCCTGTAGTTCAATGGCTGAGGAACTGACTCTGTGGTTGGATCCAGAGAATGGCAGTCAACAGAACCAAATCAACATGGCACTCAGTGACTAGTGGTGTCCCCCAAGGCTCTGTTCCTGGACCTGTACTTCTTAATGTCTTTTTATAAATGGTCTGGACGCTGGTGTCAGCAGTGGTCTGGCTAAGTTTGCTAATGACACTAAACTTTGGGGAAGAGCACCCACATTTGAAGCTAGGCCTCAACACACTTGCAAGGTGGGCGGATGTAAACCTGATGGCATTCAATATGGAGAAATGCTAGGTGCTCCACTTTGGGGCTGGGGGGAGGAAACCTGCATCACACTTACAGGCTTAGCAGTGCTACACTTGCTAGCACCACAGCTGAGATTTGGGGGTCATGATTGACCACAAGGTGAACATGAGCCACCAGTGTGATACCACAGCCAGCAAAGCAAATGAAACTTTGGCTTGCATCTACCTGTGTAACTTGAACAAGACCAAGGATGTCATCCTCCCACTGTACTCTGCCTTGGTGAAGCTGCAGTTGGAGTATTGCATCCAATTCTGGGCTCCACAATTCAGGAAGGACATGGAGAAGCTTGAAAGAGTCCAGAGGAGAATCATGTGCATGATCAGTGGGCAAGAGAACAGGCCTTACAAAGACAGGTTGAGAGCCATGGGACTCTTGAGCCTGCACTTCTCTAGGCTTAAGGATGGCTTGGTGGCTACTTGTAAGTACATAAAGGGTATGCATCAGGATCTGAGAGAACTCCTGTTCACCAGACCACCCCAAGGGATAACAAGGTCCAACAGTCACAAACTCCTGCAAGGCTGTTTTAGGCTGAACATAAGGAAAAACTTCTTTACTGTCCGAGATCCCAGGGCCTGGATAGACTCTCCCCAGAGGTGGTGCTAAAACCTACTTTGGATGCCTTTAAGAAACAGTTAGATGCTTACCTTGCTGGGATCCTTTGACCCTAGCTGACTTCCTGCCCCTTGGGCAGGGGGCTGGCCCCGATTGATCTTACGAGGTCCCTTCCAGCCCTAATGTCTATGAAACTACATCCCAGTCTATCTGCATCTTAAAAACCTCCAAAGATGGAATTCCACCACCTCTGGGTAACCAGTTCCAGTGCTTTACTACAGAGAGGTTTTTTCCTGATATCTGACCTAAACTTCCCTTGCTGCAACATGAGACCACATTGCTCCCTTTCTGCTACACCAGTACTGAGAAGAGTCTAGCTCCATCTTCTTTGTAACCACTGTTCAGGTACTAGGTGACATGTAGGAGGGGCATGGGGGCACGTGCCCCCCCCGGGATCAGTGGGTGCTTGACATGTTGGCAATCAGGAAACTCTAACATGCTATCCTTGTTTAGGGAGAACTATTTCTTTAAGCAAATAAATAATTTGTCAAAGAACTCTCATCATTGCACCAGCTACTATGCTAAAGAAAAGGCAAATGTTTGATTTTCTTCAAGCTCAGTTTTACATGGCTCGTTTTAATATTCACTCCTTTTTAATTTGCTAATTTTTTTTTTGCTCAATACATTGGGCATTCTTCTTATTTCTCAAGTTACTTTGTTCACCTGCTTATGTTTTATTTACTCCATAAAATCAAAATCATCTTTATTCTGTCTGGGTTCTTATGCAATGTTACTCACTAGCATCAGAGCATCTCTTTTTTTTTTCTTCATCAGCAAAATAAGAACTCTGTAGTTTTCATTTATCTGACACCAACCACAGGGCTACAGTTACCATTTAGGTGATATAATGGCTTTCTATTTTTCACATTTGAAACAACTTATCTAAACCAGAGTGAAACCTATTAGACCTTTTAGGTGAGTAGGTATGTTTAACCTAAACTATTTACACTTATTCTTTTGTTTTTGAATCGTATTGCTTGTTTCCTTGTATATTGGGCTTTTAAAACTATCCTAGGTCTCACTTATGTATTCCACATATAGCCCTAGAAACTTTGAGAGTAGCTGCATGATGATAAACTTCCCTCTTGCAAAATATTGGTGCTGCTCTCCTTCTCAGGCCTGTTGTCATTATTATCCATGACTCTTGTCTTGCCTGTTTTAACTGCCTTCCAATGTTTCTTCCCAAATCATTTCTCACTGCGTCCCAGCCTGGCCAAGATGCTCTTGGGTGTCTCGTTTGGGATAATGAATTTTTACTTTGTACGAACAACAAACAAAAATAGTGGAGTTGTTTTCTTTGGGATAATGAATTTTTACTTTGTACAACTCCACTATTTTTGTAAACTTACACCAGCCGTCTTGTGTGCCTCTTCTTTCTTCCATTTGTTTGGCACTGGCGCTTTCTGTGCTTCTTCACGTAGTTGCTGGTGGAAAAAGGACCTTCTCTTTTGCAACATATGATGTCTGCCAGAGCCTCCTGTATCTCTCTGCCTCATTGACTCCATCTCATTTCAAATTTCATCTGCAAACAACTTGTCTCCCTTGCTAAACACTGTGACTCTTAACTTTTCTGCAAGTGTATTTTTTAATTTGTAAATATTTTAGGACAGTTTGAAAAATGTAATATAAAGCTGTATTGTATTTACTGTAATGATATATTAATGCAGGCATATTTCAAAAGCATACTCTGCAGTACTGTGGATTTTTAATTAAATGTTGTTTTTCAAGTAAGCTTCAATAGATCAACAGTAACAAATGGTAGACAATACCCATACAGAACAAATTCACTCCATTTTCATTTCCAAGACAGTGAAACAGTGAAAGCAAATAGCCTTGAAAATGTGTTTGGCCTCTGAATGATTAAAGCCTTAGAATAAGTGTACTTCCTTGAGGTTATTTTTCCTTACAATATCTTATTAATGCTTTTGTTCTCTTCCTGGCTGCAGAGTTAACTGCAATATTGTTCAAAAGTTTTAGTGGGACTCTAGTATGAGTTGGATCTTCAATAAATTGTGGGTTGAAAGGCCCAAGGCTTTGGAACTTGCCCATGCCCATTAACCCAATTGCAGGTGACATCTGGCAGAGGCTCAGCAGAGACGGATCTGTTTCAAGGCTCTGTTTCTAAGAAAGTGATTGTTAGATATGTACTTTGCAGGGTTTAAAGTTTTAACACAATTGACATGGCAGAGTTCTGAAGGCATTTGTATCCTGCATGCTTTGCACATCTTTGCAAGCTCTTACTGTGGTGATGTAAAAAGTGATTTGCACAGTTTGCAATTTATTTCACTTGGAATTTGGAGTAATGTGCACTCATGCAAAATCTTTTGCTACATCTACATAGTGCACCTTCCGTAGCAGTTCGCATCATTGCTATTTATGCTGTTCTCAGGATATAGTACCTGGGTAGCAGGGTCCTTCTTGTTTATACCAGAAGAACAGCAGTTTGTGTATGCTATAGTGCTGCTATTGGCCAGGAGTGGTTGGTGATAGGGAGATACTGACAGGCAAAAATTCTCTTATTTGTCTCTTGACTCCTGTTTCCTAGAAAATTGACCAGATTCTGTTAAAACTATATTGTTATCTTTAGTAAAGTGTGCATCTATGGCAGATCTGCTAGATCAGGGGTCAGCAACTCTCAGCACGCGAGGCCATTTTGCTTGGTACGCTACCCTCTGCCTGGGCTCTAGGCAGCTGCTGCCAACCAGGGGTCTGGGCTGCTCCCAGCAGGTGGTTGGGAGGCAGCTCAGGCACCATGGCTGGCAGCAGCTACCCCAGAGCCTGGGCCGACTGCAGGCAGGAGGCTGCAAACAGCTGCTGCCTTCCTGGAGCCCAGGTCAGGAGGCAGCAGTTGTTTGTAGCCTCCTGACTGTAGCCTACACAGGCTGTGGGTAACTGCTGATAGACATAGAGCATGGGCTGTTTGCAGCAGGGTTTGCACACTCCCAGCCACCTGCTGGGAGCAGCTTGGGCTCCATGGCCTCAGCAGCTACCCAGAACCTGGGCAGGATGCAGTCGGGAGACTGCAAATAGGTGCTGTCTCCCAGACCCAGTCCCGGGCTCTGCAGACGCAGCAGGTGCTAGTGATACTCCCCCCACTGTTGCCTGCCCTGCTGCCTCTGCAGAGCAGCATATGGAACAGTGTGGGGCACATAAAAGCTGGCTGCTGCTCCGAGCTCCCTGTTGCCCTCGCCATGCTTCCCCTGCAGGTGGGGGCAGCAGCAAGGGGCACAGCCCTCTGCTGCTGCCCACGTTGCCTCTGTGTACACAAGGGAAGTATGTCCAGGTCAGCATGGAGTTTGCAGTGGCAAGCAGCTTCCCTGTGCAGCCGCTCTGTGCTGCTGCTCTGCGTTTCATGGGCTGCACTCCAGAGGGCCTGTGGGAGGGCAGGGGGGCCGGGAGTGCAGCATGTGTGACCCGGAGCAGCAATGCACAGGGGGGCCACACAAGGAGGCTACTAGCCGCTGCAAACTGCACTGCCCTGGTCACACTTCCCCCATGTACATGGGGGGGGCATCAGTGCAGGGTTGTGCCCCTTGCTGCTGACCCAGCCTGCAGGGGAAGGGTGGCCAGGGCAGTGGGCAGCTCAGAGCAGCAGACAGCTTTTGTGTGCCTCCCCATTGTGCCCTGCCACGCCAAGTTCCACAAGCTGCTCCACAGAGGTGGCAAGGGAGGGCAGCACAGCACGGTGGGAAGCATGAGCCCACAGTGTGCACCTGCCTTGTCCCTGCTCCTCACACATCCAGGGGGCTCAGGTCTCTTCTACCAGCCCAGGAGTGCACACTACTGGTGAGAGCCAGCCCCACCCCCTGCCTGAGCCAACAGCAGCAGTGGGGAGCCGGCTCCTGTTTCTGCAGCAGCCACGGCCTTCTGTTGGCATCTCTGACCCCATAGCCCTAGCAGCTGAGGGCCCACTGTGGCAGGGCTGGGGGGTAAGGGGCACAAGCAGGGCTAAGGGGTTGTTATGGGGGGACCCGCACAAAACAAATATACAAAATCAAAGGTAGTATCAGAAGTTTTATTTATTGTCACCAGGTTTACCATTTTTAGAAAATCTGGTATTTATCGTAAAACAAAAAAGGCAACATTTCTGTTTATTAACTATGCTAATATGCAGGGCATCCTGCCATGTACCCCCTGCCCTTGTTTTGTTCTTCTGGCATGCCAGCACTCTGGCATCTTCCAAGGTAGACATTGTGGTTTTTTTGGCACTCCGACTGAAAAATGTTGCTTACCCCTGTGCTAGATGGTGTTACAAGAGTATTTGATGTCTGCATGTGTGTACACTTTAACTGGAAATAAGCCAATAGGTGGTACTCAAGAACATGTAGCATTGTTCACAGGTTCCCTAGAATTAATAAAGTTCTTGTTTATGTGCTGTAAATGACTTCCTTTGGTACAGCTCTTTGCAGGGGGCCACTTTTTGCTGGAAGCTGCCAAGATTCCTGGCTAGATGTGGTCTTTGAGGTGCTGGAGAGAGAAGTTTTTCATATTTGGAAACTGAGAGTGGTGTTTTATCTCTCACTGCTTGGAAACTTTTTTGTATTGATTAAAATAAATATTTTTAAATGTTGGGTGTTTTTGACTAGTCTTTGATGCACAGCAATTACAGTCTCTCTTTAAAATATTTTTTTGGACAGATATCTACATCTGTTGAGCTCCTCAGCAAGCAGAGTGAATCATATCCAATATCAGTGCTGGAAAACCTTTTAAAAAAAAAGTATTGTCTTCATCCCTAATGTTATTTGTCAGGAAACAAGTTTCATGAGGACACGCACTTAAACATTATTTTTTTTTTAATAGACTATTCCTGGCTGGGTTTTCATTTCAAATTTCCAGCACTTATTAAAATTCGTTCACCTGCTGCACTTTCTGATTTAGTTTTTGTATTGCTTTTAATTCTGATGAGTCAAAGATTCTGTCTGAGCAAGGACTGCAAGATTTGTCCTCTGGTTAATACCAGTACCCATAGCTGAAAAGAACTTGGATATAGACAAAACTGTGTCTAAATATAGCTTTTCATGAGGCATCGGATGCTCTTTAAATAAATTCTGAAAAATAGCTGCGGAGACTGGCTCTGGTGCTAAGAATACTGAATAGAATGCAGGATGACATACTCGCATCTCTTCCCTCTTTCAGTTCTTCCTACTGTTTTGGCTTAAAATAAAAGCTATATAGGGAAAATGTAAAATTTATTTCATTTTTTTTTAACGTGGTGTGACTTGGGCCTTTCTTGCTGGATCTGAGGTGACTGAAAACAGTGCCCTCTCCCACTTCTCTTCATTTCTTATATTTCCTTTTGTTTAGTTTTTCTTTTCTATTTTTAAATTCATCTGTCACTTTGATATAACCCAGCCCTTTGCAATTCTATAAACCATTCCCTCCAACCATCCCAAATCACCCACAAGCATCAGGCTGTCCCATGGATGTTGTTCTCATCCTACCGAAGGAGAACCTGTCCTGGCAGCTGAGATCAGCTGAAAACTTCTGCTCATAGAAGCTTGATTTGAGCAAGTGTGGCCAGGATCAGATAGCAGGTGAGTACTGGGCTTTGGGATTTACTTTCCACACTGCCCCAATGGAGTTCATCTGATCTTCAGGTCACTAAGTAATGTCTTGGATATAGTCTCATTCTTTAATATTTAATATTACTTCAGCACCTCCACGCCCCTAGATCAGGAGCTGTTGTGCTAGGGGTTGTTCCTGCCTCCAGAAACTGACAATTTTAATGGTCAGAGAAGTGATAGCCTATGGATACAGATGTGGGGGGGGGGGGGGGAGAAACAGTGAGACCTGACAAGATAGGCAGAGATGTCAGCACTATGGCTGTGCAAAACAGCATCGCTCCACTTCGACTTCTGTTTCAATGGAAGAGTGTTTCATTTCAAGTTTTTTGTTTAGTTTTGAAAGCACTGTTCAGTTTTGTTTTGTTTCATCAAAACTTTTGCTGTTTCAATGTTTTGCCCATAAGCTTTTCCTCACCCAGTGATGGGAAGATCAGTGCTGCCGCTGGCCCCAGCCGACAGCAACAGCCTCCCGTTGTGTGGTAGGCAGATCAGGAAGGCTGCGGGGGCTGTGCCGGACTGCTCCTGAGGGGGTGGGACCCTGATCTGCCTGCCGGATAACAGGAGGCTGGTTCTGCTGGCTGGGGCCAGTGGTGGGGCCTGGGGCAAATCAGCTTGTGCGAGGACCTGCCCCAATCCCAGGGCACTGGTTTTATTAGGGCACTTTTACACGTGCACCGACATGTTCTGATTAGGATGTCTGAGCAGACTCGACTGGAGCACTCTAATCAGAACGCTCCAGCATGCTGCAGTATCTAGTGTATTCAGCATTTCAAACGGTGGTGTGGGTGCCTTGGCTAAAGCTTGTTGAACAATCTTTAGTTAAAGTGCGCCTGCCACCATTTTGAAATGTGGGACACTAAATACATGAGACCCTGCAGGCATTTTAGTTAGAGGGGCTCCCAAGAGCTGCTCTAATTAAAATGCTCCTCCCTGGCACTGGAACACGTATATAAGTGTTCTTTGCATCTAGGACAGCTGCCTTTTTTGGTACAGGACAGCATTTGTTCAACAGCTTCCAGCAGCAGTACATCATAGTGTTTGGGCTGAACAAGAATATGATTTGTTGATCTTCAGGGACGGTGAGGTAAATGGAGTATAACTATCAGAATTGACATTTAATCACAAAGGGCATGTTCACACATGCAGGCACATGCACTTGCAACAGCTCAAATAGGAGCAGCACAAATTTGAGCTGGAGTTTTTGCCTCAGTGCATGTGGGGCGAGTTGTGCCACTTGGGCAAAAAGACCTAGCTCAGCTCCTCCTGGATCTGCAGCCAGGGGAGCTAGAGCCTGAGGCCAGCACCTGTGCTGGCCCAAGCAGCATAAAAACTTGCCCTGGTGAGCAGCTCAAGGCTACTTGCCCTCAGGAGCTTCAGAGGCCCAGCCAGTTGGTATCTGGGGACATGATTGCTTGTGCCAGCTGGACTGCTGAAGCAGCTCTGAGCTGGAGTGACTCCTGCCCCCTCTACCTACTGCAGCAGTCTGGTAGTGGGGGCTGCTGCCTGGTTGTGACCTGTTGCTACTTGTGATGGCATCTGCCCCCTTGGATCTGCAGCCTCATGGCTGCACACCTACCAGACCTCGTTGGGGTGCCCACCCCCGCTCTGCCATCTGGGCAGCTATTGCCCACAAGATGTGCTCCTTGCGGTGACCCACTCTGAACTGTCCAAATGTGTCCTTTTGGTCCCAAATGGCTAATAGGTCAGCCACCTCATGTGCCCTCCAGCTAGGTCCACAGTGCTGGCTATAGGCAGGCTTCTCTGCCTGGGTCTTGACACTTATCTTGCCAGCAGGGAACCTGGTGTTCCCTGTTTAAAAATTGAAAATTCTCTAATAAGAAACCCTAATTATCTCATTAAAATACCCCAAATAGTATTGTTTTACTATTAAAATGAAATGCCACTATATATAGCGACAGACTGGTTGGGCAATGTTTTATTGATTATATTTACAAGTTTAAAACAATTTGGAAGCCCACCAGTGCCTTTTATCACCATAATAAAATAAATTCTAAATATCTATATACTTTTGGCTTTTTTGTCATAGAAAAATCAGAGTTGCCCCTACTCTCTTCACTCACTAGGATGTGCAGCTCTGAGCAACACTGGTATGCCAGTGCCCTGGCTCTTCCCTTGCCTCAGTCCTCTTACTCCTGACCCACAGGTATGTGGGTGAGGAGTTTGCAGGGGTGGCTTAGGGGTGTGGGGTTTGTGTGTGGATTGTGGGGGGACTGTGGGTATGGGGGGCAGTAGGGGGAGCTGCTCAGGGGTCCCTTGTTCCCTGCACAGCTCACGAATTGCCCCCGCTGCATGGCCCACAGCTTGCCTGTAGCAGCAGCCATTGGGGGGCTTCCTGGCACAGCTCCTCTGCACAGCACTGGGCAGTGCAATTTGGCTCTGGCCACCTGGCACCTGGTGCTGCCTCTGTCACATTGCACAGATGCAGCATGGCGCTGCGCGGGGTTGTACACCTTCAGACAGCTCTGGGCCACTTGGGTTGTCACCCAGGGCCCCACACCACTAAGAGAGGACTGCCTGTCGCACTGGATCGGGTCCTGTATGCACGGAACTGGCCAGCCTGATGAGACACCGGGGCTGTGAATGCAGGGCCTGACCCATCAGCACGCTGCCCTGGCTGACAGCCCAAGCAGCTCAGAGCTGCCCAAAGGCACATAAT
Source organism: Caiman crocodilus (assembly GCA_030014935.1). Classification (NCBI taxonomy): domain Eukaryota; kingdom Metazoa; phylum Chordata; order Crocodylia; family Alligatoridae; genus Caiman; species Caiman crocodilus. The sequence goes on from JAGPOW010003447.1 coordinate 4,274,911, forward strand.
GCCAAGCTGGGTCAGGCCCAAGTGATATAGCACAGGTGGTCGGGGCCAAGCTGTGCTGCCTCATGCTGTGCAGGGGGGGGATGTGCCATGAGGCCCCAAAGCCCCCGATGCCCGCTGCTGCTGCCAGTGAGCTTTGGGCCATGTTGGGGGGCTGGGGCTGTGCACGGGGGGTGAGCAGGGGACCTCCCCAACCCCCTACTTATCTGGAATGGAGCCTGGGTCCAGGTCCCTGCAGCCTGCACTGCTGTTTGCCCTGCACAGGCAGACAGTATGCTTCAGCACTAGGGCAAAGGGCAGCCTTAGAGACTCTCTGGCTGGCTACCAGAGCATCTCTGGAGGATCTGGGCCTCCAGTTGCTTCGCCATGCCCTGCCCCACTCTTTTCCCCCATGTTTTATTTTGATACTTGGATATCCAGGTATCAAATTTTGAGCCTCTGTTAGAAATATGTAGTATGGGGAACTAGTTTTTCTTTGTTCAGAATATAGGTCTTCCGCAACTTAAGACATGCCAGGAGGCCACTACATTGTGGTACGAATGCAGGCACAGATTGGAAGAGGGACAGAAGTACAGCAATGTGAGAGATGGACGCAGTATGCAGCTGAGAAAATTCACAGACGTTTGGGTCGGAGTGGACCTTAGCAGATTGAGTTTGAGTTTGACTGCCTGCCCTGGGCAGAAAAGAGTGCTGAGATCAGATGTCCGCAGCCAGGTGTGCGTCTAGCCTCCTCTCAAAGACCCCCCCAAGGTACGGGAGAGTACCACCTCCCTTGGAAGCCCATTCCAGACATTGGCAACCCTTACTGTAAAGTAGTTCTTCCTGATGTCTAACCTAAATCTCCTCTTCATCAGTTTGCGGCCATTGTTCCTAGTTACTTCAAGGGTGCCCAGGTAAACAGAGCATTTCTTATTCTTTGCTGTGTCCTCCTGATGAATTTGTAGGCAACCACAAGATCACCTCTCAGCCTTCTTTTGAGAAAGCTGAAGCGATCCAGGGCCCTCAATCTGTCCTCATAGGGCAGGGGCGGGCAATTATTTCCGGCAAGGGGCTGCTTACTGAGGTTTGGCAAGCCATCAAGGGCCACATGACAGGCAGCCAAGGGCAGATAAAAATTTAGAAAATTAATATTTGAGGGGACCTGCAGGCCGGATAGAATGGCCTGGCAGGCCGCATCTGGCTCATGGGCCACATTTTGCCCAACCCTGTCATAGGGCTTTGCTTGCAGGCCCCTAACAATATGAGTGACCCTCCTCTGAACTGTCTCAAGGTTGTCCACATCCTTCTTGAAGTGCGGCACTCAAAACTTGATGTAGTACTCCAACTACAGTCTGACCAATGCCACATAAAAGGGAAGTATCACCTCCTTGGACCTGTTTATCATGTACTAGCAGGTGCATGACAAATTGGTTAGATTTACTGATTACTTAGTCACATTGACGACTTATGTTCATCTTGGAGTCAACAGTGACTCCAACATCCCTTTCTGCTGCTGTGCTGCTGAGCAGGTCTTCCCCCAGTCTGTAAGTGTTGGTGCTGCACCTAGGAAGAAGGAATCGCCTTGCATTTGTCCTTGTTGAACTGCATCCTATTCTGTTCTGCCCATTTTTCCAACCTGTCCAGATCCACCTGGATGTGTTCCCTGCCTTCTGGTGTGTTGACATTGCCCCATAATTTGGTATCATCTGCAAATTTGGACAGAGTACTTTCCACGGCCTTATCCAAGTTACTGATGAAGACATTGAACAGCACTGGTCCAAGGACCGAGCCTTGTGGGACTCCACTGCCCACATCTTTCCAGGTTGATTCTGACCCATTCACCACTATTCTCTGGGCCAATTTGCCACCCACCTGACTGTGCAATCATCTATGTCACAGTCACTTATTTTATCTATGAGACTATAATGAGATACTGTATGGAAGGCTTTCTTAAATCCAAGTAGATGACCTCCACCTTGATTCCTGTGTCTAAGTGTTTTGTGGCCTGGTCGTAAAAAGAAACAAGGTTAGTTAGGCAGAATCCTACCTGCTGTGAATCAGTGCTGGTTGCATTTTAGCATTGCTTTCCCCACTGGACTCCCACAAGTGTGGTCCTTAATTTTTTCAAAGGTTTTCCCAAGGATAGAGGTGAGACTAACCAATCTGTAGTTACCTGGATCCTTCTTTCTTCCCTTCTTGAAAATAGGGACCACATTGGCCCTTTTCCAATCCTCTGGGACCTGACCTGAACACCATGAGTGCTCCAACAGCCGTGCCAGTGGCTCTGCTATGACACCGGCCAATTCTTTCAGAAACCTTGGATGGAGATCGTTCAGGCCTGCTGACTTAAACAGATGCAACCCCTCCAAATTTCTCTTCACTAAATCGGTGCTAACAGTTGGTGAGAAGGCAAGTCTGCCTTGATGTGGCATTATTCCTGACTGTCAGTAGTGGCATTTACAGGGATTCAGCAGTGACTATAGAGTCTGACCAAGGCCCATTGTACTAGGGAGCATGCAGGTAGTCCATCCTTGCCTAAGAAGACCCAACAGTGTAAATACCTCATAAATCAACTCCTGACTTATACCCCCCAAATGATCAATTGTGCAATGGATAGTCATGACTAGCTTGAACCTGGCTAAAGAGAAGATGCAGTGAAAAGGTGATGAATCTTAGCTGTTACACAGTGCTTTGCATCTTCAAAGCTCTTTTACAAATATTCGCTTTTTTTAATGCTTATCAAATGAGAGGGATGGGTATTAGAAAAAAAAAATTAAGTTTCTGTTCTATGTAATAGTTTTAGCTTGTAAGTGAGAATTTAAGCTTCACTTTCTTTTAAATAATGGATGCTGTCAATGGTTGCATTGCATGGCCGTTTTTGTACAGGAACAGATTGCATTGTATTAACGTGTTCTAAAAATGAAAAGTATTTTGGTCTTTGTAACCACTTGGGCTTAATATTGGCCAGTTAGGCTTCTTGGATTTTTCTTTTGGAGTTTGGCTGCCTTCTGCTAAAGGGAGTACAACAGTCTCTTAAGAGTTTATTTGATCTGACACATGACAAATTGTTTCTATTGGTGGATACTCTAGGCAGTCTGTTACCCACAAAGCTAGGACTGCCTGCTATCATGGAAGTCAAGGAAAGCAAGTTAATTTTTTCCGCCGCCTCTGTGAAAGCATTCATAGCAATTGTATGGTTTCATCTTGTGTCCCTTCCATCCCCCTTTTTGCTGTTTCTTAATTGTGCCATTTGCATAGATTATTAATGCTGCTTATAAGCTGCATGTTCCTGCAGATGCCATTTTGTGTTTCTTGTGCTTTTGTGTACAAGGCACAACAGGAAACTTTATTTTTGGAACTAGACCCAACTGTCATTAAAGACTCTTTCCTGTGTGGCTGCTTTTGTATGTACAATTTTAGCTCTAAAGAAAGATGAAAAATATTTTCATGGCAGAATTTAGTATATAATAGCTATTTCCTAACAGGTACATGTCCCTAGTTGAGAGAGAACAGATAAAATGCATTTACACTATTACCCACAGTTTCAAGAACATGTCCCTCAAGCATTTTTATCTTGTTTTTCAGGCTTGTCGTGGAGTGAGAAATGGCTCCTACTTGTAAATTCGGGGATAATTATTATATTAATAAATTTCTGCTCTTTTTTTCTGTCTGTCTATTACTGTTTGAAAGACCACAAATCTCTCAGTAAGTGTTCAGTAAAACAAGGTGAGCTGCTTGATTTAAAAGGAGAGCTTGTCTGGTCTGGAATTGGGTCTGCAGCATGCAAGAGTGTCTACTGGTCCCATGTGATGAGTGACGCGTTAGAGTATATGGGTTCCTTTGGAGTCATTTAAAAAATGCTTATCAATGTGGAGCCAATCATCCACAGACTAGATGAATATTCCTAACCCTATAATTAAACAATAAGGCTCTACAGGCAGTACGTTACTGGTAATTGTAGCATACTGCGTTATAAGTCGAGATCCTGGTGTTCTGTTTAAACATCACAAATTCTCTGATTAAAGCCCCCCAAATCTGCATTTTTCTGCAGTTTAAAATAAGATGCCACTATATGTGTGCGTGTATCAGTTGAACGCAATGTTTTGTTGATATATTTACAACTTTAACTAATTTGGCAGCCTACCAGTGCCTCAATCTCTATAATAAAATCATTTCTAAATACCTCTAAATTTTGGCATTTGATCTTGAGTTTATCATGGAAAATCAGAGCTCCCCTGGCCCCCTTTACACACCAGGGTACAGGTCCAGCTCCATCTGTTCCCCCCTGCCCCTGCTTTGTAGCACTGAGCAGCTCTGATATGCCTCTGATATGCCCTGCCCATGCTGTTCCCCCTCGCTCACACACCACAGCACCCTAATGCTGTTGGTGCCCTTCACTCCAATCCCCTTACTCCTTAAAATGCAAAAATCCACATTTTTCCATGGTGAACAGGAAAACCTGGATTCCTCGTTATAGGGCTCGAGGCTGAAGGTCAGGTCTGTTTAATCAGCCAAGGAGTGCAGTTATCCTCCTGAAGTGCTGTCTGCAGTGCCTCACCGCTGTTGGAATTTTATAAGTGACAGTAAAGAAACAAGCTCATCAAAGTCCTATTTTGTACAGTGATTTATTTAAAAGCCAATTCAGAGTGCCTCAGACATTAGAGCTGTAGCATGGGATTTTTTTGCCCCCCCCAGGTATAGTATGTCTGATGCTTGTGACTGACTGATGATGTTGAAGATGGAAAGTCACTATAATTATTATTGCTTACTATTGGTAAAAGATTGCTACCTCCTCTCTTAACGTATTATCCTTTATGTGAAAGTCTGTTTCTCTGAGGAGATAATTAAGCTGTGTGATCTTCCTGAGAGAGTGATCTTCAGCATAGATGTGGTGTTTTAATTTCCATGCATGCAGTAGGCTTTCCATCTCCCCAGGGATGCAGGACATGAGGAGGCCTGGTTGCTACAAGAGCAAGGACTACATTTGTTGGGATGTTCTGCTGCTTTGGAACAGAAACAAAGCAGTTGCACAAAACCTTGTCCTTCAGGGCTTGGAGAAAACCTGAAGGATAGAACTGGCTCCCTCAAAGCCTTGTAGGTTGTGTATCAGGCCGGGAGGCTTCTGAGCACTGCCCTCAGCTCTGCAAGCAGCTGCATGTCTGATGATCAGCAAAAAAAGTGTGCTGTCCCATCTGCTTCCAAGGAAGGGGGGAGCTGAGGATTGTGCTTGGAGAAGCAATGGTGTAGAAGCATTGATAGCAAGCTCTTCAAAGCAGTGATGTTCATGAGGGGGGCTTCCAAAGACACCTCTCAGCCACTGATCTGGCTGGGTCCCCATGGAACCGACAGTTCAGGCTGCCATTAAAAGCACCTCTGTCTAGCACAGCAAGGAGGCATCCTTTTTAGTGCACCAGCTAGCAGTTCCCTCTCCTAGGTAGGGAGAAGCAGATAGCAGTTTGCTGCATTGTAGGAGCCAGTACAGATTGCCTTCTCTGGCATAAGTGATTCCAGCTCCTTCCATTTCAGCAACACAGTCCAGTTCGGTAGCATTTCTGTCTCCTTCCTTCCCTCCCCTGCCTTTAGCTAATATACTAAACTGCCTATATTTAGATCCTTTGGCAACCAAATTGTGTACCCCATGATTAGGAAATATCGATCCATTTCTTATGACTACATACATAGAGACCTACTCAAATCGCAATTTTGTGATTTTGTGATTTTATTTTTTTTTTTTCAGAAACTGAAAAATAGCAGTTTTTGTGAACACTGTGAAAAATGCCAGTTTCTGCAATTTTGTGTGGAATGGGGGGGGGGGACAACTTTCTAAAAACAATAATGCTGGGTCCACAGTGGGAGCCAGCAAACACTGTGGCACGGCCTCTCAGCCTGCTGCAGGGAGGGAAGAGCCATCAGTAGGAAAGGGAGCAGCTATGAAGGGGGGTTCTGCTGCTACTGATTGGCTGAGAGGGCTGCCTGTCTTGTGGCCCTGCCCCTCTACAGTCAGCAGCAATGGGCGGGGCCACATGAAGGGCAGCCCTATCCACCAATCAGTGGTGAGGGGCAGGGCTGGCAGAGCCAAAAAAAAAAAAAAAAAGGGGACCAAATCCTGGGATCCAAAGCAAATGAGGTAAAAGACTAAAGTAGTTCTCACTTCTTTTGATGCTCCTTGGGTTCCTTCAGAGAGAAATGTTTCTGTTAAGTGACTTAGACTTACCCTGTAGGTGCAAGTTCAGGGGGAAACTTTTTTCAGTAAATCTAGTAAGCCCAGCTGCATCTCTCAAGCTCTCTAAGTTAGAGGCCACTAAAGGCTGTGAACACAGTGCTTCACAGAAAGAGAAAGATCTCAAACTGACTGCTGCTGGTAGTGTCTTGTCTTCCTGCCCCCCTGCCATTAACCTGAGTTTTGTTTTTTGGTGCATGGGGAAGAAGGGGGCTTTCCCCCATGAATAGTTCTCAGTGTTTGCCTTTCCTGCAGCTCAACTGGAGTTTTGTCAAGCAGTGGCAGGGTGGAATCAAGGTCCTCCTACTAGGAGCCACTCTTACTGCTTTGGGGAGCTGTGGGCAAAAATGAAAGCATTGGTGCTCTCTGTCTGCAGACTTCAACAAATTTTACTTCATCAGACTGGGATTGGAAGGATTATTTTTGTATTTAGATTAGAAACTTTAATTTTTTAAAAATGAAAGCTTAAAATTGGCAGAAATTGATAGTTGTAGTCTTCCCATCCCTGTTCCACGCCAGGGAAACTTCTCTCTCTCTTGACCAGAGAAAGGCAGATTCTTCCCAACTCTGTACAGGATTGATGATTGAAAATCACCTGGAACTTGGTTTACTCAAAGATTATAGCTTTACTATAATAAGTTTCATACCTGTATAAACAGGTTCCTTCTGGCAACACATTTTTTCTCTTGTTGCTAGATTTGTCACGGAATCTGCACTCCCATGTTTAACGTTTCAAGCATGCCAGTCCTTTGAATTCTTCTATGCTTCCTTATTACAGTGGCTTTATTTTTAGGGGTTGTTTTTGCCTGTTGCACAGTTGTGGTCAACCTCTTAGCTGGAGGCTCACCAGGCTGCTCTGTTTGGGTATCATTGCACTGGCCTTTTGCAGTCACTTGGCTTGGTTCGCTTTGAATAGGCTGCAGCACTGTATCTTTCCTTGGTGTGTCAGATACATCCTTTGGGCTCAGGCTCTGTTACCTCTTCCTTGATATGGGACTATACAGTCCAGCTGTACTTGACCCTTCAAAACGCCTGATGACATGCTTCCCAGAACTCTGGCTTTGTGAGCTTTACCTCTCTGGATGATGTGCTAAGTGAGACAAACATACAGCTTTCTTTAAGGGTTTCATAAACCCAACTACTCTTTACTGTAGGTACTGCACTACAAAAATATATACTGCACTCCTCTACATGTCTCTTTCCTTTGAATCATAGCAAGGAAGCCTCTGCAGTTGGTGTGTGCTCTTCCTAGAGGAAATAAAGGAAGATTGCATCCAGGAAGAGCACACACCAACTGCAGAGGCTTCCTCAGCCTGACAAAGGGCTTTTAAGCCCAAAAACTTGCTAGTTTTTTTCCCCCAATTATTTAAGTTGGTCTAATAAGACATATCAGATTCACCCAAATTCAGGTTCACATTGTTTGCCTATATCCTTAGACCAACATGACTACAACCTACACCCCTAATGCAGAGGTTGGCACTGTTTCTCCCTGCTGCCTACCTGTGGCCACGGCACAAGACAGCTCTCCACTGTGGCTGTGGCATGGTCCTGCATAGTCCAGCACAGGTAAAGCCCTGCGCTGCCAAATGCCATTGAAATTCCAGCTCTGCAGACTGGATCCAATGGCTCTTTGGTCTGTATCTGTCCTGTGGGATGGGATGTATGTTGTTAACCTTTGTCCTAATGGACGTGCACAACAAGCTTAGTCCACTCTCCAACCACTACTGTGAAGTAGACTTACAGAATTCAGGTAGTGCAGTTTTCCAGAGAAGAATTCTGCTCTGCTTTTAAAGTTTGTTTCAAGTATTCCCCAAAAGAAACTTAATGTGCTGCGTTATTTATGTGTGGCTAATGGAAGATATAGTTCAATTGATGCTTTTCCTGTGCTATTACTGTCTAAACTTTTTTTACTGCTCACTGTTACAGTAACACCTAGCATAAGTAACATTTACAGGAGATGTAGATGAGAAATTTTTCTTTTTCTCTTTGTTTACTCTGTGCAATTGGACAACTGTTCTTGTTTAGTTAACTTCCCATTTTCTCTTGTAATATGAATATACTTTTGGTTGTGCTTGGGGACCAATTAACAACAGGGCCTCATTGTCTGGTGTGCAATACAAACCAGAAGTAGATAGTTTAGTCTGTTTGCCTTGTTCTGTTTTGTGGCTGTGTGACAGTCTTACACAAACATTTCTCTGAGATAGACTTGGCAGATGTGGAAATGCAGGAGAGGGCCAAATGTTGCCTTGTTTTTTCAGTCTTTTAGTTTGCTGATACAGGTTTAGGGTTGCAGTCAGTGGACCCTATCTTTGCTGCTGTGAACTAAAAAATATAGCTGTAAGGTTTTTTTTAAAAAAACATGTTTGCTTTACTGGTTAACAGTTTGTCTAGTGGTGTTTCAGCTTGAGGAGTACTGTTGCTTGGGGAATAGAGCTTGGGTTTGTCTTGGTGTGAAATGCAGGACTAAGAAGAGAAATTTTTGACAAGTGTACAGGTCTCATCTATGCTGCTTCTTGCTCTTGCTTACAACTCCCATGTAAATTTTTTTTCAGTAAAGCATGAAAGTGTCTTTTGGTGTCATTTGAAAGCTTCCTTGTTAGTGAGGTAAACAAATATGCGTAAATATTATCCTCATTTTATATTTGGAGAAAGTGAGGCCCAGAGTGAGAACTTGACGTGCCGAGAATCTTGCTGTGAGTCAGCGGCAAGAAGCAGCAATAGTTTCTTTTGAACCGTCTTGCAGTTCTCTACCCATTGAGAAACATTCCTTATTTGGGCACTTGGAAATGTAAGCTCACAAGAGAATAGCATTTGGCTCTATTTTGAAAGCCTGTGATCCATTCAGGAAGCACTTGGTAATCTGAATATTCAGTCAGATACCCTATGCTTGTTTATTACTGTTCTCATATTGCAAGTCTGTATTAATGGTTGTAAGCATTGGCCTTCTTTTTGGTGGCACTGCAACTCCAGCATAGTCAGCATCTTTCCTTGCTTGCATTCTAGTTCCTGCTACAACTTATGCCCATGGGTTAACTTTAACTGAGAACCTTCTTCTCAGCCTTACGTACTGTAGAAGCTAGAGGGAATGCATTTTTTTTCATAATGTTCACAGCTGCCTTTCTCAGAGATCAATAGAGCTGTTTGGAGAGGTTCTTTCCTTGCCTACTTTCACAGGCATTCCTTTAAGCTGGTCTTGTGGTGACTCACGCAATTCTTTTGAAACAGTAGGTTGCCTTGACTTTTGAGAGAGTGATTTATAAAAGAAATCTCTGTGTTGATGTGGTTCCAGCAGTGAGGCATTAGCTAAGAAAGATTAAAATATAGGTGTGTAAGCAAAGGGTCACAGGTGGACTGTATTAGTGTTGTGCGTGATAGGTGCGATAACCATCTCTCCTTCGTTCCTTGTTTACAGCAAAGACTATCATCTACTGGAAGTGTCAGTACTTAGAAGCTGCATATGTGTTACTTCATTGCTGTGAAATGCCACTATTGTAGCAGTTGTTAAATCTTACATAGTGTTTTTAGACCAATTGCTGCACAGATCTGCCATGGATAATTTGGCTGGGACCAACCCTAACTTTAGAAACTGTTCAGAGTGCTGGCTTTGTGCCTTCCCAGGCCCAGCCAGTGTCTTGTTTCCTGGTTCCTAACCTGCCTGTTTACATCCTGTCTCCATTCCTGCCTTGTCCAAACCTTCTTATTCTGTCTTCACATTCCAGCTTTTAGGTAAATAGCCAAGAACTCAAATACACAGATGCATCTAGTAGTCTTGCTCAACAGTGGGGGCCGCTGTGGCTGACTTGATGTACAACAAATGGCTAATAGTTGATTGCTTTCCCTCTTGGGCCCCTTGAATGCCTTGCTGGCTGATGGTCCTTTCCCCAGCTTTCCTCCTCCTGGAAGGAATTCAGGCTGTAGGATTAGCTGCCCCCCCAGAGTGTTGCTGACTAGCTGTGTCACTAGTGGTTTGTCACAAATAAAGCAATTAGCTTTCTTGTAATTGAATGGCTCTCTCTGTGCTCCCTGCTCCACCAAAACACCCCTCTTGTCTGACTGGAGAGCAAGCATGAAAGGACCCAAGGCACTGAGTGCACTGAAGCCTTGTTTGTATTACTCTATAAATCTTAACCTTGGTTTAGCTCCAGCAGAGACCTGTCAGTGCTGGCACCTGGGGAGTAGTTTAGGTTAGCTGCTGCGGTGTTTCTTCCTGCTCAGCCTCTAGCACTGCTTTGAATGACTTATACTTCACAGAGGTATCTTCATACCTGTCCCCTGCCTAGATTAGCTCTCCAGCTGCTATTAGCACTGGCAGAGCTGAACAAGTGACAGACTGGCATAGGGGACCTGAAGAAAAATGCCAAAGCAGAGGCAGTCCTAGAGAGCAGCTAGGTAGCAGGATTAGGTGAGCTACCCACCAGCACCAGAAGCAACCTCAGCACTTTTAGCCTTTTTTAAGGTCTTTGGGGCAGGAATTGACATTTTGCTAGTATGGCACCTAGCATGAAAAATGGTTAGCCTGTAGATAACGTTGGAATATAAGCATTTGTTTAAAACTGATAATGTTCTGCCCTTCTGAGTCAGCACCCTAGAGGTGAGGGTTGAAGACAAACGCCAAAATAGAGAGAGGAGTGCTAAGGGATGGGCAAAACAAGGCATCTTTTGAGGGCAGGAGAGAGAACTGAGGTCATAGGACCTTGTAGGGGAGGAAGCACAGAAGAAAGGCTTGCTCTCCACCTTTCAGTGCTTCGGAGCATAGTGAGGTTAGCATGTAATGTGGGTGCATACAGGTGCATGTGTATCATGTCTGTGGGTGGCATGTAGGTAGCTAGTGTGCATTTCTGGTATGCTGTGCATCCAGTGTACTAGTGCGTATGTGTCGTGTGGATGTGAGCCTGCCTGGTTAGTTTAGATGTGGGTGTGTATGTGTGCACAAAATGCGTACATGTGGGTGGGCTGTTTGATGTGTCACTGTGTAGGGTTATATATTTTTAGAATGCTGAGACTATTTTGCATGTTCTTTTTATTCTAAAATGAGAGTCTTTATAGTCCTGGAAGCAGGAAACTAGCTACCCGAAGGCAGAAAAGGGATTGTTATTTCAGTATGGGAGCCACAAGGGAACTAGGAGGAAGTACAAAAGGCTCCATTTTCATATAGGCCATGATTATGCTAATTAAGTCTGACTCTCTGATGTCTTATTGTATGCAGGTCCACCTGGCTCCTGAGTGTACCTGCCCAAGTGCTGTGATGGGCATTTTGAATCCTATTCAAAAGTAACCCAAATTTCACCAGAATGTGCACACAGCCTGCAGGCACCTCTTCCTATTCAGTAAAACATCCCTTGAATAAAACAGTCAACCTGCTGGCAACTCTTGATTTAATAAGAACTGCAGCATCACCTAGTAAATAACAACTAATAGAAATAATAGATACTTACAGAAAAATGGTTTCAGGAACAATACACAGTAAAACTGCAGTAAAGAAAAGAGAAGAAAAAATGAGAAACTAGAGATCTGCAGCTGAGATTTGAAATGAGATGGAAGGTTGATGAGGCAAGGAGAGGCAGAAAGTTGTTTCAGTTCATGAGCGGTGGGGCTGCAGAGAAGATTTCCATACCAGCCATCGTCAGATTGTAAGGATGGGCATAGAAGTCGCTTTTAGTTTTAGTGTGGCTCTGAGCAAGGATGGAGGTGGAGTCCTACGTATAACCTATCCTATTCCAGTTTGCCTTCTAGCTGCTGTCAAGATCAGACCTGTTACCAATGCTACCCATTGTTTAATTTTGAACTTTACTACTAAGTAACCTCCTTGTAAAGGGTGATCTCCAGAAATAGGATGATGTGTATGGAGAAGAGCCACAGTTGTTATAGAGGCTTGTGAGAGAGGTTATGAGAACAGATCAAAGGGAGAGTCCTCAGAATTTTGGCCATGGATCTTGCCTCATCTCATCTTGAATGGTGTAAGACAGGGGCGGGCAGTTATTTGGGGTGGAGGTTAGCGAGTTTTGGCAAGCTGTCAAGGGCTACCCTCTGGCATCTAGCAGTTTTTCTAAATCGCCCTACCTTGGGGTGAAACGTGGACAAATCTGAAAGCCAGGGAGCATTTTATCAGGGTTCAGACAGAGCATGTTGAGGGAAGTGAAAACAGGAGAGCTCTTTCTATATCTCCTGTTCTGTGGTTTGTGCTTCTTTGCTCAGACTGGAAATCACAGATGAATAAAGCCATGTGGATGCCCTCTGGAAAGTCCTGTTTTCTGTGGATATCTAAGATTCTGAAAGAATTCATTAAGTTAGTGTAATGAATAGACTGAATGGTATTTAAAATTAAACTGTGAGGTTGTTTGTATAAACATTGTTACTTAAATAACTAATTAGTTTTTTTTGTAATGCTGTTAGGACCTGGTGGTGATTGCCAGCAGAATCCTAAAGAAGAAAATGTTTATGGCTACTGAGACAAATCAGCTGTCTTCACTGCATCTTGCTCTAGGCAACGGAGCTGCTAACTTAAGTTTGTTACTAGAACTCCTCATTTGTCCTGGTCTCGTCATGACTCAAAGTCGGATCCTGTTCACTTGGCTTACCTGAATGTGCCTGTTGAAGAGGAAAGATTTCTTAGGTGATATCTCTCTTAGTGTGACCGGATGAAGGACATCTTGCATTTAAACTTGTCTAAAACAGGCCTTATGACAAGATCTTATAATGAGAGGCTGAGAGCTATGGGACTCTTTAGCTGGGAAAAGCACAGGCTCAGGGGTGATCTGATGGTCACCTATAAGGTTATCAGGGGTGTTCACCAGGATCTGGGGGAATGTTTGTTCACCAGAGCGCCCCAAGCGATGGCAAGGTTGAACGGTTATAAACTCGTGCAAGACCGTTTCAGGCTGGACATAAGGAAGAACTTCTTTACTGTCCAAGCGCCCAAGGTCTGGAATGGCCTGCTGCTGGAGGTGGTTCAAGCGCCTGCTTTGAACGCCTTCAGGAGAAACCTGGATGTTTATCTTGCTGGGATCCTATGACCCCAGCTGACTTCCTGCCCCTGGGGAAAGGGGCTGGACTCAATGATCTTTCAAGGTCCTTTCCAGCCCTAATGTCTGAAATCTATGAAATTTTATCCTTACTCCATAGTTAGTCCAATAAAAGATACCACCCTAAGACATTCTTGCCTCATAATTTCTGGACCATCATGACTACGTCAGTCTTGCAGTACTGTAATTCTGTTGTATTCCTACTGTACTCCTATTGAAGTCAGTGTGAACATAGCAAGCAGGATATGGCTCAGGATCTGTTTTCAGCACAGCCTTTTGATGAAAAGTGGCTAAGAGAATGCACTTTGAAATTCTTTTCATGCCCAGGTGCAACAAAGATTGATTTAGTTGATTAGCCCCACTTCAAGCCAGTGGATCCATGGATTTCGTTATGGAGTTTTCTCATAAGTAAAGAATTAAAGTTGTGGCCTTTAATCCTGAATGATACTTTAGCCCTTAATAGCCACAACAAGATTTATCTAAATATTGATTTAAAAAAATTTATTTATTTATTTATTTATTTATTTATTTATTCCAGCCCCTTCCTTGGCATCCACCCAGAGGTGTGTGTGTGTGTACTTGCCTCTGGCAGCAAGCTGGGCTGGGGCTCTGCAGACTTTGATGCAGCGGTATGCAGTCTCCCACCACCTGCTGCAAGCAGCTAGGCTCCGTGATGGGCAGCAGGGGCTTGGCCAGAGCCTGGGCCAGCTGTGGCAGGCAGTGGGGGGGCTGCAAGCAGCTGTACCAAAGTCTGCAGAGCTCTGGCCCAGCTTGTTGCCAGTGGCAGGTACATGCACACCTCTGGGTGGACCTTTTTGGGGGATCCAATCCACCTGTCCCACTCTCCAGTGCAGGTTGGGCAAACCCCAGAGAAGCTCCTTCCCTCACTCCCTCCCCATCCTGAGGACAACACCGGGGAGAGGGGTGGGGCTAGGGAAGAAGGGCTGCAGGCACACAGTCTCTCTCCCTTGGATCAGCTCCAAAGTGGAGCTCAATTTTTAATTTTTTCCCCCTTTTTTTTTTTTTTTTTTTACCCCTTGACACCCACCCCCAAAACAGCAACAACAACAAATAAGTGTTGGGTCAGGGTTCACTCTAACTCATGGCACTTTCTATGAAGTGTCATGAGTTACAGTGGGGAATTGCATGTCTGTTAGTGCCCCATTTCCCATCTTATACTTTGGAAGCACTGAGGCAGTTTTTGTTCTGTGTTTGCTCAGCACAGCACACAGTAGAGTTCTGATCTGTGACTGAGGCCTCTTGGAGTTACCTGAATACCAATAGATAGGATAACAGCCTGGGATGGGGGAGGTGCAGATAGTTGGCAAAAGGGAAAGAGATGAGAGAAATCTTTGTCCTTCCCTGTCACTGAATATGGCAGCCTCCAAGGAGCAGGGTCAGATATGCGCAGCCTTAGGGCAGCTGAGTCTGTCACAAGTATTCACTAGCATATATTGCATTTTTATTCATGACGTACTGTATTTTATTTTAACTTGCACGTTTATCTGTCCATACAACTTCTGTTGGAAACGCATGGAGGATTTCATGTGAAGGCACCGTGATGGTACGTAAAATAAGGCAGCTCACTGTATTTAACATAGTGCGTGGTGTGAGAAATGCACGTCTTTGGCTTCTGCTGAGCAAGTAAGAGTGGCTGTGTAGTTCCTTGACTGTGAACTATAGTTTCTTCAATGTGGATCATGGCATGATCAATTTAAATCAAGCAACAAAAACTTGCTACATAAATACAGTCTTATGAGAGTCAGAACATTAGCCCCAGATGCTTGGTGTAAATGTGTTGGGTCTCTTATGAAAAATGGTTATAAGAAAAATGGTTTTATGGAAATGAATTGCCGTGCCACAGCTCTGAAGCTGCTGTATGGTGCAAGAGCCCAGCAATCCCCAGTCCTGCTTGGAGCTCGTACAGGTGGTACTGTGGTGAGAGTGCTGGCCCCTGCCACGTCAGCATGCCTGCAGTTGCTGCTGCCAAAGGGGCTGTGTCTGAGTTGGCATAATGATAGGAAAATTCCCTAACAAGTGCTTGTGTAAGCCCTGGAAAATCCTTGGCTTGGGTGTCAGTAATTTAATCTCTTGTTACAAGAGGAATGCAGTGGTTCATGTTCTCAGTTTTCAGCTCTTTCCTACCTGAACAAGTGAATTTGTACTGTTCTAGGTGTGAGAGAGAGAGGTTTTGTTGTTCTCATCTTTGGCATGTGAGTTGTGAACTGATGCTAGCTGAAGGGTAGGCAGGCCGCCAGTAAGGATTATCAATATTTATTTTTATTATTTATTACCTGTGGTTATCAAAGTTGAATGATTCACTGCTATT
>JAGPOW010003447.1:4290557-4311928 GCA_030014935.1 Caiman crocodilus
TTGTGCCCTCACTGTGCTATGGAAGCACATGTTCCTTTCATGATTACCCTGGCTCTCCCTCCCCGCTTCTTTCTGTTTGTTTATTATAGCCACATGTTGTATCCTGTGTAAATTTAAACCCTCAAGCACGTGCACAGTGTTCTTATGTGAGTTGTCAATGTAACTGCTTGTGAGTGATGTTCAGCTGCATACTGAAATGGCTGCAGGATAGGACTTTGTGATGTGATGCTTTCTTCATTGTGCTACGATGCAAAGAAGGGTTTCACTGGGCACTTCAGCCAGCTCACAACTTGGGAGCAGAACCTGACTTTCTGTTACTGGTAGCAAGGAGTGCCCCAACCTTGATTTTTTTTTTTTTTTTTTTCCCAGTTTCCTTCCTTTTCCACCTCCATGGCAGCTGGTGGTTCAATAAGCCCTTGCTGCTGCAGAGCTTAATGCATCTATTTTATTCTGTCCCTTCTTTGGGCTCTGTGAAAGGAGATGGGCAGCAGAGCTAAGGGGATATTCTCCATCACTTGTGGAGTCTTGTACCCCTGCAGGCTTCAAGGAGCAAGCTAAGCTAAGAAAAGCCAGGAGCAAAGAAGAATCCCTGCCTTGTCGTGTCTGTCTCCTCCCCCTGGAGCAGGGGGAACAGCTCCCGGGGCACGGGGCCAGAAGTCATAGAGGCTTTTGGTTGGGAGCTGAAGGCCAGAGGGCGGTGGGGGGCTGGGTGGAGCTGGGCTAGCCTTGTTGCTCAGCCACAGGCTCTAGCTGGGTCCTGCTGCTGCTGACTGCCTGTCATCTTTGACAGGCAGCTACGGGCAGATATAAATTAATTTTCTAAAATTTTTTAAGGCCTTGCAGGCTGGATAGAATGGGCTGGCAGGCTGTATCTGGCCCGTGGGCCATATTTTGCCCACCCCTGCCATACAGCTTATGTATTTCTGCCTGAAGAGGGGCTGGGTTCAGCCCCTGATTAAACTAATGTACTTTGCAGTATCTCTGCCTTGCAGATTAAACCTGCTGTTGCAAAAAGAACCAGGCCTCCAGTCAGCACCTAACAGACTTGGAATGGGCACTAGGATGAAGCAGTTATCGGTCTTCTGGGCCTCACAGTCAATAAATGAACAGACTCTCCTAGCCAAAGCAGACTGTGGTTTAAATGCCTCATCAAACATGTGAATTGCAACCTTGAGTTTGTCCAGGATGGCCTTGCTGTGGGTGTATGAGAATGTCCAAGTAAAAGTCAAGTCTCTGTGCTGCAGTGTTCTCAGCACATCCAAGAAAAGGAAGTTCTGTTACAAACCCTGAAATTAATTGCTTTCTTGGGGCAGCTACCCTGATTCAGATCCAATAAATTTTACAGCAGAGCCTTGAAATCATTCTGGTACAGTATTTGTAGCCCTTCCCAACAGAGTCCCTGTGGCAGATATATCATTACATTTTCTATCCACTAAAACAGAGTGGCCAGCCTGTGGCATGCATGCAACAAATGGGACAGGCAGCACAGTGGCAGATAGTACAGGAAGAAGAAAACAGAGCAGCAGATCCAGCAGGGAGCACAAGCTGGGGAACTGAAAGCAGAGCAGCAGATCAGGCAGGAAAAGGGATTTGAAGTGGCACTTGAAGAGGGTGTGGGGCTGATTTGTCTAAAAGGTTGCTGTTCCTCCCTCATAAAAATAGATTTCCTGAGAACTAATTCTTTTTAAGTTAGTTTAGGACAGGGGCAGGCAATTATTTTGGACAGAGGGCCACTTAACATAGGAAGCCCTGCCCCTTGACAGTTGCCCCACCCCCTAGTCACCATATTGGGACCGGAAGTCCCATCTCTAACCCCTGACCTTTGCCACCAGAAGTCCCTCCCTTTGCCCCCCAGAAATACTCTTTTTAGGAGTGGGGTTGCCATCTTAGAACCAGAAAAAAACAAATCGTACACTAGAAGTCAAACACCTACTATAACATATTCTAATTTTATTACAAAAAATATTTGTCATGGTTTGTGTTTTTATATTGTATATGGCAGGGATGGCATAATAACCCCAAAATAGTCTCACTCTTTTATATTGTGTGGGGGGCTGTGGGGTGTGTGTGTGTATGGTTGGATATGTGGGGGGGCATAGGGTATGTAGGGGTGTATGCAAGTCAGGGGGGCTGTGGGGATAGGGTGTGGGTATGTGAGGTTTGTGGGTGTAGGGACCCCCAACACTTCCCCACATGGCACACAACCCCTGCTGCTGACAGCAGCAGCAGGCGGGGGGGTTAGGGAGCTCGTGCCTGGCACAGGCACTGGTGTCTGGTGGGGGTGAGGAGCAGAGCCTCCCTGGCTGCCTCTATCGCAGGGGCTCCATGCCACGTGCCTGCAGCTCCTGCAGTCCCACAGGGGAAGCCCCCGCTGGACTCCGCAAGGAAGCCGGGGACAGGGCTCCCTCCACTTTGGGTGGAGTCTGGAGACCTGCGCAGCATGGGGTGGGGGAGGCAGCGGGCTCCACCAGGGCTTTCCCCATTGTGAGTGCAGAAGCTGAGGGTGTGCTGCGGTACAGATAGCAGCAGAAGCAAGCTGGGAGCCAGTGGGGCTGGGCTGGCTCCTGCTATGTTCTGTGATCCTAGCATTGCAGTTGGGAGCCAGGCAGCACGGTGCCATGTGGCTGGGGATGTCCCGGCAGCTGGCTGCTCATGCTTGCAACACCAGAACCGCAGAATGCAGCAGGAGCCACCCTGGCCCTGAAGCTCCCAGCTTGCTCCTGCTGCTGTAGGTCTTGACCCCTGCTCCCGCTCTGCCTGCAGTTCCAGCACCATGCAGTTCCAGCTGCAGGACTGGGACCATGTGACATAACAGGAGCACCATGTGGTTGCCAGCTGGGAACTGTGTAGTGTTGGCTGAGCCTGGCTGGCTGCACCAGAAATCCTCCCCCCCTTTACCCATTCTTACCCAAATTTCCCTGTCTAGTAGAGGGAAATGAGGAGCAACCCCAGGGTCCCAGGCCAGAAGCTTCTGCTAAGGCAGGGGCTTCTGACTAGGGGATAGGGCTGGTGGGCTTTGCTGTTGCTGCTTCTGGCTTCTGCTAGCAGGTTCCCCCTCCATCCTGCTGTTGTCTTCTGTGACAAGCAGCCAGGGGCAGATGACTGCTAATTTTTTAAATCTTTTTAGGAGCCTTGTGGGCTGGATAGAATGGCTAGGCGGGCCAGATCCAGCCCATGAGCCTTATTTTGCCCACCCCTGGTTTAGGAAAGTAAGAGCTTTCCCTAAAGTGATTTGCTTTGTATGTCAAATTTAGGTAAGTTGTTCTCACCACTGGCAACTTGAAAGTAGAGATGTTTCCTGTATTGTTGTCTGCCAAGTGGCCACGTGACTTAAAATATATGTTCGCTGAATTTTGCAGGTTGGTCATCTAAACTTCAGCTTCTGTCTTGTTTGGTAGAAAGTGAGAAATGCTTTTTGGAGTAAAGGTAGAATACTGTGAAAATTCTGTTGCAGAGGTATTGGAAGCTCTTTCAGCACCCAAAGCAGAAGAGCTAGCATACCCATGCCCAGAAGTGTTGGGAAAATGTATGCTGACCACTGGACAACAGTAGGGGAGGGGAGATAGAGGGGAGGATGAGAGGAGTCTTCCCTGCCTTAGCTGTCCTTACTTGGGTGACAAGTGCTACTGCTGTGCCTGCAGCTGTTGGGAGATGGGTAGTGGCATGGGATCCTGAGGACCATTCCATTCATCCCACCCTTGCTCCCTTCTCCAGATGTAGGGCTGAACCTCACATGGCAAAGGCCCCTCCTCTCTGCGGGGGGCAGTGGTGGTATCATTCTACCCTCCTCTCCCTACAGATATGCTATTAGGTATAGGGTTACTGTCATGGTAAAGATTTCTGAGGGGAGCATCTGTACTGGTGCTCCCTCTGTCAGCTTTGGGCTGGTGCCTAGGTTGCAACTGCCCCGCCCTCCCTTCCAGTTATGCTACTGCCCTGTTGTAATAGATATTTTCATTTTGTATCATTCTGTTTTCTCTGGTCTTTATACTTGGTTTGTAACCTTTATGAGGCAATGCCCCACTTCTTCCGCCCCCTCCCCTTTGATTTTTGTATGTGTTCATTACTTAGCATAGGAGGCTCCTGGCTCATGACTGTGGCTCCCAGGTGCTATACATAATAAGAAAATAGGAATGTTTACTTGTGCTTACTCAAACATTTCCTTTCATCATGTAATAAGGTCTACAGATCCTCTGTACCCTGGTGGCAAATGGCATGTCTAGAGCAGACATGGAATTTGGCATCCAGAGTGAAATTTTATCGTGTGATTAAATTTTCCCCCTGCTGGGCTGTACAAGTTTCTGTGGGGGGTTTTTTCTGCAGTGCATAGATGACACACTCTGTCATTTAGGAAGGTAGAATGGGATTTTCCTGGCAATAGTGCCTGTCTCAACTGGAGGGAATGGTGGGATCTAGGTCTGCCCTCATGCTGCAAGAGAGTGAAACAAAAACCCATTGTAAAAATAAATAAATAAATAAAAACATGGATCTGTTTGCTTAAAGGAACATCCCTAGTCAGTGCAGATGAGCTTTTGTAGGTGCTTCTTACACAGCATCCACCACTAGTGTGACCACCAATCCATAATTGGGCAGGACAGTCCCGAAATGGAAACCCCAAGTCCTGGTCCTAGACTGAATGACTGAAGGTCAGCATTTGTCCCAGATCCTCAGTATTATGTTCAGGGATCCAAGTTTTTTGTTTGCTGCAGAAAAACATGGGAAATAGCAGGTTAACCCTTGCAGGTTGGCAGCGTTCCAGACTGCAGGGGTTGCTATGTGCATTTGTGTGCGCATGCGTGTGACCCAGGATACAGCCAGGCACTGTGGAGAGCAGATCCCTGTAGGAAAGTCTATGGGAGGGGGCAGATTGAGGCCCCCATGGTGAAGGAGGGAGTGGGGCAGGGTTGGCAGCTGGGACTGGGGGTGCTGCCCAACCAGGGTGGGCATATGCTGCCTTGGGGCCTGGCCAGTGAGACAATGGGGGTGCTGCTGGCTGGAGAAGGTGATGGGGGGTAGAGCATGGAGCATTGGAGGCCCATGCAAGCTTGGGGAAGAGTTGGATCAGGTGCCTCCAAGCTGGGGCAGCCCACCTAGCTGGCCCTGGAAGGGTGCTACCACTGAAGAGGGAAGGACTGAGACCCCACAGTTCAGTGGTCTCAGTCTGCCCATGGAAGAAGCAGGCAGTCTTTGCTGGGGGGGAAAAAAGGCTTGGGCCCCTCATCGCTTCTGCCTTCAGCAGGTACCTTTGGCCACTGGGAAAATTACATGTATTCAGTGACAGAAAAATAAAACCCACTGTTTCAATTTAGGAGGCATAGAATACAAGCCTGAAGGACTAAACCTTCAGCACATGTACAAGTGTCCCTGTATTTCAGATTGACACAAATGGTGGCCTGTCACATTCAGTATTATCTTTGTAAAATTTCATGTCTTAAATGTAGCATTTCCAGTTCTGAGACCAGGTTTAGGCATTTATCTTTCAAAAACCTTTAGTTTTTTTGGAATTACCACCTCTAGCCCTTCTAATTTCTGAGTACTTGCAGGTCCTATTGAAACCAATGCAAATGGAGTGTCCTCAGCACTTTGTGGGAGGCAATCCAAGTATGGCCCCAGATTTCCTTAATGTAATAACCGTTTTGTAACACACCTTGCAAATTTGCTGCTTGCTGAAACTGAGTAACTTCTGCTTATGGGCAAGTAAATTTTTCATTAGTATTTTCATTATCATCAGCTCTCTTGGTAAAGGGCAACCAGATAGAGTTCGTGCTTGAGCCAGTAAATTTTTATGACAAGTTTTTCAAGACTGCTGTAATTCCAGTAATGCTTCCTTGATCTTTGGTTGGGAAGAGGGATACAGCTTCTGTTATTACTTTCTGTCACTTCTGTTGATCATGATAAGGGCACTAGAGAATTCAGTGGAATGCATTGTATATGCTCCTATAGAACAGCTGATCAAAATTCAAGCAGTGTTTCTGTAGAGACATATTATACTTACAATATATATTTAGTTAAAACATGCAAGAATGGTGCGTACCCAGCAGCAGTAGAAATTAATGAAATATGTTCCTCTTACTGAATTCCTTCTGAATTGTCACCTGCTTGTAGTGGCTATACTCGTTGAGCTATGCAGCAGTTACTGATGCACAACTAGTAACATCAGTAAAATGTCTCTGCTAATAGAGAACATAATGGAAGTACTATTGTTTCTGTTGCCACCAATATAGATGAGGTTTCCAGAAATTTTTGAACAGAACTTTCCTGTAGTGGCAACTCTGCAATGAACTACTACATGAGAATATTACTTTCTGTGACAGGAGCACTTGCTCTTGGGGTGAGGGGAGGGAAGCACTTTTTTGAATTTGGGTGGCTGTACTCTCTTTTTAGCATCTGGTGTTTTTGACAAAAGGTAGAGGACAGATTAAAAAAATCACAGGTTTTGTCTACATCAGGGAAATTTGCTTTGGATACACCTGTATGGCTCAGGTCAAAAAGCCTGAACCTGAATTGATTTGGTCTTTGCAGGTTAGTCTAACCTGGCTAAGCTGAACTGGTTTGCAAGTGTACAGACATCCCCTTTGGACTGAGGAGATGCAGGCACATGCCTGCAGTGGCTCAGACTAGAAGAAGGGGGATGCTAGAGCAGCCCTTCCTTCCCTTCTTTTTCAAAGTGCTGAGCTGAGGGGGGGGGTGTGGCCAGGCCCCAGCAAGATGCTCTAATTAGGTAGGCTTCCCCACCTCACCCCCCCGGCTGCTCCTGACCAGCAAGGGAGACAGAAGGGAGTTGATAACATAGTGCTTAGCACTCCATCACCCCCATCAAGAAAACAAAAGCCTCTCTCATTAGTTCAAACTCTTATTAAACAACTTTTTCCAAGGAAGGAACAGAGGGACATTATAGATGACCTGTTGATTAGCTCCAAAAAGCCCTAAATGGACACTGTCCTGATTGCCTTGCACAGACATCTCTTAGCATTAGCCAGCATACCACATGCTGGCTACAGTCTGCTGTGGGAGAGCAGAGGGGGGAATCCCAGCTTGAGCAGGGAGGGGAGTGGGGGGAGAGCAAAGCCTGGCAGATGCTACTGTGCCTCCAGTTTCTGCTGGAGCTCCAGCCAGGGAGCAGAGAACCCTGCCCCCAGGGCTGCAAAGCATCTCGGATGCTGGGGGACTCTGGTTTAACTTAAACCGGGAAGGAGTCTGGGACAGACTTTGGATTAACCAGTTTGACCTAAATCAGTTAAGTCTTATATTACATTTAACCAGGTTTATCTCAAATTGGTTTCAACCATTTTCAAACTGGTTTATGTGCACTGAATATCTGTTCTGTTACAGGTCTGAACCAGTTTCTGATCACTTAAACCAGTTTGTGTAATATCTGTCCCTAGCCTATAGGCACAAAGTCTATACAGGCACTTTGCAGGCAATTATAAATCTGCAATTGATATTGCTACAAAAGTGCAAATTTTATTCATACAGAGAAGGGCCAAAGGCTTTATTGTTTTCTTCTCAAACAGAAGTATCTTTTGCAATCTTTTCTGTTGCTTACAAACATGCCTGCATGATTTGCATTTTAAAAATGTCTTGGCCCATCTGAATCTTTCTATCTGTCAACAAGATGGCAAAATGCAGACTTCTCTGTAGGAGTATCAACCATTATGCTTAATATCTTATTCTTCTTGCCTAACTATAGCTTATGCAAAGTGTTAATTGTTGCGCAGCATTGCAGTATTCCAGGCAGACATGATCTTGTAGGCTTTAGAAGGGCTTTATTTTGATTTGACTTGCATGTACTGATAAGATTGGTGTCCTATTTTTAGTGTGGTATGAGTTGTCTCGGTCATTGCTTTGATGAATTTCATACTTTTTAATTCCAGATTTACAGATAACATTTTGTGGATAAATTTATTTTTCTGTGTGCTTTTTTGTTGTGTTTTCTGTAACAGACGTTTGTTTTCTATCCTGTAAATAGCAACTGCTGTAAAATGATTGGCGGGGGGGTGGGAGGGGAGAGGGTGGTGAGGCATTGTATTAGTCTTAGTCAGAGTTTGTAACTGGCAGATGAATGTTACTTGCTAAAATTATATAAGTGACCTCCAAGATATAGATGGCAGTTGGCCACAGCAGTGCCATTCTCAATGTCCAGCTGAGAAACTAGTGGGTTGCAGCAGGATTGTGTTAATACCCTATATCAGTTGAGAAATGGAGGTGGTGTTGGCTTGGGATACTGTTTCTCCCCCGCAAAAACCAAGCACTCTTCTATTGCTGTTCAATTTACGGCTGCATTATGGGTTTTATGTTGAAGCAATGGTTCTAGGCCTTTTCAGTCTTGAGGCATCCTTCAGATAAAAATGCTAGCTCTTTTGTTTTCGCATTTTTTTTTTTTTTTTTTTTTTATTATGAAAAAACAGAGCAATTTTTCATTTGCAAAAAATTCAGGAAGACTACACTAGGTTGACATGATTTTAACACTGTAGATTCCCGTTTGAAATATCTGGGTTTATTTTGTGATTCGTGTAGGTGTTTGCACTCCTCATAGTCTAATATTGTTCAGTACTCTTAAGAGTCTCAAGGCACCCCATGATGCTGCATCACCCTGATTTGAAAATCACTGTTTTGGAGTCTAAACTGATCCCATTTGAACTGATGCCAAAAGTTTGCAAGCTCTTGTCAGCATCACTGTCTCTGGGCAAAATAAAGTCTTGTGCCTCCACTTACCTCTCAAGCACTGAACTATGCACAGTCACTTTGGAATTCTTAAAAGCAGTAATAAAGGGCTAACTCTGAGAGAGGGATGAAACTCAGTCCCATCTTCTTAACAAGTGCAGACATTGTCCCATTTAGTGTCAGGTAAACTGAAAACAATTCAAGGCAAGTATGTCTTTGCTCAATGCATCATCAGCCCATAGAAGTCACTACAAACAGCTTGAGATGAAGAAAGCTGCAGGATTCAACTGGACTTGGATGTCTTGGGGGTTTTACATGCAACAGTAATGGCAGTTAAGCCTCATGTTTTAGGCTGAGGACAAAAGCTGCATGTAAACATGTTTGAGTGATCAGGAACTGGTTTAAACCTATAACAGAACAGATATTCAGTGCTCTTAAGCCACTTTCAGCCACAACATGGCTGAAACATTTTAAATAAACCTGGATAGATGTAATACCAGGCTTACTGATTTAAGTCAAACCAGTTTATGGAACTTCTGCCCCAGATCCCCTCCCAATTCAACTTAACTTACAGTCCTCCAGCATCCTAGGATGCTGTGCAGCCCTGGGCTATGCTTTCTGCTCCGGCAGGGCAGGGCACCCCGGCCCCAACTGTAAGGGGGGTGCTCTTTCATCTCCCACAGCCAGGAGCTTGTTGGATTTCCTTGCCCTGCCCCCTCCTTGGCCAAGGTCATTAGCTTAGCTCCCAGCTGGGGTTCAGAGAGTAAAGCTCCCACTGCAGGCTTCCTCCCCATGATGGACCAGCCCAGCTGGGGATCTGGAGCTGAGCAGAGGGTTTTTGTCCCCTTATGCCCTGCTTAGCCAGCCTGCAGCTGGGGAGGGGGTGTGGCTGGGTGATCACCCTGGCACCCAGCTTAGGCAGCAAGAGTAAAGACCCCTGTGCCAGGCATGGCCCAGCTGGGGGTCTGAAATGGGGGGAAGGAGAGGCTGTTTTCCCCACCGGTTCCCTCCTTGGCTGGCCAGCTGGCTGGGGAGGGAGTGTGGCCAGGTGATTGTCCTGGCTCAGGTCGGGGGAGTAAAACCCCTCACTTTGGGCTCTCCCTACCCTGTACCACGCACAACCCAGCTGAGGGTGGGGAGGCTGTTTTCCCCCCCCACCACACTTCTTCCTCAGTGGGGTGATCACCTTGGCTCAGGTGGGGGGGAGTAAAGCCACCACTGGGCTTTCCTGTAGCTGGGAGCCAGGGCAGTCACCTGGCCATGCCCCTCCCAGGCTGGTGGCCTGGCTGGGGGGGGGGAAGGCCCCCCCACCTGGCTCTGGCCCCCAGGTGGGCTGTGCCTGGGATGGGTGGGGGTAGCCTACAGTGGGGGCTGTTTTTCCCCTCATTTCCTCAGCTGGCTTGCTGGCAGAGGATGGGGCATGGCCAGTGATTGCCCTGGTTCCTAGCTGCAGGGAAGCCCACAGTAGGACCTTTACTCACCCCACCCAAGCTGGGAGCTGGGGTGATCACCTGTTCATGCCCCCTCTTTGGCTAGCAGGCCAACTGAGGAGTGAGGGGTGGAGTGGGGAAAGGCCTCCACTGCCAGCTGCGGAGTACAGGGAGAAGCAGCCCCTTGTCTGCCCTGTGGCCGGTGCTCCTTGCTGCAGCCCATGCAGAGCTGTCCTGAGCAGGTACAGGCAGCCCCATGTGGGCTGTGAGTGGCTGCAGCGCAGAGCCCCAGCCACAGGGTAGGCAAGGGGTCACTTTTCCCCTGCACTAAGCACCAGCTTCTAACACAGCCCCTGTGCCAGCTGTGGTCTTCCCCATCAGGGTTACACTGCGGCGGCAACAGCTGTGCTGCCCCCCCCCTCCCCCCCCCCGGATGCTTGTCATGCTGGGTAGCATTTGCTGCTGCCCACCTGGAGCTTGTGCTGTGGTACGCTGCAGTGAGGCTGCTACTGTCTCCTCTGGACTACCCAGCACATGAGCTCTGGGTGGGCAGCAGCAGCAAACACTGCTGGGCGTGGCGAGCGTGGGGGCTGCAGCTGCTGTGTTGCAAGCACAACAGGTGAGCCCAGAGCTGGCCCAGGGCCCAGGCTGGCTGTGGGGGCAGGTTACAAGCTGGTGCTGAGGGCGGGGGGTGGGGGGCGGCTGGACTCACCTATGGCCAGCACCCTGCACTGCAGCCACTTGCACCCACCTGGGACTGCCTGTGTCTGCTCAGGACAGCCCCATGCAGGCTGTGAGTAGCTGTGAGTAGCTGCAAGCAGGAAGCGCTGGCCATGGGATGGGAGAGGAGCCGCTTTTCCCCGTGATCTGCACCAGCTCCTTCCCTGCTGGCGAGCACGCATCAAGTGTTTCTGGCTCCTGGAGACCTGGATCTAACGAAACAGTGCTGTGGAACAGGAAATTTGGATTTCTAGACAAAACATGCATGTTAAATCATCTAGTTCAACTTGTAGTAAATAATTTTTATGTATGGAGTAAGAAAAAGTCTAAGATCTTCATCTTGCAAAGACCTATGCATGTGCTTTACTCTAAGCACGTTATTAGTTCTGTTAAACTAGTTAGTGGGTTTAAGGGGGGTGTTACACGTTACAATTAGCACATTCTAACTAAGGAATTTTAGTGTTGTGAGCAGCTGCACGTTAAGGATTAATACCCTTCGTAACATGCACTGCACTGACCTGCCCCTACAGGGCTGGCAAGCTGAGGCGTGGCTAGGGGTTGTAATTTTGTTCCATGCCTTCCCTTCTCGCTAGCTGTCTAGGGCAGTTTTAGGCTCCAGAATTGGGGTCCTCCTAGTCCCCTTCCCCCCTGGATCAAGGTCTTAGGCCCTCTCCCATCATCTGGATCTGGGCCCCTCAAGCTTCCCTCTGCCCCAGGTTGAGGTCCTGCTAGTCCTCCCTCTGGCCTGATCAGGATCCTTCAAGTCCCCCCCACCTGCTCCTTAGCCCCACAAGACTCACTCACCCCCATGTTCCTTGGGGAACCCCATCTCTCTTCCTACACTGGTGCCCTGCTTACTTGTGCTGCTGGCACTGACCTGGCTGCAGCCAGGGAAGGGAATCCTGCCCACCTGATGCTACTGCCATTGCCCTCCAGGCTGAGCCCATCCCCTGGAGGCTGCTGCAGGTGAGTGGGGCACCCCAGAGAATAGGTGAGTGGCTTCTAACCTGGGTGAAGGGGGAGAGCTGGTGGGGCTGCAGTCTGGGTTGGGGGACCCTGCCAACTCTTTCCTTCCACCCAGACTGGGGCCTTGGGAAGAGCAGGAAGACAGGAGGAAAAGGAACCTGTGGAGCATGGAAAGGAAAGAGAGGGGGTTCTTCCTTCTGTGACTCCCCTGTTTCTTGCTCTCCGTGCTGTCACTCTGAGCGGGGTAGAGCATTCACTGGGAGTGGTGTCTTCTGAGATGCTGGGGGATTATTCCCAACTAGAATTAGACCTATGGAACAGTCTCAGAGGATGACTGCAACATGAGCTCCCTAGCCCCTTCAGGTGAGGATTATCTTCAGAAGAGAGACTCTCTCTGAGACCAACAGAGAATACTTAGCTCATCTTTTCCTGCTTAACCTGTGGACACTCCTATTTTTAAGAGCCTTTAACATGTGTAACCACACACTAATATGAGTGAAGCGCAGGAATAAGTCCTTGCAAGATCATGGCCCAAATTTTTGCTATCTAATGGTGTGAACTATCCTCTGTCCAGGTACAATATTGAATTTTTCTGTGTCCACTTGTATCATGCTGTTAGTGCCCTACTCAACTGAAAATTGTGATGTGGTAGATGCTGAAACTGTAAAGAATTTGTACTAAAATGAAATTTCTTTTGTTTATTTTCTTTCTATTTCAGATTGATGCAATGTCTCACTGCATTTGTTTGTTATCCATTGCTGCTAAGTTCAGTTTGCTGGTTTTTCTGCTTTCTGCAGTGTTTTTGTGTTCAAGCTTAAGTGACAGAAATCCAGTAAGTATCTATTAATTTAACAGTGAAAGGTGGTTACAAAAGATCATTTAAGTCATTTGAATTGTTGGATACCAGTGGGATGAAAATAGCCTTACGTATTCTCATGAATTAGATGTATGACATACATGATAGGGCATCACCTCTCAACTTTGCAGTGTTACATCACTTTTAAATATTTTATGGTAAGTTTTGTGACAACCTTGCCTCTTAACACCTGGTAAAGTAATTTCTACATCACCTCATACTAAATGGTAAAGAGAAGGATGTGGAATAGGCAATAGGATCTGGGCTACCCTCACATTTTGCCCTGTGCACCATTTAAAAAAATAATTTAAACAGTAGAAAACTAAACTTCAGACCCCTTTTGACAAGTGCCAAAACTAAATATGTGGTCTAGAACTGAAGAGAGGCGATAGGAGTAAAGACTCTTAAATTATATTTTCAGTTGTGCCTCTGATCCCTGTGTAACTATGAGCAAGTGATTTAGTCTCACATTTTCAAAAGCAACATCTACTTTAGAGCCCTTGCTTTTTTTGTGGAAGATACTGCGAGCCTTATTTTCAGACTTCAGTTGAAGTGGATGGATCCTATGTGTACTTGGTGCTTCCGGATGTATGTAAATTTAAGTGACCATGTCACATCTGTACAGTTGCATCTGTCCTCCAGGATTGGTGTTAGACTTTAATTTAAAATCAATGTTTGTAAAAGAGCTTTTTGAGATTCTTGGATGAAAGATACTGTAGAAATTATTTTTTTTTACTTACTGCTATATACTCAAGGCCATAGTGAAATAAGGCCCTGGCTCTTCAAATCCTGTGATGGCATTATAATCTCAGTTTTGACTTGCAGAAAAAATGTCTGATCCTTTTGGACAGCTTGAAGATGAGACTTGAGTGTAACACAGGCAAGACATCACTGTATGAGTTTGCAGATGGCCTGACCCATTAAGTCAGAAAGGGGTGAATGGCTCTTACATTTTAATGGACTATTCAGCTCTAAAATTTAGTGTCCTGAGGTTCCATGACACCAACCCAATAAAAGACTGGAAAAGGGAATCAGTGGCATCAGCTCATTATAGCTCTGCAGCAGAGTCCTCTGCACTTTTGGGTCTGAGGGAGCAACTGTTTTTCTGAAATGGATTTGTAGGTACTTTCCACTCTAAACCCAGTTTAATGCAGTGTTTTGTTTTAAATCCCAAACCACGGCTTATAGTTTCATAGTTTCTAGGGTTATAAGGGACCTGAGCAGATCATCAAGTCTGACACCCTGCCTTAGGCAGGAAAGGAGTGCTGGGATCATCATACACCAGCCAGATATCTATCCAACCTCCTCTTGAAGACCCCCAAGGTAGGGGAGAGGACCACCTCCTTTGGGAGCCCATTCGAGAACCTGGCAGCCCTAACCATAAAGTAATGCCCCCTGATTTCAAGCCTGAACCTGCTCTCAATCAATTTGTGGCCATTACTCCTTGTTGTTCCAGGTGGTGCCCAGGGGAACAGACCCTCACCTATTTTCCTCTGGTCCCTTCTGGTGAGTTTATAGACGGCCTCCAGATCCCCTCTGTCTTATCTTGTGGTGGCTGAATAGATTCAGGCCCTTTAGTCTGTCTTTGTAGGGCCTGGCCTGCTGCCCCGTGACCATGCGCGTGGACCCTCTCAAGGTTAGCCACATCCCCCTTGAAGTGCGGTGCCCAGAACTGGACACAGTACTCCAACTGCGGCCTGACCAGCACTTCTGTTTAGCTTAAAAGAAACTTCCACCTCTCTTTGTAGAATCTGGGTTTTTTTTTGTTTTTTGGTTTTTTTACTGTTTTTGATTATCTAAACAAAACAAACTAGTCCCCAGTTAATGATGCAGTTTGTCATTATATCATTGATGTAAACAAAGTACTGCTTGTGCGCTTTTGCACATTTTTGTTATCGCATCAAACGTTAATGGTATCTAACCTGCTAATGAAAATGGGGTAAATGTAAAGTGATCGTGGGCCAAGAGCTGAATAAAATGTTTAAGGGAACTAGGGCTTGTACTGGCCCCCTTTTAGACTGCAGTGCTTGTACTGAAGAGACAATCTCTCAATACATCAGCTATCTCCATTATGTGTTTTAACAGAAAGTAAATTTACCAGTGTGCCTCTTAATTTTATATGGTCCTATTTAGTGCCTTTTGGGTAATAATGTAACAATGTAAACAAGCTAAGTGATAACTGCTCTGGGTCATTTGTATTAGTTTTATTGAATCTTGGCTTAGAAAATGTTAATGATTATTTTCATCTTTACAAATTGGCTTTCTATGTCTTGTTATTAAGCTTTAACCATTTATCATGACTTACAGGTTTCCCTCAATTTATGTGGGTTCTGTATATGTGAATTTGCTTTTATGCAGTGACCCTTTATACCCAAAACTTGTTATGTGAGGTAAATTCACTCTTATGCAATTGGCATAAGTGCCCCACCCCAAGCAGGTAAGTCTGCGTGGGGAGTGGAAAGGGCTGAGGGGCTGTGGCCCCACTCACCCGAGCCCCTGCTGCAGCTGCTCTGGGAGCGGCTAATGCCAGCTGCCTGCAGCCGCTGGGCTGTGTCATGCCCCAGACCCCCTGGGGCTCCACTTGTCCCTGTTCACCCCAGCTCCTGGGTTGTGCCGTTCTGTGATGCAGGCAGGTGGTATTGGCTGCTCCTGGGTCTGCTGCAGCAGGAGCTGGGGTGAATAGGGACAAGCAGAGTCCTGGGTTGTTCGGGACACAGTGTAGCCCAGTGGCTATGGGCAACTGGTGTTGGCTGCTCCCTCCCAGAGCAGCTGTAGCAAGGGCTGGGCTGAGTGGGGAGAAGTGGAGGCCTGGGGCTGCAGCAGGGAGCAAAGTGGAGGGAGCTGTAAGTGGATGCTGGGTGGGTGGGGCACAGCTCTTGCTGGTACATGCACCCTAGAAGGGCTGTGGGGCTGCACTGGGCTCCTCCCAGGGAGCGCATGTCCCCGGGTCTGTATACAGGACAAGAGTAGGCTGCTACTGTGGGCTAGGGCAGGCAGTGGCACCAGGCTATTCCTGGTGCTTGGTGACGGTGCTGGAAGGGCAGGTTGGGAGGGGCTACGCTGAATTTTGGGGTGGCAGCAGCCCCCCCCCCACAGCACTGCCATCTGCCCTGAGCACTGGGAAGAGCCTGGTGGTGCTGCCGGCCCCAGCTTGCAGCAGCAGCCTGTTCTCATCCTGTCTGCAGATCTGGGGGCATGTGGCCCCTGGGAAGAGCCTGGTGCAGTCCCTCAGCCTGCAGCCCTCCTGGGATGTGTGTAGCAGTAGCAAGAGCTGCATCCTCCCCATCCCGTGCCCCACACCCACTGACAGTTCCCTCTGCTTTGCTCCCTACTGCAGCTCCTCTGGGAGTGGCTGACAGGCTGCAACCCACCCCACCCATCCCTCCCTAGTCCCAGCTTGACTCCCTCCCTCTCTCACTGCCGTGGGAA
Source organism: Caiman crocodilus (assembly GCA_030014935.1). Taxonomy (NCBI): domain Eukaryota; kingdom Metazoa; phylum Chordata; order Crocodylia; family Alligatoridae; genus Caiman; species Caiman crocodilus. The sequence goes on from JAGPOW010003447.1 coordinate 4,306,623, forward strand.
TATACCCCTATTTCTTACATTATAAACTGGGTTTCCTTTATGCAGATTCGATTTATGCGCAGTTTTCCAGGAATACGTGTACCTCATAAATCGACGGAAACCTGTAATTTCAATCCTCCTAATGCACAAAGTAGAAGTAGGAGTTCAGCTCTGTGCCCCCTTGTACTTTTAAAATGTCTCCATTTGACATTTCAAATAAAAATATCACATAGTTTGTTAACTATTTAAATATTACCAACATCTTTTCTTAACTGAACACACTTCTTTTAGCACAATAGCCTAACATTTCCCATGCTCAGAAACGATTCTATAAACTAGAATGAGTATTGGTGTGCAAGATATCCTGATTCTGGTGGTAAATGTGGACATTGTGTCCACTGATATTGACAGGAGAGATGAATGCAGAATGTGGTCAGAGTTTTCTGCTAACGACTTAATTGGCTTTCTTGGCCTTAGAAATATTGTAAGGATTAATATTACAAAATTGCATGTTTCGAGAAATAAACTCTAGTAGACAGGGTTTAGGAAATTTTTTTTCTTTGCGGACTGATTAGCCTAGTTTGTCCGCCAATTAGTTTCTTGAACCTTCTTTGTAAGTATCTGGAACTCTTAGCCATAAGAAACAAGATTCTGATACTGGTGGACCAGCGGCAGGTCCAGTCAGGTAGTTCCTGTGTTCTTTTAGAGTGTAAGATAAGGAAAACTTTTTGAGGCACAGCTAATTAAGTCTCATAATTTCCTGATGTAAGATGACTACCTATAGCAATCTTGATTTTTCTTTGTCTGGTATAATTTTAAGCAACGGACATAACAGGGGTTTTACCAGTTCCCTCAGGAGACCCATTAGCTAATTATTAGATCTCATTGGTAGGTTACCTGCTTTCCATCCTCATTTTTTTTCTTTGTTTAATTTCATCCCATTGATTTTTACCTGTTCCTCTGCCTCTTGCATATTTACACACTTCAAATACATATAGATGATAGTCTAATCCCAACTTCTTTGTTTAATCAAGATATAACTGTTTACTTTTTTTAATAGAATACAAATAGTAGGTATAGAAGCGTAGGTAAATTACGCAGAAAGGGTAGGAGCTATTAAAACCATTAACGTCTGCATTGTTACTGAAGAGCCATTCTTTTTGTCATCATTAATTTTATTTTAACTGATTCTTGCTTCAGAGTAATATGAATACACGTGCCCTTACCCCTCTTTCAAATGAACATTTTTACAATTTGCAAATCAAACACTCAAAAGATAAGAATTCAACACAACCCAAATTAATTATAGTGTGTCCTAACTTCTCAGTGCTTGACTTTTGAAATCTTACTGTTCTTCTAGTTAATTACACAAAATGGTTGTTATTTTTAAAAAGCAAAGTGAAAAAACATAGGCCAGTAATGGAGTTGAAGACTTTAGATCTACCACACAGGCTTCTGCCACTGGAGCTAACAGAGGAACTGATAGCAATAGTAGGTTGTTGTGCTCTTTATATGGACCCAGCATCGGAGGGGGATGGGAAACTTCCTGGGTTCCATTCTCCTTAAACAGCCAGTCTCGGTCTCCACTACGTGGCTTCCAGTCTCTCCACCCAGGCTGCTTGTGCCACCGTCATGAGCTACTGGTGCCTCCTGAGTCTGGAGGGGAACCAGATTGTCGACAGGGGGGCCCAGTGGCTGATTGGGGCAGGCGTGGGTCCCCCAGCGGTTGATTGCTGAGCCTGGAACCACCAGTGACGAAACTGGTGAAACCAGAAGTGCACTTCCACTGGCACTTCCGGTTTTGCAGTTGGCACTTCCAGGGGTTGTACTGCCAATCTCAGGGGATGCACGTGCACCCATGTGTGCCCCGTACGTGTCACCGATGCCCACTGTACTCCTTTGTGACATTTTTCCAGGGCTGGCTCTTGCCTCCTTTGCATTTGGATCAGGCAGCTCTCTTCACACTTCAGCTGAAGGGCTGGTGGGTTCTTCATGACATCAAGGGAGACATTCCCTGCTTTTTGTTTTGTCATGCAAGAACCAAGTCCTGGCTTGCAGTCATCCAGACCAAGTCCTCCTCAGTCAGACAGGCACCTATATGCAATGTTTGGTGTTTTAAGTCTCAAAACTTCTACAGGTTTCTGATGAACATGTGAGCTGCATTTTATTTATTTATTTATTTTTTTAGAGCTTGGAATTTAACCGTAAGTGGACTGATGGTTTTCACCAGCAGTCAAACGCATGTCCCTGATGCAGGCTATCTTTACGAACATCCAGATCTGTGCTTCGAAGTATGGGGATGCCATAACTTATAAAGAAAAGATTGCAGGAATGCTTTAATGCAGGGAAGCCACTATACTTTCCCCTGACCCTATTCTTGGGATTGCCTGAACTATTTCAGCAAACTGTCTCTCTTCATTCTGTTCCCCCTCCCCTTCCCTCTTCCAGTCACCTCTCCTCCCTGCAAAAGCAAACAAACAAACAAACAGGTCAGCCTGAGGCAGAGAACTGGTATGGGCAATTTCAGTCTGTTAATATTTGGCAAAGTTTTAGGCGACTTAAAACTGGTCTTTTAAAATGGGAGGTGCTTGGCAACTGTGATAATGGGTAGGGCTGGTAACACCACCTTATCAAGCAGATTTGGCTCTGTGAAATTCTTCTTTAAAGCTTGTAGCATTCGTTGGAATAAGAAATAAACTGTGTTGCTTTGTTCAGCATAAATGTCCCAATAGTTATGCATGTTTAACCTTTTCTCTAATTTAAATCTAAATTTAACCACATGGAAAGAATATCAGATGTAAAAAAAAAAAAAAAAAAAAAAAATCTGCTGGTGAGGGGAAAATTTTGTAACCCAAAGACTGTATTTTCATTTGGTACTAAATTACCCAGAAGCAATTACTAATGAGCTATCTCTCTTGTACCCAAAAGGAGTTTGCCCTTACAAAAACAGAAGAGAGTGATTTAAAAGAAGAGAATGGGAAAGAGTCAGTAACTGAGGATGATGCTGATGCTGAAGACTTAGAAGTGTTTTATCCAACAAATTGGTGGCAAACAGTCCATCCAGGTAATGCTGCTGGCTAATTATAATGCACCTGTGAAACCACATCTTGCCCCTCTGACAAAAATGTCATAGAAACTAAAAAATTCCATAAAATCCAACTTCATTTTTGAGTTTCAAAGAGGTCTCTTGCAGACAACCCCAGTTAAGGTAAGAAGATCACTATAAAATCAGTTTTCAATGGGAACTGCTGCTGAAGCATTTCCGGTTCATTGAAACAAACTTAACAGACTGTCAGTTAAGTAGGTAAGTGGTAATGTGCCTACATCACTCATTCAGGAGCCCTTTCTTGTTTGCGCACTTGTCAAGAGACAGATTTTATAACATTCATTGGCACGTACTGTTCTGGTATGCTGTGCTCTTTTGTGGCTTGTTTAAATATTGCTTGGTGGTAAACTTGTCATTAAGAGTTGTAATGTAACCTTGCACAGTTTTTGAAGAGTTTCTAATCCTTTTGTAGTTGAAGTTCATTTTGAGACTTCAATCTGAAACTTCTGTTTTAGGAAAAAAAGTGTATCTTGCTTAATTTTGGCATGAATCTGATCTTGAGTGAGGTTTTAAAAAAGTTTCTTCCTGAATTTTCCATAAAACTCATCTGAATCTTCCGGGATGCTGGAGTTGTCATATTATAAGAGTCTGAGTCATTTTACACACACAGGAGTGATTTCACAGCTAGCAAATCTACAATAACAACCACTGGATTTCCACAGAATAAAAAGAATTTTGAAAATATAAATTAGCCTATTTTTATGCTGGATGCCATTTGTGGCTGTGAGCTGGTGTGCACCTGCATCCCACTGCCATGCTGAAATTCCGCTGACCTCTGTCTCATCCTCCCATTCATCTGCCATGCCTTGATGGTAAAATTTATATTTGAGAGGCTGGATGATTCTTTCAGTGAAGTTAAGTCTGACTGGGTAATTGGTCTTCTGTAGGGGTACACCTCCCCTACACCCTGTCCCTTTCCTCTTAGGTTGATGGTAGATGCTCCCTGATGATTTGGAATGGGAGATGCCTAGTAAAGTCCCTTCTTGGATTCTGCTGAGTTCTTTAACCCACAGCTCCTTGGCCTCCTCTTCCTCTGGCTGAATCTTTCCTTGGGTTGGATACCAGGTTGTCCCTGTGAATGCCTTCATTCCTCTTTCATTCTCTCTGTCATTGTCTCTGTGCCTGCCTTTGTGGGATTCAGTTTCTGTAATTATCCCTGGATCAACTTAACTCTTTCCTGTCTCTTCCCGGCCTTACTTCAGGCCTTACAGACTTAATTGCTTTGAAGACCCCAGGTGCAGGATATTGAGTCCTGCTTAACCATAAATCAAACCTTTTGTGGAATCCTTCTGTCCAGCTGTCTTTGTTTACACAAGGAAAGTAAATCAAAGGGGAATTTCTTATTCCCAGCCTCCAGTTCTTCGAATTCCGTCGCAAAAAAATGATCACTCTTGTTTCTTCCCAGTTCTGATGGCTTAGTTAAGCTGTCACTATCCAGTTTATACCCTGCTCTCTTTCTCCTTGGCATGCTGTGTAAATTCCTTCTTTGCCCTGGCCAACTCAATTTCCCTCTAGACCCCTGCTTCTCTTGGTGGGTTCATATTTTCCCTCTACCTGGTGAGTCTCTGCCTGCCATCTTACAGGGATATCTCCCACCTAGTTCTGTCTCTAGGGATTTCCTCACACTACCCCACCTTCTGCTTTTACTTATTTTTCTGGGAAGGCATGGGTGATCCTTGCTTGTGGCTTGTCTGGGTCCTGACGACTTATGACAGTCCAGCTGGCTGGGATCTCTTCTTAAATCTTCACAGTTTCCAGTCTCACTGGTTGGTTCCTGCTTTGGAGGACACTGAACACCAAGCCTTTCTTTGGCGTACTCTTTTAAACTGCCCGGTTCTCTCTCCAGGGCAGTTGGTGCAGGCTCCCTGGGGTACATATTCTCATGACCCCAGGGCCTGCCCGTTTCCCAGGGTTTCCCTGGACCCTCTTCCCCAGCACACGGGGGGAATGTGCTGCTCACCCAGACCCATCCCTGTAAATTTCATGCTGGCACTGCCAGCTTTGTGGGAGAATAGCAGGGGGTTGGCCCTGGCCCTGGCCTTGGCCCTAGCCCTTGCTACAGTGGCCTGTTGTGATTGTGGCTATGGCAGGAATCTCTACTCTAGCACATTTAGGGTGTTAAGTGTTTGGGGTTTTGGGGCAGACAAGGTTCCTTGGGTGAATTTGATATCTTTTATTAGACCAACCCAACTAGTTGGAGAATAGTTATTAAGCAAGCTTT
>JAGPOW010003447.1:4312028-4333332 GCA_030014935.1 Caiman crocodilus
GAGTTCAAAAACCCTTTGTCAGGCTAAGGAAGTTTCAGCAGTCAGCGTGTGCTCTTCCTGGATGGAATGAAAAGTAAAGAAGCCAGGGCCTGGGCTGGGGAGTCAGTTGCCAGGCAGATTTATAATGCATCAAAAATCCAGTGTCTATGTTTAGTCCATGATCTCTAGTATCCAGGAGGTTGATGAAATGGAGCTCATAGGCTCATCTCTGGGAAGTGTTGTGTAGGTTTCCTTTGAGGATCAGGACTGAGAGATTGGAAAGAGAGTGGTTTTCTTGTGAGAGATGTGCCCCCAGCAGTATTTGGGTATTTCTGTCTTCGGTAGATTTCTGGTGTGCAGTTGTTGTTTGGTCTCTCCTACGTATTTTCCCTCAGGGCATTTGGTGCACTGGATGAGGTATATCACATTTCTGGAGGTGCAGCTGTAAAATCCTGGGATGCTGATGGCTCTGTTGTGGGGTGTAGTAATAGTGGGGGTGGTGGAGATGTGCTGGCAGGTTTTTCATTTCTTGTCCTGGCACGGTCTGGATCCTTTTGGTGTGTTCTTGGGCTTGAGGAAGTTTGCTTCTGGTGATGAGGTTGGCGAGGTTTGGTGCTTGTTTGAAGGCTAGGATGGGTGGCTCTGGGAAGATCGTTTTAAGAATAGGGTCTCTTTCTAGTATGGGTTGTAATTGTTTGAGGATTTTCTGTACAAGTTCAAGGGAGGGGTGATGTGTCATAATCAGTGGTGTGCAATTTGTGGGGAGTTTTCTTCTGTACTGCAGCAGTTCTTCACATGGTATCCGGGTGGCTCTTTCAAACATGCAATCTATCTCTCTCTGAACGAGTGTCCTTGTTGGGTGAAAGCCTTTTTAAGATTGGTGAGGTGGCAATCCCGGGTGCTCTTCAGTGCAAATGCGGTGGTATCTGAGGGCTTGGCTGTATATCACAGCTTTTTTTGGTGTGTTTAGGGTGATTGTCGCTTCTGTGCAGATATGTATGTTGGTCTGTGGGTTTCTTGTATATCGTGGTTTGTATTTTACCCTTCTGGGTACTGATCATTGTGTCTAAAAAGATGTTGGTGCTGGAGTATTCTAAAGAAAGTCGGATGGAGGAATGGTGATTGTTGAATTTCTGATGGAACTCAATCAGATTGTAGGTTTTCAGTCCAAATGATGATGTAATTGATGCGTCTTAAGTATAGCAAGGGTTTGATGGTGCAAATCTTGAGGAAGTCTTCTTCCAGGTGGCTCATAAAAAGGTTGGCATAGTGTGTGGCCATTTTAGTGCCTATAGCTGTTCCCATCATCTGAAGGAAGTGTTGATTATTAAAAGTGAAATTGTTCCGTGTGAGGATGAAGTGTATGTCACGAATTGCCTCCTTTAATCGCAAGGGGATCCACGAAGCGACTCGCTTCTTAACCGCAGGGAGCTTTGCAAGTTCTGGGTAGTTAACTGCTGGACAGGTTTATCCCAACCTGTTCCAGTTTATAAGGGCCCAGCTATGCGGTGGAGTAAAGAAGATGAGGGTACTTACAAAATGTAGTTTTATTTTCTTCTCAACATCAACAATGTAGTATAACGGGTTTTCCCACTCTGGACTCGGCCCAATTCTGAATTGAATTGAGCTTGATCACGAGTTGAAGGAACCGGCTCCTCGTAGCCTCTAACCGTAAGGCGTCGGAGGAGAGCTCTGAGTTTTCTGAGCTCCAGGGATGGGTTTTATAGTAGGGCGGTACGTGCTTAGCCAATTAGGTACCGTGATCCATTTCATTTCCTAATATGGTGCGGACAGGGGCCATGAGCATATTTGACTGACATGGGCTATGAGCAGGTTTGATTGACAGTGTATAAGGTCAGTAATATCTCTGGGCCTGTATTCTGAGTTGTAATATTGTTCCTGTAGATATGTAAGGCAGGCTTGGATGCCATCCTGGTGTGGGATGTTGGTATATAGGCTGATAACATCCATGGTGGCTAGGAGTATGAGGCTGAGAAGGTGGTCTGTTTTTAAGTTTTCTGTAGAAAGTCTGTAGTGTCTTGTACAAAACTTGCTCTGTGGATGACAAGTGGTTTTAGGATTGATTCAACGAAACCTGATATTTCCTCAGTTAGGGTCCCATGGTTGGATATGATAGATCTGCCAGGGTTCCCTTGTTTGTGGATTTTAAGGAGCGTGTAAAAAGTCCCTGGGTTAAGTAGTGAGGGAATCAAGGTCTGTAGTTTTTCTTGTAGTCCTGATGGAAATGATTTGATGGTATTGCTGAGTTTTTTTTGGTGAAAAGGGGAGTAAGGATCTTCTTGTAGTTCTTTGTAGTAGGTGGTGTCAGAGAGCTGTCTCTTGCAGTTTTGGGTTTTTTTTTTTTTAGTAAAGATAACGGGTGGCCTAATTTGAGAGTGTGTGTGTGTGTGTGTGTGTGTGTAATATATATAAAAAAAAGATTTTCATGCTTATTCTTTCAGGAGTCTTTTTGTTTCATGTATACTAATAATAGCTATCAGCATCAACTCAGGGGAGAATATATTCCTTAGAATATAGATGCCAAAACTTTGTGACAACGGGGCTTCACTGTCAGCTTGTCAAGAGCCTGAGGATCATGTCATTTTGTGTATGCAAATGTATGGTATAAATGCACACATTCTTTGATTTTATTCCTTGATAAGATTTGCTGTTTGCTTTAGTTCACAACCGTTAGAAAATTGTAGATGAGCTTTGTTCTCATTGGGTAAGTACAAACATTTGGGCAGGTTAAATTAGGTTAAAAAAGGCCACCTGATTTAAACTTGGCTCATCCTTGTGCTGTCTGTGAGCACTAATCAGTCTAAACCTATAACTGTACAGAAGTACATGAACACAAACTGGTCTAAAAATTGCAGAACCCACTTTATGATAAACCTGGATTGATGTAGTAATCAGACTTGCTCAATTTTAGGTCAAACTGGTGTATGGCTCTTCTGTCCACTTCCTCTGTGTAGCCAAGGGGCTAGAAAAACCCAACTACTGGCCCAAGCCCCAGAGCTGGTTTTTTCACTCCTTTCCTCTCCCTCGCTAGTCTCTCTCTTCATCCCCACCCTCTGCCCCCCAGCCCTCTCAACCGCCATCTCACGCTTTTGTCAGCATTCACTACTGCTGGAGCCAGGTAAGTCCTGGTATGGGGAGGGGTGGGAGGAATGGGGGTGTAGGTTTGCTTGGGGGAGACCTCATTCCACCCAGGAGTTGCACCTGCCCCCCACCCACGCCACCCACCAATCGTACCTGCCTCCCCTACTTCCCGTGGGTGGTGCCTGCCGCACATGCAGATTGTGCCTACCTCTCCCATTGGGACTTACCTGATATCGGGCAGCCATTTTGAATCTGTTATAACCTCCCCCTAATGCTTCTGAATATTTGTACGTAGCCATTATGAAAAAAAAATTACTAGGGAAAGCAGCCATAATCTGAGTTTGCCTTTTGGATAGTACTTAAAAAAAACAAACAAACTCCTCCACTTTTTGGAATACCCATTCTAAAATCTACCCTCCATGTACATGTTTTTGAGTGGAGCACCTTCAAAGTTGCACTAATCTTTCTACAAACTTAGTAGGTTATCAGTTCTGTTAGGCCATAAAAATTACCAAAGCAATACAATATAAATATACTAGTGTTTGATATAGAAGTATTCAGTCATTTTCAAGGAAAATGAGAACAATGTAGCAGGCTACAGAAATAAACATCCCATATTTATTCTAAATTTCTTTTGAAGTCTTCAAAAGACAGTTCTGCATGAATTTTTCCCCCCCACAACTTCACTGGAGAATCAAGCTGAGCTATAATTCATGTATAAACTTGACTGAGATAATACAACCCCAGCTTTTTTATTACAGTGCCAGGTCCTTTCCACCAGGCAGGGAGGAAGTGCTTGGACGGAGACAAGCCTTTTGTTTAAGAGCATATTCATTTTAAGTAATTATTAGAATTGGCAGAATTAGTGTCAGTAAGTTATTGAACTCCTTTAAGTTTTGGATTCCTTCTGTGTATGTGGAGATGATGCTTTCTTACCTCAGAAGGATGAAATAAAGATTAATTAATTTGTATAAAGTACTTTGAATTTAAGAAGAGCTATACTGGCATTCAGTGTAATCATCAGAAGAATAATTATGGGATTCATTTGTCTTGAGGTTTAAGCCAGATATAGCTAAATGATTTTTTTTTTTTTTCAACTGTAAATCTTTCTATAACATAAATGTCTTGAGAAAGCTCTTGCATTTTTCAAAGCTGCAGTGTATATTTATATTCAGTTTTTATATGGAAGTCTTGTTGTGTTCCTGTTCAGTATTCAGACTGGCAGGTCCCACCACCTTTGTTGAAGTAAAATATGTATATACTTGCAGTTGTTATAAATGTCATTGCTGTTTTTGTTTAGAAGTGACTTCTTTGTTGCTTGGGTATTTTGTTGTGCTTTATTCTTTAGCAATATCTCATTATGCACATGCAGAAAAGAGTTTCTGAAAGTGGGGAGCTCATAAGTATTCACAGCATGCTTTAGGGAAAGAAGTCCAGATTACAGTTGTAAATGGCTTAAGCATTGGCTCCCTTCAAGTCTTGTCATTACAGATCCCCATTTTTCAGGTGAGTATGTGTCTTTGGTTCTGAGTTAGAATGGTATATTAAGTAAGTTTGTTTTATGATTTCTCCACCCTGAAAAAAGCCATTCAAAGCATTTCAATTATTGCTTTATCCCAAGTTTTTTTTCAGATGGAAACACTCTGCATGTGCTGTGTGATCTACTTTGTTAGCATATTTACTCCTCAAGCCTAAAAAGATGCATGCCTTGTCTGATATGAAGAGCTTGTGCTTTTGCAAGTAGAAGAGGAAGAATACAGTCAAGTTGTTAGTTCTAGCTGTCCTGCTCTTTTGTGTCTGCTTTTACATTGCTATGGTTTTAGTTGCTTATTTCTTTTCCAGCACTTGAGCCTATACGAATGTTTAATCAAACTATTTGGTACAAGCTAAAAACATGCTTGATTTGATGCTGAGTTGGGTGTATGGGACTGCAGGTCTTTTAAAAATGGTCACACCTCTGCATTCTTCTATCCTGTCTAAACGTGCATTTATTCCCATATCCACCCATTTTGATGCAATAAACTGTGGTAGCCTCCTGGACAAACACCATTTTAATTAGAAATTTGGATCTTCATTTTATATGTTAGAGGGGCACAGGATCAATTACTTCAGTTGCAGTACTTTTTCTTTTTCTTTCTATTCTGAGAAGCCTCTGACTATTGGATTAGGGTACTGTAGTTTCTTTGATACCCTCCACCCTTACCTGTCCAATTTTTGTTGTAGGGTGTTTCTAGTTCTTTGGTATTTACATCAGACTGGATCACTACTGAGACTGCAACAATGTCATAAGCCTCTCTTCTGTCAAATTTCTTCAAATTCCTTTGCCTGATTTTGGGTAAAATAGGTGTCTTTCAGAGGAGGTCCATGGTTGCATAAAGCCTGTGCTGTATTTTGATCAAGGTCCTCCATGTACTTCGTGTAGACTAGAGGGAGACCGATAGTTAACGGTGTTAGTCTGAAGTCAGACCAAAGGCAGGGCAGGGTGGCACTTTAGAGACTAAGTGAGTGTAAACTGCAGTCTATTTGTGGTTGGCAGAATGCTGGAAGTTCCACCAAGTATTACTGGGAAATTGCATGGTCAGTCTTTCATTTTTTGTCAATGGACAATGAGCCTGCTAGTGGTTACAGAATAGCTTTTGAAACCCCACAGTGTAGTTTAGCACTAGGCATTATATGTATTTTTCTAAATCAAGTTTTAATAGTATGCTGGGCATCTGTGCTTAAAAGCTTAAGAAGTTTGCATCTGAGCATCTCTTTATTTTCTTCATTTTATTTTTGACATCTGAATACATGATGTCTTTCTTTTTTTTTTAAATGCTTTTTCTCTCTGCAGTTTTTGTGTGGTGTCTTTAAGAACCTTGTGACAGCTTATTATTTAATAGTTAGGAAAACATATTTCTCTTCATGGATGCTTATTGTCATGATCTGTTCCATTAATGTCAGTGCTGGTTTTGTATTTTGGGTTTTTTTTTAAGTTTTTGCTTTAATTTCCTTTTCCTCATTCATTTGCAATAGTCCTGTGAGCTGAAAGCCACGTTGAGGGGAGAGGGTGATGCTGTTAGCATACCTAATAACAGCTTTTTGCCTTTATTTGTGTTAATGGCATAATTACGGATCATTCTTTAGTCATTTTGGGGTGTTTGAAGCAAGCAAAAACTACTCCTGAATGAAGCTGATACTTAAGAGCTGCTGGGAGGCCAGAAGCAAGGACTTAAATTACCATTGTGCTTATGTTTCAATGACCATGATGGCATAAGAACTATCTTGCTTGCAAGATCACCAGACTCATTAATGTTCTGCTCTTTTACTTTCATAATACAGTTTCATACTTGGCAATCTTGGAAAATTGAAAGAAAATGATTTTTCTGCTCTTTTGAAAGGAGCATGAAACTTAACTCTGGACAATGCTTATGCTTTACTTTAGAAGAATAATTGTCATGTTTCATTATTTTCAGTCCTATCAGCTATTTGTTTCCCACTGCTTCCTTCAACATCAGACATGTTGAATGAAAAATTCATAATCTTTGGAAATCAATCAACACTAATTGTCTATTTACATTATTGATCACCTGCTTTCACATTTTATTACTGTTAAGATTAGACGTAAACACTTTGTGAATACAGTTATGTGAAGAGTAGAAATGATAGTCGACTTTGTATAGATCCATGTTACCAGGCACCTTCTCTAACTTCCAGAAACCTCTGGATTCTAGGAAAATACGTGTACCTTCCCTGACTACTGGCTCACAGCTCAAGCCCTCATTTTTCTTCAATGCCCAATGCCAAATAATTTCACGCTCTAGTCCTGCCCTTCTCTTGAGGAGCTGTTAACTGAAGCTACTACACAGCCCTTTTACATTTCTGGACACCTCTATTATTTTATTTTTCCTCTTTTTCCCTGGGTGGTAGAATAAAAACGTTAGTGCTTACTAAGCTATTAAAAAGTGTAATTATTAATTGACAGGTTGGACTGTTTTATGTATCTAGTGTCAAACTCTTTCATTATAACTTTCATGTAAATGCTTCAGCAGTTAAGGAATATGGTTATTCAAGAGAATGTGTGAATGTGCCATGTATATGACTCTTTATCTCTGTTGCTTTAATAGTTTATTTCTAGACTTTTAAATAGTTTTATTTTTATGACATTCTTCAGTGTATGTATGAATGCATGCAGAGGTAACCTTAACTAAAAGGTAACAACTTTACATCTGTTGTGGTCCATATGTTGATCTTTTTTTTTTTATGCAGATGAAGAATCACACTTCCATATCTCAAAGATAATTTGTGATCTATGAGGATTTGTCTGAGGGGAGGGTTTTGGTGGGGTAAGGGACTAAGGGATGTGTGAAGAAATCTTTTTTGCTCAGAGAGAACCTATATTCAGAGACTGTGCGAGTGCCATAAGTGCTGAGGTTTTAGATTCCTTGGGTGAATTTGATATCTTTTATTAGACCAACCCAAATGGTTGGAGAATAGATATTAAGCAAGCTTTTGGGTTCAAAACCCCTTCATCAGGCTAAGGAAGCTTCAGCTGTTGGTGTGTGGTTCACCCCAGCAGCTCTTCCCGGATGGAATGAAAAGTAAACAAGCCAGGGGCTGGGCTAGGCTAGGCTGGGGAATCAGTTACCGGGCAGATTATAATGTATCAAAAATCCAGTGTCTTTGTTTAGTCCATGATCTCTAGTATGCAGCAGGTTGATGTAATGGAGCTCATAGGCTCGTCTCTGGGAAATGCTGTGTAAGTTTCCCTTGAGGTAATTGAGTGTTTTTGTCTTTGATGGATTTCTGGTGTGCGTTCATTCTGGTGCGCAGTTGTTGTTTGGTCTCTCCTACATAACTTCTATCAGGGCATTTGGTGCATTGGATGAAGTATATTACATTTCTGGAGGTGCAGCTGTAAGATCCTGGGATGTTGATGGCTCTATTGTAGGGTGTAGTAATGGTGGTGGTGGTGGTGGAGATGTGTTGGCAGGTTTTGCATTTCTTATGGCACAGTCTGGATTCTTTTGGTGTGTTCTGGGCTTGAGGAAGTTTGCTTCTGGTGATTTGAGGTTGGTGAGGTTTGGTGCTTGTCTGAAGGTTAGGATGGGTGGCTTTGGGAAGATCTTTTTAAGAATAGGGTCTCTTTCTAATATGGGTTGAGGTTTTAGGACTACATTTCTACTACCTCCAGAGCAACTCTGTTGCTTGAAAAACATCTTTGCAGAGTTTTCAAGGCCTCTACTGAAGCTCTGTCTAAATAATTGCACCTCCCTATAGTGTATGGCGGTTCTGATGAAAATCTTTTTTGAACTTCCTGTCTTAAGTCACTTATTGGAAGAATAAATGCCATCTGTTATTTAATTAGGGGAGAAGATGGGAGTTTATATAGGAGGCAGGGGTTTTTATGGTATCTTTAATTAGAGTTTGGGCCCAACAATAACCTGACTGTACAGGCTTGGGTTTTTTCAGATTTTGATTGGCAAAGTTCAGTCCCCAGTCAAGGGGAACTTTAGCATACTTTCTGGTGGCCAAACCAAAGGAAGGCATCCTTCTGGTTGGTTGGGCAGCATGGCTACCTACTGACCAGGAAGGTTTCTTAGTTTTTGTTGTGGTAATAGATGATAAAGTAGACTGTCCTATTTAGGTTTCAAGTCTTGGAACAAAGAATTCCCTGTGGCAAGAGCTGAAATAAGCACACGCTATTATATTATATAGCATTATGTGGGCACTAGGCCCATGTGAAGTGGCAAGTATTCAATTTGGATTCGGCCAATTTGGAGGGACAGTGATTCAATTTGGTGATGCCAGTCACTGTCCTGATTTGATTCAGATTCGGAGATTTGGTGGCAATTTGGAAATTTGTCCATAGACCTTAATGGGAATTGCTAAAATACCTATAACTTTTTAATCTGACTTTGCAAAAAAATGAAAACGGCAGGGATGGTAGCCCCTTCTGAGGGCACGAAGCCTGCCAAGTTTCAAGGAGATAGGTACAGGAGTTTCTGTGTTAGGGGTCCTCAAACTGTTGAAAGCAAAACTTGTATCACTTGTGTGTGTGAAGGGATGTAGGTTGTAGCTGTGTTGGTCTAAGGACATGGGCAGACAAAGTTCTTTGAGTCGATCTGATATCTTTTATTAGACCAACTGAAAAGTTGAAAAGTTGGAGAAATATATCTTAGCAAGTTTTTGGGTTTAAAAACCCATTGTCAGATTGAGGAAGCATCTGCAGTTGGGGGTGTGTGCGTGCTCTTTCTGGAGGGAATGAATAATAAAGAAGCCAGAGGCTGGTATGCATGCAAGAAAGCCAGGCAGTGAAAGTGTAAATTGAGGCATCAGGGAGTGAGAGACAGGCTGGGAAGTGGGGGAAGGGGGATGTAGCAGGTAGAAGTGGAGAGGTACCTGGGGAGTCAGATGTCAGGCAGGTTGTAGTGTGTCATAAATCCAATGTCTATATTGAGTCCATGAGTTCTTATATCTAGAAGGCGGATGAAGTGAAGTTCATAGGCTCATCTGTGAAAAGTGTTTGGTAAGTTCAAATAAGCACTGAACATTGGTAACCTCATCACCAGAAGCAAACTTCCTCCAGCCCAAAACACACGGAATGGATCCAGACCATGCCAAGGCAGGAAATGCAAAACCTGCCAACATATCTTCAGTACCCCCACAATTACTACACCCCACAACAGAGCCATCAGCATTCCTGCATCTTAGATTACATTTCTGGAGGTGCAGCTATATCTCATCCAAGGCACCAAATGCCCTGATGAAAAATACGTAGGAGAGATGAAACAACAACCTGTGCACCAGAATGAATGCAAGCGGGAAATCTATTAAAGACAAAAATACCCAATTACCTGTGGGAGCACATTTCTTACAAGAAAAGCGCACTCTCTTCAATCTCTCAGTTCTAATCCTCAAAGGGAGCTTACAAATCACTTCTCAGAGACAAGCCTATGAACTTCACTTCATCAACCTCCTGGATACAAAAAATCATGGACTAAATATAGACAATTTATATATACTAAATATATACAACCTGCTTGACATCTGACTCCTGAGGTCCCTCTCCACTTTTACCTGCTACACCCGCCTCTCCACACCCACCAGCCTGTCTCTCACCCCTTGACCCCTGGGTTGGAGCATTTTGACTGCACTTGTATCTACAGAATCTCACAGTGGTAAAACGTGTGTTGTATTGGTGTCCTGCCTGTGCCTGATTGTCATAGTTGCTTGACCTGTAGGGGAGAGTTGAAGGAGGCTGATTGAGCATGCTGGTGTTGTTCCTTCTGTAAGGTATGAAAGCCTTTTTAAGCTCAGCAGGGAGCTAATGATACTATGATAGAGCTAAACCTCATAAGGGTTTAGCTTCAAGGGGGTTTCAAACTGTCTTGCATTTTGTGCATGAAACAAAGGGGTCAACTGCTACCTAATTTTCTATTTGCTTGAGTTTTTAAATATTCAAAAATCTAGCTCTCAAAAGATGTGTTCACATTATGAGTATAATTACAAAAGTTGCTCCTCTAAATTTAGATCCCCTATGATTTTTATTGTCAAGAATGAATCCTTGTAGGTATAAAATACCCTGTACATGTCCCATATTTAGACATTGGTTTCTGCAGCTTTGAATATGTTCAGTCACTGAATGAGCCATGCCTGTTCTTGTAAGAGATGACAGATTTCTTTTTTGAGAAAAGGAGATGGTGGGGGAAGGAGCAGACTTCTATATGTTAAGCTGCAGGTTCTGCTTAAGCTTCCTTATGATAAATTGGAAGATTACAAGAATTTAGTTACCAAGAATTCTGTGCCACAGCCTGTCATCCAGACTAAAGTGATTGATGGGAGACAGCATTAGGCTGGTTTGGTATATTTGTAGGTCTTGTGTTACACCAATCAGACGGGGATCTTGCCTGTGCCACTAAGTAGGACACGTTAAGGTTAGCCAAGGGTTTCCAATTGTTTTACTGAAATAATGAATCCATCTGAATCTCTGTAGTTCATTATTGACCTAAGCCTAACTCTAAAGTATTTTTGTGCAACTATCTGAAATATTTGTTAGTGCTGGTAATAGTCAGACATGAAATGCATAGTTAAACCATAAGGATATGTTTAATTTACATAAAACCTGGTGTGTACAATCCAGGAAATATAAAGTTGAATCCTTCTCTTTAGGTCATTGCAGATTTGCATGAAGGTAAATTTAATTTAAAAAGATTCATTTATACTAGATCAAATGCCTCGCTTCCAGGTATTTAAAAAAAGAACTCATTGCCTTATCTACAGGGAATCTATCTTGTGGAATTATCATAATCTGTTGTGGTAGTCGACAGAAACTGTTTCAGGCTAATTATAGCAAATATGAAAACCTGAATGGTTTCGGGGGCATTGCAGACGTTTAGTGTTCTGAAAAGTAATGGGGTTATAGCCACCAGCTGTCATCTCTTCTTTTTTTCTCCGTATGAGCCCTCATACCAGGTAGTCTACTCAGTTACCTTTCCTTATGCGCATGCTTTGCCATCTTCTTTTACTTGTGACTGTGCACTATTCATACCATCCTTTGTGCTTGAACCAGCCAGTCTCTTGTTCTGTGCAACAAGTGATCTGACCCCAACTTCTTTATCCTTCTTCTCCAAACTTTGTTCCCCAAAGCTTTGTGTTTTGTTTAATTTTCCAGCAGAGGCAATCTCTCCAGTGTGTCTCCTCCTGGTCTGCTGCCTAATTCTTTATCCTCACAACAGAGTCCCATGAGCTGCATGTGGCTAAGGGACTGGCCTTTTTCAGAATGGAACATAACTATTGTAGCATCTCACTGATTCTCAGACTATTGCTGAAGACTGAATTTTGTAGATTAGCAACTCGAATGAACAAATTGGGGTTTGTGCTTCATAAAAATACTTGCTTCATCTAAGTTTGAAAAGTTTATTATAGTCTTAATTTGTGGGGGGGTTTCCCATAATGTGCTGGAAAAATTGTATATTTTTTACTG
Organism: Caiman crocodilus; assembly: GCA_030014935.1. Taxonomy (NCBI): domain Eukaryota; kingdom Metazoa; phylum Chordata; order Crocodylia; family Alligatoridae; genus Caiman; species Caiman crocodilus. The sequence continues at coordinate 4,324,075 of JAGPOW010003447.1, forward strand.
TGTAGTCATTTTACTTAATCTAAGGTTAAGCCTCAGCCTCCTTCATGTTGAATTCAGGATGGTACTGCCAGGGAAGCACTGGTGCTCCAGTTGGGAGGAGCACATTCAGCACACGAGTATGCCAATAGTGGTTCAGTCTGAATGCATCTTTGTGACTCATGTCCATCATTTTTGTCAGGATTTTCATGTTACAAGCACAGTTGCAAGATTCCTCAGGGATTAGGTGGATTTACAGACAAGTCCTGAAGCCCTTGTTCAGTTTTCACTAGGGCAAAACTCCTATTTTCATCTTTTCTTTAAAAGATTACTTAAAGCAAACCTTGAGTGTATTGCTTTCTTAAAGTGCTTCAAAAAGGCCTTCAGGGTTAACTTGCATGTTTTTCATTGTGCTTGAGTGGAAGAGAAGTGCTTAGGAGTGGCCAAGGAGGTTTTTCATTACTTCAGTCCTCTAAGAAGTTATGAATTTCTGTTGAACCTCCCTTTCAGCTGTGAAGACTTTTGGCTGTAGATCACAAAGGTGTTTTGGCAAAGCAAATGTTCTGCCACCTGAAATGCACCAGATTACACCAAAGGAGCCAGACAACCTTACACGCCCGTTTTGGCTTCTTCCTTTCTCCTTTGCGATCAGCTCTTAACGTGGTTATATTTACAGTAGCAAATTATGGGTAGAAAATCCAAAAGCATCTTAAACAATTTAGGGTCAGGTTTCCAAAGGGACACTAGCTCCCTTAAATGAGCCATGGCCATTGAAAGTCCACATAACTAGAACTGTGATCTACAAAAGGCAGTTATAGCTATTTTACATCACAGGTGAATGGAGGAGGTGGTGGTGTCCACACCTTTTTTTATGTACTATGCCTGTATAATGCTTAACTTGGTGGTTCAAAACATCCTCAGTTTGAGTGGGTTCAGAGTCTCATCTTTTTCTTCCTTGGAGAGTGCACTCACACCTGAGCTGTAAATCTGATTAGGGAGGGAGTTCTTCCCTTTCCTCCTGTTACAGCCGAGCCACAGTAAGGAAGGAATTCATTGAGCAGAAGCAGAGCGCACAAGAAGACCAGAACTTGGGATTCCCTCCTCTCAGGTGACTGCTTATTAGAGTCATATCTAGACTGTACTCTTTCTTCCTGGTCCCCATGAACCTTGCGTTTCCCTTGCTCAGTGTGCTGGGAAACGGAGCGTAAGGGATCTGAGCCTCAGTGGAAAGAACAAGCTTTTTGATTATGATGTTGAATCCTCTGCCATGAGCGCTAGTAGGTCTCCAGTTCCTTTATCTCTTTTCCTGTCAAGAACATAAGATGGAAATAGGAGTGAAGAATGGGGATGTCTGAGACAGTCTCATCTTTGTGTAATGAAGGCCTTGGCTCTAAATTTCTTCATCCTGAATTGTTCTCTTAGTCCTTGTTTCTATCTCCAAGTAACAATGTATTGCTATTAACACAAGAATGCAATAATTTGTACTCACAGGTGCCATGCCCAGCATGCCCTGTGTGCTGTTGGGCAAGATCATGCCCTCTATGGAATTTTTTTCCCTTCTGAAATAATGTTGCAGAATTTCATATGGTTTTTGAACCCAAAAGCTTGCTTAATAACTATTCTCCAACTATTTGGGTTGGTCTAATAAAAGATATCAAATTCACCCAAGGAACCTTGTCTGCCTGTTTCCTCCCCTCCTTGTATTTTATCCAATTTTCTCACTAAAATTTCAGTCTAATTAAGGCTAGTAGTCTGTTCTGCCTCTACTAGGAAAGCAGTTGCTTTTCAGTGCTTTTTAAATTATTCCCTTTGACACAATTGATCCAATCTGCATCCAGATTGCCTGCCTTGATTAAATGTTCCTCAGAAGTGAAGTGTCATTTCCCTGCATAAAGCATCTTTCTGTATAGCCAGTGTCCAGAATTATGGAATTGTAGAAAATTAGGCTTGGAAGGGACCTCATAAGGTAATCTAGTCCAACCCCCTGCTCAAAGCAAGCCCATCCCCACTAGGTCCTAGCAGCCAAGGCTTTGTCTAGCTGTGTCTTAAAAACCTCCAAGGATGGAGGTTTCACCACCATTTCTGGGTAACCTGTTCAAGTGTTTTACTACCCTTCTAGTGAGAGAATTCTTCCTAATATCTAACCTAAACTTCCCTTGCTGCAACTTCAGACCATTACTCCTTGTTTTGTCATGTCACCACTGAGAACAGTCTAGCTCCATCATCCTCTTTCGAACCCCCCTTCAGGTAATATAAGGCTAATTATAATTTCTGTCTGTTTCTCCATATCTGCATGGCTTTGTGACTATGTATTGTGTTGATTAGGTCATATGTGTGTTTTCAGTACTTATGCCAAAAATATATAGATCTTGGATCCAATCCTGCAGTTGTTGTTCACTAGTAAAATAAATGTAATAAATTAGATTTAAATTTACTACTAGTAAATTAGATTTTTAAACCATAATTTTATATTTGTGCCTCTTGATTATTTCATACATTTTTAGGGTCAGAACGGACCTCAGTAGATCATTGAGTCCGACCCCCTACCCTAGGCAGGAAAGAGCGCTGGGGTCAGATGACCCTGGCTAGGTGCTTGCTTAGTCTCCTCTTAAAGATCTCTGAGCTAGGGGAAAGCACCACTTCCCTTGGAAGCCCAGTCCAGATTTTGGCAACCCTCACTGTAAAGAAATCTTTCCTAATGTCTAATGTAAATCTGCGTTCTAACAGTTTATGGCTATTGTTCCTAGTAATCCCAAAGGACGCCCTGGTAAACAGTGTGTCCACTATTCCTTGCTGCCCCCTTACCCCTCCAATGAATTTGTAGATAGCTTCCTTTTGTAGAGGTTGAAAGAGATTCAGGTCCTTCAATCTCTCCTCATAGGATTTTACCTGTAGGCCCATAACCATATGAGTAGTCCTCCTCTGAAGCCTCTCAAGGTTATCCACATCCCTCTTGAAGCGTGGTCCCAGAACTGGATGTAGTACTCCAGCTGCAGGTCTTACCAATGCCGCATAGAGGGGAAGTATCACCTCCTTAGGCCTGCTCATGATGCACCTTCTAATGCATAAAAGAGTGCGGCTAGTTAAACTTACCACTTTGTCACATTGATGATTCATGTTATTTTTGGAGTCAACTATGACCCTGAGATCCCTGTCTGCTGCTGTGCTGCTTAGAAAGTCACCTCCCAGCCTGTCGGTATGTTGGTGATTTTTTTTCTCTCTAGATGTAGCACATTACACTTATCCTTGTTAAAATGCATCTTATTCTGTTCTGCCCACATTCCCAACTAGTCCAAATCTGCCTGAATCTGCTCCCTGCCCTCCAGTGTGTTTACTTTGCCCCATAATTTGGTGTCATTCACAGATTTGGACAGAGTGCTTTCCACACCCTCATCCAAGTCACGGATGAAGATATTGAACATTTACCAACCTAAGGACCGAACTTTGGGGAACTCCACTTCCTGTGTTTTTCCAGGTCGAAAACAACCCGTCCACCATAAGCCAATTCTCCACCTGTTTAGTAATCTATGCCACAATCGCCTAATTTGTTTATAAGAATGGGATGCAACGCCGTATCAAAGGCCTTTTTAAAATACAGGTAGATGAAATCTACCTCAACTCCCGCATCTAAGCATTTTGTGTCCTGGTCATAAAAAGAAACAAAGTTAGTCGGGAAAAATCTACCTGCTATGAAGCCATGCTTGTTGCCCTTCAGCATTATTTTCCTATTGGGCTCCCACAAATATGATCTTTAATATTTTCCAAGGTTTTCCCAAGGATAGAGGTGATGCTAACCAGTCTGTAGTTACCTGGATCATCCTTTCTCCCCTTCTTGAAAATAGGGGCCACCTTGGCCCTTTTCCAGTCCTCTGGGACCCATCCTGAGTGCCATGAGTGCTCAAACAATCTCACCAGTGGTTCTGTAGTGACAATGGCCAATTCCTTCAGCACCCTTGGATGAAGATTGTCCAGGCCTGCTGACTTGCTGACTTAAACATGTCCAGCTCTTTCAAATGCCCCTTCACTAGGCTAGCGCTAACTGATGGTGGGTTTGAGTCCCTCTTGTGCCTTTCTGTACCGTCTTTGGGAGATGTGTCTTTATCCATGTTTAAGAATACATGCAAAGAACTCATTTAGGAGTGCAGCTTTGTCTCTTCTATCTGTTAGCAATTGTCCTAGTCTGTCCTGTAGGGGTCCTATGTTACCATGTGTCTTCTTTTTGTTCCCTATGTACCTAAAGAAAGATTTTTTTGTTGTCTTGAATTTTGTAGCCAGCCTGAGTTCCATTTCTGCTTTGGCCTTCCTTAACTGATTCCCTGCAAGGGTAAACCAAGCAGGTATACTCCTCCTTGGTGGTTACTCGCTGCTTTCACAGTCTGTATGACTCTCTTTTCCTCCCTAGGCTCTCTTGGATTTCCCTGTTCAGCCAAAAGGGTTTCTTGGCTCTTTTGCCTCTCTTTGTGTGTACTGGGATGGTCTCCTCTTGTGCCTGAAGGATCATTCCCCTGAGGAATGCCCACCCTTCCTGAACTCCCATCTCACTAGCGTTTTTGCCCTTCAGTGCCTCACTTACTAATCTCCTGAGCTCATCAAAGTTAGCCTTTCTGAAGTCTAGCGCTTCTGCCCTACTAGTTACCTTTCCTACCTTTCACTGGATAGTGAATTCTAACAATTGGTGGTCTCTATTAGTGCTGTGCGAAGCTTCAGTTCCTTATTCAATTCAGCAGAGATTTGGCCCAATTTGGTGGCTGAATCTCCAAATCCAAATTGAATCGGAGGGCCCTTGAATCTCTCTGTATCAAATTAGAGCTGTCCAAATTGATTTGGAGATTCAGACATAAGGACAGCTTTGTATGTTTTTCCTATGTACCTCTAGGTAGCAGGTGGCTCATGAGTGCTGCAATGCTTGGACACATGGAGTGTCCCACAGAAGCATGGGGGCTCCCCAGCATCCTCAACAGCAGACCAGGAAGTGGACCAGAACCACTTCCGGTTCACTTCCAGGTCTGCCTGGAAGCATATGGGGGGGCTGCATCCTCCCAGCTCGGTGACTGGTGCCTCCTGGGTCTGAGGGGGCACTCGGGGTCCCCCTGCAGCCAGTCGCTGAGCTAGGGGGGCCCTCAGCATGCTTCCTGGCTGAAGTACTTCTGGTCCACTTCTGGGTTCACTGCCAAGCACATGGAGGGGCCCCCCCCATTCCTGTGGTATTCCCAATGTGCCCCAGCATTGTGGTGATCATGAGCCCTACCTGCTACCTCAAGATATGTAGAAAAAGCTTTTAAAACTGTTTCATAGTAGCTAGGGTCAGGAGGGACCTGAACAGATCATCTAGCCTGACCCCCTGCCACAGGCAGGAATGAATGCTGGATTCACAAGACCCCAGGCAGGTGATCATCCAACCTCCTCTTGAATTTGCCCAAGGTAGGGGTGAGGACCACTTCCCTGGAAAGTTGGTTCCAGATTTTGGCCACCCTAATTGTAAAATACTGCCTTCTGATCTCTCACTTAAACCTATTCTTTATCAGCTTATTACTATTGTTCCTTGTCACCCCAGGTGGTGCTGGGGAGAAAAGGGCTCTGCCTATTTGCTGTTGATCTCCCCTGATGAGTTGGTAGACAGCCACCAGGTCCCCCCCCCCAGCCTTCTCTTGCTGAGGCTGATCATGTTCAGGTTCCTCATTCTTTCCTCATAGGGCCTGTCCTGCTCCCCTCTCACCAAGCGGGTGGCCCTTCTCTGAAACCTTTCCAGGCTGGTCACATCCTTTTTGAAGTGCGGCGCCCAGTACTGGACACAGTATTCCAACTGCGGCCTGACCAAAGTCGCATAGAAGGGGAGTATAACCTCTCTGAACCGGCTTGAGATGCACCTTTGGATGAATGACAAGGTCTTGCTGGCTGTGGTCTGGCATTGGCGGCTCATGTTCATCTTGGAGTCAATAAGACTCCTAGATCCCTTTCCGCCTCTGTGCTTTCAAGAAGGGAACTCCCCAGCCTGTATATATGCTGTGGATTCCTTCTCCCAAGGTGCAGCACACTGCATTTGTCTACGTTGAACCTCCTCCTGTTCTTGTCTGCCCACTTTTTTGTAGTCTGTCTAAATCTGTTTGCAGCCCCTCTCTCTCCCTTCAAGTGTATCCACCTTGCCCCACATCTTAGTGTCATCAGCAAACTTGGACAGCATGCTTTCAACCCCCTTGTCCAAGTTGCTGATGAAGATGTTAAACAGTGTGGGCCGGAGGACCGACCCCCTGGGGTACCCCACTGCTCATATCTTGCCGGGTTCAGTACAACCCGCCCACCCCTACAGTCTGGGTGCACCCCATCAACCAATTTTTTACCCACCCAGCTGTGTAGGCATCAGTGCCAGAGTTGCTCAATTTATTGATGAGCATGGGGTGAGAGACAATGTCAAAGGCCTTCTTAAAGTCTATAAAGACTACATCCACAGTGATACCATCATCCAAGGATTTAGTTACTTGGTCATAAAAGGCAATCAGGTTGGTCAGGCAGGACCTGACTTTGATGAACCCATGCTGATTACCCCAAGTATGATTTCCCCTGCTGGCTCCCCACAGATATGCTTCTTCATGATTCTCTCCAAGAGCTTCCTGAGCACTGAGGTGAGGCTTACAAGCACTGAGGTGAGGCTTACAGGCCTATAGTTACTTGGGTCCTCCTTCCTCCCTTTCTTGAAAATTGGGACCACATTAGCCAGTTTCCAATCCCCTGGCTCTTGGCCAGATGATCATGAATGCTCATACAGGTGTGCCAAGGGCTCCACGATGACCCCTGTTAGCTCCCTCAACACCTTTGGGTGGAGGACATGTGGACCTGCAGACTTAAAAATGTCTACCCCTTCCAGAAGATCCCTAACTACATCTGTACTGACTGAAGGCCTGACAGAACTATCCTCAAGATTGTCCATACCTCTGATAGGTGGGATATTCTGGTCCCTGTTCAAGAAAACGGAGGTGAGGAAACTTAAAAATATCAGCTTTCTTGTCTGGCTTAGCCACAAGACTACCATTTGTGTCTTGAATCGCTACTGTGTCTATGTCTGAATCACAGATTGTCTGAATCAGCATCGAATCTTCAGATTCAGATTTGGCTGAATTGAATCGGGGACAGAGATCCAAATCAACTAATCGAATCACTGTCCCTGATTTGGGCCAAATCTGAATCAAGTGTGGCCTGCTTTGCACACCCCTAGTCACTATTCCCTAGGTTACCCTCTATCCTCAGATCACCCACCAGGTCATCCCCTGTAGCAAGCACTAAGTCAAGTAAGGAATTTCCCCTAGTGGAATCACATACCTCCTGTGTTAGATAAAGGTCCTGCATGCTGATTAAGAGCCTATGTGAATGGGCAGATGTAGCTGATTGCTGCTCTCAGCAAATGTCAGGGTAGTTTAGGTCACCCATGACAACCATGTCCCTTGAGTGTACTGTCTCTGAGAGCTGCCTCAAGAATTCCAGGTCTAACTCATTCTCTTGGTGTGATGGTTTGTAATAGACCCCCACTACCAAGTCTCTTTCCTTTGGACCCCGTTGTATTCTGACCTACAGTACCTCAATTTGCCCCTCATCTGATCCCATCCTGATTATTGAAGACATGTATTGCTCCTTAACGTAGAGAAAGCAATGCTCACCCCACTTTTTCCCCACTCTATCTTGTCTGTACAGCCTATAGCTCTTAATGCCTACTGCCCAATTGTGGGTAGGATCCCACCAGGTTTCTGTTAACCCAACCAGGTCAAAATCTTTGTTTGCAAGCAGGAGTATGAGTTCCTCCTGCATGTTCTCCATGCTCCTAGTATTAGTATAGAGACACCTAAGATCCCCGATTGGGTCCCCTTGGTGCCCCCCTGTCCTCATGCCTAATAGGCTCCTTTGTACTTACGTGGACTGTTCCAACATGTGTCTTGTGCTTCATTGGTCCTACGTTCACCCTGTCTTCAGCATCCCTGTCCCCTGACAAACCTAGTTTAAAGCCCTGTGTAGGAGATTGGCCAACCTTCAAGAGAACAGATGCTTACCTTTTGAAGAGAGATGCAAAGCTAATCTATTTAACAATTTTCTTGCCTCCATTTTTCTGAGCATGGACCGAGGCAGCCCCACCACTGGGACCCCCAGAGGACCCAGGGGAGACGCACCCAGGCCTAGAGTCAGTGAGGATCTAGTCAGGGAACTTCTGGAGGGACTGGACATATTTAAATGAACTGGTCCTGACGATCTCCACCCCAGAGTGCTGAGGGAATTAGTAGAGGTCATTGTGGGACCCTTGACACGGCTTTACAAGCACGCACAGTGCTCTGGTGTGGTGCCAGAGGACTGAAAAAGGGCCAATGTGGTTCCCATTTTTAAAAAAGAGAGGAAGGAGGACCCAGGAAACTGTAGACCTGTTAGACCTCGATCCTGGGTAAGCTTTTTGAGAGAATTATCCTGGCGCATATTTGCAAGGGGCAAGCAGGGAAGGTTATGCTTAGGGGCAACCAACCTGGGTTCATTAGAGGCAGGTCCTGTCAGACCAACCTGGTGGTCTTCTATGACCAGGCCACAAAATCCTTAGACGCAGGGGTAGCAGTGGAAATAGTCTTTCTGGATTTTAGAAAGGCTTTCGACACTGTCTCTTACCCCATTTTCATTAAAAAACTAGGAGACTGTGGCGTCAACACCCACACAGTCAAATGGGTCAGTAACTGGCTGGAGGGCTGCACCCAGAGAGTGGTGGTGGATGGGTCATGTTCGACCTGGAGGGATGTGGGCAGTGGGGTTCTGCAGGGCTCGGTCCTCGGGCCTGCACAGTTCAACATCTTCATCGGTGACTTGGACGAGGGGGTATAAAGCACCTTGTTCAAATTTGCAGACGACACTAAGATGTGGGGAGAAGCGGGCATGCTAGAAGGGAGAAATAGGCTGCAATCAGGCCTAGACAGGTTACAGGGGTGAGTGGATGAGAACAAGATGGGTTTCAACACTGACAAGTGCAAGGTGCTGCACCTGGGGAAGAAGAACCACCAGCATACCTACAGGCTGGGGAGCTCCCTTCTCATCAGTGCAGAGGCAGAAAATGATCTTGGAGTAAGTATTGATGTCAAAATGAACATGGACCGACAGTGTGGAGATATGGGCAGGAAGGCCAACCATACTTTGCCATGCAAAGTCTTTAAGTTGGTAGGCAAGGATGACCTACACCCAAGGGTGTTGAGGGAGCTGGCGGGGGTGATTGCTGAGCCCTTGGCTCGGTTATATGAGCGCTCTTGGAGCTCTGGACAAGTGCTG
>JAGPOW010003447.1:4333432-4383493 GCA_030014935.1 Caiman crocodilus
AGATTAGATAGGTACTTGGCTGGGGTCCTGTGACCCTGGCACTCGTTCCTGCCATTGGCAGGGGGTCAGACTAGATGGCCTGCTCTAGGCCCCTTTTGACCCTAGATACTATGATACTATGATCTCAAGCAGGTCCAAGGAGGTGATCCTCCCCCTCTACGTGACACTGGTCAGACCACAGTTGGAGTACTGCATCCAGTTCTGTGCACTGCACTTCAGGAGGGATGTGAACAATATGGAGAGGGTCCAGAGGAGGGCCTCCCGCATGATCAGGGGGCAGCAGGGCAGGCCCTAGGAGGAAAGGCTAAGGGACCTGAACCTGTTCAGCCTCCACAAGAGAAGGCTGAGGGGGGGGATTTAGTGGCCGTTTACAAACTAGTCAGAGGGGACCAGCAGGCATTGGGGGAGTCCCTGTTCCCTCCGAGCGCTACCAGGAGTGACAAGAAATAACAGTCACAAGCTGGCAGAGAGTAGATTCAGGCTAGACATCAGGAGGCGCTACTTCACTGTCAAGGTGGCTAGGATCTGGAACCACCTTCCAAGCAAAGTGGTGCTGGCTCCTACCCTAGGGGTCTTTAAGAGGAGGCTGGATGAACACCTTGTCAAGGTCGTTTGACCCTGGTACTTTTTCCTGCTATAGCAGGGGGTCGGACTTGATGATTTGCTCGGGTCCCTTCCAGCCCTACCAACTATGAAACTATGTAGACCATCACATCCCAGTATGCCCCTTTCATGGAAGTGAGGATCGTGTTTGAAGAAGCCAAAACCTGCACGATGGCACCAGCTCTGGAGCTGCAAGTTGACCTCTGCAATGCAGCTAGACAAGAAAACCACCTGCACCCCTGAACTCCTAAGCCTGGCCCCCAGAGCCATGTAGTCATTGGTGACCCAGCCCGTACTACTCCGGGCCGCATCATTTGTACCCACGTGCTTGAGGAATATGGGATAGTAGTCGGAGGGCCAGATGAGGTCAGGAATCCTTGCAGTGACTTCCCAAATCTGTGCTCCAGGCAAGCAGCTCACCCTCCATACCATGGGATCCAGGCTACGGATGACTCCCTCCATTTCGTTCAGGAGGAAGTGGCCCACCATGGTGACCTAGCATCTCTTCCTTCGGCTGTCCGAGTGACCCTCAGTTTGCATGGTGCTTGATGTGCGTGTGGCTTCCTCTGCTGCACTCTCCTTCAGTGACGCCAGGGCCTTATCTCTGTTTTCCAGCTGCACTGAGGAAGTCATTCCAGCAATACGATGTCTGGCTCTGGAGGTAACCATCTTTCAGTTGTCTGCATCAGGTCCCTCCCTTGCCTTCCCACTAGATGTGCAGTCCTACAGAGGATAAAAGTATCCGTCAATCTTGTTCTCAGCAGCCCTGATGCCATGCAGCCTGGTAACCCCTGCCTGGAGTTCCCTCACCTGCCCCGCCAGGGCCTCAAGCACATGTGGGACAGGTGAGGGGATCCCTTGTACCCCTGGCGCCTCCAGTCCCCAGTGGCCCTGCCAGGTAATCCCCGCAGGTAGGGGGCCAGGGTGCTGCCAACTCCCCACAAGGGCTTTATCTGGATGGAGGCCTCAGAGGAGCCCTGGAGGCAGCACCGGGGCAGGCTCCTTGGCTGCGTGCTGTGTCTTTACCAGGATTTAAGACTCCTCCTCTTCTGCTCACCTGAAGTCTCTGTCCAAGGCTGCTGACACCTAGAGTTCAGGCTCCTCCTGAGCAAACTCTGGTGCACCCCAGAAGAGTGTACCTGTTCGTATGGCTTGGGAGCGCAGCTCTCTCCTGGCACCACTATATAGGGACCAGAGGGTGAAAAAACACTTCCAGGTCCCCTACAGCTAGCCCCTTACTCACCCCTCCCCTTTACTTGCCCCACTTACCTCTCTGGTGATTCTTTGCTCAATGGAAACTGGCTGCTCTGGTGTGGTATGGTTGGGGAGCAGAAGGGTACACGCGTGCTGTCACACACGTGTGCCTGTTTTGGCATCCGGGCCTAACTGGTGTGGGTTAGAATATCCCGACCTACCAACAGCCATCCAGCTGTTCTGTGTAGGCACGGCTTTCCCTGCGCCTGCGGAGGAGAGTCTGTCGGCAGCCCCCCCCACCCCCCAAGAAAATGCTGCTCCAATTACTAAAACAGTGGATTTTTTCCTGGATGCGTTTCACTCTGACTCTTCTTCACACTGATCTCCCATTTGGGCCCTAAGTATATTGGGATGCTACTCATTATAATTTAGAAGGAATTAATGGAAATCAGATTTTTGGTGAACACAAGCTGATCTTTCTCAATAACTTGGTCAATTTAGTCACAAGAAATGTTTTAGGTTTGTTCATTCATAAGTTACAACTGTAATTAATGCAAGCGACAATTTTTTGAGGGTGATTATCTTTTATTGGACCAGTTGCATGGCTGACATAGACTTAGGCCATCTGTAACTAATGGCATAGTTCAGTGGCTTCAGCTGATTTTGTTTTTTTTTAACTCTTTTATATATGTGGTTATCAAATCGAACTTGCAAATGTTCCTTTATTTTGTTCTGTGCATTTTGTCTTATTATGTCTTTCCTAGTTAAGCATTTCTATTTTTTTTTTTTTTTTTTTTTAAAGAAACTCAAAATATCCACTGTGCTTTCTTGAATTAGTAAAAGTTCTGCTAATCTCTCTCTCTGAAAGTGAGTTCCCTTTGGAATCCAAAATGAATGCATCTGTGATGTAAATTGAAAAGTTAATTAATGTTTCTTGAATCTAGAAGTTTTTGTCTTTTATTTTATCCTAAATAGACATTTATTTAAATGTCCTTTTTTTACTATAAGAGCCTTCCCTCAGCTTTACAGGAAACTGAGAGGTAGGGGGCTAGAATCTCTCTCCTTTCCAAAGCACACATCTATGATGTAGAACCAGGGAATTTCATTTCTTTGGGTCTGTCTTGAACTAGTTTCCAGGTCTTACAAAAACTTCTATCTATCCCATATTTAAGTTTAATATTTGTAACTTGTTTTACCTTCACCCTGTTTAATGCTTGAGGAATTGTAAATTTCAATTAAGGATAAAGTTTCTGATTTAAACTATTTAACCTGTATCAAGAGATTTTTCCACATTTTCCCCATGACATTAAATGCTTCAAAAAGTTTTGTTTGGGTCCAGAGATGTGGGTTTTCTGGAAAATTTTGAATTGGAAAATTTTCCAGAATGCCCTAAATAGAGATTGATCTGATTTAGCATGTTTATTTGACTTATATTTAGTAAACAAAACTAAAAAAGTACCCCCATATTAATTTTATGTCCCAATAGCCACAAGTATTTGAGGGGGGAGGGGAAGGAAGTGGGGGCGAGGTTAAAGACACCAAACTGTAGGCATTTACTACATGTCGCCGAACCAAGGAGAGCAGCTTGATCTGGAGTTCATGGGCCATGACTGGAGTTTGAGACTTGGTTGTCATGGGCAACTTCGGACATTACCCGGACATGGATTGGGAGGAACACTTGGCTAGGTCAGATTGGTTATGTAGCTTCCCAGCTGTAATTGAGGAGCTCTTTCTGGCCCAGGAAGTGCAAGGGCCAACCAGAGGTACCACTTTCCTAGACTTGGTCTTTGCCAAAGGAGATTGACCTGGTATGTGGCTTGAATACTGAGGGTAGCCTGGGCGACAGCGACAATGAGCTCATCAGGTTCCCTTTTTCTGCAGCAAGGTTGACAAATCAACTAGCAAGATTGAAGTCCTGGACTTCAAAAATGCTGACTTCAACAGGCTCAGGACATTAGGGGAGGCGATGTGTGACTAGGGACGGAAGGTGAGTGGGGTACGCAAAGAGTGGTTGTTCCTCAAGAACACGATTCTTGAAGCACAAAAGAAAACTGTTCCCATGAAAAAGAAAGGTAGCAGAAGGGCTGGCAAGTCCTCCCAGCTCAGTAGGGACATTGCAATCCTCTTGAAAAAGAAAAAAGATGCACACAGACAGTGGAAGCTAGGGACAGTTCTCAAGGAGGACTATACAACAGTGGTCTATACTTGTAGGAAAATGATTAGGAAAGCTAAGGTGGCGACTGAGTTTAAGTTAGCCAAGGGAGTCAAGGGCAATAAGAAGTCCTTCTTTATGTATGTAGGGAGCAGAAGGAAAACAAATGGAAGCATGGGGCCCCTGCTTAACACCTTGGGACAGCTGGTAACAGACACTCAAAAAAAAACCCCCAAAAACCCAAAAAAACTGAACTCCTGAACGCCCACTTTGCTTTGGTATTTCACCAGGCCAAGGGGAAAGACAAGTGAGATGGGTTCAAAGGGGGCATGGCAAGAATGATTGCCTTCCCACTATGGATGCTGAGCTAGTGCAAAGCCAACTACAAAAGCTAGACATTTATAAGTAAGCAGGACCAGATGGACTTCACCTGAGAATGCTGATGGAGCTGGCTGAGGTCATTGCAGACCCCCTGGCAAAACTCTTTCAGAAATTGTGGCGCATAGGGGAGATCCCTGAGGATTGGAAGAGGGCCAACGTTGTGCTTGTCTTCAAGAAGAGGAAGAGGGAGGACCTGGCAACTGTAGGTCAATGAGTCTAACCTCCATCCTAGGGAAAATCCTGGAAAAACTCATCAAAGAATCTATGTGCAATACACTTGTTGAGGGTAAGATTCTGAACAAGAGCCAGCATGGCTTTGTCGCGGGTCAGTCTTCTCTTGCCAATCTCATCTTCTGCAAACCGGTCTCTTGTCACCTGGACACAGGAGAGAAGGTCAACATTATATACCTAGATTCCAAATGGCTTTTAATCTAGTATCCCATGGTATCCTTGTAGAAAAAATGGAAGATTGTGGGCTTAACTGCTCAACAGTTCAGTGGGTGAAAAATTGGTTACATTGTAGGACCCAGAGTTCTCATGATCGGATCTGTTGTCCTGGAGTGAAATGGCCAGTGGTGTCCTTTGTGGGGTCTGTGCTTAGACTGGTGCTTTTCAACATCTTTATCAGTGATTTAGATGTGAGGGTGAAAAGCTTGCTGGCCAAGTTTGCAGATGACACCAAGTTATGGGGGAGCATGGTCATGGCAGAAGATAGGTTGCAGATACAGATGGACCTGGACAGGCTGGAGAGCTAGGCACACCAGAATCAGATGAAGTTCAACACTCAGTGTAAGGTGCTCCATCTTGGGGCAAACAATCCCCAACATACCTACAGGCTCAGTGGTGACATTTTGAGTGTATTTAGGGAGAATCCTGGAAATATAACACTGAATGTCTTCTGTTAAGGCAGAAGGTACCATGGCTGAAAGGAACCTAGGGGTAGTATTTGACCATCGCATGAACGTGAGCTGGCAGTGCAATGCTGTGGCCAGGACAGCAAACAACATGCTGGCATGCATTAACCGTTGCATATCATGCAAAACTAAGGAAGTGATACTCCCACTGTACTCAGCACTGATGAAACTGTAGCTGTAGTACTGCGTCCAGTTCTGGGCACTGCACTTCAACAAGGACATGGAAAAACTTGAGAGGATCCAGAGAAGAGCCATCCATATGATCAGGGACTTGCAAGACAAGCCCTATGAGGAGAGGCTGAGGGACTTGGGCCTCATCAGCCTACAGAAGAGAAGGCTGACAGGGGACTTGGTAGCAGCTTACTGCTACTTAAGGAGAGTACATCAAGAGCTCGGTGAACAGCTGTTCACCAGGGCACCCCTGGGGAAGACCAGAAGCAGTGGATACAAACTCCTAGAAAGCTGCTTCAGGCTCAATTCCAGAAAAAACTCCTTTACAGTCGGGGTGTCCAGACTATGGAACAAACTCCCTCTGGTGGTAGTGCAGTTACCTACTCTGGAAATCCTTCAAAAGGAGACTGAACAGTCTTCTTGCTGGGGTCACTTGACCCCAGTTGTCTTTTCTTGCATAGAGCAGGGAGACTGGACCCAATGATGCAAGGACTCGCTATCTGTAGATGCACTTGCATTAATTGTTCCATTTCAGAATCGGATTAAGGCAAATCTGATTCAGAACTACTTGAACCACATTCTCTTTCACTAAAGGATGGTTTTACCAGTGAGTCTATTGGCAAGGGCAGCTTATTATCACACTGCATCTTCTTCACTAATTGTGCTTCTGACTAATTTTGCAGAAGCACAAGATTTTGAGAAATAGAAACAAGCTTAGCAGTGCATGGACTAACAAGTAAATTCTTTTTTTCTTGTTTTGTCTTGATTGAGCTGGAAGATTTTTGGTTCTGTTCCCAAGAAGGTGCTGTTGATGGGATGCTTAGGATCCTTAGAGCAATCCTGGACAACAGTCGGGTGTTACAGTATCCCTTCCACCATGTGAGAGGAGACATATTCTCTGCTGCCTCCCAAATGATGTGTTTGCTCCAAAGCTGTTCTTTTGCGCAGTACTCAGCAATGTCTGTCATCACAGCTATTTCATTGATGCTGGGGCCGTTCTTAGCTACTTTCTTAATTGTATTGAGATAAGTAGATAATACATCTTCTGACAAATGATGTCCTCTGTTTTGAGGATCCAAAAGGTTTGCTGCTAGATATACTGTATGAGAGCAAAATTTAGATCTCTTAATAAACATTTGTTTTTACTACTACTTTTTTCGATAGAGGTGAAGAAGGCAAAAAGCTCAATTAGATTTTCAGTCAGTCGTCTGAATATCTCTGGAATATTTGAAAGGTTTGGTGTATTTACATCCAGTTTCTTGATAGCCATTGAAACTGGTAGTAGCAAACTGAATGTTCCTTGAACTCAAACCCAAAGCATATCATTGTTGAGAATCTGCTTATGAATGTTAATGGGAATAATCTGGGATACCGTGTCACCTATTGAAGCACACTGCAAATAGTTCTTTGTGCACAGCACACCACATAAACACTTTGTAACCAAGCTTCATCTAGTTTCTCCTGGCAATAAAAGTCCACTTTCCTTCCCCTGCTTCTCTTTCTGTAATTTCGTCAGTCAGATTAGCAACATGATGGTTGTTGAATACTTTCACAATCGCTTTCCAGTTAGCCAATATTTTCTTCATTGTATTCGCACTTACTATGTCCTTTGCCAGAAGATACAACCCATGAGCAAGACAGCCAAATACTATTAAACGAGGATACTTTGCCTTCAATATTTGCCATGCAGCTTTCATGTTACTTGCATTATCAGTTATAAGGGCTTGGACCCTGGAGGGACCTGTACTTTCAATCTCTTCACTCAATAACCTGCTTATGTATTCAGCTGTATGATGAGAAGATTTGGTAGCAATTGCTTTCAGGAATGTTGGTTCAGGTGTTGCTAACATAATGTTCAGAGAAGGATTTCCTTGTATATCAGTCCATTCATCTGACATCCGAGTCAGTGATTCTGCTCGACCAATCCTTGAATAACAATTGTTTGAACACTGTCATATTCTCCATTTAAGAGAGAATGTGATGAGCAATACCATGATGGTAACTTATATGATGGGTGATTCAATTTGTAATGTTCCTTCCAGTATTGATGTTCAGTTATGGAAAGAGGTGTACCACTTGCAAATATAACTCAAGCTAATGTCTCATCTGCTTTTTCTTCATCTTTTGACATTTTGTCCACAAATTTTGATAAAAAGCTTGACTGTCTTGAACAGCTACTTATATCTGCTGACAGTGATCTTGAAAGCAAGGATCCTGCTTCTTCTTTCCTGAGACCTAGCAGCTCAAAATTTTCATTTTCCATTTTTTGCAAATCTGCTATTTCACTTGAGTTTCCAAGTTCCTGCAACAAAAGGGGTAAAATATTTTTATTTTAGCCTATTCTAGTCTGGCCTTATCTATCAGAAGGAGAAGGAGAAGCAGCAGGGAGCTTGCTTTCCCCTTTCCTACCAGAAAGAACACTGTGCTGCTCAACTTGCTGCTCAGGTCCCCTGAGTCTGCAGAGCCAAAGGGAAGTATGGTCTGGCTTTTGCCATCAGCCAAAGGACTAAGCTCACTCTGCTGAGTTGAAATAGTTAACTATTTATATATTATGACATTTTAAAACATATATTGTTAAGCCTAAACCACTTTGGGTGCTTAGTGCAAGCAGAAAAGCAGAATACAAATATTTTAAATAAAAAATAGTAGTCCAGAGTTAACAACTTCTAAAATTATTATGTTCTAAAACAGTATAGATGCTAGTCTATACTGTGTGTTAACATATTGACTTGTTTACTTGCATAGGATTCCTGAAGTAGACTTTTCTCAGATGATGATGTTCTACTACCTGGTTGTATTAGCTTTCTGTATATGGCTTGTACTCTTTCAGGACAGTTTCTACATGTTGTTAAATGTTTCTTCATTCTTGTTGCATTGTTAGCATAATTCTGCCCACAGTATTTACCCCTACCAACTTTCTTCCATCCTTCAGTGGCTTGTACATTACTATAATGATGCCACACGTTAGGTTTTTTTTCTGATTAGACATTATTATGACTACTTCAAAGCCAAAGCATTAAAAAACTAGCAGATTTTATGCAAACACTTCCAACTTCCCTGTTGTCCATTTTGACCTGAATAGCCAATTAGGTGAATTCATAACTTGATTTTTGGTTTGGATTATTATGTGAGTGTATTTACCCTCCTGTTTACAAATCAATAAAACATACATGTACGTAAAACATGTACTTTCTCACATTTCCTAGGGATAATCACCTGAAAAACGTTAATCACAATTTTGAAACTGCCAAGCTTGCCTAATATTGTATTGGCATCAATTCATTGTTACTAATGAATTTCATGAAACAATGAATTTTTAGAAATAGAAAATTTCCCGTGGAAAAATAAAGCACTGGCAATGTTTCCACCCTACCATCTCTGCTTGGGTCACTTACTTACAAGAAGATTCCATTTGCATGTAAGAGTAATTTATGCAGCCTGTCACCTGATATTTCCTTTGCACTTCTATAGCAGGTGCAGGCAAAATATGGCCCATGGGCCAGATCCGGCCCACCAAGCTATTCCATCTGGCCCACGGGGTCCCTAAAATTTTTTAAAAACTAATATTTATCTGCTCCTGACTTTCTGTTAAAAATAACAGAATACAGGGCAGTAGGACCCAGGGAAAGCCAGCATCAGGACTAAGCAGCTGCAGTAGCAAGGCTGACTCAGCCCACACCTCCACCCGAAAGCCTTTGCCTAGCAGACGCTTCTGACCTGGGATTGTTCAGGCTTCCCTGCACCAGAAGGAAACTCAGATAAGAAAGATGGGGATAGGGAAGCAGGGGAGGATGGTGGGCAATTGCCCCAGTCCTTGGGGCCGGGCCAGGCTGGCTGCTGTGGTTCTGATAGTGCAGCTGGGCACCACATGGTGCCTAGGCAGTCAGCAGGTAGGCAAGGGGTGGGGAGTAGGGAAATGGCTGTGGACAGTGGGAGGAAGGAGAAGCGAGTAGGTTTGTGAAGTGTAGCAGTGGCTGGGTGAGCATTCAGGACCAGTGCTGGTGTGCCAGGGCTGCACCCCACCCTGAGCCCCACCAGCTCAGGCCTTGCGCTCCTGCCCAGCTGTTGCTGCGCTCCACACTCCTGTTTGCTGCTGCCTGCCACAGTCATTTCCCTGCTTTCCTGCCCACAGCTGCTGTCGCTTTGGCAACACATGGTTCCCAGTTGCAGTGCTGGGCTGCAGGACACAGCAGAAACCAACCTGGCCCCTGCAATTCTTGACTGGCTCTGTGCGGTGCTGACTGGCCTGGGCTGGTACCTGCTGTGTCCTGTGGTCTTGGCTGTGCAGCTCGGATGTGGTGCTGAAGCGGAGGGGGAGGAGTGGGATGAGAAGGGCAGCAGTGGCAGATAGGAGGGGGAAGTGGCAGGGAGAGGGAGGACAGGTCCTGCTTTGGTGCCCCAGGTCCAGGAGCAGCTGGAACCCAGAGCCTGGGCTTGGAGGAGTGCTAATAGGGTTCTGCCTGTCACAGGAAGGCTGTGGGCAGGCCCTCCCCCTCCATGTGTGCCACAGTCCTCCCCAGCGACCCTTCCCCCACACACTCACTACTCCCCACAAGCCCCATATCCACACATACCCATGCCTTCCCAGCCCCCCTACATACCCACTCACCCACACCCTCCCATAATATAAAAGAGTAAGACTTAATTTTAAGCTATTATACTATCACCTCTATACTATTTACATGCACTAACACGTAAATCAGGACAAAAAATATTTTTTGAAATGAAAGTAATGAATGTTGTAGTACATTTGCTTTTTAGGATATAATTTGGTATTTTTCTGGTTCTGAGATGGCAAACCCCCTTGCTGAAAGGAGTACGTCTGGGGGCAAGGGGAAGGACTTCTGGTGGCAAAGATTAGGAGTTAGGGAGTGGGACTTCCATTCTAAGATGGTGACCAGGGGATGGGGCCCCTGTCATGGGGCAGGGCTACCCTTGTGGCCCTTGATGGCTTGCCAAAAGTCAGTAAGTGGCCCTCCACCCAAAATAATTGCCCACCGGTGTTCTAGAGATCTCCAAGTGTATCAAAGACCTTGCAGGTGGCAATGGCAATAAGGGCAACTGACTGTTTCTATGCTCTTTTGAGGTAAATTAGAAGACCTTAAGTTATTTGTCTATACCTTCACTTCAGGGTAGGAATAAATTGATGTAATCAACCATCTAAATATTAACCCAAGACCAGATTTTATTTTTAAGGGCTGTAACTAAATATTACCATTCAACCTGATTAAAGACTGTGCATCTCGAAAAAATCCTGAGTGGCTTTTAGTTATCTTGGAAGTCCTACATACTGTGCAATAAATTATATCTAAAATCTGCTGCCTTTTGTATTTGGAATATAGCCCACCTGATTTGCATTAATTGCTCTGTTAGTGGTGACATTAGTAAATACAGTTATCTCACTATTCTGCACTTGATAATCTGCAACAACAATTAGCCATGTCTCAACAATGATTTAATAGTGCAGACTATATTGTAGTGCTGTGGTTTATAATATAAAGACTCTTTACTGAATACATGACCTGACCGTGGTGCTTGGAGGTCTGCAAATCCACACAGTACTATTTCTTCCCTCTCCTTTACAGCAGGTAGAAACCTAGAGGAGCAAGCATAAAAGACCCTGCTAAAGGACACTTGTAAAAGGCTGCAACAGACCCCCTGGCTCAGACCACTAGCCATCAGACCACTCTGGAGTTGACCACGGAAACTGGAAGTCACAGTGAAGCCATGAGTGCAGCCAGATCCTTTCCTTAAAGATTAATGTAGGATATGTGTTTTTGCCTGAAGACTATTATATTTCCTTTTGCCAGATTCTTTCCTCTGGCCCCCTCAGCTGCCCTTCTCTAAGCCCTGGCTCCAGTTCTGGTATGAAAGAAATTGGACTCAAAAAGAAAGTTCGAGATGGGCTGAGGACTAGAGCTGCACCCAAAACTCAATGCACAAACAATCGGAACATAAACAGCAAGCATACAAGCAAGGAAAGTACTAATCTATGTGGGTACGCAGGTGGCAGGAGGCAATGATAATTGAAACAGGAAAGCGCTCTGAAGGAGCTGATTTTTCCAGTACTCAGGAGTGGAAAAGCTAGGTTGTGGTGGTTGTCCTGAAGGAATGGATGCCTCACTCCCTGAATCTGATTCTGTTGTAAATATGGAGTGACTCCAGAGAATTAAATGGAAACCCTCCAGATTTACAACTGCTGAGGTCTGAATGTAGCTGTGCATGTTGTAAATCCAAATAATGTATATTTAGAGGTTCACCAAGGAGACTTATGGCAGAAATGAACCTGGTGGTCTGCTCTGCTGCATCTAGGTTTCAAGCAGCAATTCTCAAACTGATTAATAAGCCTCTGATCCTCTGAGCCCTCCTAGATGTTGCATGGAACTGCCTCTGACCGCACCATTGGTTCTGTCCATTTCAAAATGTGGACTTTCTCCTCTAAAAGGTGGCTATGTATATAGGTACCATTTTACTTAACTTTGCTCTTCAGATCTACTGACTAGGTATGGCTATAAATCTATCTTATTCTAGTCCTTTATAGTTCTATAGAGCTACTACATCTCAGAGGGACAGAGTCAACTCTGGTGGTAATGATGATGAACAAGCAAGAATAAACTAAGTCAGTTGTATCTGTGCAACCCTTATTCAGGATACTGCAGGCAAAGAGCAAATTTTGGCTTGCAGACCCTTTTATTTAAAAGTGAAGAAATACAGTAGGAAAGAAATATGCTTTGATTTTCCTTATCTCATCATGGATTTGCAGAGTCAGCAGCTAGAAAAACATGTTGTTAATTATAAGCAGAGCACCTTGGATACAAAAATCATGGAGAGAGAACTGCAGAATCCATCAATGTCATTTTAGTGTCACTCTTCAGAGGGCTACCATAATTTTTAAGCAGTGATAGTTTCAGGTTTAGTTGAGTCTGGGACTCTTTACAGTCCAGGATTTATTTTGACCTAGTTAGCCTTATTAGGAGAAGAAAAAATAATGTGAGCATTTCTGCATTCCTTTGTTACTTTTTTTATTTCTGGTGTTTCTTCAGTCTAACTGCAGCTGTCATAACATTTGCTGACAACAGCAAAATCAGAAGGTGTCGTGCACACAGAGGAACAGAAGCATAAAGTAGAGGGTCTTGGGGAGTTCAGAGCAGTGAGTTGCAGCCAGCAAAGGGGAGATCTGGTTTTCCTAACTGTAATGCTGTTCCAGAAAACTGGTGAAACTTTTTTTTTTTTTTTTTTAATACTCTAAATAGGAGTAATGTGCCTGTCATATTGGAACAAATTGGAATTTCTCCTCCTTTTGTTTAACATCACCCTAATACTTTGGCACATAATCAAGGACATGGGTTTTAATACGAGAGAGGCATTTAGGAGAGACTTTTTAAATTTTATTAATGAGAAACAATTCTTAAAAATTAGAGAAGCTCTGGCTCCGAGGAGTTCAAATCGAACCTGCTTTCACTTGGCCATTTGTATTGCCAGATACTTGTTGGTTTGTAGGCTTTTACTGCAGTGTAGAAGCTGAAAGCATCTCGGGGATTTCTCAAGTAAGCCTCAGTCTGTAAATTAAATTGTGCCTGCTTTTCCCTTGTTCTATCGAGCACAAATCACTACAGCAGTATGTTTATGTTCTTGTATCCCCATGCTTACTGTTTGGTCCTCCAGAATGGAAGAAGCGTAGTTCAAGCCTATCCTTGCAATGATTTATTATTTTCCTTGCTTTAAGTGCATCACTTGCAAAAAGCAGATGTTTGCTAGCTTTTTTGAGCTATGAAAGTACTTTCTTTGCATTTGATTGATAGACATCCCAGTTTCATTAATAGCTGGGCTTTATACAAAGCTGTTATTACCAGGAGAATTTGGTGTGGGTTTCAGGTTTTTTTTCTTCTTGTATTGAAAATGTGTTATTAATGTCGTCTTAAGAAAAAAAGCCTTCAATTCAAGCATGTTGCTTCTCTTTCTCTGCTTCCCTTTAAAGTCTATTCTGCTAGGCACTCTTAAAATCAATGTTTCAAATGTTCTTTTTATTACAGTGTATAGTTGTGGCTTTCTCCTTTTTGCTATTGATTTCTAATTGTATTGCAGGGCATTTGGGGTGTGCACACATTGTGCACACATAGGTTAGACAAATGATTCTTTCTGTAGTCTTCAAGTCCCTTGCTTCTGTATCTTCTCACTTGTAGGATATGCTTTATGATGCTGCTGATCTCTGGGAACTGTCTGGAAAGCATTGCTCGTCATGGTCCTGTGAGTGCAGTTTTAGGTCACTGAATATCCTAAGTTCCATAAGGGTTTTATTGCTCCAAGTTCCTTAGATTCTTTCTCAGCCATGACTGTGGGTAGGAAGGACCCTTTCAGGAGCAATTTGGTGGTATATCAAACTTGCATTTCTTCCACTGTTGAATTAGTGATTTAGTCTTCTCTATTCAGCACTGGTAAGGTCACATCTGGAGTACTGTGTTCAGTTTTGGGCCCCACCTTACAGAAAGGATGTGGACAAATTGTAGAGAGTCCAGCAGAGAGCAGAAAAAATGGTGAGGGGGCTGAGGCACATGACTTACGAGGATAGGCGGAGGGAACTAGGCTTCTTTAGTCTAGAGAAGAGAAGACAGAGAGGGGATTTGAAAGCAGCCTTCAACTACCTGAAAAGAGGTTCAAAAAATGATGGAGCTAGACTGTTCTTAGTGGTGGCAAATGACAACAAGGAGCAATGATCTGAAGTTGCAGCAAGGGAAGTTTGTTTGGTATTAGGAATAATTTTTTTTTACTAGAAGGGTAGTAAAGCACTGGAACAGGTTACCCAGAGAGGTTGTGGAATCTCAATCCTTGGAGGTTTTCAAAACCTGGCTAGACAAAGCTTTGGCTGGGATAATTTAGTTGGGGATGGTCCTGCTTTGAGTAGGAGATTGGGCTAGATGACCTCCTGAGTTCCCTTCCAACCCTAATTTTCTAAGATTCTATGATTTTATAGTTTAATAATGAGTTAGCATGGTTAGTGTCAGTTATTTTATACCTTTACTCCTCTGTGCATTTCTTTAATTGGATCCAGAGTCATACTTATTAGATGAAGTCTGCTCCCCAGGATTGTCAGATTGGCTGGATCTTGGGAGGTGTCCAATTGCATCTCTGGTGGTTTTTTCCAACTGGATCTCTAGTTGTTAGGCCCATCAGAAACAGCTTGGCTATGTAGAGAGATTTCCTCCAGGTTTGGATTTCTGCTTGCCAGTGGATTTTCTGAAAGAATGTTGCTTTTGTTAAGACTGATTCTACTGCCTATTCTGCACAGGAGTTCTGTGATGTTTTTTTGGGTAGCTCCCCATATAGTATGCATATGTGTCTGTAAGGTACTTGATGCTCAATGACCTTGCTTAAAGCTGGACTTAAAAATAGACCTGTTTGGGTGTCAGTATTTAAGTAGAGAAGAACCATCTGATCAGGGTAATCCCAGAACAGTGGAAAGTACCCAGATAAACCCTCAGGATAATTCAGGAGTGAAGCAGCACACTGCAGGATGGCAGCAACAGGAATATTTGAACCAGTGCTGTTAGTTTGAAATGGGATTGCATCCATAGCTGTAGTGTCCGAACATGAGCAGATCCCGGATTGTGGCAAGGGAAGATGTGGCCACACCCCCTTTGGCTATGTGGCACATGAGTAGTGAGCTCAATTCGCTGCTAAATCATCCCAAAGGGAGTGTGGGTGCATCCCCCTACTGTGATCCTGGATGCCAGTGAGCACTCTGAGCTCACCAGCATGTTAGCAGAG
The DNA here is from genome assembly GCA_030014935.1 of Caiman crocodilus. NCBI lineage: Eukaryota > Metazoa > Chordata > Crocodylia > Alligatoridae > Caiman > Caiman crocodilus. The sequence goes on from JAGPOW010003447.1 coordinate 4,348,613, forward strand.
CTCCTACCAGAGCTCTGCATGTCCTGAGAATCCTGAGCTCGCCAGTGGTCAGTGCAGACTCTGGCCAGAGCCCTGCTTAGGCATGCTCCTCCTCCTCTCCCATCCATCCTGCTCCCTGAATTGAGCAGCAGGGGGAAAGAGGGGATGAGTGATTGAGACACTGACCCTGTGTTTTCATGTAGCTGTGGAGGAGCTTAGGGGGCGAGTGCCACTGCTGCTTATCCCCTCTTTTTTTTCCCCTTTGCTGCTGACTTTGGAGGGATGATGAGGGAAAAGCAAACAAGCAGTACCCACCCCCTGAGCTTTAGAGCTCATAAAAGCAGATTGTGGCCAAAGCCCCAACAATCAGCTGCTGAGCTGAGAGCTAATGGCACTTGGAGAGCTCTGGCAGAAACTGCACCGACCTACTAGTGAGCTCAGAGAGCTTGCCATGAATGCACCACATAACTGAAGGGGGATTTCACAGCACCATGGTGACTTCCTGGATTTGTCTCTGGTTCCAAGGTACTGATTCTGCATAAATTATTTTTATAGCAGAATAAGATTCAATAGAAGCAGCACAGGGGGAGAGTGGGAAAAGAATCACATGCATGTGGATGCAAGTGGTGATTTGTGCTGGAGGTAGGTCTGGGCAGTGTGATCCCTGCCAAGCCTGAAAGTGGACCAGAACTACTTCTGGTCCACTTCTGGGTTCACCACCAAGCACAGTGGATGTGATGTACTTTGACTTTAGTAAGGCTTTTGTTATTGTCTTCCATAACATGCTCATAAGCAAACTAAGGAAGTCTGGACTGGATGAATGGACTGTGAGGTAAAGAGAAAACTGGCTGGACTATTGGGCTCAGATGGTAGTAGTCAATGGTTTGATATGTAGTTGGCAGCCAGTTTCAAGTGGAGTGCCCCAGGGATCAGTCCTAGGGCTGGTTTTGTTCAGTATCTTCATTAAAACTTGGGATATAGGATGGAGTGCACCCTCAGCAAGTTTGCAGATGACACCAAGCTGGAGGGGGGAGTAGTAGATATGCTGGAAGGTAGGGCTAGGATTCTGAGACCTAGGCAGATTGGAGGATTGGACCAAAAGAAATCTCATGAGGTTCAATAAGGACACGTGAAAAGTCCTGCCCTTAGAATGGAATCACCCTGTGCACAGGTGCAGGCTGGAGACTAACTGGCTAAGCAGCAGCTCTGCAGAAAAGTACTTGGGGCTTACAGCGGACAGACAGTAAGCTGAATATGAGCCAACAGTGTGGCCAGGTTGTGAAGATGGCTAACAGCCAGCTCGGCTGCATTAGTAGGAGTGTTGCCAGCAAATCAAGGGAAGTGATTTTTCCCCTTTATTTGGCACTGGTGAGGCCACATCTAAAGTATTGTGTCTAGTTGCGGGCCCCCAGCTACAGGAAGGATGTGGACAAATTGGAGGGGCAAATTGCTGGGGCACTTGACTTCTGAGGAGAAGCTGAGGAAGATGGACTTATTTACTCTAGAGAAGAGAAGACCTCAGAAGGGATTTAATAGTAGCCTTTAACTACCTGAAGGGTGGTTCCAAAGAGGATGGAGCTAGGCTGTTCTCAGTGGTGACAAATGACAGAACAAGGAGCAGTGATCTCAAATTGCAGCAAGGGAAGTTTAGGTTAGATACTAGGAAAAACTTCATCACTAGGAGGGTAGTAAAACACTGGAACAGGTTACCCACATAGATTGTGGACTCTATCCTGGAGTTTGTAAAGATCCAGCTAGACAAAGCCTTGGGTGGGATGATATAGTTGAGGATGGTCCTGTTTTTAGCACGGAGCTGGACTAAATGTCTTCCTGAGGTCCCTTCTAACTCTCTGATTTTAGGATTCTGTAAAAACCAAAACCTTCTGCCTTGTTCTCGATGCTAAAAGGGGAGCCCTTTGGCTTTGACTCCAGTGCAGCATGCTGGGCTTAGTAGCAAGCACACAGCTTGCCTCCTGCTTGCAAACTGTTCTCTTGCCCTTTGCTCTCCCCTGAGAATTTTAATTTCCCAAGTGAGACATTATCCAAATTCCCTGCAGCTGGGTTCTGGTTAGCCTGTTAAAACCTCTTAAAGGGACAGACCCAAACCCTGTTACGCCTTTGTAGTGGGGTGCTTCACTGAGGCCAATATCGTGCTTGTTAGATGGCTAATTAGCTTGACTAAATTGCTACTGTACTGCAGCCTATACTGCTCCCAGTGCCAGAGCTTAGCTTGTTCAGAGCTAGCTTAGGTATCTCTGCATGGTACTGTGTTGTACATTTATAGGCACAGCTTTATTTAATAATTCTGTTGATGATCTAGAGACTCGTATAATTCAGCTTACTCTTCCTAGAGCTTGACCCTGAGTATATGCACAGAGCAGAACTACTGAATAATAAGTTTCCTTTTCCATAGTTACTTTTTAGTAACTAAGGTAAAAACAGTTTCCTTAAATTTATTAGTCCAAGTATACTTGTCATTAATAAAATGACATAAATTACAGTATCATTAATCAAGCTATGTTCTTCAGCATAACATTTGTTGCCTTGCAGTGAGGTAGTCCTAGATATTTTACTTAAACTGTTCAATCTGTTGAGGGACAGCTAGTATTTATAGACCAAATCCTCAGCTGGTATAAACTGGTGTAGCTCCATTGATGGATCTGGCCTTATAGCTTTCCGAGTGTTGCGTTATCTTGCATAATACTTTCATATTGGTGCAGTGCTTTTCATTGTGAAGGATCCCAAGGCACTTGATAACACTCCATATGACTATAGGGAGCTTGGACAGATTACATCAGTGTAAACAAGGCATACCTGCACAAAATCAAGCCCTAAGCCAGGGTAACTTTAAATCCAGTAGAATTGTCTCATGAAGATCTTTCTTATAAGACCTTAGTTATAAGGCAACTTATTGTAAACCTAATCCTTTTCTACTGCCATTTTGCTTGGTGTTCACATGGCACGTAGTGTAGTGGTGTTGCAAACCCATCTGTTGGGTAGCCCTAGAACACCAAGTTTCTCCTTGCTGTCCTGCTGCTTGTCCCAAGGGACAGACCAAGATTTGCCTCCTTATCCCCACAAGCCTCAGCTCCACAGCCCTTATATCACACCTCATAGCTCAGGGGCCGGCAAAATACAGTCTGCAGGCCAGATATGGCTCTCCAAGCAATTTTCATCTGGCCTGTGGCACCCATCCATTAATTGTAGTAATTAAGTGTGCCCAGCCTGCACACTTTGGTGTCACCCTCCTGCATGGGAGGCCCCTGGCCAGCATGCACAGCTTCTGGGCTGGGCTGCTTCTGCAGCCACTGTGGGACCTGCTCAGCTTCTCTGGCTTCCAGTGGTGGCTTTTCATGTCCCTGGTGCAGTGCTTTCTCTGGGCAGCAGGTAAGGAAACAACAGTAGGCAGGGGGATGCTGCAGCTGGGCAGGACTGTGGAGTGTGGGGCTGTAGCTGGTGGGAGCACAAAGCCCAGGGCCTGTGCTTAACAGAGCAGTGGGAATGCAGAGCTCATGTTGGGGATGCTAGGAAGGGTGGGGGGATCCCCCAATGCATTTCCCCACCCCCAAGGCACACAGCCCAAGCCACTGGTGGCAGCAGCAGCAGGCAGCACATGGCAGCAAGGAGCAGAGCCAGGTAGGCCTGCCTCTGTCAGAAGTGGCAGGGAGCCCCACTCTCTGCTTCCTGGCAGAGTCCTGTGAGGTGTACATGGTTGGCAGGGAGTGGGCAAAGCAGCTGTCTCTGTTGTGTGAGGCTTCCACTAGTGGCACACAAGTCCCAGGAGCCACACGTGAGCCCCACGTGATACAGGTGGGCTGGCCTGGCTCTGCTCCTTGCCACCATGTGCAGCTCCCGGAACTGGCTGGAGCCGTGTGCTGCCAGGTAGTGGGTGCTGCAACTGCACCTGTGCAGGCCTCCAGCCCTCCAGGGGCCCACTGACTGCTGCTGCGGATGCCACCACCAGTAACAGTGGGGGCTGCACACCAATGGGGGGAGCCTGTCTGCTCACACCCCCTCCAAACCCTTCCATATAGCAATATAATCTATCACACTCACCCCCCCCACCCAACACACTTCCCCAAACATACACGGTATGCAAGAGCAACACTTTATTTCTGAGCTATTATGCAATCACCTCTATATACAGTATGCAAACACACGTAAATCAGGACAAAATATTTTTTAAAATAAAATATGTTGTAGTAGATGTTTGACTTTTAGTATATGATTTTTTTTTTCAGGTTTGAAGATGGCCATCCCCTCCTTTTCTCTCCCCCCTTCCCTCCCCCAAGGAGTATTTCTAGGGGCAAGGGACAAAGATCAGGGGTTAGGGGGTGGGACTTCTGGTCCCAAGATGGCAACCAGGGAGCAGGTCACCTGTCAAGAGGTGGGGCTACTGTTGCAGCTGCAGACAGCTCACCAAAATTCATTAAGTGGCCCCCCAGCCGAAATAATTGCCCACCCGTGTCATAGCTCCAGCAAGGGAATCTCTACCATTGCAATTGGCCTTCCCTTTGAGTTGTGAAAGAAATTTTAGGCCCCCTTTTCTGTAGAAAGGGCTAGCCTAGATGATCTCTCACCCAGAGATTGCTCTTTCCACAGGCAACCAGTCAGGAGGTAAAACCAAAAAAGGATTCATTATGTATGAGAAAAGACTTATACAAGAAAAAGTGGTCATAAGTTTGCATACAGAATAAAAAGACAAGTAAAGTTTCTAACCCGCCCATCTAAGTGCACCCTAGTGTTCCTGGGAGCCCTGTCAGTATTTCTAGAAAATCAGCCTTCTGGCTGATTCTGCCACAATACCCCACCAACCCCTCAAAACATAATGGAGTTTGTGACAAGTGGGGTCCTGGGCCTTTCCTGGGGCTCCTAGCTACTATGATAGTGCAAATGATACTTGTGTTCCAGCTTGAGGGACTGATTAGGGAGTATATGATTGTGCTGTAGCTCAGCCTCTGCAAGAGAGCTCTCAACATTACTGGCAATGTAAATTCTCTTAGATACACACTAAAAATTACATCAAGGTATTGATTTACCTTTGAGAGGATTTCCTTCCCAGGGGAAGTTACTGGCTATTATGATGATTTAGTTCGACTTTGAGTACAGAATTCTTAGCAGGCAAAGAGGCAACCCTTCCTTTAAGGCTGCAAACTTAATATCACACTATGGTAATTCTTCCTTTGCAAAATAATTACCATTTCAAGGCAAGGGCAGGGCTCTCTTTCTGATCTCAGAGTAACCATTGCAAATACAAGTGGATTCTTAAATTTGCAGTTTCAGAGGCTAAAAGTCTAAGGTCAGTATCTATTCATATACACTCAGTTGCACACCTCCAGATCTGACATTGGCACATTAAAAGCATGTAATTGTGCCCATAAGTATTCATTTACTGTTGCAGTCCCAATATTGATATGCATAGCATGTTTGGGTACAACTCAGGAATCAAATTTTTGAAGGTTGTTACCTAACAGCACAGACATTTGTACTTTCTCTGCCCTTGAGATGTGAAGGATTTTTATAAATTCTGAGCTAAATCCAGATCTCCTGGCTCCATGAGCAACCTTACTGAGGTCAGCAGGCCTATTCCCATACAATGCTTACAGATAGAACTGTCACTGAAGCAGGATTTGACCCCATACTAGTAACATTACATAGCATAAAGTGGAGAATACAGGAATATTTTTAATACTTTTACATACCCTTACAAACAGATAGCATATCTTTTCATCCACATGGTTTCCAAGCACCTAATCATGCTGATGGGTGCCATAGAACAGCTATATATTATAGCTGGGTCTGATGGCCATAAACTAGGGTTGCTTCAATGTTCCATTTTATGACCCTGTTTTCAGTTGCTCATAACTTTAATCTTTTGCACTGAAATCGGCTGAATGTTTGCTTCAGGGTGAATTTCTCCTTTGAGGTAGAAGGAGGAGGGAGAGAATTACAGTTTACATTATTTTTGTTTGTTTTTGGGGGGGGGGGGGTTGTTATTTCCAAGAAAATGCTAGGTAAAAATGCATAAGTTTGCTGTATTTAAACTCTGGTGACCATTTCTTTGAAAAAGAAATCCCATGCTTAAGAGCAAAATTTGGCAGCCTTTGTGCCAGGGAAGTACATCTTGCTTTTTCAGGGGAAAATCTGCCAAATTATCTGCTTTTGAAAATATTTCGATTTCCAAATGCTCAGTAGAGGGTGGTTAAAATCTCTGACGTTTCTGTGCTCAATGAACATGCCTCAGCCTCACAGCTCTGAATGCTGATGGGGCTGCTTGGTCCTCTTAGAATGGCTGAACATGCACAAACCATTCAGCTGCTTTGTATGACAGGACTGCTTGTGTATTTTCCTCTTGCACAACTGAGCAGGATTCCCTTAGCCTAAGATTATAGTGGTGAAGCTGGATGCTCTATTATAGAATAGCCGCTGGCTTAGGCCAGGTGTACAGGCACAAGGAGCTTGAAAGATGGGGACTGAAACTAGCAGGTCAAGTTGCCTGGAACTGGGAACTGGAGAAGGAAATTAGGACTGCCTGCATAAGAAGCCTAGGACTGAAAATTAGTTCACATAGAGGGGAAGAGAGGAGAGTGGGAGTGAGGGGAGCTGATGAAGTAGAACAGGAAAGAAGAAGAAAAAAGAGTGTCTGGTCAAGGAGGTAGAGCAGGGATGGGCAACTATCTGGGCCTGCAAGTCACATAGGCAGTTTTGGGGAGCTGTTCCAGGCCAGTTAGCACCCATCCCCCACCCCCTGCCAGGAGCTTGAAGTTTGAACACCCTGTGGCTTCTCCCTGCCACTGCTGCCACCACCAGTGCCCAGCCCCAGCCCAGACCCTGTGTCCCCCTCCCCACGCACACTCTGGACTTGGGTCCTGGCTGGTCTACTCCAGCCAGGGCATGTGCACAGCCCCAGCCTTGGCCCTGGCCGACCCCGTGCCCGCTGCAGACTGGCCTGCCTGTAATGAGCAGCAGTGGTTGGGCAGAAGCTGATGCTTGGGCATGGGGGGGAAAAACAGCCACCCCCTCTCCCACCCCTGCTGGGCCCTTCTCTTACAACTGCCTGGAGCCCATGCCCAGGCTGCCCTGCGCGTGGGTCTGGAGTGGGCACAGGGTGGGCTGGGGCCAGGGCTGTGCACCAGCCAGTCTCCATGGGGCTGTAACTGATGGTGGTGACAGTGGCATCTGGAATGAGCCACCACCACCTGGGCTGCCTAGAAATGAAGTCCAGCCATAAAACCAGTCCAGCCCCACTGTGCATCTGGCACCTAGGCCAGGTGGGACCGAGGGACCCACCCCCACATGCCAGATATAGTCATTCTGCAGGCTAGATCCAGGCTGTATTTTGCCCACCCCTGAGCTAGGATCACTGAGGCTGTGTGCACTGGCACAATGAGCTAATGGGGGTTTGGAATGGTTGCAGGGACAAGTAGAGGTTGTAACAGGAGAGAGAAAAATGGATCAAAGGAATTGTATGGGAACTGGAACTGATCTGGCAAATGCATTGAGGCTAGGAACTGGTACAGAGATGCCTGGGATGGGAGAGACTAAGACTAGAAGGGATGTGACTAAGACATGTTGGGGGAAAAAGACTGGGACTAGGACGAGAAGTGTAGGCAGAGGTGAGTTGAAGGAGGAGAATGAGACGGGATAAGCAGCCAAGGTTGGGAAGGCCAGGACTAGCGCATGTTGGATGGGACAGAACAAAAGGGTCAAATGTGAGGGGAATAGGCAAAAGAATCTGTATCCATTAGTCCACAACCCTTTCCTGAGTCTGTGACAGAACCCCAAATCCTCAAGCTCCCACTATTCCCAGATGTCAAAAAATGGCTGTTAAACCCACAGGCAGTGTCCCATCCTCTTCTTGGGCTGCTCCACAGAGAGGATGACAGCTCACTGCTGTTAGTGGTTACTCTGTTCACTCCAATGACAGATGTCTTTGTGTTGGATATGAAGTTTTCAGTCCTGCTGATGAACCATGTGGGAGTCTGTCTGGTGCTACAATAAAAACTGATTTTTCAGTCTGCCTTTTTAAAGCCTCAGGTGATTGCATGTGGAGTGTGTTGAAAGACTGCTACTGAAGTTGAAAAAACAAGTGTTCAAAAGATGCCTGTGTAATCTTTCTTCAGCCCCACCCTTGTGCGTATTCACTCTGAAGGGGTCTTTAATTCACATGTTGTTCTTTTCCATCAACTCATTTAGGCCATAGGATCAAACTAGGGAGGGATCAGGGGAGTGAGGAAGACTATAGTTTATAGGGACCCATATTTCATTGTTGTCAAGTAGGCATGTGTTTAGTTAACAAGGAGGTTGCAGAAAGAGAAGGGATGTTCCCATAGTCAAGGCAGTTGGATGCTATCAAGGGGCACGTCCAGACAAGCACGCACATGCATTTCCCCAGGGACAGACAGCAGTGGCACATAGTTGGGCTGCTGCTCTTTGTCCCCTGGGAATGCCTGTGCATGTGCATTCTGGGTGGGTAGGGGAGGCTGGGGCCAGGATCAGGGCACATGTGTGCTTGTCTGGATGTGCCCAAGGAGTTGGAGTATCTTCTGCCTGTGCCTACAGAGTTTATATATAATGCTTAAGCCACACAGATTGAAGGGCATCATTATTTGTCAAACTTTATTTTCAGGTTGCTGGAGATACAGAGGTCTGTTCTGCAGAAATGAGTGCTCACATTTGCTAATGATCTTGATGCTTTGCTTTGAGCATATAAAATTGTTCTATGTTACCTACATATCATTTATGCTGTTATAAGCTTTATGTACTAATTACTCCAACCCTCTCCCCCCAACAAATTCGAGGTATCTCACATTTGGCACCTCAAATTAATAGATACTTATGCCTTAATCTCTCTCTTTCTGAATTTTTTGTCGGCAAACTAGGGATAATATCCCTTTTATTTCAGAAGAAAGTTCTGATGGTATATTAATATTTGTGGTCTTCAGATACTCCAGTGATAACACTGCAAAAAACCATGAGAAAATTGATAATTCTGTCTCAGAACAGGGTTTGAAAAGTGTGATGTAAAAATGCCTGGGGCTGTATATTGAACAGTGTGGAGAAAAAGGAAAATATTGAATAGTTGTCCATTTTTTCTGAACTGAATTAGGGCAGTGGTCCGGTGAAAATCAGAATGCAATCATGTAATTAGACTATCGTAATACACGTTTGCACAGGGATGCAGAGTTAAGATTGTACAGGTCATCTTATTTCAGGGATTTTCTTTTTCCTGTGTGTTCAAGTTTTCAACCCCAAATTATTTTTGTGTGTGGTGGGTAGTAATTTAGAGTAGGAATTTACTCTTACAGTGTTCCAGTACCTTGGCTTCGCCACACTGTTCTCAGCTGAAGGCCTGTAGAGGTCATTTCCTCTCTCAGCTAGTTGTAGCTGATATGCAGAATATGAGGCTTACCTGTTATGTTATGGGTTCAGTTGGTGAGTAATATGCAAGTACCTGTGGGTTGCTAGGTACAGACATGCCAGGTTGCTTGACTTACTGGAAACCTCAATGGTTAATTCATGTATTTGTTATTTTCATCACTGTAAATTGCTAAGGCACACAGTGGCTGCCAAAAAATTGACATATAAACAACTAATAGGTTGCAACAAACAACCTAATCTTAGAATGAACAAGTATTTTTTTTTTTTTTTTTCATCAAGGTACACAATTGTTATCACTCTTGCTGACTCATTCATTGAAAATCCTTAGAGGTCCAGCCAGGCTATTTCAGTTGTATTCTTACATTCTTCATTAGGGAGCCAGAAATAATCCTTCACCTCCTTCACCAGTCCTTCCACCCTTGTCCTTCTTGGTCTTGAAATCATGTATGTACAAAGTACATGCCTGGAACTTGCAGAGTCAATAGTAAAAGATTAGTTCAGCAGATAGGTCCAAGACCTTAGGAACAAAACTGATTATTTTCCTCAGGAGTTACACACCTGGAGTAAGAAGTGGAACAACAAGATCTGTATTGTCTGAGACTTGTTTGCAGTCTTTGCAAAGCATTTCCCAGCAGTCTCTAATATACAATTGGTTGGTTTGAATCAGATTTCCACTATGGTGTGAGAATACATAACATTGCATGTTTGACAAGACTGGCTACTGTGCTTGCTCACACATGATTTAAAAAAAAAAAATCCATGATTATTCCCTGGAAAAATGTTGATTTATTTTTCTGTAAACCAGGAGTACAGCACAACTAATTTCCTCTTTGCGATCCGTCTTGGAGATGAAATAAGTCCTTAGTGCCCATCTTAAGTACTGCAGTGTTTACAGGTTCTCCTGACAAAAATTAGGCTAATATCCCTTACCACTGCATTAAGTATAGAAATGTGGCTTTAAATTGAAGTTTAGAGAAGTGCTACACCAACACTCTCCAAGGCATCTTCTTACTCCTGCTTTTATTATTCAAATTCATTCTCACTATTGCTTGGCAGCCTGGCTGGCAGACACTTTTATTCAACACATTCTGTTAGTCTCCAGCCTGAAGCTTCAAATCACCCACTTTTTAACCAAAAAAGGGAAATAATTGCTCTTTGATTTTTGTCCACGAGATTAGTCCTCTCTTGGCTGCAATAGAAACTGAAGGTCACACAGCTCATGCTGATTTGTGGTCTTAGGATGCTAATGTGATTAGTTTTTTAAACATTTGAAATGAGTCAAGAGGCAAGGCACAGTCCTTACCTAAGCTAAAACTGGAGTCAGTCAGCAGCACATTTTTTATTGCCAACAGGTACAATATATCCTGAAATGATCTCAATAGCTGGAGCTTTGAGGAGGACATTTTCCACACCTACCTCCCTTATCGTTTTATATTGCATGCATGTGTGCATGTGAAGGCTGTTAATTCTTTCATCCTAGGCTGTCTTACAAATTATAAGAATATAGGCCTGGAAGGGACTGATTGGGTCACTGACTTCAGCCTTCTGGCACTGCAGCAGCCATATTGTTTAAATCCTTTCATCACTTTTCAAGTTCTAGCTTAAAGATGGTTGAGGTTTTCTTTGTTTTGTTGCTGTTTTTGCTTCAGCTACTCCTGTTTGGAGGCTTTTCCAGACACTACTATTGCTGCTGATTAGAAAACTTCTAATTTCGAGCCTAAACTTATTTATGCCACTTTATACCTATTTTTTTGTGTGCAAGATTTAATTTTTTAGCTCTTCCCGTCCCTGGTGTTTATCCTTTGATGTGCAGTTATACTAAGGGAATGCTGCAATGCATAGTAAATGACTAGTTAGGGAGCTGGAGATAAAGATTAAGTTACCAAGAGAGAGTCTGACGAAGGATGCTTATAACCAAAAACTTGCAAAGAAAATTTTTTCCAACTATTTGAGCTGTTCTAATAAAAGATATAAGCTTTACTTGTCTGCCAAGCGAGATCAGTTTCACCTGTTTCACAAAAGTGTGACCTGTCTTCTTCCTTGTAGGCGCTACGTCTTGCTTGTGGCAGACAAGGCTCTTTGGGTTAAAGTGATATCTTTTATTAGACCAACTAAATTGTTGGAAAATTTCTCTTTTGCAGGCTTTTGGGCACAGACACCCTTCTGCAGGCATAGGCAGAGTCTGCTGTTGTTTTGTGCTCTCCTGGCTGGAATAGAAGCCAATATACAAAAGGCAGATCTGTGAAAATGCATGTGCACAGCAGTGAGGATCACAGGCCACAGGAGACCATGGGCGAGAGGAGAGACAGGTAGGTGAGGTGGGGGAAGGGAGGGATGTTGACCTGGTGATAGAATGTAGTTGGCAAAATGTAGAGAGGTTACCTGACAGATGAGTTTTTTTTGGCTAAATCTGATATCTTTCATTAGACCAACTCAGATAGTTGAAAAAATTCTTCTTTGCAAGCTTTCAGATACAAATAGCCTTTGTCAGGCTGAAGAAGCATCTGCAGATGGTCTGTTACCTGAAGTTATCAGATGGCAGGCAGGTTATAATGTTCCATGAATCCAATAGGTATATTGAGTCCATGTTTTTTTTTCTACCCAGTAGATTTATCAAGTGAAGTCTGCAGGCTCATCTATGAAAGGTTTTTTGTAAATTCCATTTGAGGATTAGAACTGAAAGATTGGAGAGAGAGAGAGATGGAGAGTGGTTGTGTGAAATGTGCACCCACAAGTAATTGTATATTTTTGTCTCCGATACACTTTTGGTGTGTACTCATTCTCGTACACAGTTATTTGGTTTCTTCTTCATATTTTCTCTGTCAGGGCATTTAGTGCATTGGATATATTATCCTTCTGGAGGTGTGGGTGTAAGATCCAGGAACAGTGACGGTTCTATTGTGGGGGTGGGGTGGGGGGGAGATGTTGGCAAGTTCTACATTTCTTGTCTCTGCATGGTCTGGATACACTCAGTGTGTTTTAGGTTGTAGGAAGTTTTGATTCTGGTGATGAAATTGGTGAGGTTCAGTGCTTGCTTAAAGGCTAGTATGGTTGGTTCTGGGAAGATATCGAAGAATTGGGCCTTCTAGTATGGGTTGTAATTGTGTGTGCTTATGTGTTTTCTGCCGTTACACGGCTCTTTCACTTGCAGTGAAAAAGAAGCAAAGCAGAAGGTCAGGGGTATGTGATGCAACCAGTAATTTGCCATGTAAATTTTTTTTTTCCCCATTGGCAGCAGGAGGAGATGCAGAAGCAGATAGTACTGCAGTAGCTCTCATCACCCTGACACCATATGTCCTCTTGCAAGCTCTCTTCCTCCTACTCTCTCAATAAACTTGTATCAGAGAGAGTCAGCCTGTTCTTCTATTGTTTATTATTTTTTATAGCACCTTAAATGTGCCAGGCACATTACAGAAGGCACATTTTCTCTCCTAAAGAGCTTAAGATCAAAACACTACGTATGATATGAGCAAAGGTGACAGACAATGGGAGAACTGATGAGGCAAAGCAGCATTAATGGAATATGCCACAAGACAGTGAGGCATGCATACATTTTGACAGTTTTTTTGCATTTTATACACACAATTTGTGTGTGTACACATCTAAAACTAAGAAAGACAGATATGAAATCCCTTTCTTGACACTCTTGTGGGCACCACAGAGCAAGTGAGTTTTCAAGGAAGGCTTAAATGATGCGAGCATGGTAGTGTGACTGACCAGAATAGGAAGTGACAGGAAAAAAGAGAGAAAGAGATGCTTGTAGGAGAAATGGATAAATGAATCATCAGTGCTGGTCTCCCATGCAGAGAGATGGTGATGAAGCTGTAAGTAAAACCCAAGGCACATGCTAAGCCAGGCTTTATTTATAGATTCTTCTCAGTTGGAGGGGCCACCACACATCAACATGAGCTTCAGCAATTTCTTCACACCACTCAGCTTGCAAAAGAAAGAGATAAAGCTAAGAAAGGCTAGGAGAGGTGCTTTTGTAAAGAGAACAGTATTGCTCTTTCCAAGGCTTTAAAAGACACAGACCAGTGCATGTATAAACCATACTTAAATAAACAAAACAATCCCTTGCCCTCCCACCTCTCGCCCCCTACCCTAGCAATTGCAGGTTAATCAAGAAAGCAGAAATACCTGGAATGGGATGGGAGAAGACTATTTAAGCTGGCAGTCATGTTTTCAACATAATTAGTTGTCCAACTGAGTGCCCAAATTTAACTGATGTATTTGCATGTGTAATTAACTATGACTTATTGAAAAGCACTCTTCTTGCAATGCTTTGTTCTCTGTTTCCTGCAGATCGCATCACTGAAGGATAGATTTGATTCTGAAATCCTTTTAAAAATGTTTCCATTATATCTATTGGGAAAAACAAATTACAGAGGAGAAGACCTCTTAGATGCCACTAGAACAAAAGAATGACTTAAACCTTTTAGATTAAAAAAAAAAAAATATTTGAACCTGAGGTCTGATAGACTGTGTTTAAATCTTCATTAATGCTTACATAATTCAAATGGCATGAAGCAGATAATGCAAAAAGATAAAGCTACCCTGTTCACATGCATCAGATTCATGCTGTGCGCCCTGTTTGTGTTTTGGCGTTTTTTAAAAAGTTTTGTGGGCTAAGTACAGACAGTCAAAAAGTCAGAGGCTGGATTGATTCAATCTTCACAGGTTAGTTTAAGCTGCATGGATTGCACCAACAAGCAAGTGGATCAACATTCACTTTTGGTTCCAGAAATACAGCCACATGCCTGCAGTGACCCAGGCCAGAAACCAAGGGGCATTTGATCATGCCTCCCTGCTTGGCTAGAGCAGTCAGCTTGGGCTAAACCCAGCCCCCCCCGCCCCCAAAAGTGTGGGGGGAGGGAGGTTTGTGGGGAGGTACAAAGCATCCTGGGATGCTGGGGTACTGAGTTAACCAAATTAAGTTAAATTGGTTTCTTGAACTTCTGTCCCAAATCCCCTCCAGATTCAAGTTAAGTCTGATACTATGTCCACCCAGGTTTATCTTAAACTAGTTTCAACCATTTTGAAAGGAGTTTATGCACACTGAACTTCTGTTGTGTTACAAATTAAACTGGTTTCTGATCACTTAAACCATTTTGTGTAATTTCTGTCTCTAGCTTTGATTTCTAGCAGAACACATTTATTGTGGTCCTCTGCATTTCCACTTCTGGAGGATTTGTTTCCCATTAATACCAGACCCTCCTTCATACCATGCCTATTGTGGGATTCTACCAGTATGAATGTGCAGACTTAGGAAATTGACAGTTCCTTGTAAATCAATTGAAAAGCTCTTTAACATGAAAGGCTGAGATATAAAATAGTATATTAGAAGCTCATTGAGTATATGTGAGTCATTGATGCCAGTTAAGTGACTCTGGTAGGGGCTGGACCAGCTATTAATTCACCCTTTCCTGATCTTCATGCTTCCTGGTCCATACACCCCAAATAGTTTCTTTTCCTGCTTTGCCATAAATGTTGTTTTTCAATAATACTAATACCTCAGTGCCCTGTGACACACATTATTATTTGCACAGTCCACATAAAGGCCTAGATCCTTGACTTCATCCAAGAAAGGTTCATCACAGCTTAGGGCACAAGTCTGAGGGTTTCCTTTGTCCTCCAGGTTTTTGGTCTGATACATCTGTGTTGGGGAATCAGTGCATTATAAATAAATCCTAAGCTTACCCAGCTTCCTGCTCCACCAGTTCTGTGAGACATGAAATACCCCCAGCTCTGGAGTGAGATGATCCTTTTGTGTCCTATGATATTTTTTAGAACTGTGGGTTAATGTTTGTTTTAAAAAATAATAATAAAAATTAAAACAGCATAGAAGACTAAGCTTGATGACCCAACTGGCCCGTTCCGCTGCTGTAGTCGTTTGACACTTGAGTTGGGATTTGACTATGTCAGCCATATGTCAGAAAGAAGATATATCCTAGCCCAAGAGCTGGCTGTATCTTCTTTTTTTTTTTTTTTTTTAATCAAATGAATAAATACTTTATCATCAGGTAATTGTGTAGCCTTAGACTTTTTTTTGTACAACCTTAGATATGTATATATTTTTTTAATAACAGAGTACTGCTACTTTATTTAACATACATAGACTTGTGTGTTCTTTTGTTGCCTATATTGCAACAAATCCCTTTGCTCTCATACTCCTACTCAAAAAGAAACAAAGAGAAGAAAGGTAGATCTTATCAAGCTACTTGCTCATATATCAAGAAGATTATTTCCTTGAGCTGTAGTTTCACTTAAGTGTGAAAAGCACAGTCATAATTCATCATAAATATTTTTTTTGAGGTGACAAATCGGGACATTTACCTTGGGGGGGAGAAAATAGAGGATGAGGTAGAAGGTGATGATGTACAGGAGATGATTAGGGTGAGTACTGTGGATCTTTGTATGGACAGGAGATAGACTCTCACTTAACATCAGAGAAGTAAACACCTTGCATTGCACTTAATAATTTTGGCACTACAGTCAGTTGGGAGCTTATTCAAGGATGGGCATAGGGAATTCACTGCAGTGGTCAGGGCTGGAAGGTTTGAGTTTCACAGCTCTCAATTACACAAGGGCCTGGGTGAAATGATTAATTTTACACCTTTCTCTAAACGTGGTCAAATTTGCACTTAAATGGCTTTCGGGGGGGAAGTGGATTCCAGATGTGTCCAAGGTTGTTCAACACTGTTTCGACTCATTTCAAGGTCAAAACCGCAAAACTGAAACAAAACAAAGGGCTTTGAAACAAAACGTTTCAACCATAGTGCTGGGGATGGGAAGTTAGGCGAACCGGGCTGACTTCCCATTCCTGGTGCTAGATTGGGCTGGGGAGTCAGCCTGATCTAGTGAAATGCTGAAACAGCCTCACTCAAACAAAAGTCAACAAAGCAAAACGGAACAGCTGTTTCGAATCTAAATGAAATTCAAAATGGAACGGTATTCCGTCAAAACCTCGAAATGCAAGGCGAAATGGAACGGTGCCGTTTCACACAGCCCTAATAGTTATGCATCCACAGGGTGCGCAATGAGCTTACTTGTGGGTAGTGTGGGGCATGCCTGGACCACTAGTCTGTCTTCCAAGAACAGCAGCAAGCCTTGGCCAGTAACAAGTCAAATAACACATTAATGTCTTTATTGCTTTTTGTTTGTTTTTGAGGGTACGGGGGGCGGGGGGGGGAGAAGAGAAAATAGGCCAGACTTTAGCTCTTATCTTTTAACATGATAAAGTGCCTGGTCATTGGCTCCCTGGCAAAATAAATAAATAAATAAATAAAAATGTCCAAAAGTGTTGTTTAAACTACTGCATGCTCTTCAGTGCAGGAGTCCTGTCATCTTAGTAGCTCTCTGTGTATATGATTCTTCACTTTGCTTGTCAATATAATAGTAACATATTCTGTTTTCTATTTGTTTATTTATTTGTAGACTTGTTTTCAACCCCTGCAAAACTTGATATAGGTACAAAGCTTCAGAAATGTACACGTAACAGAATAATAGATAACTGTGATTTGGTTACAAGGCAATAATTTAAGTCGACAGGTTTAGCTGATAACATAAAACACAAGAGAGAAATAGGATCAGTTTATAAATGTCAGCAGAACCCCTGAGAGTGAGTTGCTGCCTTGAAGCTGACTCTGGTGCTGTTACTTTGTCTAATATATTATAAGAAGAAATAAGCAGATGTCTGAAAAAATCTGGCTGACCAAGATTAAAAGAATAGGGCTATAAATTAAATCCTTTCTTTATGTCACTTTAAAGCAACTTTCAAGACAGACAATGTGACTAAACAAAAAGGATGTGAACACTCGAGGAAGACACTAGAAACATTTAGTGCTACGATACTTTTTATATTCAGATAGTCAATATGACCAGCTATAAACCAGAATCTGTTTATTCCAAAAGCAGCTTACATCATAAAATATAGTCATGCTCCTTTTTATACATAAACTGGTCTCAATTGGTGAAAGCACAGAATGTGTTTATTCCCTAAGTGTCTTTGGATGCTGGAATGTAACAGGTCAGTAATTGTGCAGCTAGCTAGTGTCTCTCCACCACAACAGTGGCCATTTTATAAATGGAATATATTCATTTATAACGAACTGGAATAAAATTATAGTAATAGAACTTTGTCCTGAGATTAGTGTCTCTTGTCCTGGAAATAAATGTCTTAGCTTTGTCTTGACATTTATTTCCCATAAATGTCTCAGCCTTTATATAGCATCAAGAGTCCATTATCCTGCGATAATGTTTTATATGTTCAACGCTATCTATTATTTACAACTAAAGCTGGGAGATGCTTGTTTCGGAAGATTGGTAGTGGTCTGGAAACCCTTTCAGCTAGAGGTCACTGGATCAAATCTGGCCTGAGAAAAACAATGCCCTGATGTTTAGTGGATACTAGCTGTATAACGTGAATTGAGTTCTCAGTCTGATTCCTGCTGGAGAGGTGTCCACACAACCAAACCACCTGGTGCTTTAGGGTTGCCTTTTTGTGTGTCCCAGTAGAGAAGAGGCTGAGGGCAGAAGTGACTTAAACTGTCCTTTCTCTCTAGTAGTAGCCTTTCCTTGTCAAGGTTGAGGTATGTTGGCATGCCATTTAAGGGTGTTTGGCCTGCTGATCTCCAGGCCATAGGTCCATTTGAATAAAGAAAGTACATTTGTTTGTCTGATGCATTTGCCAGCTTTGAACTCACTTCCATAAAATTTAAAATTGGAGGTTTTAAAAATTATACATTTAAGAAAGGTTTGTATTTTAAAACAAAAATGATTTTAAAGTAACAGTTGCTTTTGAAAATGAGAACTGTGTTAAAACCTAAAGTTTTAAGGGTGCCTGTACATGCAATGTAGTTACAGCATTTCAGAGCAGACTCGATTAATCGAGCATGCTGGAGGGTAGTAATTATCATGCTCCAGCAGCCTCCCATATCTCATGTATCAGTGTTCCCGCATTTCAAAATGGCTCACTGATCAAGCTTTAGTTCAAACTCCCCCACTGCCATTTTGAAGCATGGGGACACTGACGCATTAGATGCAGCGGCACTTTAATTGGAGCAGTGCCCAGTCCCGCTCTAATTAAAGTGCCCCCCCCAGTAGCAAGTGTAAAAGTGCCCTAAATGCTTTCTTTTTTTAAATTAAAAAATCCCAAGAAGTATATATTTAGTACCAAAGTTGTAAAGAATGTGAGATCAGTGAACAGGGGAAAACGAGCCAAGCCTGTGGAACCAGATTCTGATGGCAGCAGTATTTTCTTCAGGTATAAGCACAACATTTTCTTCATTTTGGTGTATTTAGCTAGTTCAGTGCAATGACTAGCTCATTCCAAGGTGAGAAATAGATTTGAAGTTGAAAAGGAAGGCTTATTTCCTCTACGAATCTACTGAATAAAGACGAGGTATGAGGTGATAAGATCTACTACTTCTAAAATCATAATGATTGCGGTAGCCAAAATCAATCAGTTGACTTCTCCAACTACAGAATTTCCCTTGTTTTAATGAATCATTTAGTTTTAAATACAAAACTTGTTTTGATAAATTAACTTTTTTCACACTTATCAAACACATGTAGGGTCATATTAATTAGTGAATAAAGAAATTTTTTAAATAGCCTTTAATACATTTTAAGTGAATAATACCCATCCACATAATTTGGGATAAATCATAAGTAAAAATTTAATCATTCTGTTAATGATATATCTTATCAGTTTCTAACATAATTAAAAAGCTGCAAATGTTAAGAATTTGAACAAATGCACATGAAGCTATATGATTTTTAAATCAATAGATATATTGCATCCTCCAAGTTAGTAACAAGTAACATGAAATTATACTAGCCAAAGAATCTTTTTTTTTTCTTTAAGGAAAATCTCTAAAAGATGCAAACTTAAAAAAATATATATTAAAATGCAGGTTTCCTATGTGCTGATTTACAAGTTGGTCCATCCTGAAGAGCACCATTAAAATATTAAAAACACCACACAAAAAGAGTTTTTGCCCTGTCCCAAGTGGCTGGAATGTTTTAGAGCAAATAAACAAAGATAGTTAAAAATTGGATAATTATTTGGTTTTTGTTTTTTGCTTTTGGCAGACAGTTTAAGAGCAGCTGCATGCTGAGACTGTCTTCCTTTCTCACATGATATAGAAGGAACCTCGATTGAATGTTTTAAATGCGTCCAACCTAAGAATTCTGCTCCTGGAGCTGGTGCAGTCTTGGGGCACCTATACACATACATTGAGGCTGCTCCAACGTGCTGTAATTACAATGTGTTGGAGCAGACTTGATTAATTGAGTCTGCTGTAGCATTGTGATTTCTGTGCTCCAGAAGACTCCAGTGTCGTATGTCAGCATCCCTGCCCTGAAAAATGGTGTTGGGGGCATTTTTAACTACACCTTGTTCGGGCTTTAGTTAAAGTGCCCCTGCCATTTTTCAGCGTGGGGACGTTGATGCACATTACTCTCTGGTTTTTTTAATTAGAGTGGCTCCCAGAGCACCCGCCTCCCAGAGCATGTCTATAAACGCCCTTAGACTTTATTCAAGAATATATGAAGATATACAAGCAGAAATGTTTGTGTCCCTTTTCTTATGACAAAGTCCTTAATTCAGTTGTGCTGCATTTGTAAGCTCACATACCCTGGGAATCACATTTGCTTTTATTTACTGCTTGCTGAAAATAGAAACTAAGAGAAATAGTCACACGGGAGCTATTCAGTCCTACTGTATGCTGTGCTCTGCTTCTTTCCCTTTTTAATGCTTCTTTTAAGAAAGGGCCATCAGCCTTGTTCCTCTCCCCTGGCAACAGAGCACGCTAACATGGCTAGATGCATGCAGAATGTGCAAGTTAGAGTATACTGTACTGCATTGTATTGCATTGTAACCTCAGCTATTTCTAGATGCTCTGACCTGGTGAGGAATTCCGCTTCTTTTGGGATTAAAAGAACCTTGCTTTTTTCTTATGTTTTTCATAGCCTAGGTAGTGTTTATCCTTAGAAAGGCTGAGAGACAAAGATTTTCAGGGTAAATATGCAGCTTTAGGCTAGAAACAGAGATTACACACAAACTGATGTAGGTGATCGGAAACTGGTTCAAATCTGTAACACAGCAAAAGTTCAGTGCTCATAAACCGCTTTCAAAATGGCCAAAACCTATTTAAGATTAACCTGGATGGATGTAGTATTAGACTTAACTCATTTAGATTAAAGCGGTTTATTAAACTTCTGCCCCAGATCCCTTCCAGATTCAAAATAGCTCCCAGTTCCACAGCATCCCAAAATACTTTGCACCTCCCCGCTCTTTGCAGGGTGGGTAGGCTAGCTTTGGCCCAGCTGTCTAATCCATCTGAGCAGGGAGGTGTGCTCTAGTGCTCCCCGATTTCTGGTCTGGGCTGCTGCAGGCGTGTGGCTGCATTTCCAGAATCAAAAGTAAATGTCTGTTCACTTGCTTCTGGTTCATTCTATGCAGCTTCAACTGATTTGTGAAGATTGAATCTGTTCAGCCTCTGGCCTTTTGACTGTTTGTACTTAGCCCTATAGACTAACTAAATAAGATTTTTATACGTGGAGCACAAACTTTCATGAATCCCAGTTCACTTCATCAGATGCTTGGGTTCGTGAAAGCTTGTGCTCTCTTGTATGCATCTTATTTAGTAAAGGTGCATAT
Source organism: Caiman crocodilus (assembly GCA_030014935.1). Lineage (NCBI taxonomy): Eukaryota > Metazoa > Chordata > Crocodylia > Alligatoridae > Caiman > Caiman crocodilus. Next base: position 4,369,635 of record JAGPOW010003447.1, read on the forward strand.
CTACCCTGCCTTCTGAATGACTTCAAACTAATATGGCTAACTACTTCTTCATGCAAAGATTTTTACATACTTGGACAATCTTCCCTGTAACTGCGTTTTAAGTGTTCTTTTGCTGAGAAACCCTCAACATTCTCTTGAATGACAGAATGAAGATAAGGCACATCCTTTTCTCTCTCAACTTTAGTAGTCACTTCCTGACTAGGAGAACAGTCATTCCTGTCGCTGCAGTTCATACCAAAGCTTGTCCTATACCATCCTCTATGAATGGTATAGATGATGCAAAATACACCTGTGCTTTGGTTTGCATCAGGAAAGGAAGCCTCAGTATTACCTGAGCCATGCATCTGACAGAAAATCTGTTAAGTGAGGTTCCCCCCAACCCCTGTGTAAAGACTTTTTTCTTTAGTCTGCCTTTGTATGCTTTCCTTAATCTAATTAATATACAAAGAAATTATATATTTAACTTGGGCGGGGGGCGGGGTGGAGAACTCATCCTTCTAAAGAAAGGTAGTTGGGGGAAAAGATCTGATTTATCATAAAAGGGTCCTGTTAATATAGAAAGTCTTCCAGTGTGGGCTTACCCCCACCTTTGTAAACCCACTTGTTAGTTGATTTAGGTTTTAAACTGTTGATGTTTTTGGTCTTTGCTATGGCAAGCATTCAAAGTTTACTTTGGAAGAATAATTCTGGCACAAAGACCTTTGGTTTGCATGGGTGGAGTCAACCCAGTAGTTTTCTGGACTTGAGGAGTTCCTGTTATGAGAAGACATTTATGATAGGAGTTAATTATGGTTGTGTTTGCTTCTTTTTAGCAGGAAGTATTATATATTTCTTGTGCAGCAACAACCACAGTCTTCATTCCAAACATCTTTTACAATAAGCAAAACAGACAGACAGATTTAAGAAAAAATATCCTGAGGGAGCAAGGATATGTTGGTCAGTAAGCACTGCTTCTTAAACCTTTTGTAGCTGCACCCCTACCTGTTAGGCCAGTTTCTTGTAGTTAAAGAGAGAGCAGAAAGGAAATGGGATGAAACACTGCCATTTCCTCCTCATCAATGGAATATGTATACATACTGAAATATTCCTGGTTAGCGGTGACCTCACTGGAGGGGCATTTAACTGTAACTCTATATTTTATATCTTTTGATGTGATGTTAAATCCTATCCTATCAATTAAAATCTAACCCAAGTTGTTTACTGATACCAACATTTGCTGGCATTTTAATGTTGATCAGATATTCCTTTTAGTGTGGTAACTCAAAACCTAATGCAACAGGTTTTTATCTAGAACAGGGAGAGACAGCCCAACTGGTAGCATGGGCCATCATTACCCTCCAGTCACTCCAGCAACCATGAGCAGAGGCTGCAGCTAGGAAGAGCAGCCCTTCTTGTGGGCTGCAACAGCTGGCTGGAGCAGGTGATCAGCCCACCATTAGCAAAACACAAACTGGATGAAACAGCTAGAGAATCAGCATGCCCTTAATAAAATGTGGACTAGATCGGATGTTTTCAGGCTGGATCTGGCCTGCGAGCCATAGGTTGCCAACCCCTGATCTACGATATACCTGCTGAAGTCAAATTTTGGAAGGAAGTAATGACCATAACTAGGTAGTAGTGGCTGTTATACCCTCTTTATGCTTGCCTAGTATTCTGCTTGTCTTTCCAAATATACAGGCTCTAAATTAACTATGTCTGTAAGAGTCAGTGTCCTTTGTTCACCAGAAAGTCTGCTTAACCCAATCCCCCTATTTCGCTGAGGAGTTCTGTGTGATGTGATCAGGGGATAAAGTGTCATCCATGTCAATAATTGTGTCTCCAAAGGTTAAATTGCATCCATGACAAGGTGGCATTATGAGGAATTGGGAGGGGTACTTGATCAACAGCAAATAACTGTGGTCCCTTTTTTCATACAGGACTTGGTTTTCAAGCTTGACTCTTTGTGGTACACCACTGGAATAGAAGTGTGTGACTTCAGTGCACACAGTGTGCTAAATCTTGAGAAGAATAAATGTGATCTAAAATAATCTAACCTTTGTTTGTAGGTCAGGCTATTCCTGCAGGGTTACATGTGCGATTAAATCTTCAGACAGGAGAAAAAGAAGCCAAACTTCCAGATAGCACAAATGAAAAAAGTGACATGAAAGACCAGAAAAGAAGGAAAAGGTACGGAAGAATGAACTGCTTACTTTTTTGCTCTATAGAGATACATGGGGTTTTGATTTTTGTTCCTTTTATTAGGAGCCAGGGATCCCAGGGAGTTTAATTGGAGTTTTGGGTGCTCAGCATTTAGAAAATTGGGACCTAACTGTTGCTTCCTTTTGACATAGGTAGCAAAATGCCTTTTTGATGTATTTGGGAAGATGTTCATAGATTTTCATGCCATGATTCTGAAGTTGAATCTGGAATTGTAGTTTCTAGTGGATATGCTTTGTTTAAATCTTCTGTAGTAGTGGGATGAAAAATATTTTTTGAGAACTTTATGCAGAAAGACATCTTAGAGTACACTTTGTTTATTCTACTGCAGAGTCAGATGCAACATGTTCTTTACTTGCTGTTGTGCATCAGCTCTAAGCATTCATTTAAATGTCAGTCCTTGCTGACACATATTCAGGATGTCACTAGCATTCACTATATCAGTGTTTATAAAATTGTCTAAAATATGCTGTTTGTACCCATGGTTCCCTGTGTGCAGTTTTTACAAAGACAGATTTTGGGACCATAGGTAGACTTCTTTTTCTTCAATATACTAGTGGTGCAATTCTGTGCCCCCTGCCAAGCGTGCAGAAGCTTGTTCATTTTGGGAAATCCCAGCCTTTAGGTTTCCTTTTACTATGTGCAAAAGGACATGATACCAAAATTAGTTACTTTAAATGTGTAGGAGGAGGTTGGGGCAATTCATGAAGAGTAGTACACATTGTTTCCAGGAGAGCATGTTTCCCTTTTGATTTTTGAATTGCATGCTGCCCAACCCTATGTTTTAGTTATGAGCTGGGATCTGGGTTTTCTGTGAAAATGCAGATTTTTTTCCCCCCTTTAAAGCAACAAAACGTGGGAAACCATGGATTTCCCTTTATAAGCTGGCAGAGCTCCAGCCTGCAAGGGGATACTTGGGCCTAGGCCTGGAGGAAGTGAGATGTAAGGGGCACCACATACATGTGTGCGCACATGCGCATGGCCAGCAATACAGTCAGCAGCTCCCTCTGCTGCCAGCAGGTTAGTCTATGGTGAGAGGGGCACAGTGTGGGCAGTTTGAGGTGTCAGTAGCCACAGCGAGGGATGGATTGGGGCAGGGCTTCATTTGGGGCTGGAAGCAGTGCCTGGGGCTAGAATGCACAGCTGCAGGGCCCAGTGAGGGGGATCAGGACAGAGATCTGCACATGCACCCACAGCAGGCACATGGCTGCAGCCTGCCACCTCTGTGGCCCAGTGGGTGAGGCCCGGTGCAGGATTGCAGTGTAAGGCAGGGAGATTTGGTGCTGCTGCCACCACTGCCAGGATCCCCATGCCAAATGCACTACCATGGCAAGGCACCCCCTGCCAACTCAGTAACAGTGGGGGTAGCAGTGGCATGGAGTTGTCTCCACTCATCTGCCTGCTGCTGCTGGGTGGGAAGGGGGTGTGTCTCATCATGGCAGTGTGGCTGGCACTGGGCTCCCAGCTGTGTTAGTGGTGGCACCAAGCCTTCCCATCTTGCCCTCCTGCATCAGGTCCTGCCCATTGGTTAGCAGAGGCCCCTAGGTCGAGGAAGGCAAGGTGGGGAGCCTAAATTGTCCCCCAGCCTTGCTTCCCAGGGGCTCTGCTCAGGTGTGCACCAGCTGTGCTGCCTGTGGGGGGGGGGGGTTGAGGGACCCAGGCTCTGCTTTGGCTGTGGCAGCTGGGGCTCAGGTGCTGCTGGTCAGCTGAGGTTGGCACCCGTGAAGCAGAGAGCAGGCAGGATGCAGTCACGAGGTCCTATAGCCCTGGCAGCTGCAGGGGGACAGGGGGCTGCAGGTTGAGAGTAAGGGGTCCTGGTAGGGATGGGAGGGCTGTGGGTTAGGAGTGAAGGGCACCAGCAGGGCCAGGGGGCTGCAGGTTGGGCGTGAGGGGCACTGGCAGGGATGGAGGGCTGTGGGTCAGGACTGAGGGGCAACAGCATGGGCAGGGGCAGAGCACTGGCATATCAGGGCTGTTCAGTGCCTCAAGGCAGCAGGCAGGGCCAGGACAGCCAGAGCTGGACCCTTGTCCTGGTGAGTGAGAGGGGCAGGTGTAGCTCTGATTTGCCATGATGAAAAAAATAATGCCAAAATATTTTATTTTATTATTATAATTGAGACACTATTAGTTTTCCAAATTGCTTTAAAATGGTAACTATATCAATAAAACAGAGAATTTGGTTTGGGGGGAGGTTATCAGAAAATTTGGGATTTTTAAACTGAGAAAACCTAGATCCCTACTTTCTGCTCTGAAATGGAATGCACCCATATCTTACGAGCATATGGTCTTTGACAGTTCTGGGGACAACTGTGCTACTTTTTGTTTGTTTATAAAATATTTCCTAGATTATATATCCCTAGATGGTAGCCAAGGGCCATAAATTGAAACTATTTTTATTGTATGTTAGAAACTGAGATTCTGGGTTTGCATGTGGCTTTCCAAACTTTCACATATGGATTTCCAAACTATCACAGCAGATCAGTGCTTGTCATGGCAACTGTCAGTACCTGGTCCATACCAGGGAAACTAATGATCCTCCTAGTGAACCAAATTATGCAATCTTTTTATGGAATCCCAGTGGCACTGCCATCAGCCGCCCAGACATCATGCAATCCCATGGCTTTTATGTCACTGAGCCTGCACTCTAAATCTTAAAACTTAATGTTGAGGGTCTTTTGATTGCCAAGCAAAGATCACTGTGAAAGGGTCTTAATGCCACACTTCAAACTTAAGCACTGGACATTACTTGTAGCATTAACTTTACTGGTATGTTATATACAATATATGGGGAAATTCTAGTTCTCAATATTTTATCCAGGAAAAGGTTCATTGCTGTGTTGTTCTTTCTTCCTTAAAAAAAACAATCATTCCCCTATATAACAAATATTTTGTTTTTTCTGCAAGGCTGGACAAGGTGGATATTGACTCAAATTCGTTTACATCACAGGAACTAAAGGAGGCTTTGGCTAAATTGAAGGAAAATGAAAAGACAAAAAGCCCAATGGAGGTAAAGGTATTCTCCATTTTTAAAGCAATCTGTGTGACACTGGTACGAATGCTCTGCGTAGCTTGCATTAAAAAACAAAATAACATGCTTAGAACTGTTGCTAGAAAACTTCCTGTATTTTCCAGAATACAAGATGAGCCTGAATTTAAGACGATGCTTAGATTTATACATGAACAATTTGTAAGACAGGCAATGGAGCAGGCAGTATGGGGGTAGGCACATCAGGAGGCAGAGGGTGGCACTCTTGCTTTGACACTGGCAGGCTCCATCCCTGCTTCAGCTTGGGGCATAGATCATAGCTCCCACCTGTCCTCATTGCAGTCATGCCAGCTCCATGCTGCTATGGGGTCAAGTGGGGGCCGTACTCTGTGGTCCAAGCTTGAGCCGTGGTGGAACCTGTCTGTACTGGAGCGAGGGCAAGGGCGGGGTGGTGGGAGAGGGGGAGTTGTGGGGCAGGGGCCTGAAGCTGCCGAGAGGAAGTGGAGGGAGAGGCAGGGGGTGCATAGTCATGGAGCTACAGGGTTGGTTTTTTTTAATTTTAATGTTTATTCTTTTGGCCTTAAAGGCCTTTGTACAGTACTTTGGTACTTCTGTATTTATACCTAGAGCATGCCATTTTCCTGATAATGAGTATTTTATTAGTTCTTCCTGAAGAAGGTTCCAGTTTTGGTTTCTTACCATGTGGCCATATGTTCACTTGGGTCACCAGTCCAGCAACAGAACAACCATCTAATGATGATGTCTTTTGATCACTAGTGACCTGAGCCATATTTGAACCAGAAAACTGGAAGCTGAAATCTCAATATAACCAGCCCCACAAGCCACCTAAATGCCAGATGTAAGGTCTTATGGACACTCTTCAAATGATGCTACAAATGAAATGGCAGATGTCTCTTATAAACCCAAAGTTAGGACATCAGTAGCATTTCTGATGGGATGCTACTTCCTTATCGTTTCTGATTTGTGCATCATTATGATTTAGAGCTGAGTAACAGCGCTGTTCACAAACACTTTTGTGACATGTGGTGATTTTTCTCACTGCTGTTCCTTTTGTTTTCCTGCTGTTCATTCTTTTGGCTTGCTTGGTTGAATGTCAGTTTGTTTTGTGTCATTTTATCCAATGACTCATTAAGACAAAAAAAAATGCATAAACAGTTTTGGAAGCAGGGCCCAGGGCCCAAGACTTTTGGAGGAGTGCCCTCATCAGTGGGCTGCAGAGTCAGACTCACTTTGGCTTTCTCTGACCCTGTGGATCTTGAGTTCCTTCCTACATAACAGCCCACTTTAAAGAGGAGGGATGGAAGGTGTTCTCCTCCCCATACCCCAACTGTTTGATATCCCCATGGTGAGGACACTGTCCTGAGCAGCGGGAGATAAATGTGAATCCCATCTGGATGAAAATGGAAATTTGTAGATGCCAAGGAGTTCTTGGACATCTGAGCAGTTAGTTTTTGTCAAGTTCTGTTTATGATGTCACCACCTGAGTCCCCCAAATTCTGCATTTCTCATCATGGCCCCCATATATCAGTGTTGGTAGTTCCTTTTCTTGAGGACTATTTATCTAGCATCCTGTATTGCTGATAAGTGTTGTTTTTGTTTTTCGGCAAATGCTATTTAAATGTAAAAAGCAGCAGTACTCTATTGTGGGGAATAAGCCGTGTCTTCCAAAAAATATTTGAACACATACTCTGCCTGCAACTGAGCTAAAAACAGCTCTCTCAAATGGACCTGAAACGCTCCATTTAAAATCATTACTCCAGCAGGAACCATAGTCATCCCTGGACTAGCTCCATTGAAGGCAATTGTCCTCATACAGTCTATTGCTAAAACCTTTTTCTTTTGCTGGGGCAAGAAGTGATAGCATTTTGAATGTCAGTACCACGTGTATTGTATTTAGCAGTCAGTAGCACAAATTGTACAGCTGTCATTAGACTGCCAATAACTTAACTCTCAGTGCTAAATTGTTCCCTTTGACAGCGTAAGCCCATGAATTTCTTTAGCATATATATTGAAGGTGTCATGCTGAGATTAGAAACCTCTTGGTTTTATAATGTCATTGTCCTACTTACAAAAACAAGTAACCCCAGTATCCTTGTTTTTTGATGTCTGTTCATTCCAGGGGCTGCTTCAGAATGGACTTCCTTGTTTCTGTACATTCTCGTGGCCTCATCCTATCTTCAGACACTGCTCTCTCTGCTTCCTTCCTTCTCTTCATTCATATAGCACCAGTCCCTGCTTTGTTCCTCTAGGCAGCTAAGCAAATGTGATGTTGGAGTTGTCTTCTGTGCAGGCATTGTGGCCTGAAAAAAACCTTCTGGACTTTTCCTCCTTCCTGACTCACTATCTCCTTTCATATCTTGGTTAGAACCTTTTCCTTGCCTATCACGTCGCTCTCACTACCTCTCACTCTAATTTTGTTGAATTCAGCCACACTCTTTTAGGCTACTGTTCTTATAAAGGATGTTACAAAACGGCTGCAGTGTTGTTTTGACATCAAGCTGAGGTTTTGTTCCCAGTATTTGAGAAGCTCAAAACCATTTAAAGAGTGAGTTTAATGGGGGGAGGGAGGGAGGGAGGACTATAACCCCAGGCCTGCCTAAATACTTAAGGTAAATAACAAATTGGTAACAAATGTGGGCAATTTGGGTGATTCAGAGTACATTACACTATGTAGTGCAGATCCAATGTGGAGGTATGTAAACTATCTTTAAACAAACTAGCTGGAATATAGGAGGGGTCTAACCATGGTAGTAAGAAGTTACTTGAAATCTAACCTGCAAGGTAAAGTAGCTTATGTGGAGCTCTGTGCTGGTGGTGTTGGATGACTTTGGGTGAACAAGATAACTCATTTAAAGTTAGCTCAGGTATCTCTCTGCTTTGTTGCTGTGAACATGGGCTCTGTTAGATAAAGTGCTCCCACTCTGTCCTGAGCTGCTACACAAGGAAGCAGAGTGCTTTTTAACAGACTTGGAGGGTAAAGTGCCTGAATTTCATTGCTAGGTGGAAAGGTTTTGAAACATGTTCAGTGATTTGAGAAGATGCCTTTGGTGTTTATTGAGTAAGGTAAACATTGTGGCACTTTTAGTTTTTCAGCAAATCAAGAATAACTATTCTCCCCACTTCTGTATTTTACTTAATCTTGAGAGGTGTGTAGGAGGTAGGTATGCTATACAGAACACTAGCTACAGACTAAGCTATTAGACATTGTATCTTTTTTTTTTTTTTTTTTTTTGTCATACTAGTACCTAAGGGCCATATTTTCAAAGCCATCTGGATGTCTGTTGGGATTTTTTTTCAGGAACCCCTGGGCATACTTCTCTAATTTTAAATCAATTGGAGTTAGCTACTGAAGGCAGAATCCACAGTGGACTTAAACATTGTTATGATCAGCATCATGATGTCAAACTTTTTGGCCTCTAGCACCTTGGAATGTAATCTAAAGCTCTGAGTCAGGCACCTAAACTCTCTGTAGGAGAATTAAGAATGGGAACCAGGCAGCCACAGCAGTGAGCAGAGAGCTGCCTCCTCTTGCTAATAGGAAATGCTGAGACTATGGATGTGACTTATTCTACCCCAATTTGAGCTGTTGGCACCCCCCTCTAATTAGGATTCATAGCCTAAAACCCTTTTCTGGATTTAGGTGCCTGAATTGTTTCCACCAAAAACAAAGGAGGTTGTTACTCTGAGGGCCTCTCTACCAGACTATTGTGTAGAAAAATTCCACTTTTAACTGCTGCATGGGCAAATATACATTTAAGGATGACCTGCTCCCCTAATCTACTCTTTATCATCTGCATTCACCTTTGGCATTTCTTCTCTTATTTTCAAGGCTAATCTGGAAGATGTCAGAAAAAGGTTCCGTCCCATAGAAGAGCTGAAGGCAGAATTTGAGCAACTCAACATGAGGATAGAAACTGATTACGAAATTATGGTTAAATTAATCAACAAATTCAACAGCTCTGATTCTATGCTGGATGAAAAAATAGCAGCACTTTATGATCTTGAGTATTATGTTCATCAGGTAAGGCATCAAAATCTTTTTAGCAGTGCCCATGTAAATTCCAGGGAATATGGTGTCATAAATGTGATTTTATTTTTCTTTTCAGTATTGGATAATACAAATTGTTTAATTATGACAGTCCTAGGATAATAAGAGGTTTCACAAGACTGCTTCAGGCTTATTTTATTATATATTAGCTCTAATACATTATTATTTTTAACAGATAAAATATAATAACCATTTAACCAGAGGCTAGGGTTGCCCAATTTGCTATATGCTCTCGGCTCTTGTTTTATGTCGTCTTTTTTGCTTTTGGTTTTATAAAGATAGGTTTTATTATTATGTATGTCTGCTTTTATAAATGAAGCTGTTGGTTGGTTGGTTCCTTGATTGCCTTCTATGGTTACAAGAGTGGCTATTTCATAAATAAAATTATTTCACTTTTATTTATACTTGAAAAGCATCTATTATTGAATGCAACCCTTTGCAATTCCTCTCTGTCTCCCCATACAGGATGCCATTATCTCAAGCTGTTTTGGGTACATGTTATCCTTCTTTCTTTTTGGATCACTCCGTAGTTTTCCTAGCAGATCTCTGGTTCTGCCAGCAAAGCTATAAGTGTGTCCATATTTGCAGGTCTCCTGTGATGGCAGAACCCCTTTTCCTCTGCCAGCAGAGTAGTGTGAGCTCCTTGACTGACAGAAGGCTTGTGCTGCCACCCAGCAGCTGACAGAAGGCCCCTTTAGCAATGGTGCCTATCCAAGGTATGCTTTGTAGTCTGCTGGTGCAGCTGATAAATGGAACTATGGGTATATGGCAGAAGCCCCACAGATCCACCCAGAGGCAGATTAAGACATTGGGGTCCTCAGGAAGGAGAGGATTGGGAGCTCCAGCAGGGAAAGAAGGTGTAGCTGTTGTGGAGGTATCACCCAATTCTCTCTCACTTGCTGACGATTTATGGTGAGGAATGCAAGATAAATATATTATCATATATAGAACTAAATATGCAAATAAGTCATCTTCTAATTGGCTTCAGATTGCTCACCCTACCAGTCCAGTGAATGAGAACTGGGTCAATGCTTGGCAACACTGAGTCTGGGCATCTCTGGGGGAAAATCTAGGCATCTAGAAGTCCCTAATTGTTAGAGGTTCCTAGGCCTGGGTCCTGTTGCCCTGTGTGTTAATCTGCTTGTGGGACTACCAGAAGCATAGTGTTTCAGGAGCTTATGTGTAAAAGTCTGGTTGTGGTGTTAGCATATGATAGCCCGGGTCTCAAGGTTTGTTACTGTTAGGATTTTTTATAGCTGTTTTGATGACCTGTGTTAAGTGCATTCTTCATCTTAGCTTGGCTCCAGCGGAACAGGTATCTACAACCCAGAAACCATTTCCAAAAGGCCAGTGGGCTTCACTGACCACTTCTTGCCTTGTCTACCTCTAGGACTGGAGAGCAGCTACTACCCCCAGGCCACTAGGATGTATGTTTATCCATGTGCTTCTGGTAGCTCGCCCCAGCAGTTGTGCTATCAAAGCATGAAGTGCCTTTTGGGAAACATCAAGCGCCAAAGGTGGCAGAAGGCCTGGGAGTATCCTATACGTGCTTGCTGCCGGACAGTGAAGGAAGCCTTGCTGCTTGGCAGAAGTGAATTAACTTTGCCAACAGAATGGAGGGTTCTGCCACCAAAGAGGAGCTTTGGGCATAAAGCTCTGTTAGCTTAGTTTCATATTGGAAATCAGTTCCAGAAACAAAAAGAACTGAGGATGAAGGGAGTAACATTAAGGCTTTGTCTACCCATGAAAGTTTGCTTGAGGATTTTATTTGTTTGTTTGTTTTTGATGTAACCTAAGGGGTGAATTTAAACCAGTTTCATTATACAGGTGTAACCCTCTTATGCACGTTTTCAATCTAGTTTGAGTAGGCTGATTTTCATTTTAGTTTTTTGTTTGGAAAAAGCTTTGTTCTATACTGAAAATAGCTACTCGTACCAGAATAAGTATGTGCAAGCAGGCAGGTATTGCTGTAACCATATATGTTTAACTATATTGGAATAGCTAGTTAATCTTTCCCATATACATAGGCTGTTGAAGAAGTGGCCAGTGCCTAAGGTACCAACAAAAAGTCTATATCCTAAAATTACCCAAAGGCAAGTGGTTCTCCTATTCTTCTCAACTTGTGTTTGGGAGCTGTACTTGCCTGTAACTCAGCTGTTGCCTTTGTGCAGTCTTTCTCCTTTATATTGTGTTTCCCACAGCAGTTGCATGCAGAATGCTACTGATGAAAAGTCTGCTTCAGGATGAAGGTGGAGTAGAAAAATTGGGTGAGGATAGATTGAGATTGCAGTTGGAGAGGTTGATTGTAGCAGGCTAGAGGCTTGGTAGACCTTGGAGACTGAAATGTTTTCTCAAGTCTTCTGGCAGTGTGGCCCTGTTATATTAGCTTAGGCAGAGTGGGGAAAATTGTAGTGCTGCTATCCATGCTGTACCCTTTCTGGGGACAAGAGGTTGGTCTCCAGAGATGAAAACTAGAAAACTTCTCACCAGCAAGAAATTAACTTAAAGAACACGTTTGCTTTCTTTTCTTTCTTTTTTTGTTGTTGACAGTTTAAAGTTTTACTTCTCAAAAGTAAAAATGGGGTGATGAGACGCAGAGCCCATCTGCTGAGATTCCTTCAAAAGGAAATTGCATACATGTATTATTCCAATGTCCTTGTTCTCCTATTTCTATCCTGAATCTTTCATATACACTCAGAGTTACATACTTTGTTCCCATTATGTCTGTCACCATGTACATTTGTCTTTCTCAAAGAATGAATGTGGACTGCAGATGTCCTGAAGGCTGGGTGTTTTCACTTCAGAACCAGGGAAACCAAATTTTAGTCTCTTAATTTAGAAATGCTTGTGTAGATGGTAACAGACCACTGCTTTCTGGTTTGTTGAATGGAATCGTGCCCCAGTCCTAACACACAGATGGCATCTGAATAACCAAAGAAAGGGAATGGGGACAAAACAGTGTAACTGAAGTAACGGGACTCTTCTGTTCCTTGACCACAGCGTTTGTATGTGACACAGCTGTTGGTGCAGATTGTGGGTGGGTAGTCCCTCTTCATCAGCCAGGTGGCTGATAGGAAGTATTACTTACCCCTCAAAGGGCCTGGTGACTGCTTTTCTTTTCTTTTTCTTGCTAGTTGTTTGATACTTACATAAGCAATGCTTATATAGAGCTGCCAAGTACAGTTGTGTAGCAACATACACAAAAGTATTAACCAGGCAGGAATTTTTGGTTCTGTAACTCATACGAGGCTAATGGGATCTGAGTAGCAATCTTAGCAAGACACTACAGAAGGATGTTATGGCAAGTAGCCAGACCTGTGCAGACCTACTGAGGATACACTATTAGGCTCCCTTACCATTGCTTTTTAAGGTAATGGTCAAGAAATCTTTCAGCCTCCAGTTTGATTCCTCATTCTGTTGCTAATTTTCTGGCCTCATGGGTCTTTCCTATTACTAGTTCCTCAAAGTGCAAAATGTATTGTGGAGGTGAAGTCCGAGAATGGAGAACCTTATGCATGCTGAGATTTCTGAGCAGAGGGTTGTGGTGCTCTCTGAAGAGCAAATCGCAGCAGAATTCTAGGGCAGTGGCAAGCAGAGCAGCATCTCTACCTCAGAAGCAGCAGAGAAACCTCACACGAGCTGAGTTCGTCCTTAATGTAACCAGGGAGGGAGCAGTGGAACAGGGTCAGGGATTGGATTGCAGCATATGCAGAATTGGATCAGGTGACTTTCCCAACAATGTGCTCCTAAACAGAGGCGCAGGGCTGGGGCACATGTTTTGTCTAACTCTTATTTTTCCATTTAGGATCTACTCAGCATGGACTGAGGCTTTCAGGTGATAGCTAAAAAGGATGATGTGCCCTGTTATCTCTAACATGCACAAAACATGCAAAGAGGAAGAAAACCAAGCATAACTTGCTTAAAGCTAATCTATTTGCTCACCAGCAGTCATCATTTTTTTTCTTTCTCCATTATTTATCCTTCTTTCCTTTTTTTCTCTCTCTTCCCTCCAAAACTGCTTCCAGTGTTAATTGCCTCTCCTTTCTGTGTTATTGGCATTTGTTGTTTCTCCTCTTTGCTTTACTCTCACTTTTTCTCCCTTTTCTGTCTCCCTGAATGTTTCTTCTGTGACTCCTGTCATATGCTCATCTCCCATACCCCCAGCTGTGCTCCATATTTGATACTGGAGAGCTCTCTTGGTCTTTGGCTTTCTTCTGCCCTCTTTTCAGTGGACTGGAGTGAAGCTCCAGCTGACTGCATCACAGTTGTTCAGCAATGCATTCCCAGCTCTCCAGGGAAGTTCTTGCATGATTTTTTTTTTTAAAGGTGACTGAGAGGAGTAGTGCTCTCAGCAGACTCAAACAAATAAGCTAAGGTTAAAAAATAATTTTTTCGTGTTTTTACATTGTTTTAGCAATTTTTATTGTAGGCTTATAACTGGGAGGTCTTTTACCAGAACTAGAGCTAACCTATAAGACTTGCTCAATAAGCTTATTCATAGTTTCATAGTAATTAGGGTCAGAAGGGGCCTAGAGCAGGCCATCTAGTCTGACCCCCTGCCAATGGCAGGAAACAAGTGCTGGGGTCACAGGACCCCAGCCAAGTACC
>JAGPOW010003447.1:4398047-4415771 GCA_030014935.1 Caiman crocodilus
GGGGAGATCATCAAAAGGGAGAGCAGACTGGAAAAATCAGTCTGGTAGGTCTGGGCCAGAAGAGTCTGGGAGATTGAGAGAGGTTGAAAGAGCTCTGGAGAGCTGGAAAATAAACTGGAAGGGAACAGCTGAGTGTCTTTGGGAGTACTCAGGACTCTGCAGGCTGCATTGGGAGCAGAGGGACTGCTTAACCTCTGTGGAGGGGGCAGAGAACCCCTGGCTGGCTGGCCTCTGGTCCAATAAATGCCTTTACTGAAGAGACTGTCTTCTGTGTTTTAAAACCTTTTGGTTGCAATGGATCACCCTAAGACAACATAAAGTCCCTCTCTCAGGAGTGGGATGCAAGATCCTTGAATCTAGGCCATAGAGAGCCAGGTAGGGTGAGGGCCTGCAAGGCTAGTGTCTCAGTGGAAAAGAGCTCAGCCTTCTCTTGCAAACCTGTAGAAGGCTTGGCTTGGCTTGGCAGAAGCCAAGACTCGGCTGGCTTCAGGCATACCCTCAGAGGCCAGGCAAGGCTAAGCAAGAACTCCCTCAGAAGTGTCACCCTTTTTGCCAGTACCCTTCTTCACGTAACACTGCACAGCTGTAGCAGCACTTGATCTCCAGAACAGCAGCATTAAGATATGTTATGGTTAGCTGCACATTTTTCTCTTCCCTTGTCCCTCTGAGTGTATCTACTCAGATGTAAGACTTTGTGCCTTTTTATCTCCCAGGGTGAAATCCTGCTGTTTCCCCATTCTGAAGTCAAGTAGCAGTACATGTACCCAGAAAAGTAACTATTCATAACTTGCAACTACCTGAAGATCTTCTCTTCAGGAACCTGTGACCAGCAGTAGGGCTGTGCAAAGCTTCGGTCCCTAATTCAGTTTGGCAGAGATTTTGCTCGATTCAGTGACTGAATCTCTGAATCTGAATCAAATTGGAGGACCCTTCAGCCTCTCCAAATCCAATCGAAACCCTCTGGATCAATTCAGAGAAATTTGGAAAGATTCGGCGATTCGGACATAGAGGCAGCTTTAGATGTTTTCTCTACACACCTCTAGGTAGCAGGCACTTGTGAATGCTGTGCTGCTGGGGCACATGGAAGTGCGGAGGGCTCCCCAGCACCCACAGCACCAGATCCAGAAGTGGGCCAGAAGCACTTCCGGTCCGCCTGGGAGTGCACTGGGGGGCTCCTTGCACACACCACCACCTGCGGCTCAATGACTGGTGCCTCCTGGGTCTGGGGGGGCACCCAAGGTCCCCCTGTGCCTGACTGCCAAGCTGAGGAGGTGCTGAGGGGGGGCCTAGCGGTCTCCCTGACAAACCTGGAAATAGACCGGAAGTTCTTCCGGTCTACTTCTGGCTTCGCCGCCAAACATGTAAAGGCCCCCCCTACCCTTCCTGTGGGATGCTCCATGTACCCCAGCATCGCAATGTTCATGAGCCATGCCTGCTACCTCAAGGTATGTAGAAAAAACTTTTAAAGCTGTGCCTGTGTCCAAATTGCTGATTCTCTGAATTGGCATCAAATATTCTGATTCATACGGATTGAATCAGGGACTGTGATTCAGATCAAGGAATCAAATTGCTGTCCCTGATTCAGGCCAAATCTGAATTGAATAGGGCCTGCTTTGCACACCCCTACTCAACATCAGAGGCAGATCCAGGAGGGGTGGTGGTACAATTGTATCTTCCTTCAATTCTTGTTGTAGCTCTAGGGAGGTCCTCATTGGGACTGTGCGGTGGTGGGAGTGGTCATAGATTCATAGATGTTAGGGTTGGAAGGGACCTCAATAGATCATCGAATCTGACCCCCTGCATAGGCAGGAAATAGTTCTGGGTCTAGATGACCCCAGCTAGATGCATATCCAACCTCCTCTTAGAGACCCCCCAGGGTAGGGGAGAGCACCACCTCCCTTGGGGTGAACAAGTGAAAACAAGAACAAAACCCAGGAAAATGGTTTGGGATGTTTTCCTCAAGGACTCTTAAGTCTGCAGCAGCTACTGCTAGGTAATTATGCTGTGATCTGTGCCCATCACCATAATCTCTAATTGCTTTAGGGCTCTGCTTTACTTCTTCCTTTCTCTCTGGAGTGTCTCCTGCTGTCCAGACTGTTTATCAACCTTTGAGTGATGTCAGTTCTTCTAGGTTGCATCATTTCTGTTGCATCTGATTGGATTAAGAAGTGTCTTTTTCTTAAAAAAAATATTTGTCAAAGATGAAGTTTCTACCAGATCTTAATGGTTTAAAATTAAGCCAGATTTTGCACTGAAACTAGCTGACAGTTGCTTTTCTTAAACAACATTAAGGGTCTTGCATAAAGCAATAAAACTCAGGAAAGTTAAAATTAAAGTTGATGTTTTAGTCTTAAATCATAAGGACATCAGAGTTTGTGGACAGGAAAATAAATTCACTTATCTGAACAAGTACTGTCCCTATACATTTATTTCAAATACATCTTCATGTTTGTCCCCGACTCCTCCAACTTCTCTTTTTACACATTACAATCTCTAGTGATCTCTTTATTCATTTTCACTATTTGCTTCAATGCTTTTGTTTGACAACTTATTTCTTATGTTTGCCACCTTCCATGCAAAATAATTCAAGCTGAATTCCCTGTTCATTCAGATTTCTGGGCTTATAGATGGTGTTTCCTATTTTTATTTAAACTCCTTACTCATGTGAAATTATCAGCCTCACTGCACTTAATTTTGAATTAATTTTTTGGGTCACCTCAAATTTTTTCTGTAATAAGAATGAATTCAACCTGTTTAGCCTTTCCCCATAACAAATAACCTTAGAGGAAAACTGCATTGCAGTACAGAACTTGGTTTAATCATTACATATAATTATACAGAAGAACAAATCCCTAAACATTTTTCAGTGTCTGAAATGCAATGAAAAAGAGTAATTAACAATCATATAGTAAGCTGCCAACTTTGTAATCTCATGAGGACAGGGAGAATTCAGACCCCATTAAAAACTTACAAAAGTCAAAGTTTCAAAGTTTTGATTATGTTTTAAAGGCATTTTCTGTTTTTCATAAATGCATCAATTATGTTGACCAAGGTAAGCCAACTACTTTATGATGAAGACAATACTTCATGTTCTTTTAGCATCTGTTCTCTAAGGGTCTCAGTACATTTCAGATGATAGTGAATTTAGGCTTCAGGGAGCATGCCAAGGGAAGGGGGTTATTTTAAGGATGGGAAAACTGAGGCACAGATTAAATAATTTGCCCAATGTCCAGTTGTTGGGACTAGAACCCAGGCTTCTCACCTGTCAGCGTTGTGCTTTAGCCTTGGATCATTTTCTCTCAGCTAAATGTTAAGATTAATTCACTTTACTTTATTTCAGAGTTCAGTCTGGTTGATTTCCGGTGATTTTTAATGGCGCCTGAGTTCTCTCTGTCCTTAATAGGTCTGGAGTAGCCCATTGGGGAAAATGGGTGCAATTAGCACCATACTGCTCTTTGTGCCTTCTGCAGAACAAACCAAAGTTAACTAAAATGAACATAGGAGTGCAGAAGGTTAGGGGGACCAGGAGTTTTGTCTTGTGCTCCCCTCCCACCCAGCAGAATAGTCATCAACAAATACAGCAAGAGAATGTACACTTTTGCTGCTGGGAAGTCCCTTTACCATGGGTAAGAGACAACTTCAGGAGATTGTGCTGCCATAGAAGAGAGTTAGATTTCTTGTCTGTGTTGCAAAGCTTTTCTGGCATAGCTATGTCATCCTACAGGTGACACTCCATAGCCAGTGTAACTGGCAGCAAAGCTCCTTATACAGATCGAAGCTGGGCTGGCTAAGGTAGGCTTCTGCCAGCTGCTTTGCTGTACAGGAAGCTGGTCTAATTGGCTGCAGAAAATCTCCTCCTGGCAGAGCTGAGTCTACAATGGGATCTTTGCTACTGTACTTACCGCCAGCAGCCCTGTGGCAAAGATTAAGCACAAGTCTGAGAGAAATCACAGCCATATCTGTGACCTAACAGCCTGTTTCTTTAAGAGGAGGGTGATTCCCTCCATAAGCTGTGCAGTGTTTGCTTGCTTTTTTTCTTCCTTCTTCCTATGGCAAAACCTCTGATATGGCCTTGCTGTATGAAATGGCAGCATCCAATGGGAGAGTATCTGTTGCACAGAGACCCTGCACTGGGGTTTGAAAAATTAATTGTTTGTTTGTTCCTTCTTGTTTAGTAAATGTGTAATAGATGTAGTGCTCTAAGGCATTCTGTTTATTGCAATTTTCATTTAAAATACTTATTCAGCCCAGTTACCTTAAGCTGTAATCACCTTCCTTAGAATAACAGTCTAAATGGTAGTCTAGGCAATGCTTAACCAGCATTTTGCTTAGAATCAACAAGGATTCCTTTGTCTCTTCTCCCTGTTTTTTAATTGGCCATGTATTCTACTTTTCCTTTTTACTACAGGCTGTACATTCCCTTAATGGCTTCAAAGACTTTTCTGCATAACGCCTACATTATTTTCCTAACCTTCCATGACTCTTCTATTTTACAACTTCTTTGTATTCTTTCCAAGTAATAGGTGGAAAATGTTCCACAAAGAAGATGCAGTCGGGCTACCCTTTAATGACATCCCACTGAATGTTGAAGGGGGACTATTAATACATTTGATTTTAGTGACTAGGCTTAAGAAGTAAACTCAGCAGACAAAAGATGTAAGGCTTGGGGAAAGAGACTGAACAATGAGGACAGTGAATGACTGATGTATCCTGAATTGCATACCCGGTCTGCTTAGAGTTTGGGGTTGACATAACTAACTGACTTACAGAAGGTTGGAGTCGATTACCAGTACAGAAATAGTGTTTTTATCACAGCCATCTCAATTCATGTTTCCCCCCTTCCCCTACCCACAATTGTTGTTTTTTGGCTTTAATGGTGGAAAAGCTATATACTGCCCATAGGGGGCATCCAATCCATCCAGCCTTTTTTTCAGTGTGAGCATATAATGTCACTTATTTGCCCAGCCCTAATTCTGGTGTTGGACATTGGAATGGATCTTGTTTGACTGAGAAGTGTCCTCCCACTCCTTTTGGTCTACCCCAAGGAGCATTAGTGAAACAACCTGTTAGATTCTGAGTTTGCATAGGATGCAGGCCCTTCAAAAATTATAACCCCAAGCAACGTCTTGCTTTGATTGTGTACAGGAAGCTGCTCGCATTAATGGGAAGAAAGTGAAGATACAAGAAACATCAAGTTCTGTATTAAGGACCTAATAGCAGGCTGAGGGAGCCCAAATCCTTAAGCTCTGCTTTTTTTTGGCAATGCTTCTGACTATTTTTCAGTTTTAAGATTAAAATGCATTGGGAAATATGTTATCCTTCCACCCAAAAGGTTTGTTAATCTGTAAAGATGTTTGCTAATTCTCCCCCTTACAGCCTTTTGCAGAATCTCTTTAACCATTCTTTTCTTTTCCCTTTGAGACCTCTTGAGAGCTTTTTAGTCTGAGTGGGGATTGTTGTGATGGGTCCCTGGAGAAGAGAATTACTTACCTGGAATTATTCTGTTCTGAAGATGCATATCACAGCCATTCACTACTCACCTACCCCTAAGGAGCTCAGGGCCTTTGCTTTTGTTGTGACGTGGATTTTGATCATTTTACATTTATTATGTGATCCTGATTTTGAAAAAAAGCCCAATAAAATAAATGTCTGTTGGAGGCACTTGGGGCTGACCCATATCTTTTTGAAGGCATGACTTGGAACACTGACAGAAGGCAAAATGGCTCAGCATTCTGAGCTGCAGGAGTACCTGGTGGCTCTGTGTTAGGAGTACAGGTCCAGGGAAGTGACCTGTTACAGTGCACATCTCTTGAGAGCCCATGTTGGACCAGAATAATTTCATAGTTTCTGGGAAATATCATATCTACTCCCCATAGTGTCTCAGCCCCTTGACACCTGAGTGCATTAGATCTGAGTAGATTTTAAAACTAATTTGATTCTCCACATACTTGATATTGTATATCACTCGTCTTTTCTGCTGCATTTAATAAATTTCCTGGGTACTGTAGCCTGTTCCACAGGGCAGCCATCAAAGGCTTCTGTCTTCACATCTAAGCCCTCAGCTTTCGATCTGAAATGTCTAGCTGTCCCTCCAGCACATTTTGTTTTTCACATTCTCTCCGTTTTAGTCTCTAATGAATATAACGTGGAATGCATAGTATAATGTCTTGCAACAATCCTTTCCAGTTTTCCTTTTTTTTTTTTTTTTTTTTTTTTTTTACTTGAGCATTCTTGAAATAGAGGATTAGAAAGATAAGAGATTCCCACAAGAGCCAAATAGTGTTGCCTGTATGCTAGAAATGTGGCTGAAAAAACGTTCCTTTTTATCAGTGTTTATATTTTTCACTTGGCTTGGTTATTTCTGCCCTTAAATAGAATCCTTTCTGTTTTGTTCAGTTAAAGGTTGACGTTAACCTACGTTTTGAGTGTTTTGGCTTCTGTCAATCTGAGATGCAAAAACCTAGAACTCTTGGTTCCAAAAAGATACATTTTATTAGACCAAATGAGAAATTGCAAAAGATGGCACTTTTTAACAATATTTGTGCGTGTAATAATAAAATATATCTGGCTTGTGTTGGACTTGCAACCATGGGAACTATCCACAGAACAGGTATAGTGTAGTCAGCAGCTATTTCCTTCATTCTATGTCTGCCAAATAGGCCTGGGGCCTTGAACTCTGTTTTGGAATGACTGCTTCTAGGGAAAGAGCCTCCATAGCTTTTTGACTTAACTGCTGAGCCCCCAAACCAAAATTGCATTTGAGAGTAGTGATGTTGTTTTTTGTGTTAGTTTGTACATTGGGACCAGTAACTAATTTTACATAGACCACTAAAGAGCCGTTAGATCTACATAACAACTAAATGCAATGTTCTCCTTGCTTCAGAGGAAAGTGCAAGAAATCTATTAATTGTCAATAATATAACAACATGTCCACAAGGTAATTATTTTCTTCCTACACTGAAGCAGTTAGGAGCTGGCTTATATCTTGAACTAGAAAGATGCTTGTTTTTGGTCTTTTATTTTAATAAAGAATTTTTTTAATGATATTCAAATTATGGTTCTTGCCTTAATGAAAGCCAGAAATGGAATTAATTTTAGCAGCTTGTGTCATAACACTGTTATATTCATGTGCACATTCTGTTATGGATGCCCTTAAATATGATTTTAGAGTGTTTACATGAGTTTTACAAACCTTCACCTCTGTCACTGGTTCATTGAGTGTTGTGCTGCATTGTTTATTATTATTATTTTCAAAACATACTACACTTTTACTACACATTTGAATTAGATGCTAGGAGCCTGTCCAGCAGGTGTATACAACCTCAGCATTGAGATCACAGTTCTCAGGGTAGCTTCCTCCACATGAAAGGAAGGATGCAGCTGCTATCCAATATCTCTGTCTCCCTCTCTGCACTGAGCTGGTGGGGTGTAGCTTCATTGGAGAATGAGGATCAGTGTTGCTGTAGGAGCAGTGATTCATCCCCAGTGGCCCTGCTGAACTTCCCTGGACACAGCTTGGATGGGATATAGGCAGCAATATCCTTTAAAACATTGGTTTCCAGCCTTCTTTTATACTGCAGACTGGCAAAGTCACTCAAAGAATTTTGGTGGACCAGGCATAGAAACAA
The DNA here is from genome assembly GCA_030014935.1 of Caiman crocodilus. Lineage (NCBI taxonomy): Eukaryota > Metazoa > Chordata > Crocodylia > Alligatoridae > Caiman > Caiman crocodilus. The sequence goes on from JAGPOW010003447.1 coordinate 4,405,676, forward strand.
TTTAATTTGCACATTTAAATTTATTTTGCACATTTGAATTTAATTTTTACATGGTGGGGGGTTGTGAGGATCGGATTGGGTTGGGACACTGCAGCCGTGAGCACCGGGGGACCCTGCAGGGGAGGGCGTTGTGCAGGCAGTGGCCCAGGAGGACCCAGCTGGGGCTGCCTGGGTAGAAGGGGCTTGGCTGCCTTCCATGGGAGCAAGCAGCAGAGCCACCTCCACTCTGAACATTTCCCCACCTGCATCCCCCTGCTCCCAGCCATGGGTGGGGCTGGGGGTTCTGCCCATACTGGTGTTGGCCCTGGTACATGCTGTGTGGACAGCGCCTTGCTGGGCATGACCATAGTGGCAGGAGCAAGATGGGGTACACAGAGCCAGCTGCCACCCTCGCAGGGCTGCCCCATCACCCAGATTTAACTTGGATGAACAGGTGACCCGACAGCCAGCCCTTTGGGGCTGCTACCAGGCTGCAGCCCGGTGGTTGGGAACCTCTTCTTCAAAAGATGGTCATAGAAGCAGTGTAGTAGCAGCTATTCAGAGGTTAGATCTTGGAAAAAGCCTTGCTAGTTGTATTGATGGGTAGAAGAAGTATTTTGAATGACTAGATTTTTACAGATTAGGTAGCAGGTGAGCAAACATGCTAAACATCAAGACTAGTGCTTCAAAAATGCTTTATAGAATAATTTGTTCAATTATTCTGACAAGTGAAATTTGGTTTTCATATTTATTACTCTCTAGCATAGCAACAAATATGCACTGGTATATTTTATAAGAGCAAGGAAGTTTTCATGTGAGCCCTCTCTGCAGGACTTTGCCATGACATTTTGCAGTAAAATGGTGTGCGAGTACTGTGCATTTTCTTTCTTTCCCTGGGAATTATTGGGATTGTGGATTAGTGGATTATAGATTAGTGAATTAGTGAGGTTCTACTCCATTTTGTTACAGACTAATGAACTGACAAATTCATTTTTATTATTTTTAAATCTAAGTAGTTAACTAGAACCAGTGAAGCTGTGTTTTTTCTTTTCTTTTTTTTCTGTGGCTTGGTAATTCTGAAAAGACTGAATCAATATTTTTTCAGGCTTTACATACTATAACATTGTTTGAAATTTAGTGATTGCTGTCATGAAAGTATAGTCTAATTATTTAGGCTGTACCTATTTTCCTACAGCTGGTTAGTATGCTGCTTTCAGAAGTGTCACAGAAGGGGCACTGGAATGTGCCATGAGAGGCACACGTGTATTCGGTTACAAAAACGCAGGCCTTTACCAGTGGTGTACAGGCATAATTTGACAGTGGGAATTGGGCAGTGAGACAGAAATGTGGGGTCAGGAAAGCTGAAGGACAGGACTGAGGAATCCAGCATTTTACCAGACCTGGTGTTCAGTTTATTAAAGGGGGGGCACATTTCTGTATATTTGACATGCCCAATTTATTTCACACTTTTTAAATATTTCTAATATCTTCAGGGCTGCTTAGGTTATGTCTGTACTGCACTCAGCTAACTAATCTTGAGGTAAGAATATGCTAGTCTTAGTGGAGTTCTGTGCTGCTATGATCCTTCCCATAACTGAGTTTGTTTGAAAATAGTGTGGGTGTTTCCTAAACTACCACACTGTAAATGTACCTCACTGTGGCTCTGAAGAGGGACTGTAAAAGCAGCCCTGCAGATTTGCCTGACTCCAGCTTGTATGCATTTGTTTTACAATAATACTGTTTGGGGTTTTTTTCTGGGTGTCCAGAAAAGTCATCTGAGACTCTGAGGTCATGTCTGCACTCTTGCTGGGCCAGTGGTGAGAGCAGGGCTCCATTTCCAGCTTTTGGCACACGTGGAACAGGAGCAGTTGGGTAGTATGTGACTGTAAGAGGTATTCACAAGCACATCATGGAGATGGTGTACGCATGTTCTGGGTGCTGAGCTGGACTCAGTCCATATTGTGCATCATCACCCCTTCTGGAGGTGCTGTGGGTCATCTGGTGTTTCCGTGGCCCCTGCACAGCCCTTTGACCTTGAGTGAGTTTGCAGAGCTATAACTGACTAGAATTTGGGAACAATTTTGTTGATGTATATGGGAGACTGGTGCCACCTTAGTCGGGGGGCATGTGTCCCCCCCCCTTCTCCCCCCGTGACCAGTCCCACTGACTGGGGGGAGCCCCCCACGGCGAATCCCACCAACGGGGGGGGCGGTCCCCTGTGGCCAATCTTGCTACCCAGGGGCACCCCCGTGCCGGGTCCCATGACACGATCACTGGCCAATTGCTGCAGCCACTTCCAGGAGTGGCTGCGGCTGCTTCTGGGAGTGGCTGCAGTGATCCAGCCACTTCTGGGAGCAGCTGCCACGATTGGTCGGCACTTGCAGAAGAGCCACCAGCGGTCCTACCAGCCCCCGCTGCCCATCGCCTAAGCAGCGAGCACGGCCAGTCGGGGTACAACAGCGCTCTCAGTGCACCCCCTATACATTGCCACTGATGACATATAAGCAAGAATTAGGCTCTAGCTCCCTCTCCAGCAATAGGGCTGCTTCTGCAGGTCTCCTAGGAAAAGACTCAGTTCTCTGGCTCTTCAAATCTAGCAGTCAGATTTCATAGTTTTTTAGGGTTGGAAGGAATCTTAGTAGGTCACCAAGTCCAATCCCCTGCCCTGGGCAGAAAAGAGCACTGGAGTCAGATGACCCTAGCTAGGTGCTTGTCTAGTCTCCTCTTAAAAGACCTCCAAGGTAGGGGAGAACACCACCTCCCTTGGAAATCCATTCCAGATTTTGGTAACCCTCACTGTATAGAAATTTTTCCTAATGATTAATCTATATATGCTGTCCGCCAATTTATGGCCATTGTTCCTAGTAACCCCAGGGGGTGCCCTGGTAAACAGTGTCCACTATTCCTTGCTGCCCCCTTATTCCTCCAATTAATTTGTAGACAACCAAAAGATCCCCTCTCAGCCTTCTTTTGCTGAAGTCTTACCTGTACTGCATAGAGGGGAAGTATCACCTCCTTAGACCTGTTCATGATGTACCTTCTAATGCATGAGAGAGCATAATTGGCTTTACTTATTACTTCATCACATTGATGATTCATGTTCATTTTGGAGTCTACTATGATTCTGAGATCCTTTCTGCTGCTGTGCTGCTTAGAAAGACACTTCCCAGTCTGTTGGCTTGTTGGTGAGTCTTTCGCCCTAGATGCAGCACTTTGCACTTACGTTTGTTTAACTGCATCCTGGTCTGTTCTGCCTGCTTTCCCAATCTGTCCAAATGCACACGAGTCCTCTCCCTACCCTCCAGCATGTTTACTTTGCCCCATAATTTGGTGTCATCCACAAATTTGGACAGCGCTTTCCACGCCCTTGTCCAAGTCACTGATGAAGATATAGAACAGCAGTGGTCCAAGGACCAAACCTTGGAGAACTCCTCTGCCCACGTTTTTCCAAATCAAAAATGACCTGTTCACTACCACCCTCTTGGGTGCGTCCCATAAGCCAATTCTCCACCCACCTGACTGTGTAGTAATCCTTGTCACAACCACTTAATTTGTTTATAAGAATGGAATGTGACACACTGTATCGAAGACCTTTTAAAAATCCAAGTAGATGACATCTACCTCAACTCCTTCATGTAAGCACAAAGAAAAAAGTTTAATCAAGAAGGATCTACCTGCTATGAAGCCAGCCCTTCAGCATTATTTTTCCTACTGGACTCCCACAAATGTGATCCTTAATCATTTTTTCCAAGGTTTTCCCAAGGATAGAAGTGATGCTAACCAGTCTGTAGTTATCCAGATCATCCTTTCTGCCCTTCTTGAAAATAGGGGCAACATTGACTCTTTTCCAGTCCTCTGGGACCCATCCTGAGTGCCATGGGTGCTCAAACAACCGCACCAGTGGTTCTGCTATGACACTGGCCAATTCCTCCAGCACCCTTGGATGAAGATCGTCTGGGCTTGCTGACTGAAACATGTCTAGCCCCTCCAAATGCCCTTTCACTAGGTAAGCACTAACTTTTGGTGGATTGGAGTCCCTATTATGCCTGTCTTTGGTCCCTTTGGGAGATGTGTCTTTATCCAGGCTCATGAATACAGATGCAACAAACTCGGTTAGGAGCTCAGCTTTATCCCTCCTATCTGTTACTGCTTGTCCTAGTCTGTTCTGTAGGGGTCCTGTGTTAACACGTACTACCTTTTTGCTCCCTATGTACCTAAAGAAGGATGTTTTGTTGTCTTCAATTTTTGTAGTCAGCCTGAGTTCTATTTCTGCTTTAGCTTTCCTTAACTGATTCCCTGCAAGTGTAAGCCAAGCAGGTATAGTCCTCCTTGGTGCTTTCACAGTCTATATGCTTCTCTTTCCCCCCCTCCCTCCGGCTGTCCTGGATTTCTCTGTTCAGCAAAGAGGATTTGTTGGCTCTTTTGCCTCCTTTTATGTGCAGTGGGATATTTCCCTTTTGTGCCTGGAGGATCATTCCCTTGAGGATCGCTGGCGTGTAGGTTTCCTGGACTCCCATTTCACCAGTGCTCCTGCCCTTCAGTGCCTCACTTACTAATCTCCTGAGTTCACTGAAGTTAGCCTTTCTGAAGTCTAGCACTTCTGCCATAATAGTTCTCTTTCCCACCTTTTGCATATGATGCGGAATAAACCTTTTGGTGTTGGTGCATGTTTGTCTGAATATACTCTGGGTATGGATCTGCTGTCTAAGAAAGACCCATAGTTACACAGTCACTTTTCATGGTAGAACTTCACTTGGAATAAGATCTAAACAAAATGAGTTTTGCTTTTTAAACCTGTCTGAGCGTGAAAAAAAATTGGTCTGAAATGTGGCTCAAACCTAGACTCTCCAAGTGAATTCACTATTTTGGTGCTCCAAAGCCACCATGTCCCCCCAGCAGAGCTCACCTAGAGGACATCTGCACCACCTGTGTTACACACAGGAGTCCTGCCATTGCAGCACCTCTTGCTCACCTGCTTCTGGAAATAAGGCAGTGGAGAGCAGCCCTGAGCATATGCCCCAGCGTGGCTCTTGGGTTCTCTCTCGCTCTGTGTGCTCAAGACCACATTGAGGCAGCTGCATCACTTCATTTCTGGAATATGGTGCCTATAGAACTGAAACAAATAAGCTAGATGTGCTTCACTAGTGTACCCAAGAGTAGCACGGAGATGGTGCAAACAGATTCATTGAGGGCTAGGAATAAAGCTCTGGAAGTGCAGTGCTTCTGTCAAGTGTGCAGCTAGATATTTGTTGCAAGTGTCATTTTATCCCCCAGGATTTTATGATCAACATAATGAGGCTGGAGGACAGTAGTGTATCTTGGTATGAATGAGTGGAGCACCAGCCCCAGGTGCCATATTAGAAGGGAGCACAAGAATAGCAGCTGTTGCTGCCATCTAGGGTAGTGGTGCTCAGTTTTTTTAGCTGCAGGGCCAGATGGGCAGTGCCTAATCCCTCCACAAGCCAGATCTGGTAGAGCCCTATCTGGCCATGTTGGGAAGGAGGGAAGCAGCCTGACTCAGTTCCAGGCGTGTGGTAGAAGGGGGATTGGGCCAGCCCCATGGGAGGAAGGGGGCATGGCCCAGCCCTATGGGCAGGGGGAGGGGTGTGGCCCAGCCCTGAACCAGCAGTGCAGGGAGAGAGGGTATGGCATGGCAGGGCAGAGGGAAGGGGGCATGACTTTGGTCCCATGGAGGGAAGGTAGGGGAGTGTGACCCAGCCCCAGAGGGAGAAAGGCAATGAAGCCCAGCCCCAACTCAGCTGTCTGGAAGGAAGGGAGGATGGACTGGCTCTGATCTGGCCATGCAGGGGAAGAGTCATGGTTTGGCTCTGACTTGCCCTATGTTTGTTTTTTTTTTGCTGCACATGCTGGCAGCATTTGGGTTGGCACTAAGCCATGATACGGAAGTATAGGAGTGAATATACGGCTTTTGGCCTGCCCTGGGCCCACCCACAAATTGTGCCCTCTCTCCTACCCTTCAGACTCAGGAGGCACAAGTCACCCCTGCTCCATGGACTGGGTTCCAAGTCTTCACAGGCCACATTTGGCCCATGGGCCAGAGGTTGAGCAGCCCCAGTCTAGAGCACAAAACTTCCTAGTTATGCTTTCTTTAGTTATGCTTTCCTAAGTACAAGAACACATCCCAGTTCTGCAGCTGAATCTGATGCTCCCATTATATTCACCAGTTTCTGTGCCTTGTTATATAATACTTTGTGATTGGGTTAGAAACATCAAATCACAGAAACAAATCTTTTTATTTTACTTTTTTAAAAAAAGTATTTACTCTTCTCTGAATATTTCCTAACCTGCACTTTAAACATGAACCTGGCACAAGGAAAGGAGATAAGATCAGACCAAAAATAATAGGGATTGCCAGCTTCAGTAATCAATTTGAGCCTAGTATTCCTAACTGGTGCCACATAAATAACTCCTACTAGAGACATTCTGACATTTGCAACATCCTCTTGGTGAAAAGCATTCAAATGTAATAACCATGACAACAGTCGCTGAGGGCAGGCCACAGTCAGGGCCAGAGCTGTATTTTGTAGAGAACAGTGGGACAACTTTACTAACAAATGATGCTATTACGTGTTGAGCCAAGTTGAGCTTTGTGGTCCCATTACAAGATCTAGGCAAGCACCTCACCTCTGGGAAGTGGACCAACTCAAGAAAATTGTTGTTGGAAAAACCCCCTATTTAAAGCTTTAAAGAAAGGATGAGCAAATAATACTAGGGAAGGGGACTGATAATAAACAAGGAACCAAACACAGTCATAAAACCCCTTTCTAACAGGAGAGAGACCAAGATGCCTGTCCATGGAGCAAGCGTGACAATTTCTATCATTTTCACACTTGGGATATAAGTTGGATTCCAAAAATACAATTACTCAATAAGACAAAGCACCAGAGGAAGATTTTGAGCATAGACAGAATGCTTTCATTACTTCTGTTCAGTATTTGACCAGACTGCACTGATTGATCCCTTCTGTTAGTGATGAATATTTAAAGTGCCACATGGTCTCTTCTTGTGTGAAATTAGGCTATGGTGGGGCACTTGTGCCTCGCTGAGTAGGTACTATGGCATGTGATCCACACTCAAAATTGTTTCAGTCTTACTCAGTGAGCACAACTTTTTAAAGACCCTCATTACAAAGATTCTTTTTTTCCAGGGCCCAGCCCAGTGGAGATCTAATCTCAACTGTGGATTCTTAAATGCTATGGTCTTACAGATAATAAGTATTTGACATCAGTGATTCCAGATTTAGTTTAAAAGGAGTAAAATTAGCCATAATTGGACCTCATCAAGGAAATGCAGTTGTAAACTGGAATGAGAGTTAGCCGGGGTTGCAGGATAGAAGAGATCTTCCTGGGAAGCCCTGCAAGATTTGACTCTACCTGCATGAAAGCTCTCTCTGTGGTATTGCTGGATACAAACCAGTGGGATGACTGTGTTAACTGAACTTGGGCTTAATCTGTACGGAGGGCATTTTCTGAGAACTCTTTGTCTTGATATGTTGGCTGTTAGGGCAGCAATGAGAATCCAGTCTGCTCATACAGGAGTTGATCTCAGAGTGGGAAGATTGTGGGGTGGTTCTTGGGGTTGCTGTATGAAGTCTTTTAATTGACTTCAAAGCAGTCATGTAATTTTTAACTCTTATTTTCAGTTGTGTTGGCACATATATATGCCTTAAAATTTGAAGGAAATATTTTAATGTTAATTGAGCAGACTGAACAGTAACACACTGAGCAGGAATGACCTTGCTGATTTGCTAGGAGTTTGTAAGTCCTGTGACTCTGTAGACTAGAGCCCACAAGTTGAGTACATCTAAAATGGTTATTTGAATCAGTCAGTAAACTTACCAAGGTTTGAGGAGTGTGCCACTTACTTGACTTTAGCTAAAAGTGTGAATGTTTGCTACCTGTGACGTCAGGCCCTTGTCCTCTTTGACTTAAATTTAGTCTTGATTCCAAGTAAGGTGAATTTTCTTCTTATAATTCTGTGCATCTGAAGTGACCATAACTCTGCATGAGTGCTCTTTCAGGAGATTTGAATGTATTTTCTTCCTCCAAAAGGTTCCTCCAGCCTTGTGATACTGACAAAAGCTATCCTAGTAGAAATTGCCACCCCTTTTCCATGCAGATATGTAAAGAAATTAGTATCTTTATAAAACCAAACTCAAGGGCTAAATCTGAAAGCTTTTGTTCAGGCCAGAGGCCATCAGTTTCAGTATGGCATCTTATTATTTAGCCAGCCAGTACCAGAGTCGGTAAGCCTGTATTGTTTAGGGCGGGGGAGGCAAATTCTTAGAGAGTGAGCTTTAGTTGTTTACTTAACTTCTATAAAAATAGACGCCACCCACTCTTTCTAATTGGCATCACTTGACATACTTGATTCATTTCCTCTCCCAAATTGAGCTCCTTCATGAATATTCATCAGTACTCCATAGGAATTGCTTTCTGCCTTTCAGAAGTTGAGTTTATGGTGACTTATAACAAATGTGTGTGTCTCTTTAAATACTTACCAAATGTATATGGCCAAATCCGAAAGTGCTGTAGTATCAGCAGCTTGCATTCATTCCTGATTTCACTGGGAGCTCTGATTGCTCATTATCTCTCAAAATGAGACCAGTAACTACCCTCCCATTCCTGTTGTCATAGCAGCCTTGTACATACCAATATTGTGAAATTTTGTCATCTTGCTAATTGTGAGAAGAAAAGATCATCTTAGCACTTTGTCTCATGTGGTGATGAGGCCAAGTGCTCCTTTTGGAACTTCAGCGAGTGCCATTTCTTTCAGAAGATCCTCAGATAGAGTAGAATCCTGAAATGTAGGGAGAGAAGAACTTCTGCCTTCTTCCTGCAGGAATGCTGGAAGAAAATACAAGCCCTACAGTTGGAACCAGAGCCCCTTCCCATCTTACCCCTCTTCTAGGTTAAACCAAAATGATACAGTCTTTACCAGAGGAAGCTAATAATAGAGGATTCATGATAGGAAAGTTAATTCATAACACCAGACCATCCAATTCTGGACATGCTTAAAGCATGCCAAAGGCTCTCCACTTCTTCTGTCATAGAGATGGCACACTCCAGATTCTTGAAGAATAGGAGAAGAACACCTGAGAGATGGCTCTGAACTTATCAAAAAGGGACGTGACAGGGCACTGATCGAATGCTGAAGGAGCCTCTTTATTCAGTCTGGGACCTCCTGAAGCAGTCTAGAATTTTGAAGTCAGACCTCTTGACAAAAGAAAGATTGAATGGGTCTTTCTCCAAGAAAGACACAGATTTGTTTTAATGGGCAAGTACTAGAAAACTGATAAAATATTGCCGAGACAACATTCCAGTTATAACTTGGTGACCTCTTCTTACCTGCTTCTGTCTATTAATTGTGCAGATACAAATTGGTAATCTAGTTTATGCTGGCAAGTCAGTCAGCAATTCTGAAGTCCTTGACTTTAGGAAAGCTGACTTTGACAAGCTCAGGAGGCTTTTTGGTGAGGCCCTAAGGGAGCATGACCCTAAGGGGAGGAGAGTTCAGGAAACGTGGTTGCTCTTCAAGGGAGTAATCCTCAGTGCACAAGATCAGGCTATTCTGTCTTGGAGGAAAGGCAGCAAGAGGGCACAGCAGCCCCCTTGGCTCTCCAGGCAACTAGTGGACCTCCTACAGCTAAAAAGAAAGGCCTACAAAGGATGGAGGACGGGATCCACCTCCAAGGAGGAATATTCTGCACTGGTCCAGTCCTGCAGGGAGCAAACCAGGAAAGCCAAGGCTGTGATGGAACTCCAGCTAGCTACAAGTATCAAGGACAATAAGTCCTTTTTCAGATATGTGGGGAGCTGGAGGAAAAACAAGGGCAACATTGGACCCCTGCTAAATGAGATGGCACAACTGACAACTGATGCCCAGGAAGAAAGCCAACCTATTAAATGGGTACTTTGTGTCAGTCTTTCATCAGTCCCATGGGACACCCCTTCCCCTTACAGGACAGAGAGGCCCAGATGAGGGAGATCCCCTGCCCTCCATCAGTGCTGACCTTGTGAAGGAACACCTTGAGAGGCTGGACACCTTCAAGTCAGCTGGCCTTGACAGTCTACACCCCAGGGTACTCAAGGAGCTG
>JAGPOW010003447.1:4415871-4465793 GCA_030014935.1 Caiman crocodilus
GCCTATCTTCAAGAAAGGGAGGAAAGTGGATCCGGCAAACTACAGGCCCATCAGCCTGACCTCTATCCTGGGCAAGGTCTTGGAAAAGATTATCAAAGAAGCCAGCCTTAACAGACTAGCTGATGGCAATATCCTGAGGGATAGCCAGCATGGGTTTGTTGCGGGTAGGTCTTGCCTGACCAATCTCATTTCCTTCTATGACCAGGTGACCTATCACCTGGACAAGGGGGAGGAGATTTGACATCATATATCTGGACTTCAAAAAAGCCTTCAATCTGGTATCCCATGATTGCCTCTTGGCAAAACTGGCCAACTGTGGCCTCGGTACCACCATGATCCACTGGCTGGGAAATTGGCTCCATTGTTGGACTGTGACCAGTGGGGTCTCCCAAGGCTCTGTCCTTGGACCTGTATTGTTCAACATCTTCATTAATGATGTGGACATTGGAGTCAGAAGTGGACTGGCCAAGTTCTCTGATACCAAACTCTGGGATAAAGCGTCCACACCTGGAGATAGGAGGGTGATCCAGGTTGATCTTGACAGGCTCGGGAAATGGATGGATGAGAACCTGGTGGTGTGTAACACTGAAAAATGCAGGGCTCGCCACCTTGGGAGGAAAGACCTGCAGCATCCTTATAGGCTCGGCCATGCTACGCGGCTAGTACTACGGATGAAAAGGACTTGGGGGTCATGATTGACCAGAAGATGATCATGAGCCTTCAGTGTGATGCTGCAAATAGTAAAGCAAGCAAAAAGCTGGTTTGCATCCATAGATGCTTCTCAAGTAAATACTGGGATGTCATACACCCATTGTACTCAGCTTTAGTGAGGCCACAGCTAGAGTATTGTGTCCAGTTTTGGGCCCCACAATTCAAAAAGGATGTGGAGAAGCTTGAGAGAGTCCAGAGAAGAGCCACACACATGATGAGAGGTCAGGAAAACAGACCTTATGACGAGAGGCTGAGAGCTATGGGTCTCTTTAGCTGGGAAAAGTGCAGGCTTGGGGGTGATCTGATGGCCACCTATAAGTTTATCAGGGGTGTTAACCAGGATCTGGGGAAACAATTGTTCACCAGGGTGCCCCAAGGGATGACGAGGTCAAACAGTTATAAACTCCAGCAAGACTGTATCAGTCTGGACATAAGGAAGAATTTCTTTACTGTCCAAGCCCCCAAGGTTTGGCATAACTTGCCATCAGAAGTGGTTCAAGCAGTCACATTGGATGCCTTCAAGAGAAACTTGGGTGCTTATCTTGCTGGGATCCTATGACCCCAGCTGACTTCCTGCCCCTTGGCAGGGGGCTGGACTCGATCTTCTGAGGTCCCTTCCAGCCCTAACGTCTGTGAAATCTATGAAACACTTCTAGTTGCTCCATGGTAGCTGCCAAGTAGCTTTTTAAATATGTGAATGCTTTACACACTGCTAAATTTTAAAGCAGGTGTAGCAGGCTTATCTTTCAAGGCTTGGGTTGAGTCCTAGGTTTGAGATTCTGCTGTTTTGATTTGGTCAAGCTCATCCACCAATCAGGAGGCAGCAAGAGATATGAAGTCACACCCATTTCTGGAGGGGTGGGGGGAAAAGCTCCCCCAGATCTGATTGAAGACTCCAACACTGTCGGGTCTGGAAGACTTCAGGGGCAGAGCCCTAGAGAGTATAAAAGGAGCTGCATGCCCAGCGTGAGGGAGATGCCTCGGGGACAGAGAAGAGCAGGCTTAGAAGAGCTGAGGACTGCTGCTCAGCAAAGTGAAGCAGTAGCCCAGAAGAGCCTCTGAAGACTTCTATCAGCAGGGAGCTGCAGATGGCTCCAACAGTTAGGTTCTCAGTGCACAGCACAGCACACGGCATCTGGACATCTGCGTGAGGTGACTCAGGGCTGTAACCTTTGGCATGTGGCCAGAAACACAGTGCACAGGCCAGTGCATGGAGCAGGATCTGTGGAGCCACTTGGGTGGATCAGGTTCCCAACCTCCACACAAAGCTGGGAGCTCGGTGCAGAAGGCGCTGCACAGAGGGTGAGAGGCCTTAGAAGCTGCTTGAGGTGGTTCTGGTCTACGGCTGCTGACATGGGGCAGCAGCTTAGTGCAGACAACACAGCCCAGAGGGTCCAGGAACAGACCAAGCCCCAGTGCTGCACAAGACTGTCCAGGCCTCCAACCCCTAGCACAAGGCGAAGCACCCACTATGCACAGCAATGCATGTTGCTGTAAGCTGGGCCAGGGGCAGCAGAGTCGGGTGGCAGGAAAGCCTGGTGGGGAACAGCTCGACCTGGAGAATGGGAGGCAACCCTCTGGAACTGTGGAGTAGTAAGTTACCCTGGAGAGAGGGTCCCCACAGGGGAGGGATCCTCCCCCTGGGTTGCAGAAGGGCACCACGTGGGCTGCTCATGGGTGATATTGGCGGGGGGGAGGAGGAGAGGAGGGGGAGGCTTAGGAATCTTTTGGGTCTCCCTCCCCTTTTCTTTCCTCCCATCTCCTTTCCTGTAGTGGTACCTTGGGAATGGGGCCCCTGCCCTGGAGGGCACCCAGGTAGTCTAAGGATTGCTTGTTATATTTGTATACTTTATAGTTTATGTGAATAAGTTGAAGTAATAATTTCTATATTTATAGAGTATTGCCTAATCAATATCCTTTGTTCTGGGTCATTCTATTGTTCATCTGTATTTTTTAATAATAATAGTGTGTGTAACTATAGAGATCTATATAGCTACATATAGATATCTACGTGTAGATGTAAAGTATAGAGTTTATTGTTTGTAAATTTGTACACGTATATATAATCTGTGTCCTTACCCTTTAATTGTTTTGTTGTAATAATAAATTTGTATATAGTTAAATAATCGATTGACTGGGCCTGACTCTATAGGGGACAGAGGTGGCCGCTGGGCTGTTGTGTCCCTCTGCAGCACACTGCCCTGCCAATAATTCCCACTCAGGCTACACAGGTCATGAAGTAAAAGACCATGATTTATCTTCCATTGCAATATTCTTTCCTGGGAATCCCATAGGAGGCAGATATCTCCTGCCAGTGGGGCCTTTGCCCGCTAAGGAGACCATGCTGTTTTTCAACAGTGCACAATAATAGTTTCATAGAGGTTGCTGTGGCACCATGGATAAGAAATCTCTGTACCAAAAGCATAATAAACTTATAGTACCTTTCTTCCTGAAAACATTAATGCATTTCACAAGCTGAGCAGACCAATATTCAAACTATACGCTGGGATCACTATATTCATTTCTGTTTTGTCCATATTGGGACAGAATGTAGCCACTGTTTGTTTAAGAGTGCACAGTAATGTCATCAGTGGTTAAGGACAGGTAGTGAAGAGTATCTTTTGCCATTGACCCTATAGAAGTGCTTTTAGGTAATTGCTAATAATTAGTAATTGCATTCTAAGACCCTGGAGTTAGCACCCTTGCTCTTACCTACTGAATCATCTACTCTACTTCCTGCAACACTTATTACCTATCATCTTTGATTATTTCACCAGAGCTGCGTCTAAGTATATCAGTAGTGAATTTGATCTTGTATATAGTGAATAGGCCTCGTAGCCTAAATTTCAAAAACTAAAAAAAATGTTTAATTATTAAACACCCACAATTTTGTGTCTTCGGAAATGGAGACCAGTTTTGTTAGCTGTGAAAAATATATGTGCCCTGAGTGTCAAAGATGTTAAAATGACCCGGTCCTCTAAACCTTAAAGAGTCAATGTAGTTTAAGGATTTGAATAGGAGGACTTGACCTGCTTAGTCTTGTGGTAAACGCACCAAAGAATTCCTGCCAAAGTTGGGAAATGCATTGTTTAGAATATACAAGAAAAAAGGAATCCAAAGCAAAACCTGAAACATTTTGAAATGCCAAAAAATAAAACCTATCAGAATCCCTTTTCTCTAGACATAAGGCTGTAGTTAATTTTTCTTTTACTGTCAACCTTGTTACTTCCTTGTTCCAAAAAAGAAAGACTTGGCTCTACTTCTGAATTTCAGGTTGATGACTGGGAGGAAGATGGTCATTTCTCCTGCTTTCACAAAACAGATGCATGCATAAGAAGCGGGAGAGGAGAGGGAGCATTCACTTTTGTTGATATTTTCAGGATACAAAGCAGTTGGTCAGTAATGGCTGGATGCTCCGCTCTCATTCTGGACTCTGTCTTTTCATTCCTTTTCTGGTCAAGACCCTTTCCTTTACTAGTTGTTTTCAGGCTGGAATGGGCTGTCTCATCCTGGCACTATTTATTCAGTTAGTATTAGGATGTAATCACAAGCTGAGAGAGAGAGAGAATGAAGTGACAGGGAGGGAGGGAGGAAGATAGTAGGGCATAGGCTGGGACATGTAAGGGAGCGAAAGAATAGAACAGGATCAGGATTGGACATGTATCAGGCTAAGATCCTACCTGGTCTAGTGGGAAGTGTTCAAGCATCATCACCAAGATGCTGGTCTGAAAGTCTTCATGATTGAGCATCGCCCCTAAGCGGCGACGGTGTCTCTAGAGAGAAGCAGCAGTCTGCTACTAGCAGATGGGCTTTCCCTTCTCTTTGTTCTTTTGGTGCCACAAGTTAGATTGGGGTCTCCCAAGGAACCCATGGCACTAAAATACAGTTTGATTGTTCAACATCTTTAGCAACATTTTGATCAGCTGTGAAAATTCACAGTATTAACATTTTGCATAGTTGATACTGGACTCCTAAGTAAATATCCCATTCAGATGAATGCGGGGTAATTTGTATACCTGAGAGCTATTATTTCAGAGCCATTGCAAACTCCAGCAGACATTGTTTTACACTCAGACAGGTTGCGCTTTTGTTTTTTATCTTTGCAACCATAACAGCTACAACATTACTTTCTTTCCCCAGTGAAAACTGAGAAAAGAATTAACAAAAGTATAGGATCACTGGTGTTACACAACCCAGTTTAGTTTTAGCCTTAGCTGTGATCCAGTTGTGGGGAACAGTTGTGAGACCAGCATTTGACCAAGTAACATAGAAGCACAGTAACTCTACAGACTCTAATCTTTCAGTTCAGTAACCAAAGCAGGTGAAAGAATAATAAATAATGTCTAAATGAAACAATGGCAGTTGTTGTTTGGGAACCTGGCCAGATACTTCAACATTATTTATTAAATGACATCTGAGTCAGCTAAACGTCTTTAATGGAGAACATGAATTTGTTCATCTCCTTGGGCTTCTCTGCCCACACAGTTTATACCAATTCCAATTTGTATTAAATTGGTGCATGTTCCTTGTGTAGACACTTTTCTGTCAGTTTGTCTCTCTTGCCTGGGTTTGGCCTACATTAAAAAGGAGTCGTACAAAAGTAGCTATTGCAATGCGTGCGCTGATGTCAGAGTGCCCATACAGAGTTGTGGCACCCATTTAACAAAATCTGTTTCTCAACTGTGTTGACAATAACAGTTAACTGATTTATTTAAATTAATGCAATTTGTTTTGAATTAAGACAACACTAATATCCTTTGCTAGTCACTGTGAACCCATGTATACATGGCCAAAAGATTATAATATTCCACTGAACAGTCCTTTCCCCTCTTTGCTCCCATGATCCACTAGCCAGTAGAAGATAAATGGAAATGTAGATGAGGATATGCTTGCTTTGATTGTGTGATACCATCTTGCGTGTATTCTTTGCTTCTCGCCTGAAGAATATATATATTTAAGACTCCTGGTCACATAAGTTTTCTGTTCCCTTGTAGCATAATCTGAACATTGGGAAATAATAACCGTCCTGAAGAACATTTGTTTTATTTCCTTCATGCAAAGAGTTCAAAGTGCTTTATAAATTATGCCCCACTTCCTCTTTTATCCCTCCTATTCAAATCCTTTCAAAATCCTGATCCTTCTCCCAAAGTGCCCCTAAGATTTGATGATTTTTCTCTGTTCTGATGTGAGGGTTCTCATCTTCCATCCCTGTAAGTATCCCAGGCTTGTTCTAACCATCTCACACTGACTTTGAGTCCCTCCTGTCTCCCCCTTCCTCAACCTCATCAGGTTAAAGCTTTCTGTCCTTGTATTCAGAGCCCTGCATAACTTACCTGTCTTTTTGCTTTCTCCATTCTTTCTCCATCCAGTTCATGATATAAGCCTCACTGCTCAATTTTCTCAGTTTTTTCCCCTGCACCTTTTTCTTTGTCATTACAGGAAGGACTGCTCGTACATAAATAATGAGCCACCCTCTAATTCCCCTTTTGAATACACACTTCTGTGGTAGGTTCCACAAATAACAAGAGGGCTGCTTATAACTCAATTGGAGGCTTTTACAGACTATCAGTACATTTCACACATGTCCATACATAAATTTGATGCATTCCTAAAACAGTTTATTATCTAATGCACCTAGTTATCACCTTCATCACTTAATTTATACACTGCATCTTTTTCCTGTGCCTTTCTCTATTAGTCTTGCAGAGTATAAATGCTTAGGGGCAGAGATTCTGCTTTGTTTGTATATATAGAAAGGACAAAGTACATTATCAGTGGTTCCAGAAGTAAATAATGACAATAGTAACAGCAACAATTTGGGAAAGAAAGCAAGGTATGTCTTACTCAGCAGGAACTATAGGGGAAATTATTGGTAGGTTGAAATTTGGCCAGGACATTGGTGCTAGGACCTTTAGGAAGCACCTTGGGATTTTTAATGATCATCACCAATTATAACTTTGATTTCCAGAGTCATTTGGAAAGTGGCAGCCCCAGCATCCACCACTACAGTGTGTCTAAGAGCCAGAGCAGGGATGACTCAGAGGGAAGAATGAACCGATATCACCTTGTACATTACAGGGGGTTTCCTTGGAGGGCTCTCATCCAAGAACTGACCACTTGAGTTGCAGTATCACAGTCCAAGGTGCTGTGGTTGCAAGCATACTTTTCTTTTGAAAACAAAAAAATGCTTCTGCCAAGTTTCTTCCAGTCAGACTGCAAGATATACTAGTCACTGTTTAACAGGAATGGTTCTCTAAATGTGTCTGGAAATTGGCACAAAAAAGTCATTCTGTCCCGTAATTTAAAAAATAGTTTCATTGCTGTTGCAAATGATTTTTATTATTACTTCATTTTCTCCAGACAGTAACTTCCTGCAGCATTCTCTCTTGGAGCTGAAATGTTCCATACATGTTCTCTACAAGATGGTCTTTTGTGCTTTTGAATTATGAGGAAGTAAAGCAAATATACTCCTCCAGTTCGAAACAGTTCTAATAGTGCACTCTCAAATCCAGAGAAACTGGAAACAGTCAAAGCTTCAAATACCCAAGTTGCAATGGATGTGATTCTCTTTGAGGACTAGTGGCTTTCTAGTTTTAAAATAATTGGTGTTGATTTAAAGAGAGAGGCAATCACTTGAAACTTGTATGCTGCATGTGGCCAATGGGAAATGTGCAGGTCCTCTTATAGATGTCTGTAAACAAAGTCAGTGGCAGATGATGAGAGGATTTGTTGGATGTAACGTAACAGCCTTCTCAGTTACAAGACAAACAGATGGCAGGGTTGAAATGGGACACTGCATTGTGGAAATGCCACTGGAAAAGTAAAATATGAAGTCCTTTCTCGTGCTTCATAATCTGTTGCATGAAACAGCCAAACGGTTTCTGAATTCTTTTTGGCATTCCCATCTGAGAGAAGTTTTGGTGGAGACTTTTTATTTTATTAGTGCTTGTATTAAAAAGACAACTCAAGCAAGCAAGCAAAAAATGGATAAAATGACAAGTCCAAAGGGCTTAGCCCTGGACCACCTGTTAACATCTCTCAAGAACATTAGTATTGATCCATCAAGTAGGCACTCGGTAATGTTCAAACATGTTAGTCAAAATACCAGCTTCCCAGCACCCTACATTACTCCTTCAGTGCTGTTTGTACATCTGAACATCCATCTTTCACAAGGTTAAACTCACACATTGGCAATCTGTGGCCTGGGGACTGGATTTGGCCCATGGATATGGAGTTTCTGGGTTTCTGGTGATGTTTGCACAGGGGATGGTCCCCATGCCACTGAGGAGAAGCATTGGTGGCTGCAGTGGCAGCAGCTGGGTTCTACTGCCTTCCAGGCTGTGACTCTAGTGAGGTCATTCTGGCCTGCAGCCTGAAAGGGTTGCTGACCCCTGTTATACTATTGTGATAACCAATTTTTAAAGTTAATAAATGTAACCAAAACACAGAAAGCCAGATCCTTGCACGTAGGGTGCTGCTCTTTACTTGCCCCATTGGCAGATATTATCTGTAAGAACTGCCTAATTGTCCCAGAGAAGATGCACCATATCTCAAAGATGATTCTTCAGTGGCGAAAGAGCATAGGCAACTGGTAGGGAGGGCAGCGGGGGGCGGGGGGGCGGATTGTGCCCCCCCCCAGGGTTGTTCCCACTGTCAATGCTGCCAGTGGCATCTGCGGCTGCTTGCCAGCTCCACCCCTGCCATCGACATAACTGGCGGCATCTGCAGGTGCCCCCCCAGAACCAGGAGGCATGAGTCATCTGTGGCGCAGAGAAAGTTCATTGGCTTGTCTAACACCTCTTCTCCTTCTGGTGCTGCTCCTCTGCTGTGTTCAGGTTCTTGTTGCCTTTGCAGTCCATTTCAGATTAAAGCAGCCTTCAGACTTCTCTAGCACAGTGCAAGGAGGATGGAGCTAAACATCAAGCAACACTAAATTCAGGACAGTTCAGGGCAAACTTTGAACACTTGTCCTGGAAGTTTGTAAAGCCTTAATGCAGCCTGGCAGCTCAGAGAACAGAAATGCAGCCTGGCAGCTTAGAGAACAGCCTACTGCCAGTAAGTCTATGGAAGGGGGAGGCAGATTAAGGCCCCCATGTTGAGGGAGGAAGTGTGGCTGGGGCAAAGACAGGTGCTGCCCAGCTGGACTGAGGCAGGACAGAAATGCAGGCAACTCCTCCAGGGTGGGTGCAGCTCCCAGCTGCTGTGTGCACCCCCAGGGTGGGGAAGGGGGGCAGGTGGGCACATGCACATAGTGCAGGGGACTGGCCTTCACCTTCTGGGCATCTGGATTCCAAGGCCTCCAGGCTTGGGGCTTGCATATAGGATGTCTGTCATGGATTTGGGCATATCTGAAGCCCCCAGTTGAAGAGTCCGAGAGGTAGGATATTTGCTAATAGTAGTGTCATGCAGACTTGAACAATTGAGTTCTGCTCAGTCGATAGAATTCAGAGCTGTTCTGGCTGATCTGGCCTGAGACGCAAAATTTCAGTGTATACTATGTCTAATTAGTATGAAAATGCTATGGAGTACCTGCATTAAAATTTGAAGCAGCTTTTAAAAAAGGTAAAATGGATCCTGGATGAACTAAGTTAGTGGGTACCTGGAGACATTAGCCTATTTGCAAATTCTTATAGGTGTGTTTATTTCAAAGTCAGTGTTTTCAAATTTGTAGCTCGCTTCCATGGGCTAGGATTTGGAAAGAATTCTGTTCTCTGCTTTAATAGTAACTTGCTGGATGACCGTGGGCAGTTTACTTCATCTTCTTGGGCCTCAGTTTCTCCCTCTGTAAAATGGGGATGAAGATGCAGACCTTTCTTTGTAAAAAGCTATCAGAGCTCATGGTAATGGTGGTATATTTTATAGACCAACAAGATTTCTGCAAAAAAAGTTCTTTAATTGCATGCTTTCGAACTCGAACACTCTTCATCAGACATCGGAGAAAAGATTGTAAAAGTTCTCCCAGTTAGAAATGAAAGTTCATATTTCATAGATGAGTCAATAGACAGAAAGCTCCTCTGGGCAGACAGTTCGTAGGTGGTAAGGAGAACCTTTACAGTCTTTTCTCTGATACCTGATGAAGGGTGTTTGCCCAAAAGTTTGCAATTAAAGATTTTTTTTGCAAAAAAAAAAAAAAAAATCTTGTTGGTCTAATAAAAGATATCATCTCTACCATGAGCCCTGATTGCTTTTTTTCCTCTAGACTAATAAGGCTATGACCTGGATACCTTTTGTAAAACACTTTCAGATCTACTGATGATAAGCTCCATAGAAGCCAAGTAGTGTACTTGTTCTTGGTCCTGTTTTATTGTTGTTGGGTTGTTATTTTTGTAGAGAAGTCAAATAAATTATTATGGACAACAGCTAACGCTGCACCCAAACAAATGCATTCTGCTTTTGAGTAGTGTCCAGATGGGTTTGTTTTATTAATACAAAGATCTGATAGTGCAAACACCATCTCTTCAGGCAGGAAGACGCATTTGATTTATGGCAGAGGAACAGCCTTTTGGAAATGCATACTGAACATTTGATAAGCCTGATTCATGTAGTCTCGAAGTTTATTTATTTACAACTCAAACTAAGGCATGGGTGGGGGGTTGGTGATTCGGTTGTGAAGGAAGTTTCATTTATGTCCTTCTGCATGGACCATGGAATGCTTGTTCATATCATCTTAGTGAGAACAATGCTTAATCACTGTTGGGCTGGAAAAGCATAAACAGTTTCCCTGATCATTGTAGATGGGGCATGAGTCATCTAGTCCATTCCTTAAATCATAGGAGGTTGACAAAACACTCTGGAATAGACTGTAGGGGATGATCCCTCACTGTCAGCCTGACAGATAAGATGGTCTAACACTTACAGTAATACTTCATATCCTTCCTTCTGTGTGCCTCTCCCCCTTTCTCTGTATTCAGCTGACAGTGCAATGCTTATAGGCCTTTGGAATCCTAAAGATCTTTGCTTTTAATCAGAAAATAATTTTAGAGTTTTAATTAGATGACCACAAAAGTGCTGGGCAGCATACAACCACTCCCACCAGTCGGTAGAAACCACAGGTGCTCAGCACCTCTGAAAATGAGTCTCAAAGTCAGTGGTTGTTGATCTTTTTAGACTCCAGGTCCCCCTACGAAAATGCAAGCTGTTCTCTTTCTTGGATCATTTTTTGACTGTGGAAAAACAATAGAGCAATTCTTCTGTTGCAACAAAATCAGACCAGAACAGGTCAGAATGTTTTTGATGCTATCTATTCCTATATTAAATCTCTGGATTTGTCTTGTGATCATATGCAAGTGTTGCATACCTAACAATGCTGACACTACATGTCATCCTATGGCACCCTTAAAAGGATCTCCCAGGGTATTGAAAATGCTGGCTGAGAGTTACTCCTCTAAGTTCAGCTACGATCTGAGCATAATTAGCTCTTTCAAGGCACTAGTACTCGATTAGCAGAGTAGACATACGCAGGCAGAAAAAGAAAACTTACCAGACATGCAAGACCTAGATACAAACCAGGATAGTGTCTCAGGTGTGCTCTTAAAACCTGGGGTCATGGCCAAGGCATTGGTTTTCTGTCTGCCTGGTTTATGTCATTGCTGTAGCATCTTTATTTATCCCGTTTTATATTTTTTTTTCTGTCTGTAGATAAAACTAAAGTCTGCCAAGCTGTTATTCGCAGGCATTTAGCAGGCCAGTCTAGGATGGCTGGTTTTATGATGCCACCTAAGATTTTATTGTCCAGATCTGGTATTAACTTTCTAATCTGCTTCAGGGTTATAGAAAAAGGAAAGGGTTTTGCTGTTTAACTAATATTCTTTCTCTCGCCTGGCTTTTTTTTTGTATTGAAATAGTTCCTTTCCTTATAGCTTTTGTCTGCCTGGTACCACATTTCATTCTGCCCTGAATTACTGTTGTGTTTTGGCTCTGCTGTCCACTTCTCTCTTTGGAGGGAGGAGGATGCCAGTTGCAGGATCTTGCTGGGGCCTCTGCTAGGTGTCTTTCTATGGCAGATTTATTGTTCCATATTTTTATTTAATTACTTACTTTTACAGCTCTTAGTATAAATCTAATTATCCATCTGTTATACTATGTTATGGCACTGCAGCTCATGTAATCCTTCCTCCTTACGTAATCTTAGCAAACTTGACTTTGCCCTCCTGAGTTTGTACTGGCTGGGTTTTGTTTTTTTCTTCAAGTGATGGAAACAACCAGATGCTCTCTGTGGCTGCTGGCTGAATGAATTGCCATGGATGGTGGCTTTGCCTTGAAGCTACTGAGATTGCTCATGATTAGAGATCCTGGTTTTCTCTGTTTAATCCCAAATTCTCTGATAAAAAGTTGCAAATTCTATCATTAAAATGTCCAAAATCCATGTTTTTCCACAAATAAAATGAAATGTCTCATATATAGGTATCAGTTGAACACAATGCTTTATTGATATATTTTCAATGTTAAAGCATTTTGAAAGTCTGCCAGTGCCTCAGTCGGTTTGATGCAATAAATTCTATATCCATATAAATTTTGGCATTTGATTTGGGGGTTTTCTTGTAGAAAATCAGAGCTCCCCCTGCCCCCTTTGCTTACCAGGATGTGGGTCCAGCTGCAGTTGTCCCCACCCACCTACTTTGTAGTGTTGAGTAGCCCTGATATGCTAGTGCCTTGCCCATGCCAGTGTCCCTCACCCCTAAGCCACAACCCCCCATCCTTGCTGGTACCCTTAACTCCTGACCTACAGCCATGCCTGGCCCTGCTGATGCCCTTCATCCCCCACCCCTGGCCCTACTGGTGCCCTTCATTCCTCAACCTGTACCACCCCAACACCACCCCAGCCTGGTGCCCCTCACTCCCCACCTGCAGCCCCCTACCCCCACCCAGCCCTGCTGAATGGATCCCTAGTTGCCAGGACTACAGGGCCAAGGACTCACGTCTGCAACACCTGAGCCCTAGCTGCTGCCCATGGAAGGTGGCAGCAGCTGCAGCTGGAGCAACATGGGAAGCTTGGCTCCCCCTCCGCCATGGGTGGCATAGCTGAAGCAGAGTCCATGGGAGTGGGGCAAATGCAGGCTGGCAGCTGCAGGCTTGGGTTTCCCCACCCTGCCCTGTCCCCGGGGCCTCTGCAGCTCAGCGGGTGAGACCCGGCATGACAGTGGGGTGGAGAAGCTCAGTGCCACCACTGGGAGCTCTGCACTGCCATGGCGAGGTGCTCCCTGCCCACCTGGCTTCAGCAAGGGGCACAACTCTGCGCAGGCATTGCTGCTGCTGGGCGGTGCTGAGCTCCCAGTGGCAGCACTGCGCTTTCCCACCCTGCTCTGCTTTGCCTCACCAGTATCCATCCACTGGGCTATGGAGGCCCTGGGGAGCTGGAGGAAGCAGCAGTTCATGGAGCCCCAAGCCCATATCAGGCAGCCTGCATCTGTGTCTGCCCCATGAACAAATCTAGAGGGGTGCCCTGCCCTGCCCTGCCCCATGCGCCTTCTGGGAATATGCATGGTGGTGGAGTACCAATGCCCCATGTGTCTCTATCCTATGCCCTGTCCTAGCTTGTGGCCCCTCATTCCTGCCCTGGTCCCAGACCCCAAGCCCTAGGCCCCACGCATTGCCCTGGCTTGGCAGCACCCTCAGACCCAACCCTGCCCAACTTTCTCCCTCCCTCACTATGAGGGCCTCAATCCCTGTGCCTTCTCTCTTGAGATGTACCTGTGGGGAGCTGCTCTCCATGCTGCCTGGCTGCCATATGCATGTGCACATGCATGTGGAGCCCTCCTCCTGCTCCTGCCAACCTGGAAGGGCAACCTGCCATTTCCTGTGTTTTTTCCTTAAAAAGAGAAAATCCGCTTTTTTCCATGGTGAATGGAAAACCTGTATCCCTGCTATAAGAATCTTTTCTGCTACAATGTCTCTGTTTCTGCCTTCCTAGCATTTCTAGTTGAAATGCAGTATTTAGCTGTCCAAACTGTAATAATTGGAGATGGGCTTGACTCAGCCCCTGCTGCCATCTCCTTTTCCCTTCACCCCGGATCCAAACACTGAACTTGGGGAAGGTTTGTCCCATGAGGGTTGTAAGTTCCTTCTCCGCTAACAACATTAGGCTGTTCAACAGGTTAGCCTTTTTCGGGGACTGATCGGCCTGCTGCAGAAGGAGAAGGGGAAGCTGCCTGGCCCAGTGGTCCCCTGCAGGACAGTGACTCATCAGATGCTACCATTTTCCCCACCTCTGAGTTTTGTAAAGTTTTTTGACTGATTGTTTTATTAAATGTTTTAAGCTAGATAGACATCCTGCTGCTTTCCTTAGACTGTTCTGCTAAGGGCCAAGATTGTCCTTTGGATTCACACAAATAGTTTCTGTGCCAAAGTCAGTGGGAAGTGATTATATGCATCAGAGGATAGCATGTGTCCTGGTGGGTCTCTCTAGCCTGCTGTTTGTTCAGTCCTTGGTGGTTCAGGATGCTGTGGATTTATCTGTGCTAGCTAGGGCTGTATCAAGTCTCATGACAGATGTGCAACAGGCATGTTGCAGGATTTGTAAAAATCTAGATTCTCTGGGTGGTTTTTTGACACAGCTATATGGTTGGTCTCAATCCAAAGTTCTGATTTTTGACAGTCGCTGTGCTGTTTGTCCATCTGTGGTGTGAATCGGACTCCTTTGGTTAAATTGCCTTTTGGATTACATTAGCTCATCAAAATTACAAAACCATTTCCTCTGCTCCATCCAATTCCTTTCTCTTAGTAGCAACAAATACTCAGTAACCTAGTTGCTCATTTAAAACCATACTTACATTTATGTAATCCATTATGTCACATTGAGACATGCTGCTCTTCCAAGAGCACTGCTTGTTCCCCTACTAGTGCTATCAGTCATCTGGCCTGATAGAAAGTGAGAAAGCAGCAGTGCATTGATGTGGAGATTTTATCTTTCTTCTTGGGCTGTTTTTTATGTCTTTCCTACACTCAGTGCTTTTGAACATCTAACATCTCTTTTATGCTTCACATCTTTTATGTGAAATTGTTGCATTTTGTCGCCCATCGAAACCTAGTTTTCCTTTTGTCAGGTTTTTCACTTTCTTCTTAATGTTGTTTTGATCAGCACAACTGCTTAGGCCTCTATTTTATTGGGTGGCTTTTAATCTTCTCAGTTGTAGCTCTGAAGGCCTTTGTCTATGATAAACTTGGCTTTGACAGTGCTCAGAGGACAGTGTTTTGTAAGCTAGTTCTGCACAATTGACCTTGTTTGCACGTTGGGAGGTATACATTTTGTTCACATCTCTCCCTTTCAAATCTAACTAGCATCACTTGGCCTTGCATGCTTTTTATTTTTCTATTTACTTTTTTAAATCAATGGTTTTATTGGTTGCCAGGTATTTTTCCCATTGTATGTGTAAGCCACCCATTTTGCTTTTTGATATCTTATATTCTACAGGCATTTACAGCCACCTGATATCTCTCTTTTAAAAGGGATTTGCCAATTATATGCTTTAGAAGGCCTCCTGTGGTCATTGTGCCATCACAGGATGATGCATTCTGGGATATCAGAGCAAAGGTGTACTCTGACTATGGACAGTTTTCAGCCAACCTAAATGGGAAGAGGAATTGTCAATATTTAGCTGCACTGGATTCTTATTTAGTCAGTCTAAATAAGTCGGGAGGGATCCTGCGAAGATGTATTTGAAATAGGTGTCATTTCCATATTTTCTGTGCTGTAACTTTTTTAAAGCCTCTGACTGAATTGATCCTGGTGGTATCTCATTGCTTGGATGAATGGTAATTTTTCAGTTAGGCAGCACTACGCAGAGTTAGGGTTAGTTGCAAAATTGATCTTGGAGTTCAGATTTGATAGCCCATCATTGGCTGCTTTACTTGGGGTCCACTTTAGAGAGTTGTGGTGTCAGTCTGAAAGAAGTTTTATTTTGATACTAAGGTTCTGCACACTACCAAGCAATCCTTTGTGTTGCTAGTGTTTTGTGCTGCATCTGTGCTTTGGATAATTGCAGTAGAAAAAGTGTCTTCAGTGTACGTGTCACTTCTCACTTGAATTATTTTAATGTTTTTCTTCTTCAACCTGCAATCTACAATTCAGCCCCATAAGTTAGCATTCAATCATCCAGTTACTTGTTTCGAGCCCTATTCAAAACACAGAGATGTACAGCTATATTCAAGAATGGTTTTATGTAATTCCAGACAAACCTTTTAAACGATTGACGTTTTAATGATCTGTTTTTTCATTGTTTTTATTATTTGTCAGAATAATTTTAGCATTAGTCCTTTTACGTGACCTATCAGAAATTCATCAAATTCAAAAGCTTGTCCATTTCATGGATGGCTTCATTGGCACGTTGCTTTTAACTCCTGTTAAAAACATGTTGCCTTTAACTTTTCCAAGGATCTTTTGAAATTCTTATTCAGATGTGCGATTCCTGAAGTCGTTCAGACTCTCAGAAAACTTTACATAAGTTTTAGATATTTAGCTATTGCACAACCAGAGACATTTCAAGCATAAACCGCTTCAGATTTCTGGGAACAAAGCATCTTCGTGCTGTCATTTACAGTCATAGATTGTACTATGAACATTACATTTTTGGGGATATTTTAAGTTGTGCTTCATTCACATCCATTCTTGATACTTAGCTTATAGCAAATATCAAATAGACTGTACTGAATCTTTTTAGTGTATTTCACAGATTCAGAGACTTTGATCACATTTTTGATTTTACAGATTGTATCCTTGACTGAAGATGGAAAAGACCTATTAAGTCCTATCTAGTCTGATGATTATCAATCTTCTTACCATCTGACTATGCTTTCATCAAAGCAAATAAGCTCAAGACCCACCTTCTTGTATGCTGGACAGAATATTCATGTAGATCAACTCTTAATAAAATCAGAGAATGCTAACATACTTGCAGTACTAATGGCCCTTGGACATATTTCCGTAAAATGAGAGAGCTCAGCCTTGTGCTCAGAGTTTATCCACATGGATACTTGAGAAGGATTTCTGAATTTTGCTAGGCAAACAAAGTGGGGATACTGTGCTCAGATGGGGGACAGATTGAGAGCGTAGTTTGGTACAGTAAAAGGCTTGAGGAAGAACAGAATGAAAATGGAGTGGGTCAAAAGGAATATGGTTAGCGGGTGGAACTGAAGGAAAGAATTAGTTGAAGGTATGGGGACTTCATAAGCCCTTGTACCTTCATCCTCTTTCCCCATTTTGACCCATTTTGGATCCCTGTTAATGAGGCCCAAGCAACCTTTGTTTCTCCCCTTGTTTTGATTTGCTTAGCCACTGCAGGGGGGTGCTGAGAGCACAGGACAAGAAATGGGCTCTTGCACTCAGAACCAATCACCACAGCAGCTGCTGGCATCTGTAAGGGGTCACTGCTGAAGGCTTTGGTTGTGGCCTGGATGGGCCTGGAAAGCAAGGATAGGTGGAGCTGGAAAGAGCACCACAGAGAAGACAAGGCAGCCAGTAGCATGTTCAAGGGTGTAGATCAGAGGTGACCAAGCCGTGACAGGGATGCCACAAACAGCATAGAAAACCTGTGTGTGTGGCATGTGGCAGATGGGGGAGGAGACAGGAAGCAAGGTGGCAAAAAGGGCAGGGAGCATAAAGCAGAGCATCAGATCAGACAGGGAGCAGGAATCGGGAAGCAAAACACCAGCTTCGTCAGGGAGCACAGAGCAGGGACTAGAAAGCAAATCAGCAGATTTGGCAGGGGAAAGGGATTGGAGTGGCACTTAGAGATGAGGGGGTATAGAGCTAATTGATGGGTTGCCTGCCAAAAAGTTTGGCCGTTACTGGTATAAATTAAACAGGACAAACAAGAGTTTCAGGCCCTGCCACGTGAGGGTGCCTGATGTCCTCTGCTTTGCAGCATGACTCTTAACCATCCGAATTTCTATCCAGTCTAGTTCAAAGTCACGAGCGATGGAGCTTTCACCATTGTCTTTAAAAGGCCTAAGGCCAGACTTGTTAGACACGCACACATTGCCTTTCATTAAGATCTAAAGGACACAGGCATAGGCATTGCAGGGGAGAATTTACTCCCTTGTCATTGTGTTCTCAACAGTTAGTCTAAACTTTTCTTTCTCTAATTCCGTCCCACTACTCCTAATAGCCACTAGGGCTGTGCGAAGCTTTGGGTGCTCATTCAATATGGAGGAGACTTGGCCCAACTTGGTGGCTGAATCTCCAAATCTGAATCAAATCAAGGGACTAATAAAAAGGTCCAAATTGATTCAAAGCTTTCCAAATCTTCAGAAAAGATTCGGACAGCTTTGATTCAGGCAGTCCCCGCCTGCTGCAGCAGGGAGCTGGAGGCAGACTCCATGCCAGTAAGGGCTGCAGCAGGGGCCTGGAGAAGGAGGGAGGGGACCATGAGGGGGTGCCTGCCAGGCCACATCCCCTGCCTGCTCCCCCAGCCCCCACCCCAGCTCCCAGTGCTTTAAAGAAGAGCCCACATTAACTGCGTGCTGCCAGGCAGAGGGGGGCGGGGCGATCCCCACTTCCCTGCATTGCATGGGGAACTGTGCCACGAGCCTCCTGCCCCCACTGTTCTCTCAGCTCCCCCACCCCCCAATGTCCCCCCACCTGCCCCAACTCTAATCTTTTAAGGAAAAAAACACCCCCCCCCCCAGACTCACTGGTGCCTGCAGCAGCCTCTAGCCTTTGGGGCACTCATGGAAGAGCCTCCCCCTTCCCCCTCCAGCATGGGGCAGTGAGGGGGGGCAGTGGGGATTGCCCCCTGCTGGGCAGCACCCAGTGAGTTGGGGCTTGTTTTTTCAAAGTCCTGGGAGCTGGGGCGGGCGGGGTAGCCATTGCTGGGAGAGCGGACAGGGGATGAGACTGGGTGATTCAGAGATTCAGC
This sequence comes from Caiman crocodilus, assembly GCA_030014935.1. Lineage (NCBI taxonomy): Eukaryota > Metazoa > Chordata > Crocodylia > Alligatoridae > Caiman > Caiman crocodilus. Next base: position 4,434,435 of record JAGPOW010003447.1, read on the forward strand.
AGCAGCCAAATCTCCAAATCAAATTTGGCTGAATCAATCTGGGACAGTGATTTAAATCACCGAATCGAATCACTGTCCATCCCCCAAATCAGCTGAATCTGAAGTGAATACTAGCCACTTCACACAGGCCTAATAGCTACCCCCTTCCCCTCCCCCCAAAGCTTTTCTCTTCCTTCATGCCAACTTTCAAAAAGTACATGGTCTCACATCTCTTTGGGCACAAAATACATGCTACTGTTGATCTTTACTTCTAAGGCAGTCTCTCCAGCTCCTTCATGAGTTTTTTTTGCTCTCATTTAGTCCTGTCTAGTTTGCCTCTTTCTGGTACTGAGTTACCCAGACCTGGGCCTAATTGTCTAGGTATGTTGTTGCCAGAGCAGTGCAGACAGAGGTTTTCACCTCCTGGCTCTGTGCTGAGTCTGAGTGTGCATCCACAAATCCCACCTCACCACTGTAGCCTTTTTCAATTTAATTTGATTTTTCCTCTGCCATATTGCATTGCAGGCTCATGTCTAATTTGTTCTCTGCTCTTGCCTCAGGGGTCTGTCAGTGTTACTGCTTTCCATACTTCTCTCTTCCATTGAGTATCTGTACTTGAGATTTTTTATTCTCTGAAAGTAGCTCTTAAATTTTGAATTTTAAACTTTGCATCATGGTAGGAGTAAAGCCAAGAGAGTTAGCAGTGCTATTAAAATATGTTTTTTCCCTTTCAGAAGCCCAAGATACATGTAGCCTCAGAGCTAGTACTAGCGCCATGCATTCTCTCAGTATTAGATAGGAATCATCTTTTTCTATCACCAACACCTCTGATCTTGTGGAAACAGTTTTGTCACCTGAACATAATTGAAAAACAAGTAACTGGGTCACCAATTTGAATTTGTGATAGGCCTTACAGAACCAAAAGTTCCTATGAAGGCTATTTGGCAGATGTGAAATGAGACTCTGAGTGTTTCAGTGCGTAGGAGACAGATGTCCATAGCAGACAACCCCATTATCATGTTTGGTGTGGGACTGGCAGAACAAATTATTCTCTCATCTCTAATTGTAAGTCATGGCAGCAGTAAGTCAGTGTTGTGCAGTGTGGGTTGAGCTGCTTCTATCCCTGCCTCAACCCTGTCTCCAGACCATAGCCAGTACTGAGTCCGTGAAACACTCCTGACCTATTTACTCCTCTCCAGACACCACATCTCCGCAGTGAAGCAGGGTACCTACGTTAGAGCATCCCTGAACTCTTGCCAGTTGGCACACCTGAGACAGAACTTGCAAGTGGTGCATGTTCAGGGCTACTCTACAGCAGGTACCCTGTCTTACATATGGGGTTTGTTGCAAGTGGAGAGGGGAACAAGTGGATGTGGCTATGTTCTGGAGGCAATCTTGGGCTTGGCATGACAGTGCCTTGGGCAAAGTCCTCAGTGTCCTGCCAATCAAGTACTATCACTGGTATGAATTCAGTTAACAGAAAGGGAGACGGGAGAAAATGCAAAGCAAGTTGACACTTGTTGCCTGGGTGGGGAAGTGCATAAGGTCTCCACACATGTGGATCCATTTTCTGTGTATCACTTCCTTTTGCTGCTTAGTTTTTCCTTGAGATTGAAGGAGCCGCTGTAATACACTTTTCCTCTGCAGCACACAGAAAGGTAGGATTGAACACAGCTTACTCGGGGCACAATACCAAGTTGTTTTATTTCAATTTTACTGCATGTTACAAATTAGAGAGTTATAATATCACTGATCGAAGTGCTTCAGCACTTGTTTTTATTACTTCTGCTCCTCTTTCCTTGTGCTGTTGAGGCTTGCAACGTTCTGACAAACATGCCGTTCGTTTGTCAATTTGTAATAATCTCTAGCCTCTTGTGGGAAGTTATAACTATAACGTAGTGAAATATAAACTGGCAGAAAATGGAATGTTCCCTTCTGCCAGTTCTGTGAGAGGCAAGAGAAGGGTTTGGATGTTAGCTTTCTATTTCTTTCTCTCTCTCTTTTTTATTTGCTGAAGGGCACAGTCACCCTCTTGCACACCAACAGAAAAAATATTCTGGGCCTATAAAATGACGTGAAGTTTGTCCCCGGCAAAGTTACAAATCCAAAAGGTTCAGAAGGAAATAGCAGCAATAAAATATAATTATTTTTCTTGTGATCAGAATCATCCATTTAAAAATGCAGCTGACAGTCTGGCAGCATATCCATTTCATGGTCGCTTGTTGTAGTTGTTCTTCTGGGATGCTGATGAAGAGCTCAGGGTCCAGATAGGAATACTCAGGAGGCTCTACAGGACAGAACTGTAATCACCTCTTCATGGGTGAAAGAAAAGTCACCACAATGTAGGGTTTGAATGTACTGAGGAGAGAAAAGACCCAGGTTAGGTTTCCCAAAATGCTTTTAAGAGGCGTTCAAGGTCATGGGCCTTATCGGCAAGGCCCAGTGGCCTGTACTTGGAGTATCTGAAAGATGATCTAAGGTCAGCATTGAAAACACCGAAGGCATCTCAGCTTCTCAGCACAGTGGAGCTTTGAGGTTACAGAGATTTCTTAGGGGCTGGGCTGAGACTGGGGAGCTCCCACATCAGCAAGGGATCATTCCAGCACTCACAAGTACTTCTCTAATACCACTGCATAGCAATATTTGCATTAAAAAATCCCTGCCAAACCAAAACACTGCACTGTATACAGGCACACATTCTCTCCCTGCCAACAGGATGGGAGAAAGGGCTACAAAAGAGTGTTGTCTCATGAAGGTGCTTAGATACTCTGACGTGGGATACATTGGAACCTAAAGAAACAGACTGGACTGTGAGTGGCAAAGTGTGGCTACAGTTGCTCCACTCAGTATTGCACAGGTGCATATGTCTGAGACTGCAGGTCTCTGTATTCAGGGCTCTGTTGGATGGCTGCTTGAATCACAACTGAGTATTGTATGTTAAGACCCGTACTTTCTGGTGGACTGCTCTTTTATGCAGATTAAAGCATGTGCTCAAGTCCTGATAAGGTGCCTCTCTGGACCCTGTTTGGGCCAAGTGTGTTTCTGCTTTCAGACTAGGCTCTAAACCAGCATCACATTTTTCATTTCTGCAACAGAAATTTCTAATACTGCCATTCTTTCATGGCTTAATGCCTACTGAATTTCATGTTGTAGTCCAAGATCTGTCTTATTGTATTTCTTTTGTCCAATCTGCTCATCTCTGAGCAGGATCACACGCTTCATTTGTATAGAGATGCACTGAGTTTTCAAATTTCTCAAATGGGCTTTTTATTAGAGAAGTACTGATTTTTATCTGTAGCAGAGGCATTTTCACATAAAAAGATAGAAATGTTCGGAACATTGAAAGCTGAATGGTACACCTTCCCATCCAGTAAAACTTCCTAACCTCAAGAGTTTTTCTTTAGCTATGGTTCAGAGATTTTAATTAGATCTAATACTCTAGGTGACCAACAAAGCATTAAAAGGCATACCAGTTTTTCAGCTAGATCCTTTACTGCAGAGCTTTCATTATTTATTTTTGATAGAAGTGACAAAAGAACTTCAATATCCTAAATTTATATTTTGGTTGAATAGCAGTAACAACTATCAGCATAAGAGATCCCATTCAATGCGGGTATAATCAGAAGAATGTCTGTCTACAAATTGCACCACAGGGTTCCATATTTATTGTGCCCTCTCTTGCTCCCAGCAACTTTCACATAAAGTTTGTTCAGGTTTTCAAGTCAGAAGTTGATTTTTTTTTTTACTTGCCAAGGTTACAGATTCTTTCTAGAATTTGAAAATGCAGCTAGGTCCTTTTTGCCTCTTATCACCAGAAGTAGACTGCATTTGAAGATATGGTTGACTGTGGTGGTGGTGATGGGCAAGAAATTGATGTGCGCTGGAATCTAAAATGTTTGTAACTAATATGTAGAAAAAAATCGCAGCTGCTTGTTGTAGAAAATCTGAGAGCAGAAATGAAAAAAGGAAGGGACTTAGTTCTTTATTAGAGGCAAGAAAGAATGAATTTCTTTCTTCTCTTCTTCCTCCTTTTCCTTCCGAGTGTCCAGCCTACTTCATGCAAGAGACAATTATTTTGTGCCTCTGGTGAAGCTGCTAGGAGGATTCTTTGAGTAGCACAGCAATACCTACAGGAATGTGGTTCTGTAGGCAGCATGAATAGGTGCAGTATCTTGTCTTGTGTATGTCATGCTGCTGCCAGGTCTGTCTTAGATGATCTGAGAAGCTTTTAAGGTGAAAAATGGAAAAAGAAAAGTTTGAGAGTGCCCTCTTTGGTGTGTTCACCGAACAAAGTTTTATGATACCATTTGGCCGTGGAGCATTATCTCTGTTTATCAGATTTAGCCAGGAAGACTTAAAGGGATGTCTTTTTGCTCTCTGGCTTACTGATCTAGGTTAGGGATGGTGTGATTCTGAAACGCTATGGAGTGGTTCAACTGTATTTACACGGTTAATAGCAAGCACAGTTTTCTCCCAGGCACAAATCAAGTAGCTGATGAAGACGATTAAAAAAGCACAAAATGAAACCCCAGGTATTCAGAAATCTCAGTCCCAAGTCACAACACTGACTGCAAGCCACTGGGTATGTCTACATAAGATGCTTACTGCACAGTAAACCTAACAACACTGCACAGTAGCATGTTGGTCAAAAACCATGCTAATACTTGAAGCAAGTACTAAATTAAATGCGCAGTAACTATTGCACATTAATGAATGTGTAGATGTGCCCACTGGATACCAAATTAATCAGCCTCTGACTTCTCACAAGTTTTTAACAATCTGATTAGCATTTTTTGCTGTTCCTTTGACTGTTCCCAGCCTATTTATGCTTGCTCCAAGAACAGGATTTCACCACGTAACTCTTGTTAGGCTGAATTACAGCAACTGCTTCCAAGTTGTTTGTGCAGTAGAGTTGTCCCATGTCAGAAACTGTGGTGTGACAGATGACTGGATCATTCTAGTGGGTTCTTCTTCCTGGCCCAAATGGCCTCTTACTGCAGTTCCCAGATGGTGATGCCAGAATTCACCTCTCCTCTTTCTTGCTGAGCTCCTTGTAGAGCTCATGTATAAACGTTCTCTTATCTGACAACTAACCTGCAATCTTAATCCAGAATCTAAAAGCTCCAATGATCATTCTTTTGAGTTTTCTAGGAATTGCATGTGCATTATATAGGTTGGACTTTTACCATCCCTCACCTTGCTATAGACTAAATGAACTCCAGACCCCTTGGTAAGTGCTCTGGCAGCTTCTTTCCCATCGAAATGGGGTTTCATTTCCTTTCCCAGACTCGAGTCAGTGTTTACTTTGGAGGCTGGAGAAAACTTCAGCTTATGGAGGTAACCTCCTAGAATATTTTTCAGTGTGTGAAATAGAGAATATTTGGTTTGTAGCTGCATAGAGATAAGCTTGCATAAGCTTCTAGGCAGAATAATGTTCAGATGTTGATGCCAAAGAGCAGCTGCTCAGGTTGTGGAGGCAGCTTTGCAGAACTAATGCTCACTAATTCAGATCCTGGGGTTAAAGACTGAAGGACAGGCAAGTGCTCAGAAGTCTCTGCATTGCTGAATCGAGTGTCTAATAGATCTACAACTGAAGCAGATGAGTTGTATACCTTAATTTTTTCTACCTATCCAATTGTTGATGTTCATGTAATCCAGGGATGTCAAACACATCCAGGCTGGATGAGGGGAGCAGGGCCAGTCTGCAGGGCAGATTAGGCCCACAGACTGGCCCCGTGCACTGGAGCCAGCACACGGGGCCAGGCTGGTGTGGGCACCTTGTGCAATTCACGTCTTGTACTGTGGCAGTGAGCCCCATAGACTACTTGTGCATTCATTTTGTAAGGCCTCACCTGCTGTAGCTGCTGAGATACTTAATATTTGTAGAGTGCTTTGATACCTTTGTCTGGGAGACATTATGGCGGGCAGGCGTTAAGATGCAGGTGCCATTGCCACCATTGGTTTTCCCAGCAGTTGCATCACAGCTGGTGCTTTTCTGCACAGTGGTGGGAGACCTCAGCAGCACTTGCATTTTTCCTTGCAGACACAGGCTGCAAACAGTTCCCCTGTTGCCATAGGGAAAAGCCATGGTAATGGATGCTTTCCCTGTGCAGTCTTTGGGAAAAGCAGTGGCAACATCTGAGGACTTCTTAGCACCTACCCACCCAGCATGTGCATAAACTGGGTCTGTCCAGCTGCTAAAGCCCTGTGTCCGTAAATTAAATCAAATGGCTCTGCAGGCCACAGGTTGCTGACCTTTGCCTTAAGGGATTTGCTGTCTCTCTTCCCTCCCAAATCCTTCAGACTTGGAGAAGGGGCCTGGAAAAACAAGCCACCAGATCTATACTTATCAGCTCGTGAGATAGGGACTGTTGCTCCAACTTGCTGCTGCTGCAGCCTACAAAATACAGCCTGCTATTAATAGCGTCTTTTGCTGTCGCAGCTATCAGGTGAGGGGAAAAGAATTTTTAAAAAGCCATTGGGAAGTGGCATTCACAATCCTTGTTTTTTTTGTGCTGAGGTCAACCTGCTAATTAGAATCTGGCACGTTGAGTCTGCTGGCTCTAAAACATGGATCCACTGCAACAGTATGAGATGCAGAGTCCTCACTGATCCTCCCACGAGTCTCCCAGCAGAAACTCCTCCTGCCAGCTTGCTTGGCTCCGGATTGACATGAGACAGCTCTGTTTGCCTTGTTTTTATGAACTAATGTTAAGCCATCAATTTAATTTGATGCTTCTCCCTGCCTCAGTCCACTTGTCTTTCTGTATTTTATGACCCCCTTTGCCTTTGTCTCTCTTGTCTGATTTTTGGTAGTGTTAGAGTGATGTTCTAGCTGTGGTTGTCCTGGAATTATAAAAGGGGCAAGGATTTCTTATGGTGAAATCTTTTATTGGACCAACTATATAGTTTTTCATCAGAGTTTTGGCACTGGGTTCTCTGGTGACTTTCGGGTAATCAAAAGAGCTCAGTGTTTTAGTGTAGCAGAGACAGGTGCCTTTGTCTAGCTGCAATGCAAGTGCTGCTTTAAAGTGGATAAAGGTGCATGTACCAAATCCTTTCCCTAGAAATGCTGAGGTCTGCTCAGGATCCAGTAGACACACACAGGTCCAAATCTTCATGCTTGCTTCTCAGTGCCCATCTCACTGAGAAGAAAGCCTTTGGCATTTGACTCTTCTCTGCTCACCCTGAGAGATTCAGGGTGCAGAACTGCCTTTAAGCCTTCCTGGACTGAAAAAGACCACAATCACTCAACTCCCCCTGGCTGAGTACACATGCCCAGGATACAGCCTGAACAGAAAAGTTGGCAAGAAAAGCAAGGAAACATTTTTTTTCATGAGCTGGGGCATAGACAGGGCTTGGCACCATGCTTTGTTCATTTAAGTGTCAGGGTACCAAAAATATAGGCTCTTTGCTATGGTTATGTACTAAGTGTGCCTGGCAGCCTGAGGCAGCCAAAGCACTTCACTAGGGAATAACCCTGATTGCACCCCTCAGCAAATCAAAAGTATTAGCCCCATTGTACAATGGACACAGTGAGCTGCCTAGTCTTGAAGGGCCAGTTTGGCCACCCTTACACTGAACAGTACCTTGATGTGGCAAGGGGACGCTACTGTTGAGACTTCATAGCAATTGTTGACAGAACTGCAAATAAAAACTTTGAGTCAGAAGCCCCAGTCTCCTGTGTCTGTTGTCTTGCCTCACTACTCTATTTGCTTTGGTTGTTGCTGCACATTAATTTTGATCCATACATCATACCACACAAATCAAGGAGCATGCCTGACATGCTATCTAGGATCAGTAAGAGTCAAATTCTGTCACAGGAAGCCTTTTTGCCCCCCTTAAGCAGTAGGGAAAGGGGTCTTCACCTAGCAGTTAAGAGGGAGGAAGACCTTTTCTGATTGCCAGTGCTTGGAGTTCTGTGTTTAAGACTAGCTAGGTCCAAGACCCTGCAAGCAGCAGGGTATTGTGGGTCCACAGCTGGGAATTTACAGGTAGAAGGATGCTTTTAGCCACTTGTAATCCTTTAAGTGAGATTTGTGTGGGGGGTGAGACTAAGTCATAACTGGTCATTTGCAAGCATTGGAGAGAAAAGGTCCCTTCTCCAGGTGAGGTGAAAGACTGATGGCACAGTACAGAGTGTGGAATGGTGGATAAGTGTTTAAATAAATCAGTGTGTTAATAGAAACTGAGGAACAAGAGAGGTGCAAAGTGAGAACGTAAATACAAGGCCGTTAAGCAATAGATGTGGTTTTAAAGTGAAAAGGATTAATGGAGCAATTGGTGTGAATGAAACACAAGAGATGCAATGGGAGAGATCTTTGCTGAGTTAACACCTGTGGTGGCTGAAAGCTGCTTATTAATGAGACACTAGTACACTTAGGAGACTTAGTATAGAAAGCCTAGCATGCCCGTTTTGTGTAGTGTTGCCAGCACTTCAGATTGTCTGGCTACACTGATCTTTTCAGCCAGTCTGCCAGTTGTGTGGCATCAAATGAGGAATGTGTGTTATGGTTCCTGATAAAGCCAGAGTTGTGTAGCTGGCACAGCTAAATTACAAAGCCATGTTCCCTTCCCTGTAAAGGTTATGAGGTGCCCCCTCCACCACACCAGTTGGTTGATACTGACTTGGATGCTGACCCCACTTTACAGCAGACTGAGGAGTCAGATGTGCCTTACCTCACATTAAATCTGACCCCATGCCCTGCACTCTGCCTTTGCCTCCTTAAGAGGAGGAAAAGAATTGTAGTGTTTGTCCTGGGTTGAACCTGGTAGAGTAATGTTCCCTTTTCTTTCTCTCACATTAGTCAAAGAGAGAAACCTAAAGGGTGAGAAGCAGTCCTAACAAATCTACATACAGGATAAACCCATGCCTGAGGACCTGTCTGCAATGCAGTCAAAGGTGTGACGGCAGTTCACACAAACACACCTGAGCTGGCTTAAATGTAGCTGGGTTGAGCACCAATAGCAGCACAGCTGCCACAGTACAGATGCAACTGCCAAGCATTTACCCACGGTTCTGGGCAGAGCTGAAGACTTTATTGAGATTCAGACATGTGAGGTTTGGTGGCAAAGCAAGACGTACCAGCCCACCGCTTCAGGCATACAGCACCTCCACTCCCATTAGTAAATGGCAGCTAAGTGAAGGAAGGAAGGAACTCCCTGGCATGGCCCGTCTGTGTTTGGGAACTGCCTTCCTTTAGAAAGTGCGCTGCCTCTGCAAGGCCCAGGGAGAAGCAAGGAAAACTGCACAGGAGAGTTGCTATTTATTGTTTTGTCTTATGCCCAATTGTGTGCTAGTTGCCTAATTAAGTAACTTAACTTTAACTAGTTATTATTTAAAGTAATTCACAGAAGCCATGACACCAAAATGAAAAGAGGCAGCAGTTTGTTTCTAAATGAGCTGGTAATTCTCTCTCGCATTGCTGCATGGAGGCGTTAGAGGGTTTTCATGTCTGTTTTGGCCACCTAGAATTTGACTTTGGGAATATCATTGCTTTCAAACTAGGATCAGATTCTGTACAGTTGGCTACTGCATTACCTCCATCACAGGCCCTCCTTCCTGTACTCTGAGGCAGCCTCAAAGGCTTACAGCCCCGGGGCCTCATGGCAATGCTGCCGGTGTCCTACCAATCAATTGGGCATGTGCACATTTGAGGGGAGCTTTCAGTCCAGCTGGGAAAGAGCAACAGTATTTCCTGCTTGACGTGAAGGTCTTGAAATACACAGCTCAAATTCAGGTGACCCTAACCTGTTTGAACAGCCCTTTGACAATTGCCAAGTACTTCCTTCACTGCAGCTAGAAACAGCTGGGCTAGGAGTTATGATGTACAGGGCACCTGGAACAATACCAGTTTTCACCAGCAGGTGTCACCTTCTTAGACATAAACTAGATTTTGACAGAGAGAAGTTAAGGCAGAAGTTTTAGACTATTTAGTTTACATTCATTCATGTCTTGCAATAGATTTTGAAACTTACTTCCTAACCATTAAAAAGCTTGTTTAGAAACTAACTAGCAAAAAAGTACAGGACTTCTCACAATATGTGTTTTGCTTTTTCCTGCAGCAATCCCAAAGTTCAGATTGAAGCAATTGAGGGTGGTGCTTTACAAAAGCTGCTGGTTATTTTAGCTACAGAGCAACCCTTGGCTGTGAAGAAGAAGGTAAGTTCACAAACCTCTATCTATCTAGTAACCTTTTCCCACGATGACACCTGTGTGGAAAGTCACTCTTGCATTAGACTAAGTAGACAGCAATGTGATTTGAGGTTGTCTTCATGAAGATTTGGTGATTGATAACTAGGAACCATCAGAGAAGTGAAGTTGGGCTACATGCATTGGGCTAAAAGCAGCACAACTTGCACTCGCTTCCACTTCAGTTGACTTTGGCCCAGTGGGTTTTGCCTATCCATGCTTGGTAATCTTTGTAACTGTTCATGAGCCACAGTTCTGTAATAAGGGGAGAACTTTCCTTTTGGTGTGCAGTGCCACTACCTGGCCTTCATTTGCATAATCTCATAGTAGCAGTGGGCCTTGTTCTACTTAAAGGGAAAACTGAGATCAGACAGCAGAGATGATGGACTCAGGCAGGGAGTGTGGTATGTTATGGATTGACTGGCCAATCCCAGGGCAGGCAGGAAGATCACAGACTACCAAATACAGGAGGTGATGTTTTGAAGAAAATAATTGTTTTATCCAGTCTGATGCCTTGGAGGAAGGAAAAAACTCTCATCATGCCCCTGGTCAAATGTGCAAGGCTATACATTAGGGTGGGGGATTCAGCTGCTTTCTCTTATTTCAACTTACACAGCAATGGGTGTTGTTGATGGTCATAAAATTATCCAGCTTCTTTTAAAACCCACCCCAACATTAACACAGACCTCTTGTAACAGAATTTCATACAGGGAATGAAATAGCTGCTCTGATTCATTCTGCATGTACCTGCCATTTATGTAATTGGTGATGTACTGCCAATTTTTTAACAAGTGGCTCCCATGAAACTGCCCCCTGCCTTTAGTCTGTGGCAAAAGCCCTGTGGGATGGCAGTGTCACCAAGAGCAGAAGAAATGCTAAGGAAGCCAGTTACTTACTTTAAGATGCCTCCTTTCTGCTCAGCCCTTCCATAGGGCAAGCACATTCAGAGAAACTGTACTTCCTTTTCATATTTCATCTTGACAATGACACCATGAATGTGGTTGGCTCAGTCTGTCAGTTTGTGCTATGGGACTGAAGAGAAAAGTCTTGGTGGGGTACCTGGGGTAACTAAGGGAGTACTTGAAAATGTCTGCTTGTCAGAGCAGCGTGTCCCAATTCAAAAGCATTTTTTAAAGACTCTGAAATGAGTCATTTCTGGCAGCGCTGCAGCCCCACCAGGAACAAACAGAAGGCTGCTGCTCTTCTAAACTTACTAGCATGCCATGGACAGGGCTCCAGAGAGACCTTACAGCCTGGCACAGTATTAGGTGACCTCTTGTATCCAGACAGAATAAGATTTCCTCTGTCCCATCATGAGTGCCTCTCCTTTAATCCCCCTCTCTCCCTTCCCCACAACTGCACCTTCCAGGTTAAATAAGCATCCGTGGTAAACTCTTTAAAAATGTAAAATGCACTGTGCTAGATGGCCATCCTTGAGGTCCTTCTCTGAAGAAGTGAGAGGTCTTGGGTGGCAATGGGACTCTAGACTGGTGTGGTTCATCCTGAGCTCTAATGCATTCCCACTAGTGTGTGACAGGGAGGCTTTTCCTCTCATCAGAATTAAAATGTGGCACATGTAGTAGAGTCTTATTTCCCCTCCAGCCACACTGGGGACAAGGGGAGGCATTCCACGCACCTTCCCTTGGCCTGTGACAGAACAGACAGGGGTATTCACTAGATTCCTGAAGGCATCAAGAGAAGGTAAAATAAGAACAAACTGGTTTGGAAAAATCTCACTCCCTATTCAGATCTGCCCATGGAGAGCACAAGTATGTCCCACCTGTGCTTGCCAAGGAGGTAGTTCAGATTGCTGGCAGGCTCTGAGATGAGTAATCTCAGTAATAGTTCTCTTTTCAGCAGCAGCAGTCTGGCCCTGAGGGGCATCACTGCAGTCTGAGCATCTTTCTTAGCTCCTCTAGGAACCAGGCTTGGAAATACAAGGAGAGTGTAAAAATCAATAATGTGGCACTGCCTGCCTCTGTACTCAGCTTTGCCATTTGTGTGCATGAAGGCACTGACATTCAGGCCAGAGCCACATGTTGTTGCAGTTGTCTAGGTGTGTTAAGGCACTGGCCAAAGATCCCAGGTAGGTTAGGAGCTCTGCTCTGGGCACTGTGTTCAATCCATCCCTGCCCACAATATTTACAGGAGTGTAACAACTGAGAGGCGAGTGAGTTTGATTTGACACCTCAAAAAAGGTCCTGGAGGGATGGGGAAATGCTCAGTTCAGAGCTCAGCAGTCCAAAGAGGGACACAGTTCTGGTGCTAAACAGCACAGACAATCCCATGCAATTCTCAGTCATCTTTGTTACAGCTTGGTTAGACTCCTTAGGAAAGGCTTTTTCTGGGCATCTGGGCTCAAAATCCAGAGTGCATATCCTTCAAAGGGGACGAGTGTGGGGAAACTATCTTGGCTTTGAGTTTGGTTTATGTGATGAATAAGTGTCCTCTTACATTAATTTAATAAATAACCCACTGATTTTATTTGAGTTATGTTAACAAATTACAAACCACCTGTCTCTAAAGACATTACAGACAGAAAATCCCCAAATACAAACTCAGTGAGAGCAGAGCCTGCCTTGCATTGAAAACCTGCCTCTCTTGTGCTGTTGTGTTCAAGCAGTTCAATACCGCAGCAGTTTTGTTGTTATATAAATATCACAGATAGGTTTAGTATGAGCAGGAACTAAATCCAAGTAAAATTTTGCTGGGCTGCAGATCAGTCCCAAAGAAGGATTCAAAGTGCTTTCATTGGCATCTGCTTCCACCCAAATTAGTCCTGGGCATGTGTTCCAGGCCCAGAGGATGCCTGCCTACTTATTTGGGCCCATCCCTGGCATAGCAGGAAGACTCCCAGATGTAGTACACAAGAGGTCTTGTGTTCACCAAATGCCTGTGTGGTGCACTGTCGTATTGAGGACCACATTTGTTTATCCCCCAGGATAGTTGATTGAAACTGCCGCTGAGGAAAGGGAGGCAGCATCTGTCTATATCTGCACCAAACCCTCTGAGGCTGCTCTGGTCATTGTGTGATGTAAAGGATGTGAATCCTCAGCATTTCCATTCTTCTTCTCACCCAGGGGACTTGGAGTTTGTAAAGACGGATTCAGCCTCACAAGTACCCTGTGGAAAGGCTAGTGTTGTTATCCTTGGCCGTGTGTAGATGAAATGAGGGTCATGTGTACACAACACTTTAAAGTGGGCTAAATGCTTTTGCACCACTTTAATGGTGTTGATGTTTGAACGCCTTAGCAGCGTATTGCATATTAATTCCAGCTGCTGTATGAAATTCTGTGGTGTAATGAGCCTTAAATGACCTGGAGTGCAGTAAACTAAAACTGCTTTGAGGAGTTTTAGTTTGCTGCCCCTACAGCCACGGAGCAAAGCACTGGGCTATGTGCAGATCTGCAGGAAGCCCTGCAGGCAACCTGACAGCAGCCCAGAAAAGCAGCTCCGCTCAAGAAAAGTGGCAAGCCTGGTCTTTCCCTCCCCCCCCCTCCCCCCCCCGGATCCTGCCTGCCTACCTGAGCTGTGTGGGGGCCCAGTGCTTACCTCCGTAGCTGCAGTGCCCCCTGGGACTGCCTGAGCTGGGTACCTGTGGGTGGGTGCTGCTTGGGGGGTGGGGGGGCTGCAGCTGCTGTGAAGAGAAGCACCAGCCTCCTCCCACCTCCAACCCATGGACCACTCCACCCACTGGCAACTTGCCCTCCCCTCCCCTCCCTACTGGAGAAGCAGGTAGGTAAGCAAGGTGTGTGCACGACACAGGGGTTTAATCAGCCCTAAATTGAAGCACTGTTTTGTAAAACCCACCACTTCAATTTAGGCCTCCCCATTTCATCTACACACACCCTTTGTGTCACAGATCAGGAACCTGATTTCCTAGATTTCATAGACATTAGGGCTGGAAGGGACCTTGGAAGATCATCGAATCCAGTCCCCCTCCCAAAGGGCAGGAAGTCAGCTGGGGTCATAGGATCCCAGCAGGATAAGATGTGTGATGCATGGTGGTGTCATGGACTATATACAGGCTAGTGGTAAAGTTCTGATTCTCCTGGCCTGTTTAATCACACAACAACTGTGCATCCCAGTTAAGAAATTTTGGTCCTTACAAAGGTGTTTGTGCAGATTCCAAACAGCACCACACCCTGCACGCTAGGTCAGATACCCATGTACAGTATAGTGTAGGCCTCAGTGATATCCTGTACTTCCTTGGCATTGGAGAGAATGTCATTGGAGTGGCCTTTGTTGCTTTGAGGGCTTCATAGTTGTGATCGTGAGGAGGGATGAGCACCTGGCATGATCACTGTATTCAGGGGAAATGGCAAGGGATCAGCATCTTGCAGGATCAAGCACTAAGCCTTTGAACTCCTTGAAAACAAATGTTTTATAGCAAGAGTTTCAGGGAGTTGGGGAGCAAATGTAAACTTCAGTCCCTTGGAGAGGCTGAAATTAAGGTGGGCCAGTGTTTGCTGAGCAGCAAGGCATGAACATAGATGTTTTCTCTCCTGATTAGAAGTCATTGAGATTGTTGACGGGCATTTAAATCACACCCATATTATGTAACCTCAATCAGCTGCCTTTTGTGATAGTTCACAAAAGAAAATGAAGCCAGAACATTAGGGCTCTTCAGCATGCAGATTACTGAGCAAGAAAATGGCATCTGTGACTGGACTCAGGGACTGATTCACTCTTGTGTTTGTCAGGCGCTGTTTGCTTTGTCTTCGATGCTTCGACATTTCCCCTATGCCCAGCAGCAGTTCCTCAAGCTTGGTGGCCTTCAAGTACTTAGAAATCTCTTCAAAGAAAAAGGCATGGAGGCGCTCTATGTGCGAGTTGTGACACTGCTCTATGATCTGATTATGGAAAAGGTAAGAGACAGCTGGAGAGTATTCCCTGGATATCAGTAGGAGTAGGTGAAGAGTAAGCTCTACACATGGGAATGATGAAATGTAATCTGGATTCACATACTTTCTGGAGTGTCTGAAGATCCTTAAGATTTTCACAACAGGGCTGTCTTGTTCCCTTCACCAAGGCCTGGGCAGTTGGGCATGGTGCAGGCAATGCTGTCCTTCCACAAGAGTTGGGTGGGAGTAGCTGGTAGCATGGCAGCAGATTTAGTGGCCTGCTCTGCCCTCACACTCTTCCAGGAGCGTGGGGAAGCCCCTGTGGAACTGTGTTCGGTATTCCCATATGGGCTGTATGGCACAGGCTGCATGCGTGGCACCTGACTTCTGAGGACGTTGTGGACCTGCTCTAGAATTCTTATAAATGTTCTTTCCCCAATAACGTCTTGTTGTAGTTCTTACCCAGCAGTGTGTTGGAAGCCAAGTGACAATCAGGGAGGTGAAACTGATCAGTCTGATTTGATCATTTCAACCAGCAATTCTTAACTTTTCTGTATTCAAGGCACCTCTTGATCAACTCAAAGTGCCCCTCAGAAAATTCCAGCTTTGTTTTCATTAGGTTTTTGACTACAGAAAAATAACAGCGCAATTTTTATGTTACAGATAACTCAGAAGGATCACAACAGGGGAGAATGTTTTTAACACCGGGTTCCTATTTGAAATCTATGAGCACTTTTACACATACTCCAAGGGGGGGAGGGTGCTCTAATTAAAGCAGCTCCAAGAGCCGCTAATTAAAGCACCACAGCGTCTCATGTATCAGCATCCCTTCACTTCAAAATGCACTTCAAAGTGCACTTCAAAATGGTCGTGGGGGTGCTTGAACTAACTCTTGTTCAAGAAGGTTTAGTTCAAGCACCCTGCTGCCATTTTGAAGTGTGAGGACACTGATACACAAGACACTGGAGGCTGCTGGAGCACCGTAATTACCACACTCCGCCAATGCACTGTAATTGTAATTATAGCACGTTGGAGCAGCCTCCCAGTACGTCTACAGGCACCGTGTGATTTTATTTTGTGAATCGTGTCTTGTCTGCGTGCCTAACACTACTGACATTGCATGGCAACCTGAGGCATGTTTGAAAGGATCTCCGGGTGTCACCCTGGTTAAGAATCGCTGGTCTAAACTAAATTAAATGCAAGGCATTAACAGAGTACTTACAGATTTTTGTAAATCTTCAAGTTTTAAAGGTCACTGTCTATTGGTATATCTTGGATAATAACCAGGTAAACACTTTAGCTCATTGCTGTAAATATCAATTTAAAAATCTTATTTTCTAGCCACCAGCTAACCTGTTTGTTTATGCGTTTCTCTTCCTTTAGAGAATGAAAATCAATTAAATCACAACTTCCACTTCTGTTTCTAGTCAATTTTGGGTCTGGATTTTTATTGTTGTAATGTTTGGGTTTCAGGCATAGAAGAAGAACTTTTATGAGAGCACAAACACTTTTCTTGATCAGAGGTTTTATAAAACATAAACATTGGGCCCAATGTAAAATGACCTGGTTCATTCAATTGGACAAATAATGAACAAGTTATTTCTACCACAAACATTTGCTTTTAGCTTATCAGAAACCCTATAATTGTACCCCATGTTTTAACTACGCTACCTCAACAGCTCCATCAGTTCTTAGATGCGTTCTAACTTGAGGCAGTCAGCAGACCCTACACATGCCAAATGTTACATTAAGGCAGGGGTGGGCAAAATGCAGGCCGGTTGTGGCCCGCAAGGCCATTCTATCCATCCCATGGAGCCCTTAAAAAAAATTAGAAAATTAACATTTATCTGCCCTGACTACCTATCGTGTGGCCCTCAATGGCTTGTCAAAACTCAGTAAGCGGTCCTCCCAAAATAATTGCCCACCCCTGTTTGTTCATTGTTCTTTTGATTGTGACAGACTCTAGGGGTGCATCCAGTTGAGCACAGACAAGTGGTATGTTGCCCCATAGACCCATTTGTGGCACCACACATTGTGCAAGCAGGCATTCCCTGCACTGCTACTTTGCAGCATTTGCGGTAAGGGTTGACCCAGGGTCAAAAAAACCCATGGTGAAAAAAAGCGGGACGGCTCATGTGGTGCCAGGACACGCCACCCAAAACCAGAGCGTGGCTGGCTGAAGCCACACTTTTGCTGCCGGCCAGGTTCTCTGCTGCAGGATGGCCACAGCTGGAGCTTGTGGAGGCCCCCAGGACTCCAGGTAAGGCTGCTGGAGCCAGCACAATTGTTGGTCCCAGCCTCCCCTACCTCATCTGGTATAATCTGCATAGCAGAGTGTGTGTGGCACCAGCATTCCCCAGAGACAAGCAGCAGTGGCACAAGGTGTGCTGCTGCTACTTGTGCCCAGGAAAACACATGCTCCCACTCATCTGGACGCTCCCTAGGATGTAAATTGGATTTGCCTTCTTGCTGGGCCTGAATGTGGAATGGAAAAAAACATGATTTTTTTCACATATAACCCACACAGTTTCTCCAAAACTACCTGGGAAAATTTGGGATGAGCATTATATGTGAGGAAAAGGGCTCCCCATAGGTCTGGAAATTTGGAGTGGTAGCAATATTACTTACTGTGGCTTGGGAGCCACTGGAATTTAATGTTGCTACTGCTCCCTCCCTCCCAACCTCACCCCGCTACCAAATTTCCAGATTCTTGGGGAGCCCCTTCCCAACTGTATGCCAGGTTGGGATTGCAGCTGAACATAGCACCCTAGGGTCCCAGACCTAGCACATGGTTCCAGAACCAATGCACTGTCCCAAACTCAGGGCATGGTCCTGGAGCCAGTGTGCAGGGTTGGAGCCAGCACACAGCCCCAACACGTTATGCTGAGTCAGGCCCCACTGCACTATGTAACCCCAGAGTCACCATGCCAGACTGGGCTCTGGCATGCATCCCCCAGCCCCAGAGATCCCAGGTCTCTGGTACTTACCTGTACTCCTTGGTAAGATTTACCTTGGTGCCTTCCAAAAATAGGGTGCATTTTTTATTTGAGTATATGTCTATATGTGAGAAAATACAGTAATAGCAAAGCAAAGGGGCTGGATGAATCTAAATAAGTGGTGATATCACAGGGCTGTAGAATGGTTAGGTTTGGGGGAGACTGATTGAAAATCAACAGTGTGTGTGTGTGTGTGTGTATACACACATACATACATATTTTTAGAAAATGAAGCAAAACTTAACTGCTGGCCATGCTAGCCAGTGGAGTGGATTGAAGCAGAAGAAAAGATAGTTCTGTTCTGAATGCTTTCTCTGCCCTCGCTCTTTCTTTAACCCCAAATGAATGAATGATCCAGCCAGCGTGAGTATAAACTTGCAGGAGGGACAGAAATGGCTTTCCTCTGGGAAGGAAAAATCTGGTTGGAGGTTTTATTTCCTCTCTTCCCTCCCTTCCCCTCCCCCACACATACAGTAAATCGAACATAAGTACAGTGCAGTGATTTTTGCCTTGAGTAACATCCAAGGGACCATCAGAAATTAGTTGTGGAGCAGAGAGAGGCCCTTATCTAAAGGTCAGAAAAAACGTTGTTGGGAACCTTGAGGATGTTGGAGTGGTCCCGTAGATGGTAGGAGGGACTCCTGTTAGCAGGACTTATCCTTCATCGATGTTTCTTTGTATCTGACTCTTTCCATCCATTTTCTTCTGCAGATTTGGTTATCAGATCTGTAGAAGCCCTAATCTTCCCTTAATGATAATAACCTAGCAAACAGACTTGTGCTATTCAGATCTAATTAATGAAGCGCAAACATACTAATTATCACAGGAGGTCACCAGTCAAGCTAAAGGAACAGTTCTTAAAGGGAAAGAGACCCCATTGTGACAATTCGGGAATATTTTGTGCAGGGACCAGCTGTTTCTGCCGTGCAGACTGAAATACATTTCGGATCATATTCTAGCTGGTGATGCATATGTGGATTTCCTGTTAGCAACAGCTTCTCACATTCACCTGCTGGCACTGCCAGGGCCACGCATTTAATGGTAACAGCTAGTATCAAAGCCAGCAGTAAATGAATGTGCAGATTCCTACATATGCCGCCCACGCTGTGAACACTGAAACACAGTATATTTGAACAAGATCAACCCCCACTGCAGCAGCCTTCAATGTGCCTGCTAAAACTGGGTCTTTCACTTGGGCTCTGTGTCTTGGCTTACATGGGAGGGTGCTTTTGAAAGTGCATGTAGCTGCACAGAATAGGATGGCTGAACCTTTTGATTTAAAGCTGATCTGAAACGGGCAGAACCTGTGGTCTGGTAACATTCCCAAAGTGATGGCACAACAAAAATGTTCAATAGGCACAGAGTGACATGGCAGGTATGAAACAGAACAAAAACCAACTTTTTAAACATCATCACCTAAACTGTCTTCACCTTTCTGTTAGATGTTTGTTACCCATGATGTCATAGTACCACAGTAATCCTCCAGTCAGCTAAGAGTTTTCCAGGCTGGACAGGGCTAGAATTTCTAAAACATAAAAACAAAGCACAAACATTTTTCAAGCCATCCTTATGTATCATAAAGAAACAAAATAGGGCATGCTTCCTTTTATTTACATATATTTCTTTTCCTTTGCAGATGACCTTGAAAGTCAGGTATTAGGGGGTATCTGGATTCATCCCTGGATAATAATACAATAGATTCCAGTTATTTGTACAGCCTTTTTTCCCAACAAAATTATGCAAATGAGCAGACTATATTAGTAAATGGAACAGGAAGAAACAATTTTAAAATAAATAGGTAGCATAATTTCTGGTCATAATATGGTGCTATAAGTGACTGCAAGTTGCTACTGTAGTTTTTTGTCAGCTCTTAAAGAGTTGCTGGAAAATAAATGGCAAATGACAGCAATTGCAGTTTGATCATATCTTATACCTTTCTATGTGACTTTGTGCATATTCATAACAAATAACAGAATTCCACATGCACCTTAAGCATTCCCAAATTGCATTTACTTCATGTAGTCATCCAGTGATGCAAGGAAAAGCAAGTACAATAAAATAAGAGGCAATGTTTAAGAGGCAGTATTGTGATATGTGAGATAATTTAGAAAAAATATCTAAGCAAACTGATTTATTTCCATGAGACATGTCATTAATACAGTGTGGTTGATATCAGGGGTAATGATAAGAAACATGAAAGTGAAATGTGCTGATTTAAAGCAACAGAAAACCATATGTAATAATTTGCAAAATTATAAAATGGTTTCAGTTTGAAACACTACTATAAACTGTCTGTTATGAGCAGAAATCTTTAACTATGCTTAATCTTTGTATGAGTTAAGTGATCCTTGGCTTTCTCTTTCTAGTTTCAGTTTATACAATACCCTCAAATATTTTAAAAGCTAATATCCAAATAGGTGAGCAAAATTTAATTCAATGGATAGCAGGAAAGTTTACAAATAACCAAAACATGCTAATAACTAACATGCATTACAAGGAAATCTACTTTATGTTGTTCAACAGTATAAAAAAATCTACTGAGAACAATTGTTAAAGGTGGCAGTTGTACTAGGATACTAATAATGTAACATGGTTTCTCATAGATGCTGCTTGAGGGTGCCCAGAACAATGAAGACCAAATGGAAGAGAAAGTCCAGCAGTACAGCCAAGTGAAGCTGGTGCCCGCTGTGATAGAACAGGGCTGGTGTGCCATTGTTTCCAACCTCCTGGCATTGCCGGAGCATGACACTCGAGAGAAAGTCCTAAAAACAGTGAGTGTTCTGATGGCCTTCTGCAAAGATCGATACCGTGAGGACCAGCGCCTCAACATCACACTAAGCATGTTGCGCAGCGAGTATGAGGAGCTGGCGGCTGAAGAACAAAGGGAAGGCGACAAAGATGGCTATTTTAAGGAACTTCTTGGCTCCATAAATACCATTATTCAGGAATTAAGATGAAAGCAGCTGTAATTTCACTGAGATTTAAGAAGTAATTCAGGACAACTGCATGAATGTTGCTGGTTCAGGCTTAAATAAACTATTGAATAAACTGCTGGTCCAAGCAAAATCCCTCTCCAAGGCGAGTGAGCCAGTAGCTTCGTTACTAAAAGCACAAGCATTTGGGGGTATATTTTCAGCTCATTTCTTGGCCCATGCTAATTTCTCAGCTAATGAAGGGTGTACATTTTCAAACATATAGTACACCTCATACTCTGCTTGCTTCTGAATTGTTTACTGTAAGTGACTGAAATATTTTATCTAGATAGAGTAAAGCAGCAATTTTTTAGAGTCCTAAGGACTGATGATATGCTTGCTTATCAGGCAGCTGTACATTTGGATTTTCTAAAGGAAAAAGACTTCTTCATATAACACTGATCAGGCTTTCTCCTTTGGATTTGTACTACTTTCCACTCTTTACAGAGGCTCTGGAAACTGCTGGTTGTGTTCTGATCTTTAAGTTTTCATCCTGCTTGTGTGTTTTACTCAGAACATCAAGAATATTGAGTCTTGTTATACCTAGATCTGGTTAGAGATGTGTAAAACCAAGATTGGGAGGGGATTTTTTCCAACCCTTATTTGAAAGAGCATAGACTCTTTAGCAAAAAGAGCCCTTCTCACAATGTTTGCTAGACACTTGAATTAAACACGTGTTTAAAAAAACAAAAACAAAACCTCAAGCATTCTAAATAGCTCTGATTAGAAATCATTTCTCCTGCCAACCAATCAGGTTATAATTGCTTCACAACTGTAATATGAACTTTTTTCTTCTTTAGTTGTTCAAAACTCTGCTTAGGGTAGACAAGACCTGAATTTCTAATGGTTTTTTAATGGAAAAAAACAATCTAGGGAGGGGCTTGGAATTCTTTTGGACTGTCTTTATACATCAAGGGAAATAAAATTTAAAAGCTACTATTTTTTTTTCCTTGTACACTTTACTTTTAAATATTTTTGTGCCTTCTGATCTTATGAGAATACTGCCCGTAGCTGGGTGGAAGGAAATATTTTTTCCAATATTTCAATTTTTTTTCTATTCTGGACAAGGGGGAAAATAAACATAAAATATTTTTAATTTCCCATAAAGCAGCGTTTCAAAAAAAAAAATCATGTCAGCCTCATTGAAACATCACCTGTCAGTCAGGCAAAAGCCTGCTATTACAGCATTGACCACACCTTCACTTTTTAAAACTTTGCTTATAAAAAACAGTGACTTGAGTTAAAGTTTTGGCCTTGAAACAGTCCCATACCAAAAATGTTGAAGTGGGCTGCATAAACAGTGCCTCAGCAAAGTGGTGCCAAAATCAAACACACGTTTCAAAATATTCCTATCATGACAGAAAGAGCATTTCAATGAAGCACTTGCAACCAGCTCTGCTGGGAGCTGCTGTGAATCCCTCTGACTGTCAGCTTCAGCTGCTTCAACCCGAGCCAGTGATACCAGTTGTACTTTGTGGGGCTTTTACAGTGCAGAGAAATATCCATTATAGGCTGGACTGAGGCTACCAATTCCTTTTCCCCTATGATCTTAGCAGACTTGAATCCAGGTCCCATTAACCTGCAGTGCCACCTGGCCCTTTCTCTGCTTCTTTTTCTGTTTATGCTATGTACAGAAAACCCTGAGCTGGTATCTTTTTATTTTTAACAGAAAGTGAGACTTGGAGTGCTATGTGGCTGGAGCAGGCACAGTTAGGCGACTGTACCAAAGGGACCTTCCCCAGCACAGCAGGGCACTGTGAGGGTGGGGAGCTGCTTTGCTGCCTGTGCCATGTGGGCATGGGATAACTTTGCCATTTTAGTGCCAGGTTATTATCTTTGGTTGTTTGGCTTTCCCTGCCCAGAGTGGATGCCACTAGAATGACTGGATGGTTGCTCTGTAATCCTGGTAGCTCCTGCAGGGTTTCCCATCAGGAGTCCCTAATGATGATAGAATAATAAATAGTTGTATTTATACAGCATCCATCTGCCACTGCCTTGTAAGGACAGCATGAAACAATGTGCTCCCAATGAATCGAGTTGCCAACCACTTGAGAGCCAGCATCTTCCAGCCCTTCTGCAAGCAGGGAAAAGCTGTGCGTGCAGGAGGGTGCAGAAGCACAAGGTTGCAATATAAAATATGCAGGCTATAGCCACTTTGTCCAGTATAGTCCTGCAGCCTGGGAGCCTCCCTAAGGGTGAAATGTACAGGTTGCAATCTTCAGCTTAACCAAGCATGGGCTGTGCCCTTCCCTGAAGCTGGCAGAGCCAAGGGAAGGGGTGTGGACAGGGTTTTCCTGCACCCTGAGGACACCCAGAAGCCAGGACAACCTATTAAAGCAGACTTCAGGCTGCTTCAGTGGCAGGAGACTGAACTGGCAGGCAGCCATCCAGGAGCAGGTGGGCACAAGTGGGGTTTTAAGCCACTTTTGTAAATGCACTGCCTTCCTGCTAGCTCTGTGCTTTGGTACCACAGCTCAGGGCAGAAACCAAAGGTTTTGCCAGGCCTGGAACCTCTTCAACTCTCAAAATCAGCTCCTTACATAAACTGTCTTCATGTGCCAACAGACAGGAGTGGGAGCCAATGCAGCAGTCAGGCAGGTCGTCACCTAAAAGTACTTGTACATTTGGCCCTGGCTTCAGCTCCTGGGCCAGAGAGCATGCATCAGGGTGCCCATAGCAAAGTAGTGGACTCTCCATCACTGGAGGTGTTCAAGAAGAGGGATGTTCTAAGTGTAGCTATGCTGTGTTCTGCGCTCGGTATTTCCCAAGTTTCTAGGCTTTGCTGGTTGCTTGTATGGGAGGGAATTCCTCCCATTCCCCCACCGTCCTCAGAAGCATTGGGTGTTGGCTGCAGTTAAGGCTGGGGATTTTGACTCGGGTATGCCAGTGCTCCTGCTGCAACTTAAATCCACATGTTCCTGGCTAAAGGGTCTTGCCCGTCTGCTCAGGGTCAGACCAGTTGCCATATTTGGGGGCATGAAGGAATTTTACCCCATGGTCAGGTTGGTAGGGATTGTGGGGGGTTTTACCTTCCTCTGTAGCAGGGGTTGCGGCCCTCTTCCTGGGATTTTTTTGAGCATACTACTCCTGGGGGTCTTCAAAAGGAGGCAACTTAATCACCTAGCATTGGGAGCAGTGGAGACTCATTGGCTTAGCCACTTCCTTGCTGTAATTGGACACTGGGTTCAGATATTCTCTTGCTTTCCCTTCAGATAGAGGTTTCCTGTTCTCCTATTGTCAGGGCTTATGTTGGGCTTTGTGTTTCCAAGTCAGTGTACTAAGGGTTCAGCCCCAAGTGTTCTTGTATGCTACTATCTAATGCATGTTTGTTATCTGTCATGGAGAAGTCAGAGATGTTGGAGGATGAGCTTTGGTACACAGACTCTATTTTGACCTTTCTACAGAATTCCAGAGAGCCTCCTTACCTCTTGTAGGATGCTTTGGGAAGGGTCACAGCCTTGGCTGGAGGCTATGTAAGTCTCCATTTGAATCTTTCAGGTTTTCAGAGGAGTTCCACAGGATTTTATTACATTTTAATTCCTTTGGGAGGGGACCTCACTTTCTTGTCGGCTCATTTAAAATTCCTCATGAAGTATTTTTGATCAATCCCAACAGCAACAGTATAAAAACAAAAAAGTTATACGTGGCTCCTGCAGCTGAGAGACTTCAAGTGACTTTAAGCACAACTGGAGCCAATTCTCCATATTCTGTACACCAGCTGTGATAGAGACCCATCAATATACAAACACTCCTAAGCATTTTATCTCCACATTTCATGCAATTCTGCAAAGCTCTATGAATGGAAAATAACACCCTGTGCCTCAAGCTTGGAACAGACACACAGGCACAGAAATACTATAGGCTTAGGGCACTGGAGCCCTTAATGCCACCCATGAAATAGATTTATGCTAATAGCACATTGCCTTATCCTGCTATTGCAGTTGTAACCTGTGTCAAGTACTGCTCCAAATGCCTCTCATCTAAGGTGCCCTACTTACTTGCTGGGGGAAGGGCTTCTGTTGCTTTCCATAGTTTCAGATTTGCTTTCCAGATATAACAGATTCCTTCAGTAATTGTTTCTGCAGCCTCAGGAGCATCAGCAATGATGATGCTACCCATGAGAGAGAAACCAGCCTGCTATCAAAGAGAATCTGTAGGTGCCAAATGCAAAGCCGACTCTGAATACCTGGAAAGTTGTCACTGCTCAATTATCTTATGCTTGTTAAGCTCACTGATTATTTAAGATGTTGTTAATACAAGCTGAGCAGTTCATCTTGCCTTTACAGAACAGATCAGCCTCTAAAACTTCCTTGGATCAATATCATCTCTTGAAAACAGCAGTGTGTAACTACAGGTGTAGACAGCAGGTACCACAGTGTCTTATGTAGGGGACAAGCCACCTTATAGCCGCATCTCATAAAATGGACAACTTTGGCTAACAGTAAATACCTGAAACTGAGCTTGGTACTGATTGGGCTATTTCAAGGCTGTTAGCCCTTCCTTCTTTATACTAGAAATTCAGGCTACTCTTACAGATTGTCAATTGTTGCTATTAAATAGTAGGTGTCATTATAAATATTGACTTTACTCTGGGGTTTGTTTCTGTTTTGCTTGGATTAAAACATAGCTTGAAGGAATTCTCACAAATCTGTTCCTGGAGAACGCAGCAGGGTATTTCAGACATGGTAAAATGCAGTCGCAACAGACTGAGCTGCCAGGGCTTGGTACATAGGGGGAGTATCTTCTATTTTCTAAGCTGGCCTCCTTCATTCTAGCTTCTGCTTGATGGAAGATGTGAACTAAGCTTTGGTGTTGTAGAGCAGAGGTCACCAACTGATCTTGAAGCTTCTTGGAGTCAGTCTGAGGCTGGGGGAGCTAAACATCTTGTGCGTGCATGCACACACCCCATCTCCAGCCCGACAGGTCAATCCGTGGGGGAGGGAAGATGTAGGGGGCCAGATAGAGGGAGGGACAGAGTGCCGCAGAGGCAGGAGCAAGGGTAAGGCGAGTGGGGCCCCAGCTCAGTGGATGGTGGGAGAACTGAACCCGGGCGGCTCGTCCAGGGGCATGGCCGGGGGGTGGGGGACGGGACTCCTGACACTGCGCATCTCAATAGAGGCCCAGGGGGCACATCCCCCGTCCCCACCCATCTGTATGCAGCAGAGGCAGCTGCCATTGTGGGCTGGGCTTTGCATCCTGAGCCCTGCTGCAGCCTGGCTGGGAAGTGGCCCGACACCATATGTCCAACTGCTGGGTGGGCAGGGGATGAGGCTCAGGGATGCACGTGGTATCGAGCTGTTCCCAGGCCAGGTAGAGGAGCTCAGGGTGCACAGCTCACAACAGCAGTCACCTCCACCCTGCACAGATGGGGCCCATCCCCCCCAAAACGCTGGTCAGCATAGGCAGCTGCAGCAGCTGTCAGGGCAGGAGCAGGAGCTGGAGCAGGGGAAGGCCCTGCAAAGCCAGGGCATGGAACAGAGCTGTGAGTGACTTGTCTGGGGGGCCTGGGGATGGGGGAGGCATGCACTCCAGGAAAGCACAGGGGCGCATGTGCCCATGGATCTGAGCCAGCCGGGCCAGCTGCCACTGTGGGCTGGGGCTGCACTTGGGCCGGTTGGCAGTGGTGCTGGGAGCGGGGCTACAGGGTGACTTGAGGCACCTGAAAATTTGCTGTAGCCCCACCTCCCAGTACTGGCACTGTGCAGCCGAAGCACAGTGTAGCCCAGCCCCTGCCAGGAAGAGCGCAGCACTGCCTTCCAGCCCCAGCCTGCCATCCCCCGGCATAGGTCCCAGGGGGGAGAGAGTGGAGGGCAGGGATTGGTGCCACATTGTGCTTGGCCCCACTCCCCCTCCTGCCCCAGCCCACTCCCTCCCTCACCAGCATGGGGGGGGGGGGGCAGATGGAGGCCCCAATGGTGAGGGAGGAAGTGAGGTTAGGCCTGGGGCCTTGATCTCTCTGCCCTGCCCCTGCCCCTGCCCCTCCCCCCACCTCTTCCCCCACAGACCTACCTGCTGGAGGTGGGGCGCATCCCCAAATATTTTTTTTTCTCCCTCTGCCTTGATCTGTCCCCCGCTTCCCTCCCCACAGACTTACCTGCTGGGGGAGGGGGAGATGGCCTACAGTAAATCTTGGGTTGCTTTTAAATGCCAAAGGTGATCAAAGGTTGGAGACCACTGTTCTAGAGGCGCTGAGCTTCCATGTAGGAACAGTGTTTCTCACCAATGCAAACCTGTTCCTGGAGCAGTTTCAGCAAGGGAGGCTGAAACTTACTTAGTAGCATTAGTAATAAACCCAGAACTGGGCACCCACAATCATATTCAGATTTGATGTGTAGACTCTTACCATGAAGAAAGAAACCAAAACCTGAGCCAAACTGAACACTGAATCACTGACACGTGGGGCTACTTGGAAGTCTGCCATGGTCGCCATTCCCTGTGGGGCTCGGCATGACATGCAAGCTGTTCGGCAGACAAACCCAACATCCAGGCTCTCTCCAGCCAGTGCCATTTGCTTGTGTGCAGGGTTGAGATATCAGAGGGAGTGCTTGGGAGGAGGCCAGTGCAGAGGAAGAACTCAGCCCACATTTATGGCAGTACACTGGGCAGGCAGACCACTAGACTGAGCCTTTTGGACATGGCTTCTGTTCCCAGCTTGGCCACACATCAAAGAGATAACTTTGGGCAAGTCCTGTCCCTCCCTGTCTCAGCTTCCCATCTGGAAAGTGGGGATGATGATAGCAACCCTATCTGTAAAACAGTTTGAGAACTAAGCTGAAAAGCATAGCCATTAATAATTGGTTATCAAGTTAGAGACTAGAGCTCCAGGGGCACAGTTTGCATCTGCCCCAAGAAGTGCACGTGTTGCAGCAAGCTGGTTACTGCCTCCCTCATTCCCAGTTCCTAGCAGCATGCCCAGTGCATTCTCAGCAGGACTTTTCCATGGTCGATGCACAGCTGATATGACTGTGTGTGGGACAGGTCTTTGAAAACCCCGGGGCAGCACTATCTTGCCTGTCTTGACTCAATGAAAAATTGGGATTCGGGGCCAGGTTCCTGTTGCCCAGTGGGTCAGCAGGAGCAGGGAGACCATAAGGTTCACTTTACAGAGTTCCCTGTATTTGAAGGGAAACCTGGTGGGGCCTATAAAACTGCAGCTCCTAAAGAGCCTTCAGCAGAGGGCACTGATGGCTCTGGTCCCCCCAACAGCACAGTGCTTTGGAAATCAGGCTGATAGTTACTATAGCTGCCAAGTAATGACAGAAGAGACCCCAGAGTCACTACTGTGCCATCCGGTATCCCTGCTTAAGCACCATGGGCTGCTCTGCCAGGGGCCAACACGGCAGTCCAGAGCCAAGCCCCTCTCCCTCAGGCTCTACTGCAAGGAACGGAGCCTGTTCTGTGGAAGCAGCACGAACTCCTTCTGCACCTGCCTATGGCAAATCTGGTTGGTGGTGTATGAAAAGCTAATCCATACCATACATCTGGGAGGCTTAAATAGGGTTTAGCCTCCAACATGCTTCCCCAAGCTTGTAGGACTGTTGGGGCAAAGCCTTTGCAGTGGGAGCTGGTGAGGCACCAGCACCATGCATTCACATACAAGACAAAACCCTGAAGTGAATAGTAGTACCATCATCTACTACGCCTGCTTCCTGAGAACTGCAATGACTCCCCCCGTCCCCGCCCCCCAAAGGGGCTGCTGGCAGCCTGTGCAGCAAGCATAGAGGAAGCCAGCCCCAAGGATTTCGTGGGTTTCCTCCTTCCCATTCCTCAGAGTTAGGCAGCTGCACAAACAGCTACAAAGCAGGCACCCTTTCCTTAGAAGCCATGGTGATTAAGCTAATAATGTCGCACATACCTGCTCCCTTTTGAGCAATCTTCTGCTGGGGCCAGGGCATAGATTTCTTTGGCTCTGCTCCTGTTTTCATCTGTTACTTACAGCTCAGCTTTATAAGCTGTTAAATGTCTTTGAGCTGCTGCCTTTGTATAGTGCAACGATGCCTAGGCTGAAAATACAGGAAAAAAATAGAATGAGGAATTTGAGAAAAATAGAATGAGAATTGGCTGATGCCAATGGGAAACCCTCAAGCCCCACAAGCTGGGCCTCCCCCGCCCTCTCCAAAGCCATAAATAATTTAAAGAGCAAATGCTTTTTAAAAGATAATAAATCTTAAGATCTTTTTTAAGCTCTTATTTGTCTCTTGAGTTCCCAGCTTTCCAAATTCTCCTTTTCAAGCTTTCTCCAGCATCCGAGAGAGCAGGAAACAGGCATTTTTACAAGGAAGCTGAGTCTCACATGTTTGCATAACTCCAGCAGCTGGGCCCTCAATGGCTGTGAGACTTGGTCACAAGGGTTTTAGCGCTAAAAGCCGACCTGGAGCTTGGAGACGAGCCTTGCTGTTTTAGCTTTTTAAAAGGTGAACAGAGGAGTCCTGATAGATTTACACCAAAGCTGCCTATGGATTTAAATATCTGAAGCAGGAGCATAGCTGTGGGTGGGCATGAGCCCCAAGTACTGACTTGGGGTGCAAAAATGGAGCCCTGCCACTGCTAGCCCAGCCATTGTAGCCACTACCGCTGCCCAGGCCCCTGCTATTCTTGTTATGCACCTTCTGATCTGAAAAACTGAACAACCAGCATGGGGAGGTGGAAATAAAGCAAAGGAAAATGGATGTAAATCAGGGGAACATCCTAACAATGAAAGTTGTTGGGCTTCTGGGGCAATGCCTGAAAGGTGGACACCCAGCTCTGTGAATGGGACATTTAAAACAGAATGGGACTGAGTTCAGGACTAGTGCCACAAGGCAAGGACTGCCCATCTGTTGGGTATCCTCCCTCCTGTGCCAGCTGCTGTTGCTCCCATTGCAAGTCCCAGATACCAGGCTGGTGTGTCTCACCAAGCATTTGCAGTTCAGAAAGCTGCGCCCAGGAGTACTTGGAACAAAGCAATGCAGTGCCAATACGGGGCTGGGCCTGTACATTTCTGCTGGCCGCAAAGCCTGGTTAGGCCTCTGAGAAGCTCTGTGTGTGTAGGAGCAGAGCAACAGTAGGATCTAGGGCAGAAAAACCTTTTTTCACAAACAGGACAGGAACAAGTACGAGGGGAAAATGTCCTGGGAGGGGCTAGCCAGCTCCCTGACCACTCACACCCTTGGGCATCAGCTGAATGGAGCAGCCAACTCCTGCTTTGAAAGAGCACTCCCAAAGTCACCAGTCAAACACCCTTCTTGGGAGCTGGCTGCCAGCACTGAGGCAACCGCAGGCAAAGCTGAACATGATTAATAGACAATGAACTGGGGCATGCTCTGCCCCTCGGCTCATGCCAGACAGCTCCCATGCAGAGCACTCAGGCTTTCTGAGCACAAATTAACTCTTTGGGGACTTAGGACGTGTGGATGGATATGCACAGGCACCAGCGTAAAGTCCTCCCCATGCTGGCAAAGGCCTGGGGGGAAACATGGAGCAAAACACGGACCTTCTTCTCTTTTTTTATAAGGTGAGGGGCTGTGAGCTGCTTGCAGCTGTTGGACCTCAACTCACCTACTGGTCCCTGATGCTCTGCAAGGCTTTCTAGAGCAGTGTCCCATAGACATGGGAGTGAGGATCTCACACCTTGCTGTGCTGCACAGCAGGGCTGCTGGGAACGTCACAGAGATGGCTGGGAGAGCACCCAGACCCCTGGCTCTCACAGCACAGGGGAAAGGCCACCCTGAATGCACAGGTGCTGTCACTTGTGCAGCAACAGGGGCTTTGGTGTGTGCTGCTGCACTCTTCAGTTGTAGATCTCTCTCACACATTGAGCCTCCATCTCTTCCAGATGTCTAATCTAAACCTACTCTCCAACAACTTGTGGCCGTCATTCCTTGTTATCCTGGGGGATGGTAGGGGAAACAAGGTCTCCCCCAAACCCTTCTGGTTCCCCCTAGTGAGTTTATAGACAGTCACTAAGTCCCCCTGGAAGGAAATGGGGGGCAGATCAGCAGCGGGGGCAGATCTCCAGGTACCTCTCACCCCCCCTTCACCTATCCCAACCCCATTCATCTAACTCTCTGCAACCTCTCCTTGCCCATTGCATTCCTGACTCATTTTGCTAATACTCTCAGGGGCAGTAACGTGAACATCCTCTTGCCAGTGTAAGGAATACCCTTGAAAACCTCCATCCAGATTTGGGCTGGGGCACAACACCCCCTCAGCCTTCTCTTGTGAAGGCTGAACAGGTTCAGGTCCCATAGCCCCTCATTGTAGGGTCTGCCCTGCTGTTCCCGGATCATGTGGGTGGCCCTCCTCTGGACCCTCTCAATGTTGTCCACATCCCTCCTGAAGTGGGGTGCCCAGAACTGGACACAGTACTCCAGCTGTGGCCTGACCAGTGTCACGTA
>JAGPOW010003447.1:4465893-4481886 GCA_030014935.1 Caiman crocodilus
TGTCCACATCCCTCCTGAAGTGGGGTGCCCAGAACTGGACACAGTACTCCAGCTGTGGCCTGACCAGTGTCACGTAGAGGGGGAGGATCACCTCCTTGGTCCTACTTAAGATGCATCTGTGGATGCATGATAGGGTCCGGTTAGCCCTGCTGACCGTAACCTCGCATTGTTGGCCCATGTTCATCTTGGAGTCAATAATGACTCCAAGATCCCTTTCTGCCTCTGTGTTCTCAAGAAGGGAGTTTCCCATCTTTGAATCAGTCCCTGTTGGATAGCCCTGCCCCTGATCCTTCCCCTAGCACACTGGGCAATCGTCTGGTGAGGTCTCCTGTTGGTGCAGATACAGGGGGAGGGTAGGATTTCAGATGAAAGACCATTCTCCAATTGCAGCTGGACGTGAATGTTTGAGGCCACAGCAACACAGGGACTCACCTGCTCCCTGCTTGTTGCAAGAGCACAGGGCTGGAAGGAACCTCTTGGGTCATTGAATTCAGGTCTCTGGGATGTCAAACAACTATGCGATAAACATCTGGCTGAAAGGGCCCATGAGAACATCCCCTGCAGCCCTTCTCACGCCCACCAGTACAAAGGACCCCATAACATCCTGTATCCAAAATGACTCTTGTGTACAAAAATCCCTATAGTACATCACAAAAGAGGCAAGGGTGCCACCAATGCCCTGAGCCCTTGCAGTGGCAGGGAATTTGTTATGTAATATGGAGCCCAGCTAAGGGGGGCATGCTCCACTCTACAGACAAAGGCAAAAACTGAACAGACTTTGCAAATCTGATCTGGAAAGAAAAATCCTTTCTGACCCCCAACCTGGCAGCATGTGTGAGCAAGATCCTCCAGTCAAGCACCAGAGAGGCTTCCCAGTGCCATTAGGAGAACAAGTGCATCCCCAGCCAGCTACTGTCTCTATGGATATGGATGAAGTTCAGTGCTTCAAGGGAAGATGGAAAAAACCTAGAAGCCAAATGATGCATTCCAGAGTAAAAGAGATTTCTTCCTACAGATGGCCAGTGGGAGCCCAGGGCTCCTGGGTGACTAAAGAAATGCATATGCTTTTAAAGAACAGTGCATTGCTTCCCCAAGATCTGTCATTAGCAGATGGGATTATGTTATTAGCAGGGTGGCTTTGTCTGGCAGTTCAGTCACATTACAAACTTGGCACCTCTGGTCAACAGGGGAGGCTAACAGTCGAATTCCTGTCTTAGGTTTGTATGGCAAGATCATGACTTGGTTATTCAATACCTCCGATTTCCACTTGCACAGGGGAAGCAAAGTATTAAAGGCAAGAGCCAGTCTGTGGCTCTGAGAGGAGAATTTCCTCTGGAATTGCTCCTTCCATCTGTCTACTTCTTGCATGTGTGTAGAGCTGTGGCAAATGCTTTAAAATGATTCGTTCCCATTGTGACTGTCAATCCATAGGACCCCAGCTGCACACACAGTACAAATGCAAATAAGTCCTGGAATGGTTATTTGCAGTGCAACAGAAAATCACTATACAAAACCAGCAGGAAACCACAGACAGAACATCTCATGAATAATTACACCCACAGGCATTTTCCCTCAAACTGTCAGAGGAGCACACTGTACAATCTTGAAAAGATGCAAGCAAAAAATCCTGGAATTTCTTATCAAAGAAACACTTAGGAACCCTAATGAAGATCCACCCAGATGTAAGTCTCCCTAAAATACTGGTGAAGGGCTAATAGCTCATAAACTATGTATTTCTCTTTTAAATTTCTGTGTGTCCAAATCAATCAGTGCATTTTTACAATTTGCCTTTAGAAAGTCACACACCCTACCTGTCTTGACTTTCCAGAGCTCGATAGGATGTGACAGCAATGAATGGGTTACTTGCAGGAACTGCCCCTTGGACTGACCTGCCATCACTCTGGTGCCAACCAGTGAAGCCTTAGCTGGTGAGGGAACATGTGAAATGTGTGCATTGATCAGGTCAGTTTCCATGGGGATAACTGGCATCTTCTGGTGCTACACATGCCATTTGTATTGAGCTTGATTGACTAATGCCCAACTTCCTGCAAACACTTTCTGACCTACTCTTAGCTCTTTATTACCTCAGATGACACATGTCAGAATTGCAGTTCTTTATTAGAATCATAAAATCATAGAAAATTAGTATTGGAAGGGCCTACAGGAGGTCATCTAATCCAACCTCATGCTCAAAGCAGGACCATCCTCTACTGTATCATCCAGCCGGGGCTTTGTCTAGCCTGGTCTTAAAAAACCTCTAAGGATGGAGATTCCACAACCTCTCTGGGTAACCTCTTCCAGTGCTTTACTACCCTCCAAATGTGAAAGTTATTCCTAATATCTAACCTAAAGATCCCTTGCTGCAATTTGACACCTTTGCTCCTTGCTCTGTCATTTGTCACCACTGAGAACAGTCTAGTGCCACCCTCTTTGGAACCACCCTTCAGGTAGTCGAAGGCTGCTATTGAAGGCTGCTATTCTTCAGACTCAGTAAGCCCAGTTCCCTCAGCCTCTCCTCATAAGTCACGTGCCTCATTTTTGTTGCCTTCCACTGGATTTTCTCCAATATGTCTACATCCTGTCTGTAGTGGGGAGCCCAAAACTGGACACAATGCTCCAGATGTGGCCCCATCAATGCCAAATACAGGGGAAGACTCACTTCCCTCAATCTGCTGGCAACGCTCTTAGTAATGCTGCCCCAGGTTGCCATTTGTGGCAACAAGGGCACACCATAAGCTCATATTCAGCTTATTTTCCACTGTAACCCCCAGGTCATTTTCTGCAGAGCTGCTGCTTAGCCAGTCAGTCCCCAGCCTGCACCCGTAGTGGTGCATGGGATTGTTCTGTCCTAAGTGACAGACTTTGCACTTGTCCTTATTGAACCTCAAGAGATTTCTGTTAGTCCAATCCTCCAATTTGTCTAGGTTTCTCTGAATCCTAGTCTTACCCTCCAGTGTATCTACTACTCCCCCAGCTTGGTGTCATCTGCAAACTTGCTGAGGGTGCACTCCATCCCATCTTCCAGATCGATGATGAAGACATTGAACAAATCCAGTCTCTGGACCAACCCCTGGGGCAGTCCCCTTCATAACAGGTGCTAACTAGATATCAAGCCATTGATTTTTACCCTTTGAGCCCAGAGATCCACCTTAAAGTCCATTCATCCAAACCATACTTCCTTAGATTGCTTGCAGGAATGTTGTGGGAGACCATATCAAAAGTCCTGCTAAAGCCAAGGCATATCACGAGCACTGTTCTGCTCACATCCGTAGACTCAGTCATCATATCAACATAGAAGGCAATCTGGTTGATCGGGCATGACCTGCCCTTGGTGAATTCATGCTGTCTGTTCTGAATCACCATCTTCTCTGAGTGCTTAAAAATGGATTCCTTGAGGATCTGCTCTATGATTTTTCCAGGAACTGTGGTGAGACTGACTGGTCTGTAGTTCCTTGGATCCTCCTTCTTCCTTTTCTTAAAAAAGGGCAGTATGGGCACTTTTACAAATGCTCTGGCATGGGAGTCTGAGTGTGTGTGTGGAGGGGGGGGTGCACTTTAATTAGCAAGCCGCATTAATTAAAAGCGCCTGAGTGTCATGTTTATCAGCATTCCTGTGCTGAAAAATTGTGACAGGGGACTCATTGAATAAGCTTTAGTTCAAAGCACCCCACCCCCATTTTTCAGTGCAGGGACGCTGATACATGTAGTTACATAGATGTAACTATAATTGCACTTTGGCCTTCCTGATTTCATCCCCGCATGCCGGAGCAATACTCTTATAATCCTCCTTAGTTTTTTGTTCAAGCTTCTACTTCTTGTAAGCTTCCTTTCTGTATTTTAGTTCACTGAAGAGTTCCCTGCTAAACCAAGCTGGTTGTCTGCCATACATACTGGTCTTCCTGTGCATTGCGATGGTTTGTTTCTGTGTCCTCAGTAAGATTTCTAATTGAGCCTTTTCTGTGTTGCTGCAGACAATGCAGGTGCTGGGATGGGATGGTAGCAGTGGAGATTGAGCTTCTCTGCTTTCCCCTAGGAAAAGAATACAGCCAGGCACAGTGCTGTCCTCCCTTCCAGCAAGCGTCTCAGTACTGATATTATGGCACCTCTGGAGTTCGGCTTCTTGGCCCAATCAGTCGTTTGCCACCAAGAAAGTTGGAGCTGAGTGTAATGCTGGCTGACTGGAGCAGGGTTCAAATCAGATGTCTCAGTTGCACTTGGAAGTTAGAGCCTTGGGAGGAACACTGAAGGGGCACTTGGAACTGGAGAGCTGCTGTGTGGGTTGTTTCATTCAGTTCCCCATCTCCCAAAGTCCTGAGCCAGTTTGACTGGCTATCTTTCTGGGCCTGAAGGGTTGGATTGAACTCCAGGTCTGGATTTAAAAGACTCCCAGCCAGGAAAGACTGCTGCCCAAGGAGTCAAAGTGCTGCATCTTCAGTGTCTCCATCCTTTGCCAGTTCTGGAGACTCCAGGGAGCTCATTCTTTGTAACCACACCTGGGCACTGTCGATCTAACTCTGTAAACATGAAAGCAGACAGGCCCTTATCATGTATAAAAGAGAAGAAAGGCCGTTGGGAGAGCCCTTTACCCCAGAACTATTTACATAGCTTCATCAAGGATAAATCTCCCTAGATTTTTAGACAGATTGATATTTACAGTCCATACAAGGGTTATTTTTAAATCCCAGAGATAGAATCGTGAGTAACATTTGAATGTATTGGGGAAGAAGGGCCTTATTGATTATGCAAGCAGTACGTGAGGAGAGAAGGTTGTGTTTATAACATCCTCGTTCCAGCTAACGATTCCTGTCTGACAATCCTTAGCCGCTCACGGGAGAAGTGTTCTGATGAAAACTGGGTCACTCCAGTCATTTAGGGCAAGAATTGAGCAGACAGACCTCAATTTTCACTTTATCTTTCCCTTTTGTGTCATGCTCACAAGCTCACATTTTTCAGCTCCCTTTTTTGCTTGAAGATAATATTTTATTATTAAATACTCAGGACCTGTCAAATCTGGGTTTACATCTCGGTCAGATTCTACAAGCCCTCAGAGAAGCCCGGGCACTGCAAAGCTGTTGGCAAGTCCTTTTCGAGACTGCCGGTACATGCATACCAGATGGGGTCCCCTGTCACAGTGACTTCCTGTAGGCACAGAGGTGCCTCTCTTCTTGTGCTGGGGTTTTCTTTTAAAAAATGACTGAACCATTATAAAGCAGGCAGGGTTTAGGCATGGTGAGATGAGGGTGCGTTCCTCGAAGGTATCTGCCCCACAGGGTTCCCATCAATGCTGCCCTCAGGCCTGTTTGTGAGCTACAGCCTATCTTTCTTTCCTGAACGGATGATGTGGTAAGTGAGCTGAGATCTGGTATGCTTGCAGATTCACTTAGTTCTTCCAGGAAAAGTCAGCCTTCCTCTGCCATCAGGAGTGGTGAAGGGAGGAGAAATTGTTCTTTAGTAGCTCAATTCTTTCCTTCCCAAAAGACCCCTGAGGCTCACTCCCTTTGGCAGGGCTGCCTCTCCTATTTATGTGCAATCGGAGGGGCCAGGAAGGAAAGGTGTGAGGCAGTGGGCTACATAGCTGACATCCAGTTCCAAGCCTTCACTGTAGTCCCACATTCGGGTACAAAGATACCTCTGGTAGCGTGGAAGGTATCTGGTACTCTCATAACTCAAGGCCTTTGTTGATTATCAGTTAGAGTCAGTAAAGAATTGTTTTTCCCTTTGTGAATTGCTACTGGCTTCTGGGGGGTCGGGGGTCACCTTCCTCTGAAGCACTGGGATGTTTGTTACAAGCTGCTGCTGCATTTGCCAGTCCTTAGAAGACCCAGAAGTTCCTGCCCAGAGGGTCTTGCTCTTCCACTCAGGGCCATAGCTACATTTGGGGTCAGGAAGGATTTTTTTCCTTAGGGTTGACTGGCATGAATGCTAAGAACACTGCCTTCCTGTGGCGCAGGGGGCACAGGGCATAATCCTTTTCCTAGGGTCTTCTGAGCATACATAAGCTAACTACTTCCCTGTCTGTCATTGCAGTGGCAGGGTATTGGTAGTGCCTTCAGCTCTGGCTTTTACCTATGGCATGTTTTCATTGATATTTTGAATATTGTGGCTTGTAGTGGCTTGTGAAAGTTTCAAATGTCAGTTCTGGGGATTCCTTGGGTTAATGACTGCCTGTGAATAGAGGGGACTGGTCTTGGCAGGGTGAGAATGAGCCTGAGGTCGCTTCCATGCTCAGGAAAGGGGTGGGGAAGCTGCTACCACTGCTCCTGCTTTTACTATGACAGTTGTGGAAGGTTTTGGCCACCTCTGCTTTTGCTTTGGAAATGTGATCATGTTTCCAGTGCCATGTGACTCCCCCTCTAAAGTCAGGACCCACTGCCCTACTGGAGTGCAAAGGATTGCAATAACTCCCCTGCTGGAGGGGTGCTTGCCAAAGTGCACCCAGCCCCTGAGTAGACCTGGAGCCCCTTCTGCTCTTGTTCCCATGTAAGAGCCACCCATCTAGTAGCCTGTTACACAGAGCTCTCCCACAGGCCACACTGGAGCCTCAGCATCTACAGCTTGGCTGCTTTGGGCAGGGGCACTTGAGCTCTGTGAGCTGTACCAGCCTTTCCTCTGGGCTTCCTCCATCAAGCTTCTCGTAGCTAGGACCCCTGCATGAGAGCCAAGCAGATTTAAGGCACTTTGGTCAACAGTTCCCAGGCCTGCTGCAAGAATCATGTCCCCAACACCTCCACAGACCTGGGGCTGGCTGGCCGTAGAGTGCAGTTCCCCCTCTGCCACCCTCTTTTGCTCATCTGCAGCTCACTTGCCTGTTTTATAAATGGCTGTTTGTTTTTGTGCATGGAGAGACAGACGCTGATGCATCACAAACACGATAAATTATTTAAACACCTCACATCTCTTTCATTACCAGGTTGTTTTGCATCACTACACATGAGGAGATCTCACTGCCATACTTCAAGGTGCCACCGTAATGCTGCCCCCGGTGTCTACACTAGAGACAGTGCTTCAGGCTCATTCCTTTTGTGCAGGTGGGACCGGACCATTCACAACAGAACGGTATCCTGTAGCTCAAAAGGGCCTGGACCAGGACAGTCCTTCCTGGGTACCCCCTGCTGGCTCCATCTTGTCACATGGAGACACGTCACAGTTGTGTGCAGGCACTAGAAGGGACATTTGGGAACGCATGATTGTAGCTGTAGAGCACAGCCTATTGCTGGCTGTGCCCAGGCTCACCACAGCCAAGCAGCACCGATCCTAAGTGCCCTTGGCCTGCTCCTGGCTGCTGGCACAGCACAAATGGGGGCTTCCTTTTGTGCCCCTCGCCCTGTGGTCTAGTTTGCATCTCAGTGGAAGGATGTCGGGGCCTGCTGAAGCAGAGACCCTCCCCTTGCCGTGAACAAGTCCCTTCCCAGGGAGAGTGAAGGACAGTGTCTGTAGCATTCCAGAGGTGCTCAAAGCACTTTGCACACAGCAGTCCCTCCCCACCAGGAGAAAGCCACCTGGACAGTCCAGAAATCTCAGTGAGTTTATGCTGGTGGAATCACTCCAGGGCAAAGACAGGCTTCCCCCTTCTCCCATACCTACCATGGAACGGGAGGAGGGATCAGGCCACTAAATTCATAAATAATTCCCAGCCATGCAGTGCTCAGGGTACTTGACAGAAGCCTTTTCCTCTGCCTCTGCCTTACTTTGCTTCCTTATAGCCCTAGCCATGCGCATAGCAGGTGAATGCTCTGGCTCTGGCAGTGCTGGCTGCCACTGTTTCGCTCTGAGATGCCCCAACCACTCCCAATGTGGAGGCTTGATTTTGAGTGCTCCCATGCCACATGTCTCCTGGGGGCCCCAGTCCCTCCACACTTCCACAGCTGGGGCTTTCCTCCAGTCCACAAGATAGCTTTTCTGCAATCAACCCTGCCCCACTGGGCTTACTGGTCTGTCCATGACTCCAATGCCCACAGATGCATCTGGCCATTATTGTAGCCGTTAATGAACTGCACTGGCCCTGCTGTGTTTGGTGGCTAACAATGCAGCCTGGCTTATCACCCTTGGTGCTTGCTGGCTGCTCCTGCAGTGTCTTCTCCACAGCAACCCACCCTCAGATGCACTGATGCATTTTTGAGCTTGCACGAGGGCTTAGGGGTCTGCCTAGACCCACTCCTGCTGCTAGCACTGCTTCCCAACTTCCAGTCAGTGTCACTCCAAGCAGTTAGTGAGGGCAGCATCTCCAAGGCCATCGGGCATCTACGAAGTGCAGCAGATGGCTCCTAACAACAATGCCTTTAATGGGTAATTGCAAGCGCCTTTCAGGGCAGCTGGCTACGCTGCAGCCTAACAGGGAAAGTGATATTCAATTATCAGTTCATTTCCGATTAATAAAGAAAAGGGGGAGGATAGGGATGGGCCGATTACCACAGCCCTTCTGGATCTGTGTATAGCAAGGGTCATAACTCAGCTCATAAATGTCTGTAGTGCAGATGGGATTTAACCCCTAGATGCATCAGGGCAGAGTGGAGAGATGAGTCTGAGCTGCAGCTGGCCTGTGTGCAATGCCCATTATTTTTGATTTCATCCCCTGTCCCTCTACGCAGACAGACTGGAAGTATTTGTTGCTGCAGCAGTCATTGGGAGGTCGGGAAGAGTGTGGTTAGAGCTCACTCCTCCAAGCCTGCCCTGACAGCGCCCTCACTACCTCAGCCAGTAGCTCTGCCTGCTCCAGTAACCAGTGCCAATAGCACGAGGGTTGGATGAGAGAAGGCAGTGGTGCCTCACACCATGACCCATTTTCAGGGCATCAGCAGAATGCCCTTGGAGGCAGGAAGGGGAGTTGTTCGGGGAGGAGGAGGAAGAGGGTGCCTTAACCCTTTGTGTGACAGTGACTTCGTAGCCTGCTGGCTAAGTGAGTCTTGTGTGTCTAGATCAGTGGTTCTCCACCTTCTTAGACTCAAGCCCCACCTTGGAAAATGCCAGTTTTGAGCTGTCACTTGTTTCTTGGCTACAGGAAAATAATAGAGCAATTCTTCTGTTGTAAAGCATTCAGAAGGACCAGAACATATCAGAATGATTTTGACATGAGATTCCTGGGTGAAATTGTGTGAATCGTGTAGGTGTTTGTACTCCACACAGTGCTAATATGGCCTGGCATCTAGCAGGACCCTTCAAAGGATCTCATGGCTTCCCAGGGTGCCATAGCACTCCCATTGAGAATTACTGGTCTAGTGCATGCAGTTAGTATGGTGTGAAAATGTCACCCTAAGATATCCCCACATCTCACTGAGCCCCTCCTGTGAGGAAGGGAGAGTCCTAGGTGTAAGTTTCAGTTGGAGACATGAATGGTTTCTGAGCTACACTCCTGTTGCTGGACCATCTGTATTGCTGAGGTGATTCCAGGGAGAAGGTGACACTGGTCAGGTGGGCAATCATTACACAGCAGTTGTTTTATATCCTGTAAGCAGGGGCATTGGGGGTGGTGCTAGCAGTTTCCAGGAAATCCTGATTTTTCTGTGGTTCTAAAATATAGGAAGCGAGCACTGCCCACTCTTCCCCAGGCCATTTAAGAGTGGCCTTGTAATATATCCTAAGCAATAGTGCCTTAAGAGTATTTGCATCCCTCTTCTGTACCAAGCCACACCAACCACAACACTCCATCTGTCAGCTGGGCCTGAGCCAGGACCTCCAGTCTGAACGCACCAAGCCGAACCCCTGGGTAGCCCTGAGCTACAGGAGTAATTCCACTGACGACTGCTAAGGCTGCGATCATCCCAGGAGCAAGTCCTTAGTCAGAGATCAACTCACAAATGCATAGTCCAAGGTTGTGGAGCCCATCGCCCAACTCAAGAGTTAAAGCCCTTTGAGCCATTTTTCTCAATCCCCAGGATAAAGGCACGCAATTCACTTACAGGGTGGGACTCTCCCATCAAACCAGTGTCACTGCAGTCCCTGTGGTCAGTGGAGGTAGACAGGTATAAGCAAGAGAAGAACGAGACCCAGCTCTGTCAGCCAGTGCTGACCTGACCCGTGTGACGTAGAGGAGAGATCTGCTCGGTGTCCAAAGTCCAAGGTGCAAGGTGCTTGGGGACCCAGGGGGAAGTAAGTCACTTTTCCTGTTGCCCAGGTGCTGCAGAGCTCATGAGGCCACCACAAACTCCTTTTCTGGGGGTGTCAGGAGATGGGGGGAAGAAGCAGAAGGCCTGCACCAGGATGGGCCAGCACCTCTATGCCTTGTGAGTAACTTTAAGTTTGATCTAAGGATACACCATGGATCTAAGGAAACATCATGTCCTGGAGTTTGCACACTGGCTTCATGTCTCTGCCCTGCCTTGAATAATGTACGCAGAGGTGTAACAGCCTGGAGCTGTGCCCTGAGTAGTAGCAGTGCAGGGGCCATTCACATGCCCCCTCTAAAGCAGGCGCTCACTCTTTCAGTAACTTGTTAGACTACTAAATGTGCAAGTCAGTTGGCCACCACTAGCTATATAAGTGGTCTTTGATAGGACTGAACAGGACCTCCCCTGGCTCTTAAGACAATGACTCCCAGCAGTGTCTCGCTATGACTTGCTACCCAAGCCTTTCATAGCAAT
Organism: Caiman crocodilus; assembly: GCA_030014935.1. NCBI lineage: Eukaryota > Metazoa > Chordata > Crocodylia > Alligatoridae > Caiman > Caiman crocodilus. Next base: position 4,476,471 of record JAGPOW010003447.1, read on the forward strand.
TTACACTGTTGCTGGCTGGAGCATCCTGTCTGATGACTTGTGAGGTAGTAAAAGTCACAGAAAAGTCTTCACTTAACAGATGGAGAAACTGAAACACTGAAGGATTTGTCTTACTCAGTGTCCATGCAGAGCTGGGTGTGAACCCGACCTTGCTGCTGGCAGCGGCACAACTGTAATCGTGATTGTGTGGCAACTGAAAGTTATTGCTGCTCCTGTGCTCTGGGCACCTGGCCACATCCTTGTGCTTCTGGGAAAAACTAGGAAAAAATAAATAAAAATTAAAACATTTTATGTTTGTTTATGGATGGCAGCATTTCCATATTTCTTTCCAAACTGGAATTTCAAGACCAAATTAGTCTGCTCCATGTATGTTTTTTAAAATTAACATGTATTCAAAAACTGCAACTATTTTTTTTCCAGCTCAGGCATCAAACCTAAAACAGAATTATTTGGAAAGCTTTGCTGGAGACAACTGATATGACAGGTTTGTCAATGTTGCTTCTACCACAGGTCCAGGGAGAGACAAAGAAAAATAAAGTGAGCGCTGTAGAGAATAGTGAGTCACAGATGCCAGATCCCTGGAATTTTTGCTAACAACCCAGGGCAGGGCTTCTGCTTTTAAGCACTCAGCTTTTAACTCAAGAGGTTCCCTTTACTGACGAAATTCTTTAACAGATGGAGAAATCCATCCAAATCAAACATGATTTTAGAGTACATAGCCCTTTACATGTTCAAAGTGCTTTACAAACATTGGTTGATTAAACTAGTAAAATCCTATCATCTCGTTTAACCAGTGAATTCCAATCAGATAAGGGGTTTGGGGTGAAATTTCAAACATGTTTATTGAGATACAGTGCTTAGCACAGGGAAGTCAATGAGCTGAATTCAGACAAAACCTTATGGCAAAGGGTATTAACTCCAACAGCTTCCACAAGCCCCCCTGGCTCCTGTGGGTAGTTTAGCGCAGCTGGCTTTTGATAATCATCCTACATATATAAACAGCACTCCCAAACAGACAGCTTTTTCATAGTTCCACAATTATTTACCTTTTGATTTAACCAGAGCACCAACCATAAAACTAGAGATCTATCAACAATCAATACCAAGCATGCAGCACAGAATAAATTTGGGCAGACAATGTCAACAAGAACACCACTGTACTCCCCAAGCCACCTACACCAAGGTCAGAGCCACCACTGACTCCATGAGGAACAAGATCCAGTCTTCAGCACTCAGCTCAGCCTCTCAGGGTAGTCTGGAGGGAAGAGGACAAAGTTGCAATGTCCTGAAAATCAATGGATGTCGGGAGGTAGGGCCTCGCTTCAGCACTCCCTGGTCTGGGACATGCCCTATCAGCAACCACCAAATATATAAATCTAGGGCCAGGTTTTCATTCCCATTTTAGCATGTAACATAGCAGTCAGGTTTCTGGGAATGCCAAGACTGCACAGGCCCTAGCAAGAACAATGGAGAATCTCTGCCTCTTTGAGCAGTAATGGCTCTGAGCTGTTCGAACAGTCAGGCCATGAGATGGAGCATTGCAGGACACAGTAAATCTAAGATACACAGTCCAGTGCCATAAGGAGCTTTGTAGGTTGTAGGCAAGAGTGTTGGGGATAATTTCCTGGTGCAAGTGCTGGAGAGACCAACAAGGGGCTATGCTCTTCTTGGCCTGCTGCTCACAAACAGGGAAGAATTGGAAGGGAACGTAACAATGAATAGCAACTCAGGATGTAAATACCATTTAGAAATGTATTCACTCACCCTCCTCTAATTGGTTAACCAGTTAACTGAGGCGATAACACATACCTAGTTCTGGCAAGGAATGCAAACCCCTGGCCCGGCACCTGATCCACCTCACCCTGCCGCAGGGCAGGGGGCTGCAACTGCCTGCCCAGAGCAGCACGGGGAGCCAGGGACCACACACAGCTTCCACTGGGAGCTGCTCCCTGCAGGCAGCAGCAGTGGGTGAGGGGCTTTCCCAGCCTGCTGCAGCCCCCAGCATGGGGGGCACAGACTAGCTATGGGTACTAGACCCTCCTTGCTCCTCCCCTCCCCCCTCCCCGATCCTCCCACCCTCCCTCCCTGCTGTCTCCCACCTTCCTTTTCCTAAGGCACCATGCTGCTGCCCTTCTCCACTGGACTGCACACTGTGCTAAACGCTAACTAGTGATGCGTTACTGGTATAAATATACTTCTTGTTTAAAAGTTTAACCTTTTACATCCCTAATGGTAACTTGGGCATTAGCCATGAAATGACTGAGTTCATGATCCTGAGGAAAGGAAGAAAGGAGACAGCAGAGTAAGGACCCTGGACTTCAGAAAAGCAGACTTTGACTCACTCAGGACAGGATCTCCTGGGAGGTCAGTCTGAAGGGGAAAGGAGTCCAGGAGAGCTGGCTGTATTTTAAAGAAACCTTACTGAGGGCGCAGAAATGACCGGCAAGTATGGCAGAAGACCAGTTTGGCTTAGGAGGGAACTCCTCAGTGAGCTAAAACACAAAAAGAAAGCTTAAAAGAAGTAGAAACTTGGACAAACAGCTAATTCAGACTTCACAATGTCCAGGATCTCCCACTGTCCTTGAGTAGAGGCCACGTGCCCATTCTCACCTTTCTGCGCCTCTCTCCAGCATTCAGCACTGATCTCCATGTGATAGTACTCCATGTGATAGGGCTGATAGGTTGCCTCCTTCTGCCCATGTCTCCCACTAGATGTGGCTTGCTTTGCAAGTCCTTGTTCTCCACAGGCTCCTATCTATAGCCTGAAACACTATGTAGTCTCAGATCTTTTATATGTTTGTACCACAACTTCTTGAATCTTCCACCTGACAAGAGTGGGCAAGATCCAGAGCAATAGGCTAAGACGACTGGCATCCATCCTGGAGGGACGTATACAACCATGCTGGGAAATCACAACTCTCCTGCTAGATTCCTTCCACCCACAAGGGCCAATTCTGGCTCTTTCCCTTTTTCCACCTTACAGGCAGCTATTAGGCAGCCCTCTCTACCTACCCTTCATAATGTGTGACCACACACACTTGCCCCACCACCTAGTCCAGTGTTTGTATGAGCTCACCTCAGCGAGGAAGAATGACTGGCCCAAGCAAGCCAGAGGTGAAGCTATTGGCAGAGCAAACTCTCTGAGAACTTCACAGCCACAGTAAGCTGTGGTCAGTTTGGTCTGTGGTGCTGCTCAAGTCCTTGCTGATCCTAAGATCTTACACAGCTGCATTGACAAAAATGTTTCTTAGTATGCTCAGCGGGCTAAGAGACTCCATCCCAGCCAGGCAGACAAGGGGCTGTATTCAGTTATTCACAGTTGTCACCTCACAGCTGAACCTAGGCTTGAAGCTTTCAACACCTAAGAAACTCTAGCAGTTACTGGGTGCTGCAGTGCATCTCCTCAGCAGCCCAGGCTACCAGAGCCCCTCAGGCCTGTTATGTGCTTTCTACACTGGCTTCTCAGAGCATTGCAAATCAAGTTCAGTTTCTCAGTCCTTAGATGCCTGTGTCCACAGTATCTAAAACAGACTGAAACTCAGGGAGGAAGACCCTGGTTCACAACGTCGCTCCCCTGACACAGCAGAACTCTCCCTAATAAGGAGAAAGCAGACCTGTATGGGAGACAGGATGCTCAGAGTCAGTGGTGATGCATAGGGGGTGCATAGGGGTGCACATGCACCCCCTGAATGCACTGGTGCACCCCCTGACTGGCAGCCACTCAGGGAAGTGGGGCCACTGGCTGGGGAGTGGGAGCTTTGTGATCAGCCATGGGGGGATCCCACCCCCACACTGTCGGTGACATTGGCCACAGGGAGACCCGTCCACCCCAGTCACTGACTGGTCACTTGGGGGGCATGTGCTCCTCCTGACTAAGGTGGCATCAGTCACCCATGCTCAGAGCTGGTCTGCAACTGTGCAATAATCTCCGCTGAGAACTGAGGACCATCACAAATCTCACCTTGCAAATCCAGTGCAATGCACATTTCTATGACTTGGCCTTTCTAACACAGACATACAATGGTATGGGTGCCAGCACACACATGCACATGTATGTGAGAGACAAAAATATTCCTAAATGAATATTTAGGTACACATAAATACCTAAATAATAAATACCTAAATAAATGATACTCCAGTACACATACTTCTCCCCCTGGGGAGACACTGAGGGAGCAAACACATGGCAGCTGTTAGTCATGCTTCTTAATGCATGACTGGAAGGTGCAGAGAGTGTCTGTGAAGAGAGAAGTGTAGGCACTCATAGAGAGTACAACAGAGCCCTCCAGTTCTGGTGCTATTATTTGAGAAGCTCCTGGGGCCTGAGATGCAGCCTTTTGACTCCCTCCTTCTCTGTCTCTGGGACATGCACTGGTTCTTCTGGACCCCTGCTAATATTGCAGAATGAAACCTCACAAACTTGGCACGTTTCTCTGAGTGGAGGCAAAAAACAGGCTGTGGTCTCAGGCCTGTGCTTGAGTACTACCAGTGGGTGAACTGGGAAGGGGTACTGGAATACAGAGGGAGCTTAATACTGTTCCCACTTTGCTTTGCAGTAGCATTGCCATTTGTCTTGTGAACAGCCACGTCACTTGGCACCATTGCACTCCTGCAGCCTCCAGCAGCTATCCCTAAAAATACACTGCTTATCTCTCCCTGCCTTCTATGCTGCTGCTGTCATTCACTCGGTGCTCACGATGTCTGGAAGGTCCCTTCCCTCAGCACAGACAGAGCTCTTCTCTTGACTCATCACAGGCTCACAACAATGTGCCATGGTCTAGTAATGCAAGTCCTGTGCTAATGTTTATTCTGCTCCAACGCAGTTGGATTCCTCATTGATAAGAATTGTACAGAACGTGCCAGATAGTAGACTAGTTCATAGTGCAAATCAAACAAGAACAAAGCAAGGAGGCATATTTTAAAGTGATCCATCTGGATGCTTATATAATGCCACTAAGGTAAACAGGAACCTGCTGCTGCATGTGGGCTGCTTGTGGTAACCAAACCACTCTGCCTAGTACCTCAAGTTGGAGGACTTGCAGGCATCTTACAGCCTTATCTAGGCCATCTTCCCTTGTGTTCCACCCAGAGAGCAATGGTGTTCAGATTTTGGCCCATGGGCCAGATCCAACCTGTCATTACTGGTCAGATGACATGGCCCCATGTGCCAGTTTGGATTGGTCCACAGTTAGATGAGTTGTGTGGGGCTAGTCCACAGTCAGATCCAGCATACCTGTGGCTGCCATTGACCTGGTGGCTGCCTATAAGCTGCTGAGGGGTGATCAGCAGGAAATAGGGCATGCTCTTTTTTCCCAGACACCACCAGGGGTAACTAGGACCAATGGTCACAAGTTACTGGAGAGCAGGTTTAGGTTGGACATTAGGAGGCACTACTTCACAATTAGGGTGGCTAGGA
>JAGPOW010003447.1:4491965-4511866 GCA_030014935.1 Caiman crocodilus
CCCCCTGCTCCTGACAGGGTAGCCAGGGCCAGGAGCTCCCTGTCACTGGGGCAAGCTCCAGTGGTGGAGCTCAGACTGGGACAGAGGCCCCCTGCTGCTGGGGCCTGGGCTCTGCAACTGGAGCTTGCCCCAGCAGCAGGCAGCTCCCAGGGGCAAGGAGCAATCTCCCAGTCATTGCCAGGAGGCAGGTGTCTCCTGGTCCTGAGCTCCCTGCCAGCCCCTGGGTTAGCATCCAAGGGGAGCAGAACAGGGTGAGAACAGCCCTCTCTGGGCTGCTCCCATTGGAAGCAAATCTGTTCCCAAATGCCCGCTTGTGTAGATGCCTGCCCAGGGTGGGTTTACCCCTCAGTAAATGACTATGAATTAAACCCATCCAGCAGCATTTGTACATGTAGATGTACCCACTGAGACCAAAGTTTTTATGCAGAAGGCTTGGATGCTAATTCTACTTGTTAATTTTTGGTAATAATTCACTTCTAAACAATAGAAAAAATACTTGGAAATAATACCATTTTTATACATCAACATTTCTCTAAAGCCCCTGGCATTGTTTCAAGCCTGGGTATAATCCAGTCAGAAGTTAATCTATAATAAGTATGAACCATTTCTGTCTGTCTGCAGACAGACGTGTGGAGATCCAGCCTAACTGGAGATGGCCAGGAAAATAGGAAGATCGGACTCCGTCTTTTTCTGCAATCTCTTCCATTTCCCCCCTTGGCAATGCAAGAAGCTGTAAAGGCAGAGGGATTGGTTTCATTAACCACTGAGGGTTACTGATAGGGCCTGCCCATCCTGCCCTTGAAACATCAGAATGAGCCCTGGGCAGAGACTTGATTGGATTTTTGTCACAGGAAACAGCCTCACACTTTAAGGGCTCCCCTATCATGCTAACAAAATGCTAACAAGACTTTGGCAGAAACCAGTGCCCTTCTGCCTACATGTGAGGGTGCTGCACTCTTTAGACATGGTCAAGGTTTTTTTTTCAAACTGACTTCAATACAAAACACAAGTTAAATATAAAAAAAAAAAATTAGTAAACTGTGGAGTGTGGCAGAAGCCAAGTCACAAGGGTTAGTTTGATTCTGTCTGCAGAATGGATGAGATAGCGCTGAAAACCAAACCTCAGTTCAATAGACCATACAAAGGTAAAGGAAACTCTATTACTGGTCTTATTCAAAAAATCATAGGCCCAAGTCTGCACCTTTCTACCAAGGGAAAACTCCCACTGAAGTCAAGGGAGAAAGGGTCTCAGAATCAGACTGCATGTTTATCTATATGCAAATTAGGGGCCACCTTTTAGCTTGTGGCAGGGACCCATCATAGCTGATGGTGAATCAGACTTTGGGCACAACTCCCAGTGCACAGCCCATTTTAGAGCACTAAGAGACCTACAGTATCATATCAGAGAAAGGAGACAAGTTGTGCTGGGTAAGGCTAGACAGAATCTGCCTTCGAAGATTTACTGGAATTTTGGAATATCAGTGATAATATTCAGTTAATGGGGTCAGGAAAAATGCTGAGTCTATGCTTGAGCAAGTAACTCAGCTCCTAGACAGGCAATGCTAGAGCAGCACTAAGATGGAGCAGGACATGTTTTATTGGCCCTTAATAAATGCTATGGATGCATTGTGAGGCAAAGGGTTACGGGAATGTAGGATGGCCATCCAGTTTTTTGCTTTGGAGATGGGCTATGTCATGGGAAGGAAGTGAAAATGTGAGACACAAAGGTTTAATTTAGATATGGCTGTCAGGTAATTCAGCTAATTTATGTTAATTTCAAAACATCCTGGTTCAAGTTGCTAGTTTGTAAGAAAAAACAACTCTGTATAATTATTAAGTTATATTAAGAGTTAATAAAATTAAAATCCAACAAAATCCCTAGAGCCACCTGCTACTCCCTTTTCCTAAACTAAGAACTCAACAGTACGATTACTGAATCAAGGTCACAACAGAAAGCAAGTCAATATCAAAGGATTACCAAAGATATTGCATTAATTTATCCATTAGTCAGACCATCAAAACAATACAGCAGATAGTCAATTCTCAGAGATCCTAACCCTGAAACATAAGGAGCTGGCTGGCTGTTTAGCTCAAACCCCCAATTGCAGCACCTTGCCCACGGCAAGGAAATCAGCTGAACTGAGTGAAGCTTTAGAATCAAAACCAAACTAGTTGAGCTCTCAGCCCCTGAAGTCTCTCTGGAGTTCCAGCATGTTTAATGGCTATCCTGTTTGCCCTCCACCTCCGTGTTTGAAAACATGAAAACATGACTTTTAATGCAAGAGCTGTCAGCAGCTCCTCCCTTCCTCTCACAGGGCGCATCTACACAAGACACTTTACTGCAATGTAACATAGATCATTGTGCAGTAAGCATGTGTGTCTAGTCATGCTCTTGCTTACTGGGTACATCTACACAAGACGCTTAGTGTACAGTAGTCTAATAATACTGTGCAGTAGTTTGCTGGTCAAAAACCATGCTAATACACTATTACACAGTGTTATTAGAGCACTGTGCAGTAAGCATCACAAAAAACTATGTGCCAGCGCTACTGTGCAGTAACTGTAGTTCCTGTGCATTTCGTTAGTACTTCATTAATGAAATATTATACTGAATGTGCAGTAACTACTGCACATTAATGAAGGTGTAGACACACCCACAGTGCAGTAAACCTTGATAATCATGAGTAAATTTGCTGCCTGTGGGAGGCAACAGGAGCAGTTTGCTGCTGTTAGCAGCAAATCTGCTCCCATGTCCCTGTATGTGTAGATGTCTGCCCAGAAGCATTTACTCACTAGTAGTTTACTCTCAAGAAAACTGATCCCAGATTAAATGCATGTGTAGACGTGCCCACAGAGTACCAACTTGGTATTACTGACACCTTAGACTGAATGAGTGAAACACTCATGTAATTTTAAAAGCAAGCCTGGACTGGTGTTTGGGTTTAGAGAATTATTGGTGCCTTCTCCAATAGGAATGTCTACTGATACTCATACACATGTGTTAAGTGTCACATACACATTCACCTCCAAAACAAGGTAATGATGGGAGTGTCTCTCCCTTTCAAAATGAGAGAGAAAAGGGTGCATGTAAATGTATCACTATGGTGACATTGTTACCACACCTTTTGGAAATAATAAATCACGGCACATTAACACTTTGTAGTGTACTACACAGGTGGAACAGTTATTTTTAGTGGCTACTTCACGGTAGCAGCATGCTATATTGCGGGAGTGCATTGCTATGGCTGAAGCAGCTGCTGGCCACATGTAGACCCCTGTGAACACTACATTGCTGTAATGCATTGCTACGGTGATGTAGCATCACACGTAGACGTGCCCACAGATACTTGATGTAAAAGAGGAAAGAATCAGGACTCTTCAAAATTAGGACTGCAACTGAGGTGACCAGGTTATAGTCTTGCTGGTTGGCATCTGTGCTGACATGTAAGCTGGTGTGGTTTGCGCATTTTCCCTGTTCCTCTTTCCACAGAACCTCTGGAAATCAAGTCTATCAGCCTTTCTGATGATGTGATGGTTTGAGGAGAGTGCATTGTTCATTTTTATCTTCAAGGTTATCGTTCTAGCTCGTTTTACACTGGGGCCTTCTCCATGAACTATCAGGGCAAATCTGGGCTATCATGTGTCCACAGGCCCCATCTTGGTGGTGGGGAAAGAAATGTGACACATGATCATTCTGAACACCTTCTGCCATGAGTGGCGCATGCCCCCTGCAGCTGCGGGGTGGAGGCACAGCTGCATTGGCAGTGGTGGGAGCCCAGCAGCGGTGAGTAGGGAGCTCCCACAGACACTGCCAATGGCGGGGGGCAGGTGCTGATGAGTGCTGACCATGGGTCAATGACCACCTGCAGATGCTTCACAGATATCCCATGAGTTAGACCAACGCTCCTGACCCAACAGACATTCATTGTTGGATCAGGAGGATGAAGAATCGAGCTCCACTTTGAAGCTCATCCTGTGAGAGAGGATGCATGGCTGCAGCCTCTTCCCCTAGCCTCCCTTCCTCACCCCAAGGTCCAGTGCTGTCTCACGATGGAAGGGGGAGAAGATAAGGAAGGGTCTATTCTTGGGTTTGCCCACCCTGTGCTGGAGTGTGTGGAGGGTGGATTCAAACTCCCACCCACCTTGGGGGGCCCCAATCCTCCCATCTCACCCTCCAGTGCAGGCTGGACAAACCCCAGACAGAACTCCCTCCTCTCCGTTCTGAAAGCAGCATTGGAGACAGGCCCGCTTGCTCTCAGCGCACACTAACAGCGCACACTTCAGAGCACCTTCATCTGAACCCTCTTCTAATAAGGGCAGCATTCTTCTGTCAGTGCACAGCCATAGAGCATTTTCAGTGACTGATTGTGCAACAAAATGTCACTTTTGTCAGCACCCCATGTCACCAACTTTGTTCTTGGCGCTGAGGGACTCACCTATGCACATTGCTAGGCTGTCTGGAGGCACATCTCATGCTCGGTATGCTGTACGAGGCTGTGTTGGTACCATTCTTCCCAGGAGTTGTGAGAAAACCTGTCTGCCTTTCGGGGCTTGCCTAGATAAGCATGGAAAAACACCAGAGGACTATTGGCAGGGATTTAGTCTGTGTCCATGCTGCAAAGTTGATGGGTGAGCAGCTTGAGGGAAAGTTGCCCTCAGGCTCTGGCCTTGAGGCTGGATTGGAAGCAATATCAAACTTGCATCTTGTCTACAAATGAAGTTCTGCCAGCTGGTGAAGTTATACTGCCCTGTAGCTGGCCTAGGCTGCCAGCCAAATCCCAGATGTGGTTGTGGCACTGGCACAAGCAGAAGATGGCTTCTGCCATCACAGTGTGTTAGGATAGTTCTGGCCTAAATGCAAGTCCTACTGGGATCTACACTTGAAGTCCAGCTGTGGAAATATTGCTGCCCTTGCTAATGCAACTGCAGTCTGCCAGTGTAGAAGAAACTGTAGGTGAAAAAGCTGTTTGAGGAGATGGGGGTTGGGGCAAGTGCTGAGTAGGAGTCTAAGCTGAAGGCACCCTTTGAAAAAGGCTTCAGAGGAAGTCCTATAGGCAGCTGTGGGCTGGCATGGGCCAATAGCCAATGATTAAGTCAGTGATTTATAGCTAGGGTGCACCCTCAGGTGTCTTGAGATCCTTTCAATGGCGTTGTGGGCTGTCATGCAGTGTTAGTGCTATTAGATGTGCAAACATGATTCCCAAGGTAAACCCAGAGATTTCAAAGAGGAACCCATAGTGTCAAAAACATTCTGATGCGGTTGGTCTGAGTTCTCTGCCACTGAAGAATTGCTCTATTATTTTTCTGTAGTCCAAACCAAGTGAAAACTAAGACCTAGTGTTTTCTAAGGGATGTCTTGAGTCTAAGGAGGCTAGAACTACTGGATTAGGTTAAGCTCAGAATCATGCAGTTTTATCTCCCTTCCACTAGCCTGTAACCAGCACTACATAGTATAGCCACGGACAGTGCTATTCATCAAAGGAACGTCTAGCCTCTCCTTGGAATCTTGCTGAAGTCCAGGCCTCTGTGGTGCTAAAGTTCAGCCCCACATCTCTCATCTATTCACCATGGTCCACCAGAGCTGTTCAAATAGCAAGTTTTCTTTGGCTCGGGGCCTAACTAGAAAGCTTTTGGTTTGTGTTGATCTGAACAAAACACATTGGTTTGGGGATATTTAAACTTTTTTTTTACTCATTTTTGAATTAGGTCAAATTTTAAGGGAAACACTCCATAATTTAAATGAAGGAAAACATTAACTTTGCACATTTTTTCTAAATGAAATATTGAAACATTTTGACTTCACAAAAGTTGTTTCCCATTTTTTTGCCCCAAATTATTTGCAAGATATAAATCAAGATCTTGGCTTTTTTTCTCTGAGTGGATTTTTTTTTTTAATACTACTGGGTTTTTTAGTTTGATTTTTTATTGTTGAATCGAATTCCACTCCTCCTCCTCCTCCCAGTTAGTGTGTGACAGGCTCAACATTTCCAGCACTTCCAACTTAGAGTAAGTTGAGTGTGACCCCATCTGATGGAGGTCGCTTTTGCCTGATGGTATGGTGCTCCCAGCCTCTCCCGCAAACTTTGTTAGTCTAATCTGACCTTTTCCCTAAAGTCACATCAACTCTTTCTGCTAAGCTAGTTAAGGAGTATTTGGCCTTAGCAACATTTGCTTTGCAAGTGTGTAAATGGCAGTAAGGATGCAATGTAGCCTGGATGAGATCACTTGGATTAAAGTAGATGTGAAGATCACTTGAGCTATCACCGAGGCTAGCAATTTGAATTCAACCCTTGGCTTTCACTTGATCTGCTCACCCAACTTGTCTTTTCTTGACAACAACTTTAACCTGAGGTAGCTACTTGGGGTTAGCCTGTCATTATTAAGAACACAGCTTTTTGCAGTGAAGACATCTCCTTTTTCAGTATTTTCTGTTTCAGTGCAGTGCACAGTAGACCATGGCAGGTCCCATTTCTCCATTGATGGGGACTATCTGCAGGAGATGGTAGTTTTCTGTGCATCTGTTATATTTTGGGAGGACTTCCTTTGTGACCATCTGGCCTGGAGATTCATGTGTTTCCTTAATTAAGTGGAGATTGTTTATGCTGCCAGTCCCATTTAATGGGGAAATTACATGGCTATTTACACAGCTGCATTGTGCTCAGGACCTGGGCTGGGAACATGCTTTGCTTGCATGCACCTCTCAGTGCTCACAAGCCTGGATAATTTTGGGTGGTCTGAAAGGCTAAGAGAACAATTTGCAATATGCTTTGTTGAGATTTTTGCTATCTCATTGGTTCTGAAAAGAGCAGCCCCCAAGGCAGCCTCTTCAGGAAGTGCCTCTGCCTTTCTCTGCCGAAGAGTGCTTCCACACAGGCACCGGATGGACATGCAGTCGTGATGGACAGGAATCTCAGGCTGCGGAGGGAGAGAAGTGCTGTCTTTCCTGTGTAGCCTGGGAGCAATGGGACAGAAGAGTAAAAGACAGAACTAATCACCAGGATAAAAGTCCAAACCCACTTTAGGTACGCTGGTAGGAAGTGATGCAGGTTGGGACCAAATCCAAATTTCACTTAGGTATGTTTGCACTTATATGGGAGGTGAGCTGGCAACACGTGTAGATGTACCTGAGCTAAAAGTTTCAAGTGCACTGTGCTACAATCCAATTGCAGCATAGATACCTCTTAAATTGGTGGAGTGGCTGTAATTCAAACCGGTAACAGCAGAATCTAGCCCCTCAGCATATGTATATTGCTCTGTGCTTTTTTCTTCTGCAGAAGCCATGTCACACCAGGGCAGGGACAGCAGCCCATTCCTGCATGCCTGTAGAGGACAGGAGAGGCAGACACCTTCACTCAGCCTTTACTACTCCTGCATGGCATAGAGTCCCTGATGGCACTAAGCTGATCACCGTACAAGCCACATGTGTGCTCCGGCCTTGTACCACAGCAGGCAGATATGCTATTTCACTCTCATCCTGGGTCGCCATCAAACCAACATAATTTCTCAATAAAACTCTCAGTGGCTAACATGAATCTGATGTAACAAATTATGTGGAAATATTGAACGGTAAAGCACATTAAATAAAATATGGACAATTACCCAGGCAGATTAGCTCCAGCCAAGGCCAGTAACAAGCACAGATGAGAGAGTGAGCAGGGTCCTGGCTGAGTTCACCCAGGCGCTGTGCGCAGCCTCTGCTGCATGTGCTGAATGCCCTCACTAAGTGGGTAAGGGTTCATGATAGTCAGATTTGTGTCATGTAAAATGGTTCCAAGGTCTGTTCAGCTTGCATCTGCTTAGGTAACTACCCAGGGCTTCTACCCAATTGTGAGCCTATTATTGGCGACTATCTTGAATCTCTTCTGGCTGATGTCTGGAGAGGCTAAAAGTGCATCTACACCGTAAATTCTCCATGTGTTTGGGGATGTGTGTGTGCCCTGCCCCACATGTATAGCACTTATTTGTTCATCTGACAAGCCCAGCTAGGGGTAGTGTATGTTCCAGGTTAAGGTGTGACCTGTCTCTCTACCACCTGCTTTGTGTGATGTACAGTAACCTTGAATGACAGTGCTGCAGCATAGTCTTAACTAGCATTTTACTGTTCCTTGTGTGCATCTCCTTTGGTTCTCCTATGTGCTGATTACTTATTCCCTCCTTGCCCCGTCTTCCCCACAAGGTGTGTGACATGCTGTCACCCTGCTTGGTGCTCCTCCCTCCAGCCCCTGCACAGACTGATCCAGCCTCTCTTCATGCGGAGAACCTCTGCTCTGCCAAGCTGAGGATGAGCCTGCAGCTTGCAGACCAGAGGAAGGTTCTCGGGACCATGCTGTTAATTGGATTTGGGAACCTACGCCATCACATAGCCATCACAGAGCTGTCTACACCCTAGTGCAGCCCACCGGCTTGTTTGTAGTGCTACATGTAACCAAGCACTTTCAAAGATGGCTGCCAAGTTTGGGAAACAATGTAAACACATAAGCACTGAGTTTATCATACTACTAGCCTTGCAATTTTTAAGCCTAATTCAATAATTCTCAATCAGGGTGCTGCGGTACCCTGGGACCCTTTTAAGGGTACTGCACAATGTTTGCACATGTAGTAGTGCTAATTAGGGCTGTGCAAAGCTTTGGGTGGTGATTCAATTTGGAGGTGATTTGGCCGGATTTGGTGTCCAAATCTCCAAATCTGAATCAAATCAGGGGACCAATTTAAAGGTCCAAATTGGTCCGAAGCTCTTTGAACCTTCGGAAAAGATTCAGAAAGCTTTGATGATTCGGGCAGTCCCTGGTGGCTGAGGCAGGGAGCTACAGCCAGACTTCGAGCTGGTAAGTACTAGGGGCTGGAGGGAGGGGGACGGGGCTATGAGGGGGCCCTGCCAGCCCCCACCCCCAGCTCGGTACTTTAAAGAAAAGCCCCAGTGCTCACTGGTGCTGCCAGGCAGAGGGGGGGATCCCTGCTGCCTCCCACTTCCCCATCCTGCATGGGGGGCTCTGCCACGAGCCCACCAACCCCCCCACTCCACCAGCCCCTCCATGGGTGCCTCACCCAGGCCAGCTCTGACTGTTTAAGGAAAAAAAAAACCAAGAAAAGCCCTGGGACCCACCACTCTTGGTGCAGCTTTGGGGTCTCGTGCAGAGCCCCCCACGTGATGTGGGGCAGTGGGGATTGTCCCCCTCAGCAGGAGTGGTGAGTCTGGCGGGGGTTCAGATTTTTTTCCTTAAAGAACAATGGGCCTATGCGGGGCACTTGTAGGGGGGCTGGGGGAGCAAAGGTGGAGGGTCGGGGGGCTTGTGCAGAGCCCCCCATGCAGCATGGGACAGTGAGGGACAGCAGGGATTGCCCCCCCACCTGGCAGCACCCAGTGGCTTTTTTTTAACAAGTGCCAGGAGGTGGGGCAGCCATTGCCAGGCTGGGAGAGGGGTGGGGGTGGGCCTGGCCTGGCTGATTTGGAGATTCGGCTGCTGCCAAATCTCTGAATTAGATTCGGCTGAATTGAATTGGGACAGTGATTCGAATCGCTGAATTGAATCACTGTGCCCTGAATCGGCCAAATCCAAATCCGAAGCAAATACTAGGCACTTTACACAAGCCTAGTGCTAATGCATTCACAAGATAAATGGTGAGATTTCAGATAGGAATCCATAGTTAGAAATATTCTGATCCGCTTGGGACTTTCTGGGTTCTTTGCAATGGAAATTGCTCTATTTTCTCTAGTCAAGACATGAGTGGTAGTTGTAAACTGGGCTTTTCTGAGGTGTGACTTGAGTCTAATAAGGATGTTGGTTGTAACTGCATTGGTCGAAGGACACAGGAAGACAAGGTTCTTTGGGTAAATGTGATATCTTGTATTAGATCAATTAAATAGTTGGAAAAAATTGCCCTTTGCAAGCTTTCAGGTACAAATACCCTTCTTCAGGCTGAGGGAGCCTACAGTTGTATTGTGCTCTCCTGGAAGGGACAGAAGCCAGTTTGCAGGAATGCAGTGAGGGTCAGAGGGGGTGAGAGACAGGTGGGGGTGGGGGAAACGGAGAATGGTGACCTGGTGATGGATGTAGCTGGTAAATTGTAAAGAGGTTACCTGGGGTTTTCAGATGGTGTGCAGATTATAATGTGCCATATATTCAATGTCTAGATTTACTCTGTGATTTTTTGTATCCAGTAGATTTATGAAATCAAGTTTGTAGGTTCATCTACAAAAGGTGTTTTGTAAATTCCCTTTGAGGATTAGAACTGAGAGATGGGAGAGAGAGTGGTTAGCTTGTGAGAAGTGTGCACCCACGGGTAATTGGGTGTTTTTGTCTTTGACAGATTTTCGGGATTTTCATTCTGTTGCACAGTTGTTGTTTGCTTTCTCCAGTGTATTTTCCATCAGGGCATTTAGTGCACAGGATAAGAGTCTAACAAGGAATTCTTTAAATCTAACAAGGTTGAGAACCCCTGGCTTAATTTACTTACGCATTTCATGAACAACTTCCTAGAGACAAGCCTATGAACCCCACTTTGTCAACCTTCTGGATACTAAAAATCATGGGCTAAATACAGACATTGGATTTATGACACATTATAACCTGCTTGACACCTGACTCCCCAGGTACCTCTCCACTAGTCATCCCCCTTCTCTTCCCTACCCAGCCTGTCTCTCACCCATTGACTCCTCAATCTCCATCTTCGTTGACTGCCTGTCTTGCATGCATAGCAGCCCAGCCCCTGGCTTCTTTACTATTCATTCCATCCAGGAAGAGCACACACCAACTGCAGAAACTTCCTTAGCCTGACAAAGGGTTTTTGAACCCAAAAGCTTGCTTAAACATTGTTTTCCAGCTATTTAAGTTGGTCTAATAAAAGATATCAGATTCACACAAAGAACCTTGCCTTTCAGAAGCAAGTAATTTAAAAAATGCTGCTTTTGTTGAATGGGCTGTGCTGAGATAAAATTGTTCATTTGTCCTTTTTGCTGCAAAAGATTGATTCTGGATTGTAGTTGTAGTGGCCATTTTAATGCAACACAGCTCTTCCTACAATAGCTTTAAGTCCTTTTGTATAACAATAGGCCTCTTCAAGGGAAGATGTCTGGGGAAGAGAGGGAGGAGGTTGCTCTCAATGCCCTGTATTCTAGTTATGCATCAATTAAGAGTCTTTTGGAACAGAACTTGGCAGTGAAGCCCTCAGAATTTGGTTTCTGTTCTCCAGTTTAGTTCTGCTTTTTATTAGTGTTCCTTCTGACTCTTTCACCCTGGAAGGCAATATTTGTAAAGCCTCCTCCTGCCTCCCAAAGCATCCAGAATTCTGGCTGATCAATCAAGTTACAGGGCGAATATAGGCCACTCAGTTATGTGCCATAGAGGCAAATGATCTGGACAAAGGGATAGTTTTTCATGGAATGGGGGGGGTTGGAAAAGCATGGTTTTCCATTATTAATGCCATTGGAGATAATGTCTGACTGACTGTAATGTCTGACTGTAAATTAATTTAAATTCTAGGAGGTTTACTTGTGAATCCTCAGAAAACTGAATGCTATTAGTTTGGAGCAGATATGCTTCATTTTTCATATAGAGTAGAAGTATAGTCCCTGCTTTAACAGTAAAATTCAACCTGAGGTAGAGCCAAAGTTTAGCAGTTCTCTGATATATAGGCCTCATTACTACTCACAGAAATGCATCCTTGCAAAGGTCAAGGAAGAACAGTTGGGTACTGAGGGCAACACACCCTACAGTCATTGCTAATACTATCTGCAAGGGTTTTTTTGCTCTGTACCTTGGTTCAGGCTGGCTTGTTTGGATTGTGTTACATTTATGCTGTAGCACACTTTGAAAACGCGAAGAGGCTGCTGGTGTCTGTATTGTTTGGTTCCCTTGGAGATACTGGTTTGTTTAATAAACTTTTATTTTTCTGTATACAATTGGTTGTCAAGGTACTTGAAAAGGAAATATTTGTATTTATGCAAAAAACCCCAACATTATTAAAGTAGCAGGAAAAAACCAAACCACTTGGAGAGTAGAATTTAATTAAAGCTGATAACAGGAGGTAGGTGGAAATCAAGCTAGAAGCCAGTAGTTTACAAACCAAAAATTCAAGTATAGTGTACTCCTCTAAGTTGTTCCTTGTGGACTCCTTACTCCGTTTGAAACTAAGCAAAGTAGATAAAATAATAATAATGCAGCAGGTCTTCTGGGAAGTATGAGCAAGGAAAACAGGACATGCAGTCTCGATGGGCTCCTCAAATGCATCATGCTGGTAGCCTGTATGTGGGCACACACGGCTCATTCCTTAAAGGAGAGAATTAGTTTTCTGAGGACTTGCAAATAAAATCTCAGAGTTAAAATTAATTTGCAGACAAGTCCTCTATGAAACTCAGACGGGTGGGGGAGGGGGTTGTCCCTTATGCTTTTAATAATGGAAAATCACACTCTACAACTCTCCACACAGCTAACTCACTGAAAATGTGTACAGGTGCAACATTTGAATAACTTTTTTATGGTCCTTTTCTTGCTATCATTCTCCACGAGTTTTCCCTGCTCCACTGTCTGAAGAACAACTTTTCTCCCTGTAGATTTCTATAAACAGTTGGCCTCACATTTCAGTCATTATCACCCCAGCGCTATCCCAATGAATGGTCTGATGAAGACAATGGAGTTAGAGGTTTAACTGGAGAATCTAGTCTGTCTTTGGGTCTTATATTGCTGCCTACTACCCCATGGTCCTCATCCATGTGGGAACGAATGTTGTGGCTTGGAGTAGTCTGGGATGGGTCACGGCTGACTACATGGCTCTGGGAGACAGGCTTAGAGGTTCGGGGGCACAAATAGTCTTCTCATCAGTCCTCCTGGTCAGTGGTTATGACTAATACAACAGCAACTGCATTGAGGAGGTCAGCTCATGGCTTCAGAGTTGGTGCCATTATGCAGAGTTCGGCTTTCTAGACCATGATCCATACTTCCAGGATAGGACCTTGCTGAGACATGATGGTCTACATCTCTCTCCAAAAAGTAAGAACCTATTCTCTTGCAGGTTGGCAGATCTCCTACGTAGAGCTTTAAACTAGCTTCTTTGGGGGATGGGGATGTCAAAGTCCAGACGAGACCAGGAAAGTCAAGCCACAAACTGCACGCTGGAGTTGATCAGATAAGTACAAAAGGGCCCACTAGGAACCAGGATAGGGGAGTATTAAAGGCACCTACTGGTCTCTACACTAATTCTAGAAGTATGGGAAACAAGCAGGAGGAACTTGCAGTCCCGCTTGCAAACAAAGATTTTGAACTGGTTAAACTAACAGAAACTGGGTGGAACCCTTCCCATGACTGGGCAGTGAGCATTGAGGGTTACAGGCAATACAGGCAGGATAGATTGGGGAAAAAGGGGAGAGGAGCATTGCTCTATATGTCAGGGGACATTATACATCTTCTGTAATAAAGATGAGGACAGAAGAAGGACAGGTCAAAGTCCTAAGGGTCAGACTACAAGGGGGTCGGGGTGAAAGGGACTTGGTAGTGAAGGTCTACGACAGACCCCCATACCAGGAGGTACGCTCAAAGGAACCTAATTGTCACAGGTGACCTAAGTTACCCAGACATCTGCTGGGAGGAGCAGTGCCCATTCACTTAGGTTCCTAATCTGCATACAGGACCTGCACCTAACATAAGAGGTATGCAGTCCCACTAGGGGAGATGCCTTACTTGATTTGGTGCTGCCTACAGGGAAGGACTTGGTGGGGGATCAACAGGTACAAGGTCACCTAGGGAATAGTGACCATCAGTTGATAGGATTCACTATCTGGCAAAAGGTGGGAAAGACAACTAGTAGGGCAGAAGTACTAGATTTCTGGAAGGCCAACTTCAACTAGCTCAGATTAGTTAGAGTGTGACTGAGGGGTATTCACATCTGTGAGTTGGGAGTCCAAGAAGAGTGGGAGTTCCTCAAGGGACAGATCCTGCAGGCACAGATGGGTACCATCCCAGTACACACAAAAGGAGGCAAAAGAGCCAAAATACCTTCTTGGCCTTACAGGGAAATCCAGGAGAGCCTTCAGAGGAAAAGAGAGGCTTACAGGCTGTGGAAGCAGGGGGCAGCCACCAAGGAAAAATATACCTGCTTGGCTCGCGCTTGCAGGGAAGGAGTGAGGAAGGCCAAAGCAGATACAGAATTCAAGTTGGCCACAAAGATTAAAATGAACAAAAAGTCCTTCTTTAAGTACATAAGGAGCAAGAAGAAGGCACAGCGTGTAACATAGGGCCTCTACAGAATGGTCTAGGGCAACTTGTAACAGGTAGGATGGATAAAATGGAGCTTTTAAATTACTTCTTTGCATCTGTGTTCCTGGACGCAGATACAAACATGCTTCCCAATAAGACTTTAGTCTGGCATGAGAGAAATACCAATCCATCTATGGTTAGCGCTGACCTAGTGAAGGGGCATTTGGAGGGGTTGGAGATATCTAAGTTGGTGGGCCCTGATATTTACCCGAGGGTACTAAAAGAATTGGCCAGTATCATAGCAAAACCGCTGGTGCAACTGTTTGAGTGCTTGTGGCACTCAAGACAGGTCCCAGAAGACTGGAAAAGGGCCACTGTGGCTCCTATTTTCAAGAAGGGGAGGAAGGAGGACCTGGGTAATTATAGGCTGGTTAGCTTCACCTCTATTCTTGGCAAGACCTTAGAAACAATCATTAAGGATCACATTTGTAGGGAGTCAGCAGGTAATACAATGGGAAGGGGAAACCAGCATGAGTTTATAGCAGGGAGATCCTGCCTGACTAACCTGGAATCTTTTTATGACCAGGTCACAAAGTGCTTAGATGCAGGGGTGGAGATAGGTGTTATCTACTTGGACTTTAAAAAGGCTTTTGAAACAGTGTTGCACGCAGTTCTTACCAGCAAACTGTGTAGCTGAGATGTGGATATTTTTACAGTCAGGCGGGTGAAAAACTGGCTTATGGGATGCACCCAGAGAGTGGTGGTGGATGGGTCGGTTTCCCCCTAGAGAGATGTGGGCAGTGGTGTCCCCCACGGCTCTGTCCTTGGACTAGTGCTGTTCAATATCTTCATCAGTGATTTGGGTGAGGGTGTTGAAAGCACTCTGTACAAATTCGCAGACAACACCAAACTATGGGGTATAATAAACACGCTGGAGGGAAGAGAGCAAATTCAGGTGGATTTGGATAGACTGGGGAAGTGAAAGGATAAGAATAGATGCAATTTAACAAGGATAAGTGGAAGGTGTTGCACCTGGGGAGAAAGACTCTCCAATAAACATATAGACTGGGGGGTACCACTCTGAGTACCATGGCAGTGGAAAGAGATCTCGGAGTCATAGTCAATGCAAAAATGAACAAGAGTTGCCAATGTAACGAGGTAATAAATAAGTTAACTGCTTTAGTAGGTGCATCATGAGCAGGTCCAGGGAGGTGATACTTCCCCTCTAGGCGGCACTGGTGAGACCGCAGATGGAGTACTGCGCCCAGTTTTGGGTGCTGCACTACAAGAGGGATGTGGATAACCTTGAGAGGGTTCAGAGGACTGCTCGTATGGTTGAGGGTCTGCAGGTAAGATCCTATGAAGACAGACTGAGAGACCTGAATCTCTTCAGCACCTGCAAGAGAAGGTTGAGAGGTGATCTTGTGGGTGTGTACAAATTCATCGGTGGGGGTTAGCAGGGAATAGAGGATACTTGTTAACCAGGGCGCCCCTTGGGGTTACTCAAAATAATGGCCACAAACTGAAGAAGAGTAGATTTAGATTGGACATCAGGAAGAAATCCTTTATGGTGAGGATTGATAAAATATGGAATGGGCTTCCAAGGAAAGTGGTGCTTTCCCCTACCTTGGAGGTGTTCAAGAAGAAGTTAGACAAGCACCTAGCCGGGGTTAGTTAACCCCAGTGCTCTTTCCTGCCTAGAGCAGGGGGTTGGACTCAATGATCTACAACAGGGGTAGGCAATGTTTTTTGGCTGGAGTGCCAAAAAACCCGACAATGCCTACCTTGAAGGTGCCAGAGTGCCAGCCTGCCAGAAAAACAAAACAAGGGTAGGGGCTACATGGCAGGATGCCCTGCTTGTGCCCCTTGCCCCCCCACAAGGCCCCTGCCCCCCAGCCCTGCTTGTGCCCCTGCTTCCCCTTGACCGCCAGCCCAGGCTCTGTGGCTATCAGCAGTTACCCATAACCTGGACCAGCTACAGCTAGGAGGCTGCAACCAGCTGCTGCCTCCTCTCCCTGGCCCCAGCTCTAGCTGCCTCCCAGCCCCAGACCTGGCCCTGGGCTTCAGAGAGGCAGCAGATACTGGCGATGCTCCCCACTGTGCTGTCCTGACACACTGTATTCCCGGCCCTGCTGCCCTCCTCTGGGCCCTCCCGAGTGCAGTGTGTGCGACCCAGAGAGGCAGCGCACACAGGGGCTGCACAGAGAAGCTGCCTGCTGCTGTAAACTCTGCGCTGCCTGGGTCACACTTCCCCTGTGTGCATGGGAGCAGTGTGGGCAGCATGCAGGGTTGTGCCCCTCACTGCTGCCCCCATCTGCAGGGTAAATGTGGCCAGGGCAGTGGAGAGCTCGGAGCAGCAGGCAGCTTTCTGCACCCCTGCTGTGCCCTGCTGGGTTTCACATGCTGCTCTGCAGAAGCGGTGGCAAGGACAGCACAGTGGGAAGCATCGCCAGTATCTGCTGCCTCCCCAGAGCTGGATCTGGGGCTGGGAGGCAGCTGGGGTTGGGGCTGGGAGGCAGCAGCTGTTTGTAGCCTCCCTGCTGCAGCCGACCCAGGTTCTGGGTAGCTGCTGATAGCCACAGAGCCTGGGCTGCTCCCAGCAGGGCTTCCATCCTCCCAGCCCACTGCTGGAAGCAGCCCAGGCTCTGTGGCTATCAGCAGCTACCTCAAACCTAGGCTGGCTGCAGCTAGGAAGCTGCAAACAGCTGCTGCCTCCCTACCCCAGCCCCAGCTGTCTCCTGGCCCCCGGCTCCAGGAAGACAGCAGGTGCCAGCAATGTGCCCATTGGGGCTGGGGCTGTGGGCAGCATGGGGCTGGGGTTGGGGCCCACCGGCAGCAGGGGCTGGGGCTGTGGGCAGTGTGGGGCTGGGGCCAGGGCTGCCCAGAAGCATGGGGCTGGGGCTGGAGCCCGGCCGTGGGCAGCACAGGGCTGCAACTGGAGCTGGGGCCAGGGCTGCCCAGCAGCATGGGGCTGGGGCTGGAACCAGGTCATCACTGCCCCCCACCGCTGGCCCCAGAGCTGGCTGCGGCAGTGGTGCCAGCTGGGGCTGGGCCCCAGCAGGACTGGGGACCACTGGTAGCATGTACCCAGGGCCTTCACCAGTGCTGGGATGGTACCACGTCACTGTGCTGGGGCTGGTGGCAGAGGTGGTGAGGGCTGGGGCTGGGGCCGGGCCCACCGGCTGTTGGCACCACTGCTGTGGCTGGGGCCTGGCCCTTGCCCAGCATGGCCCCAGCTGGCTGCTGGGGCAGTTGGTAGTGCCAGGCCTGTGCCGCTGCCAGGCCAGGGCTGTTGGCAGCATCAGGATGGGGCCGGGGCCTGTGCAGGGCCTGGCTCCATCCTGGCACTGCCAACGGCCCCAGCTGGCACCATCTCTGCCGCCCAGCTCGGCAGCAGCACTAGGCTGAGGCTGGGCTTGCCGGCAGCATGGGCAAGGACCGTCAGCAGTGCCGGGATGGGGCTGGGGCCATGGACCTGCTCAGGCGCTGGCTCCATCTCGGTGCTGCTCACCACCTTGGCAGCCAGCTGGGGCTGTGCTGGGCAGGGGCCAGGCCCCAGCCACAGTGGTGGTGCCAGCTGCTGGTAAGCCCTACCCCAGCCCTTACCACAGCCACCACCGGCCCCAGCCAAGTGCTGCTGCTGGGCCGAGCCAGGGCGGTCAGCAGCACCAGGATGGGTCTGGGGCCTGTGCAGGTCCAGACCCATCCGGGGCTGTTGGCGGCACTGGGCTGGGGCAAGCTGCGGCAGTGATGCCAGCTGGGGCTGGGCCCAGGCAGGGCTGGGGCTTGCCGGCAGCGTGGAGTTGGGACTGGGGCCAACGGGGTGCTGACAACCCCTGCCCGGGGCGGCACTGGGCCGGGGCTGAGGCTGGGGCTGGTGGTGGTGCTGGGCTGGGTCTGGGGCCTCAGGGGCTCTTACCTGGCTGGGGTCGGTGGCAGCTCAAGGCCACTTCTGGGCTGCTCCATCTGGGCATGGCTCATCCTGCCCTCGGGGTGGGAAGCAGATTGCACAGCAATCAAAAGCATGCTGCATGCCACCTTTGGCATGCGTGCCAGAGGTTACTGACCCCTGATCTAAAAAGTCCCTTCCTACTGTAGAAATCTATGAAATGTATTATATCTTTCACCTCAGCATCTGAGCACCTTCCAGGTAAACGTGATAGTTGCTAGCAGGATTCATGGAGTCTCTAGTACACTTGTTTTGGGGACCAAAACTGCTTGAGGATCATGTCTTGGCTTTGTAGATTATTTTTACGTTGATTTATTTCAAACTTCCTTGGCTGGTTGGTTGAGGGGGAAAGGCTACACACTGAACCACCAAGACAAGATACAGCGGCTGAAAACCCAGCCCCAGTTAAGCTACTACAGAAGTCCCACTGACTTCAGTGAGAGCAGACTTGGGATCCTATAAGGTCTCTTTTTAAACCAAGCAGGTGAATGCTTCTAATGGGAGGGTATAAATTGACCAATAAGGTCTCTAGATGTTATTGTTGTAGGCAACAGTATGATTCAGGTAGAGGTGGTCTACCCATGTCAGAAAAGTCATGTTGCCAATCTGGCAAGCAGTGTGTGTAGCTGCCATACTGGAATCTAAGATGGCTGCCATGAATTCACGGTTTGGTCAATCTTTCAGCCCCTGCTAGATTTAGAAAATCAATTGCAATGAAGAAACCAACATTGTATGAACCAAGGAGATTAATCATAACATTTCCATCATGGTAGCCATATTAGATGCCAAGATGGCTGGCACAGTAGCATTTTTGTATCAACAAACTGTAATTAAAAGACCTAGTAAACAATACTATAATACTAAAACCTTACAAATTCTATCACTACAAATTTCATAGCAGGTCTACAGCACTTAAAACATCCTAACTCAGGCTAGCTTACCTGTTAGAGTTATAGTGAATAAGACAATACAATTTTTTTTTACTTCAGAAGGCAGATAAGTCATATATTAATAAAACATAATGGCAATGAAACACACAGACATATGTTCAGCTTGAGGCAATAGGAAAATGTAATAGTCTAATCCAATGGTAATATAATGGTAATACAACAGTATACATAACATTAAGACAATGGGTAATTGCAGTTTTTTAGATCTCTTTGTCACTTGAATCTGCTGCTGAATCCCTATAGTTATTATACGGATTGCAACATGCTGTCTCATAACACTCCCAACCGGGAACGAATGGTACATTAACCTGCTTGCACAAGCATGCTGGTCCCCAGCATTCTGTTTTGCACTTGCAGCTTGTTATCTGAATGTTTTCTGCTGGTAATGGATCATATGTTGTTATGATAGGAACTGAATCATCATTTTCAGCTTGCCAACCACACTGGTCAGGTGATGGCAATGGTGCATTAGGTTTGAGTTCCCTTCGCCAACCAAGACTTTGATAATTGGCTTTATATATATTTTGCAGAGGGGGTTTATATGTAGGCAGAAGTTTATCCAGAGCTTTTCTTTGATGGATTATTTTCACCCTAGAGTCCAAAAGTGTCATCAAAGCTAGTTTGTAGTGTTACTGTACAAATCCTTATCAACATCGGGCCTTCTTCCTAGACCTGCCCATAGTTGTGGATGTTCATAGATTCATAGATGTTAGAGTCAGAAGGGACCTCAATAGATCATCAAGTCCGACCCCCTGCATAGGCAGGAAAGAGTGCTGGGTCTAGATGACCCCAGCTAGATGCATATCCAACCTC
>JAGPOW010003447.1:4511966-4525358 GCA_030014935.1 Caiman crocodilus
TTGTGTCATCCGCAAACTTGGACAAGAGTACATTTCACTCCCTCGTCCAAGTCGCTGATGAAGACATTAAAGAGTATCGGGCCAAGGACCGAGCCCTGCAGGACCACACTGCCCACACCCTTCCAGGTCGAAACCGACCCATCCACTACGACTCTCTGGGTGCGACCCTCTAGCCAATTCACCACCCACCGGATTGTGTAGTCATCCAAGTCACAGCCTCTTAACTTGTTCACCAGTATGGGGTGGGATACTGTATCGAAGGCCTTCCTGAAGTCTATATATACGACATTCACTCCTCCTCCTGTGTCTAGGCGTTTCATAACCTGGTCATAAAAAGAGACTAGATTGGTCAGGCAAGATCTGCCTGCTACAAACCCATGCTGGTTTCCCCTCAGCATGATTTGTCCTGCCGGGCTCTCGCATATGTGAGCCTTAATAATTTTTTCAAAGACTTTGCCAAGGATGTAGGTGAGGCTAACTGGCCTATAGTTGCCCAGATCCTCCTTCCTCCCCTTCTTGAAAATGGGGACCACACTGGCCCTTTTCCAGTCCTCCAGGACTTGGCCCATGCACCACGAGTGTTCAAATATTCCTGCCAATGGCTGTGCAATGTGCTTCTTCCTAGACCTGCCAATAGGTGTGGATGTTGAATGAACACTTTCCAAGTAGTTTTCTTATCATGACCACTGAACTGGCTGGTGGTGTCACAACAAATGACACTGTGGAATCCAATTAAAAATGCACAGACCAACACAGGCAATTCTGACACAATATCATGAAATGGAAGGAATTTGATGAGGTTGCTTCTTTTCATCCAAACCTAAGGTCAAGGTTATGCCATAGAAGCAGGATCAGTGGGCCCATGTCATTGTGGGAGAATGCTAGAGAGGAAAAGGGGAGGGCAATTATTTGGGCTAACAAGCAACATAGGGAGCTCCATAGCCACCTGCAATAGTCCAAATCCCACATACCCTGTGACTCCTCCCTACCGCCATCAACAGTGCACAGCCCCAGCCCCAACCCCGGCCCAACCTGTGCCCACTCTGGATTCACCCTGGCCACAGCAGATCAGCTAGAACCCATGTGCCCAGCCCCAACCCTGCCTGTCCATAATGAGCAGAGGCTGGGCAGATTAAAAGCAGCCCCTCCCCCTCACTGCTGCTGGACCTTTCTTGCTGCAGCCAACTGTGACTGTGCCCAGGCTGTCTTGCAGCTCCTCTCCGCCATCATGACTGCCACTGCTATCGCCACCTCTGGGCTGCTCAGCAAAGGAGCTGCAGGGCAGCCTGGGCATGGGCTCTGAGCAGCTGCAGCAAGAAGGGCCCAGCAGCTGCAAAGGGGAAGGGCTGCTTTTTCCCCATGCCAAGTGGCCAATGGCTGTGCCACTGGCGGGTGAGTCTGGGGCAGGCCAGGGCTGTTCACATGGGTTCCAGCTGGTCCAGAACTGGTCCACTCTGCTGGGTCAAGTCTAGAGAAGGCACAGAGCAGGCTGAGATTGGGGCTGTGCACGTGGGTCCCTGCCAGTACCTCCTGCCTCCACCCGGGCTGCCTAGAAAGGCAGTCCAGCTGCAGAGATGCGTTAGCCCTGCTGTGTGCCCAGGGAGCAACAGGATGTGCTAGAGGCTGCATCTGGGCCAGGTGAGACCAAAGGACTTGCTGCAAACCAAACACACCCCTCCATGGGCTGGATCTGGCGTGCAGGTGGTATTTTGCCAATCCCTGGCACAGAAGCTCTTGGTAACATCTGCAGTAAGACACTTCTGGATAACGGCATTTATGATTTCTCTTCCTTTGTCACATGTATTTAGAATGTCTAATGCAATATCTTCTGGCACAGCATCTCCCATAGAAATACATAACAGCTCATCACTGGAAACCTTAAACAAGTGGAACCTTTCAAAGTGCTCTTGTAGCAACTTGACATTGCTATAATCTCATTTCAGTCATGTCCTTTGTCTTTCATTATGATTGAAAGATGTTGTTGTATTGATCCCAAACCTTTGATTTACCATCTCAGTTAGGTGACCTCTTTCACTGTTGTTCAGCGTCCATCATTGTCTAGCTGATTCATTGTGTGTTATATTTACAATGCCACTAGTAATGTTGCAAACCTTGTTAATGTGCTCTATTGTCTGGTCAGTCAAAATGTTTACAAATGGGGGATTAATCGTCTTAACCCCAAATTTTCCTTCCACAAATATCCTTTTGCAATCTCCACGTGCAAACGGGAATGAAAGACTTGTTGCTTCCGTTGTTTCTCCTGAGGGCATTCAGAATAGTAATGTGTGAATAGGCCTGTGCGAAGCGGTTAGTATTTGCTTTGGATTCGGCCAATTTGGGGGACAGTGATTCAATTTGGTGATTTGAATCACTGTCCTGAATTGATTCAGCTAAATCTGATTCGGAGATTTGACTGCCCCACCTGCCCCAGCTCCATGAACTTTAAAAAAGCAGCCCTGACTCACCAGGTGCTGCCTGGCAGGGGGCCATCTCCGCTGCCTCCACTACCCCACGCTGTGTGGGGGGCTTTGCATGAGCCCCCCTGACCCCTGCCCACTCCCCCAGCTCCACCCCCATGACTGTCCCCCCAGCAAACCTCCTGAACTCACCAGTTCCTGTCCAAGGTGGGGGGCGATCCCTGCTGCCCCTCACTGCCCTGTGCTGTCCCCCCGAACCCCCGAGGACCCAGTTGGGGGTGGGGAGCAGGATTTGTTTTTTTTTCTTAAAGGGCCGGAGCTGGGACGGATGGGCAGGGCAGTCATGGGGGCGGGCTGGGACGGGGGGGGGGGTTGTGCAGAGCCCTCCATGCAGTGTGGGGCAGTGGGGATTGCCCCCTTCCCTGGCAGCACCTGGTGAATGCGGGCTTTTTTTTAAAGGGCCAGGAGCTGGGGCTGGGCTGGGCAGCTGGAGGAGTGGGCGCGGGTGGGGGGGGTGCTAGGGGAGCAGGCAGGGGATGGGTTGTGGCAGGGGTCCCCCCCATGGTCCCTCCCCCCTCCTCCAGCCTCCCTTCCTCCATCCCCTACTTACCAGCTCCACGTCTGGCTCCAGCTCCGTGCTGCAATAAGCAGGGACTGCCTGAATCATCAAAGCTTTCCGAATCTTTTCTGAATCAATTCAGAGAACTTTGAATCGATTTAGACCTTTTTATTGGTACCAAATCTGCTCCGAATTGAATCAGCACCTGAAGTTTTGCACAGCCCTAGTAATGTGCCTCAGCAGCTATTAGGTCTTTGACACCAATTTGGCAACACAACACTTCATTCATCTCTGCCAGCTTGTGTATTGCATCGGCTCATTCAGACAGCAACACTTGACTCAGTTTCTTCTGATGAGAATGTTTCTGGTAGAATATGCACACCCTCCAGTGAAATGATGGACTAGATGATCTGCTTGATGTCCTAGAGTGTTCTTCAGTTGATGTTGTTGGTAGGGTTTCCCTTTCATTTTTTACCATGCATGACTTTCATAACAATCTCTCAATGCATCCTGTGCTCATAAAAGCACTGTAGCAAGAACGCTGTCAGCTGAAACTTTTGGAACGTTGCCATGCAGGATCAACCCAACGTGCTAGTCTGTCATGAATGTTGCCATAACACGTTGTCAAAATTCAGCAACTGTCCTTCATTGAACGAGTGCCTTGTTTATTTGCACAATTCCAGCAGGTGTACCTTGGCTAATCATTGACTGTGAACTTACTTTGAGACAGACGATGCATCTTGTCGATTCTTAGTCATACCGCCCATGCTTTGCAGGACTTGGTGATTCTGTTGACTCCATCGTAACCTTTACTTAAGGGCAATAACAGCAAGTCTCTTGTTGACAATCTCCATTACAGGTTTTCATGTCAAGGTAATCTGAAACATAACAAAGTTGATCTAGCAATTTTGCAAACCTTTTGCAACCTATCTAATAATGAGCAAAACTGTCAATTTGAGGCAGCCATCTTGAAATCCAACATGGCTACCATGATGGAAATGTTTCAGCTGATCTTCTCAGTTCAAACAGTGTTGGTTTTGTCATTGGAATTAATTTTCTAACTCTAGTGGATGCTGAGATATTGATTTCTGATACTGGTAGACACCTCTACCTGAAACTCTGTTGCTGCTTGTGGTAATGGGTGATCTGCACTGATGTATTCTGGGAAGCCAAACACTACACCTGGACTGTTTTGTGCCCTGTGGAAATACAGAGTTGAGGTATAAAGCACCATTACAGTTCAGCTCTCCTGGCAGTAGTTATGCTGTATAGGTGATTCTCTGCCACCCAGCACACCAGCATCTAGCATACAGTGCTGCCTTGTGGATCGCGAAAAGGGCAAAATGTGCTAGCTGACTCTGCACCTAGTGGTTAGCCAACAAGAGATGAGGCCAGAGCAGCACCGCACAGAACCCTTTTTTTGCATTTCCTTTTGAAGTCATGTCCTCCCATTATCTTTCATTCCATGCAGGCTCCCTGGCTCTACAGGCAAAGCTGCGAGTGCATACCTCACTGCCCCACATTGGCTAAGTTTCAGCAATATATACTTGTTAAGCTATAAGAGCTGACAGGCAGTAAATTATGAGGGCATTCATTGTCTGCCCCAGGTGTCCTGCAGGACTGAAGGTGGAAGATGTGTCATAATCCCTCCAGAAATGCACTGCCTGTCATGCAGGGTTGCTGTTATAACTTGGTTTTCTCATATCCAGGAGGATGCTTCTAAAACGTACTACTTGCTGCAGATCATGTTGGACAAGCTCCACTGTGTATTTACAGTAATGGTACGGAAAACCAGTGGCACTCAGCTTTTTCCTATCAGCTCATCCTGGCTTGTTTTTTTCCAGTGCCAGGACATGGTATGAGTTGTGGTGTTCTGTATGGCCGAAGTGCCTGCAGCAGTATACTCTACAGTGCTGAGCATGTGCCTGGGAGCAAGAAGGTGCTATGTGGTAGCTTCTGCTTTGCCACTGGCCTGTTGTGAGGACTTGGGCATGTCATCTAGCCATTAAATGGGGATTATTCACCTCACTGCCTCACATCAGGTTTCCTGGGGAGATCAGCTAATCCAGCCTGGCAATATTCCACTTTTTTAGTTTTCAGGGTCTACATCAGTGATTCTCAACCAAGGTGCCCTGAGATCCTTTCAGGAGTGTTGGGCAATATTGGCACTGTTAGGTGTGCAAATGCCTACACAATTCACAGGGAAAAACCCAGAGATTTCAAATAGGAATCTCTGTTCTCAAAAACTTTCTGACTTGTGGTCTTTCTTTGAGTTCTTTGCCACAGAAGAATGACTGTATTACTTTTCAGTAGTAAAACATGAGTGAAAATTAAAAGCAAGTTAAGTTAAAATGAATAATTAAGAGCTGGTGTTTTCTTCAAGAGGGGTCTTGAGTCTAATGAAGGGGATCCTGAATCCAAAAACATTGGGAACTACTGGTTTTGATGCTCTCTGGCTGGGTGAACAAACACCATCTGACCCAGAGGCCAGTGGCAGGCAAGTAGCAATGGTTTGTCACTGTAGCTCTTTGAAGCCTTGCTGTTGGGCCCAGGCTGCTGCATGGTAACTGCCAGGCTGACCTGATGGCTCTGTAGTGTTTTGTGAGCCCAGCTCCTCCAGGATGAGCGCTGATTCCAGTCGTGCACTGCTCTCCTTGAGTGAGGACACCAGGGGATGGACTGCTGTGGCCACTTTGCCCTGGAGACCAGAGAGGGGAAGCAGTTGGACTTTGGGCCTGGTTCCTTCCACTTGCCCCAGGATTGCCAGGGCAGCAAATGGCTCTTGGCTCCTGCAAGAGGAAACGGGGCAAGGAGGCACTGGCAGGCGCTGAACTTTACAGTGAGAAGTGGCTGTTGACTGGAGTGAAGAGAAAGGGTGAGAGTGCTGGGAACAGGTGGGGGATGCTGGCGCTAGATGTCTGAGAACAGGCCCAAGAGGGATGGGCAAGCTCCTGAAGAAGTGGGGGAGGTGAAACAAGGTGATGACTGGTGGCCCTGGGGGGAGATGGTGGGGTTGCGAGAGGGAGAGGGGGAAGTGGGCCTGGAGCAGTAGAGGGTCCTGGGCAGTGGGAGTGTAGGAGAGCTGGGTCCTGGGCTCCTGTGTGGAGGCAGGACCAGTCCTGAAGCCATTCCTGCGTATCAGGGAGTGGGGCAGGCAGTGCTGTAGCACGCAGTACAAGAGTGAGGAAGGGAAGTTCCTGGGTCTGAGCAGGGGGAGGGTCGGGGCTGTGAATAACAGTAACCTGGGAGAGCCTGCAGCAGTCTTGCAGATGCTGTGTGGCTGTCTGGGTCTCGTTCTGTGGAACTGAGGGATTCCTGCTGGGGCCAAGGCAGGCTGTGCACAGCCAGGCTCAGGGCCACGTGTGACTGCCTGCCATGGCACAAGGGTAGTGCTTGTGCAGAGCTGGGGGCTGGCTGGCTACACGTGCAATGCCAAGCTGGACAGCCCTCACGGCACCAGGAGCATCAGTAAGGAAGTTCTTAACCCCTGGTCTCAGAGGCCTGGCCGCATTGGCCAAGGCTGGTGACTCTGATCTCCCCGCACGTCCACTTGAGGGCGGGTCGTTACACACACCGCATCCAGAAGCCGCTAGAGGAAAGTATGAGAGCCTGGCTCCTGGCAGCCAGCGACTCCATCAGGGCAGGCTGTTTCCCTGCAGTCAGCAAGAGAACAAGCTGCCTCAGGACCTGCCTGCCCACAGACTGCAGCGCAGGGCCTGGACTAACCAGGTGTTGGGAGGCAGAGTGCAGTTTTGTGTTACCTAGACGGATAATTGATAAGGGAGGGAGAAGGAGCAGGTCAGCTGTCCACAAACGTAATAGATGGCACTGGGCTGGGCTGGGCTGCAGCCAGCATTGTGCTAATTACAGGATTGTTTCAGAAACAACAGGACACCTTCATTGGTCAGCAATGCACAATAATTATAGAGCAACTCCTCCAGTGCCTGCCAGCCCTATAATTTTTTTCATCACTCCTAACTGATTTCAGGTGCTTGCAGGACCTTGACAAACACTCGCCACCTCGTCCAGCTCACTCCCTCTGGCAGCAGCATGAATTATTTGATCCAATCAGACAAGGGGCTGTGGGGCAGGCCCTACAAAGAGAGGCTA
Organism: Caiman crocodilus; assembly: GCA_030014935.1. Lineage (NCBI taxonomy): Eukaryota > Metazoa > Chordata > Crocodylia > Alligatoridae > Caiman > Caiman crocodilus. The sequence continues at coordinate 4,519,053 of JAGPOW010003447.1, forward strand.
AAGGGCCTGAACCTATTTAGCCTCCACGAAAGAAGGCTGAGAGGGGATCTGGTAGCCGGTTACAAACTCACTGGGGGGACCAGAGGGAATTGGAGGAGGCCCTGTTCCCCCAGGCACCACCGGGGGTTACTAGGAAGCAGCCACAAATTGTAGGACAGAAGGCTCAGGCTGGACATCAGGAGACATTACTTTATGGTTAGGGCTGCCAGGCTCTGGAATGGGCTCCTAACGGAGGTGGTGCTCTCTCCTACCTTGGGGGGTCTGGACAGATATTTGGCTGGGGTGTTATGACCCCTCCCCCCCATGGCAGGGGGTCAGACCTGGTGATCTGTTTAGGTCCCTTCTGACCCTAAGCACTATGATACTATGATACAAAGTGCAAGAGATGGCCCTGGTCAGCCAGCCACAGGGTCCTGCTCTCTTCCCCACCCAGAGCACTCCTGTTTCTCTGAACAGAGGCCCCAGCAGGTCAGGGGACAGGCCAGAGTCAAGGACCTGCAGAGCTGTGCCAGTGGCATGGCAGGGCAGGTAGCGTGTTCTCTGAGGGCGCTTGTACATGTGACGCGGTTTAGTCCTTAGGGTTGCATTCTATGCCCCCAAAATTGAAAATCAGGTTTTTAATTAAAACCCACCATTTCAATGTAGAGATTTTATTTTTCTGTCATTGTTATGACAAGGGGACTGATTCCTCTTTTTTTCTTCAGCAGAGTGGCCAGGCAGCAACTTGCCAATAGGCCAAGCAGCCCCTGACCTTGGATAGTTGCTTTCTGCCGCCCTGTAGTCCAGCAGCACTGTGACACGCAGGAGCTGTCCTTGCCTTGCACAGCTGACATGCAAGGGAGGGTTCCTATGCACTGTTAACAGCACCTGGCCCAGACGTGGCTGCATTTCATGGATGGGCTAAGCAAGTCCTGGTTTTTACATATGTAAATAACTTTGACCATCCTTACACGTTAACCCCCTGTGTCTGCCTGCATTTTCTGGGTCAGCTCTCCCTTGCTCCTGCCCCTCCCTGTGTTTTCCTTCACAGCCAGCGAGTGCTCCCTGCACAGCTGTCCTCTTGCCTCATGCAGTCACTTCCCGCCAAGCCTGGCATGGACCGTGAGCAACATCTGCCACGGCCTCAGCCCTGTTCATTCTCCTGCTCTGCATGCTGTTAGGCAGGGAAGCCAAACCAAGTGACTCCTTTGGGAGAGGGGTCATAGAGCAGAAGCTCCTGACAGCCAGGGCCTCCCTCTTCCCACTATTCTTGGCTACTCACATGGACAAGGAGCAAGAAGGGAGCCTTGCTTTGCCAGGGCCTTCTTCCTTCTCCCTGTGGTCTGCCATGAGGCCACATACTGCCCTGGATGCACAAACATCATGGACTCCTGTGAGACTTACCACAGTCATCCCAGCTCTCACCCCTAGCTCATGAAACGTTCCCCATGATGATGGGGAAGCACTGTAGCAGCTTGGTAGGAGACCTCAAGACCTGCAGGGGGGTTGGTAGCTAAGTGTGTATTTCCTTAGGCAATCATGGCTGTGCCATTGCTTACCTTGCTCTATCCCACCAAGGGCAGGAGCTGGGGTGTTTACAGTTCACTGCATAGCCCCCGCGAATACAGCAGGGAGCCCCGTGTGCAGGTCTGGAGCCAGGGATGATTCTTCCAGATCCTGACAGTGCAGCAGACTGATGCTCTGCACACAGGTGCAGACCCACTGCTAGGGGAAAGCCATGAGCTTCCACAGCTCCAGGAAGCCACTCTGTGATCCTGGCTGTATAGCTCCTGGCCTCCTTCCCAACTCATCAGTCTCAGTTTGTCTTGGGAGAGGAGGAGGTTTGTTCTCAGCGTCCTTAGCAGTGCAGTGGTTAGGGATGAACAAACCAGGCCAGCAGCTCTTGGGGAGCAGCCACTCTCAGCACCTTGGCAGAGCCACCCTCTGGGCACTGCAGCAGGTGTCCAGAGAGCAAGGAACGTGGCCTTGGCAGGAATCGCCTTGTCCAAGTAAGTGTGCCATGGCACATACTTACCTGGGAATGCAGAGGCCAGACCTGACCTCAAAGATTCAGGTCCCAGACCTGGGCACTAACCATGAGGCAGTCTTCCTTCTTAGCCTTGCTACCTCAGTGTGAACCCTCTAGGTAGGCAGGGACTGTTAGAGCTGCCCAAGCAGTTGTTGCTCCTGAAGCCATGCTGAACTGAAGACACCTACCTCATCTTATCTGATCGAGGAAGTTAAGCAGTCATGGGCCCAGCTACGGCGTGGAAGAGAGATCAGAGTGAAACCCTAGGTGCCACAGACATGAGTTCAGGAGTCACGGCGAACGCTTGGCAAACACGAGACCATTGGATTCCAGGGGTGTTTGGCCCCGTTGTCAGCAGGCACCTTGCATCCTTCAAGAGTGGCAGGCACTCCTGGCCTGGTGCTGGGGATGAATCTGACCCTCAGAAAATGGAGAGTGTTTTGTACCTCTCTGGGAGCACATGCCTGCTGGGCCCCCTCATCACCACCTCCAGCTGGTTGGGCAAGAGGGCTCGCCATGGACGCAACAGGCAGATCCACAGCACAAAGCTGCCTGGGTCTGATTTGCTTCGAAGGAAGCCTGGGGAGCCACCTGACCCTACCCAGATGGAGCGGCTGAGCCCTTCTCAGGCACTGCATGACTGTGTGGAGACAGCCTGAGGAAACCCCATAGACCTGCGTGCTGCAGGGGGAGACCTTGGGATTTCAGTGTCGCTGCTGGAGGGACCCGGCAGCCCAGCAGACGCTGCCCGTCGCCATGTTCCAGGCTGGTAGGGAGTGTTGCTGGACACTCCCAAATGGCTCTACCTTAGCCAGTCCCTGCTCGCTGTACTTACAGGGATGCAGGGTAGCATTTCTCAGTCTCTTCCTTACTGGGATCCTCTCCCCCCTCCCAAGTACTGACAGAGAGGTAGGGTGGCGGGCTTCTCCGGCTTCTCACCTTCTCAGGCTTCTCGTTGCAACTCCTGGTCTGAAGGAGAATAAGTTGGGGAAGAAAAGTTAACTCAGTATCTGGGCCAAACTCCTGTGCGGGTGGTCACATTCTGCTTCCCTAGAAAAGCATGGGGGAAGAGGGCATGTGCTAGTTTGCTGCATAGCTGCTGTGCTCCACCTAAGAAGTAGTTGCATTTCTAGGAAGGATCCCTGTACACAGCTTGTAAGGCACCGTTTGGGCTAAGCAGAAGCAAAGATAGTTCCCCTGCTAGCCGGGGAGCACAGAGAAGGCTGAGCTGCTTTGGAGTTGGAAAATACCAGCTATTTTTGTAAATTTCCCAAAGCCACCAAACTTCCTTTGGGCAAGAATACCTGGGGCACTGGGAGTACTGCTAGAGCTGGGGCTTCAGCCAGGCAGCATTTACAGAGTGGGGTGCCAGGGCAGCAGCTGCCACAGAAACTGTTGTAGATACCTCAAGTTACACCATTTAAAACATGGTCAGGAGAGGGGTGTGGGCCTGCTGCTGGGTCTCTGCTCATCCTGCTAGGGCAGAAGCAGAGTAACCCCAGCTCTGATCAGTGATGCCCTACTACAGTGTTTGGCTCGGTGGGTGAACAAGGAAAGCAAACTGCAGCTTGGCTGTAACACAACCTGTGACCTGTTGGGGGGGCACCGCCTAGCAGCAAGCACTCTCCCTGCAAGAGCCTGGCAGAAGTCTTGGCTTGCAAGCTTGCTGAGTGGCCCACAGCCTGAGCAGGGAGGTCACTGTACAGCAGGTGCCTAACAAGGTCCTTTCCCACCACCTCAGCTGCATGAGCTTCCTAAGTGTGTCTAAGATACAGCGCCAGCCAGGGGCTTGGAGCTAGTTCATAGATTTCATAGACATTAGGGCTGGAAGGGACCTTGAAAAATCATTGAGTCCAGCCCTCTGCTCCAGGGGCAGGAAGTGAGCTAGCGTCATAGGATCCCAGCAAGATAAGCATCCAAATTTCTCTTGAAGGTGTTCAAAGTAGGTGCTTGAACCACCTCTGATGGCAGGCTATTCCAGACCTTGGGGGCTCGGACAGTAAAGACATTCTTCCTTATGTCCAGTCTGAAACGGTCTTGCAGGAGTTTTAACCATTCAGCCTTGTTGGGGCTGGAACAGATCAAGAAGACCCAACCCACCTGGCACTGCTGTGGATCTTCTCCTTACTGAAGCAGCTCTCGGGTTGCAGGTAATTCCCAAGTCACGCGAGGCAGCCGGCAGGCCAGCCTGAAGTGAGCTCTCCAACCTAGCAACGAGCCCCTCTGGAATGAATGCCATCACATCCAGATCAAGGCACCTGGTGCTTTGCATGCCAACCACCTGCTGGGCACAATGTCCTGGGAACTTAACCAAGGCAGGAATGAGATACAAGTTTCAACAGAAAAATGAATTTGGGGAACGTTCTCATTTTTTGCAACTAGTAGCAGCTTAGTCTAGAAATGGCACATCTGTTAGGCCTTGGCAAATGTAGGGCTTCAGTTAATTTGTTGGAGAACATGTGCGATAATTAAATGTAGTTGATTTGTATGTTAGGAACTTGGGAACATTTCCTTCAAGGCACAGAACATAAGCTATCAGGCAGGGCAGGTTGGCACCTTATAGACTAATTCAGGGAGGAATAGACTTTGGTAAGCAACAACTCACTTCATCAGATGCCATGTTGCTTACCAAAGCTTATGCCTGTGAATGAGTCTGTAAGGTGCCAATCTGTCCTGACTATAACAACACAACTAACTAGGAAGCTGGTAACCTAAGTCCTGCCCACAGAGCTCACTGCAGGATTGGGGCCAAGCAGGGCAAAGGGTGAGCTTGACTGAATAGAGTGCTTGCTGCCAGGAACACAAAGCAACATGCTGGGGAAATGGAGCACAGGGAAGACATTGTACCAGCCACAAGGAGTGTTACTTGCAACCAGTATTAAAGAGAGAGCAAGCATTCAGGATGCCATCCTTGCCATGTTTAAATTAATTTTGCTCTTATCTACATTGGGACACCCAAGAAAGTTAATTTGATTTAACCAGTGTGAATTCAGAGTGGCTCAACCAGCCAGCGTGGAAAGTTACTGTCAGAATTAAAGTGGCTTTCATTCAATTTAGCTTAATTTGTTTCCAAAGTACACTGCTTCTTTTAATTCTGACTGTGCGTGTTCACACTGGAATTTAACAGAGCAGTTACTAAATCTGCTTGAAGAATTCATTCTCATCCGTTCTCCTGAGTGACCTTGAAGAGGCAAGCCTTTTTTCTCCTAAGCCACAACTATTTAAAAAGGGAGATCACAGTCATGACGGATATAGTGGGGCCAACCAGAGTCCCTGGGCTGAGGTTGCGAGTCACTGATCTCTCTGTTTTGTGATTCTATGGTGGGTCTCCTACAGACCTGCATCGCTTCAGGATCTTGGCTTTTATTTGCAGAAAAACACAGAGGTCATATATAGTTGTGTAGAGGCTAGAAAACATGATTCTTCCATGAGCTCAAAAGCCCAGAAAAAGAACCCAGCACTTTTTTGCTCAGTTCTCAAGATTTCTGATCGCTTAGGGTAGGTAATGCTGAGTTCTCCAAGTGACCAAAGCCTGCTGAGATGCCCCTGGTAGCTGGAGGATGGATGTGCAGCGTGTCCAGAATTTCCAGCTGCCTCGAGTGATGGTGATGGTACTGCATCCTGCCAGCTGCACCAGCAGATTCCACTCTCGCATCTCCCAGTGCAGCCAGGCTGCAAGCTTTGCAGTTGGTGAGGCTGTTGCATTATAAAAGCTCTGAGCTCTGGCTCATCCTCCAGTCATGTTTCTCTCCTAGGAGTGCCTTATAACTCTTTGGCAGCTACAATGCTATCCTTGCTGTTCTTTTGGAGTCTTTCCCACAGCTGGTGTTGGTGCAACAACAGGAGGCAAGGGGCTGCCCCCAACTCCCAAACTGTGGACCCCTAAGGCCAGCAGTTTGGGTCATGCTGGGCAGGTCTGCCACTTCTCTATTGCCAGAGGACTTGCATTTAGAGGATTTGTTTGGCTTTGCTGTGACTTTGTCAGAGGTTGCCTTTGCACAGCAATAACCACACAGCTTCTCAGCATGCTTAGCAGCAGCAGCAGGACTGAAACCCCTCAGAGTTTACCTTTTGGGAAAGTCATGTATCATGCTTTACCTGCGCTCAGCGGCTGTGGTTAGCAACTGCAGTGCTGAATGCATAGAGCAGGGGTCAGCAACCCCCCGCATGCGTGCGGAGCATGGCATGCAAGGCCATTTTGCTTGGCACGCCACCACCAGCCCAGGCTCTAAGCAGCCGCTGCCAGCCACGGAGCCCAGGCTGCAAAGAGCTGCTCCATGCTCCAACATGTCAGCACT
>JAGPOW010003447.1:4532447-4570459 GCA_030014935.1 Caiman crocodilus
AGGAAATAGGGCAGGCTCTTTTTTCCTGGGCACCACCAGGGGTAACTAGGACCAATGGTCACAAGTTACTGAAGAGCAGGTTTAGGTTGGACATTAGGATACACTATTTCACAGTTAGGGTGGCTAGGATGTGGAACCAGCTTTCTAGGAAAGTTCTTGCTCCTACCGTGGGCATCTTTAAGAGTAGATTAGATAGGTACTTTGCTGGGGTCCTGTGACCCTGGCACTCATTCCTGCCATTGGCGGAGGGTCAGACTAGATGGCCTGCTCTAGGCCCCTTCTGACCCTAGATACTATGATACTATGATTATGATAGTACATTTCATAGAATGGCACAAAAGTTTTTATATGTAATACAGATTAGAGTATATGACTTATATTCAAAAGGCCAAGATGCAAGATGCTTGAAAACAGATAATAAATTCAGCAAAAATATCTTTAGATTGATATAGATGTTTAATCTTGATCGGCATTGTTCACACTACAGTAGCAATAATTTTTTAAAGCATTTATATAACAGGACTTTTTTAAAAAGGTGGTGTATTTATTGCTAAGCTGATGAAGGTAAAAATGAAGCTCAGCTTTAATAGAGCAGAGATTGGCTCTAAAATTAAGCAACTGTTAAAAAATGTTTGAATATAGAACATGTCATTCTGTTTCTAAACTGTACTTTATGAAACAGCCAACAGAACCTTGATCTACACCATTGGAGGGTTTGGGCTTTGTTTTTTTTTTTATTAAAAATCTCAGGCTTTATTTGTAAGTGTAAAAAAACCTTCTTAAATTCATAAAATTTAAGACAGACAGCAAAATTATACCTTGTAGCCATGGTTATCACAAATAATGTAAAGTCTAAATTGTAGCATGAATAAACACCATTTTCTGGGTTTCTTTGCAAGCCCAAGGCAGGATGCACAGCAATTATTAGAAATGAGTACAATGATGAATTTGCATTTGAATGCTGGAAGGAAAAATAAAAACGCTACATTTACAGCACGACAACACACCGGCTGGTAAAAGCAACTTTATTAGTGTCCTGCGGCAAAGTACATTAGTAATTTGTAACCAAGCATTAAAATTCTTGTCTTGTCTCATGAAAAAAGTAATCAGTTTTCTTTAAGATGCCTTATATTTTACTGGTTTTCTGTTGGGTTGTCTTCCTGCAGAGGCATACATGAAAATCTTCATAAAAGGCCTATTGCTAAATAACCAGAAGATCCTCTACACACAAAATGTATGTGGGTCTAACTCATTACTTTCTGTGATGAGCTGAACTACCCACAAGCTGAAGTAGTGTCTCAGAAAATAGAAATACATAACAAATGCATTGAGCAGCTGTACTCCAAGTACAAGAAAAAGAAAACAAAAACTAACCCAGCCAAGTAAGGAAAGTGTGCTGCAACTTTTCCAGATGTCTTTCTATATTCTCCAAGCAGCACAGCTACCACCTACTACCCTCAGTCACTAACATACAAAGCTTAACCTCTACCCTGCCCAAGAATGACTATAGTGTAATACACAGAACTGTAATTTATCTCATTCTTCTTTTGAGTGATGAGGTTTATTTTTCCTCTTGTTCACAAGGCAAAAAACTCATCATTGTAAAATGTAACATGATCCAAATAATAAAGCTACTGATTAGTGTTACTGTAAGATTCTCTTTGGTTATAGAATATTTTATTTAAGTAGGGCCATACAAAATAACTGTCAGCTAGAAAAATGCCCCTGAAATCTAAAAGCAACCTAAAATTAATACAACTGCAGGCTGAAATAATAGTGATAGCATTTATAAATTTGACTAATTTCCCCTTGTAATCTAAACACAGTTATCAAAATTATATTAAGTCAATACATTTTAATGAATAGTAAACTTTCGAAATCCTTAGAATATTAAAAGTAAAGTTCTGGAATAGCAGTAGTGGAACAAAAGGAAAAGCCTCCTCTTTAAATACTCTCCATAGCTTTGAATTCACTGAGAGCCTGCACTGGATTCACGTGCTTCTTCTGAGATGCTCTTTTGATTTTGGTTTGTGTTTCATCCTGTTTCTCTCTCTTGACCAGAGGTTTCTTCTCTGGAGCCTTCATTTTCCAAGACACTGCAGGCAGATTCAGAGAAGCCATTCCTTGGGACTTCTGGTATTTAGTGGATGCCACGTAGGAAGCCTTCACAGTTTGCACCACAGCATTCATCAGGTTCTTGGCTGCTTGGATCAAAGACATAGCGCTGTCCACCTGTAACAAAACATCCAGCATTGGTGTGCTGTGCACCATAAAAACTGACCACGGACGAGAGGTTTCAAGAGGCTTTATGGCTCCAAATATGTCCTTTATTAAAGGGCAATGTAAACATTCATCTTTTTGTAACACTAACTGACATTACCAGGGCATAAAATGTGATGCTGTATTTTCTGACACTTGGTGAGAAAGTGATTCATGATGCTAGAACAATGAGCAGCATGTGTATACACCAAGTGGTCTGCCATAATTACGGCAATGTAAAAGATCTGTATTAAATTGTTTCCTCCTACAGCTATTGCAACTATCCAATGATAGAAGCTTCCACTTTAATTAAAATTATTAAAGCCATGGTAATATCTTAAGCACTGATAAGTAAATACTGTAACTCCGCTAGTCTAGTAAATTGCATTGAAGACAGATACCATTAAATAGCTTCAGCCAATACCGAAATCCTTTCTGAGGTTATCCTCTGAATGCAAGCAGGATTAAAGCAAAAAAGCTACATTAGAGGAAACAGCCATCTCAAAACAAGGACCATAACATACTTGGCAATCTGAACTTGCCTCTAAGGGTGCAGCCCCCCACACAGGTTACTTGGCAGGAGTCAGACGGCCACACCCAATTTGCATAAAATGGAGCATATTGTCATCTGTCCTCTCAGAGAGGTGTGATATGCAGAGCCCAGAGCCTAGCATGGAGCATTCCTGACTGCACAGGCATGGACTGAAGGAGCTCCAGCCCATGAATTTTGCTGGATAGCAGCCCCCACACTGGCAAGCATTCACAGGCTGCATTGGTCACCCTCCATCTGCAGCTTACCTCTGGCAAAGGTTTTAAAAAGAAAAGCTCAGGAAAGGAAAGCAGCTCAGCTTCTTTGTTGCTCATGAAAAATGGCAAAAATTCGCCAGTCATGCGCATCAATGCACATCAAGAGCGTATAGTCTTGTTTAAATACTGACTTAATTCTCCTCAATTCCCATATACAAGTGGGAGTCTCCCTTGCGCCAAACACTGTGGGTTGTGCTTCTGTGCTATTACAGCTTCAAGTGATGTTTTAAAACAAAACACTTTTAGGTCTAATTTAGTGTTCTGAGTGTTTGCATAGTATAACAAGAACAACTGCTATATTCTATCAAGAGTTCACATGCATGAAGCCACAGGTAAACTAACAGCCTGATTGATGGGGAGACTTAGAACAGGCTGCAGACCACTTAATCCTAATGCCTAGGACCCTATTAATCAGGGACTGCTAAAGACCTTATACCATTTCTGTTCTAAGTAGAAGCCTATGTAGCACATTGCTTCTTGGCAACCCACTGCACTGATAAACTGTAGGCTATGGCTGCACGAAGCTTTGGTAGCCAATTTGATTTGGAGGAGATTCTGCCCCAATTTGGGGACTGAAACTCCGAATCTGAATCGAATCAGAAGACCAATTAAAAGATCGGAATTGATTCAAAGCCATAGACTAAACAGGCAGCTGACACAGCTGCCTCCAGCTAGTAAGTTTGTTGGGGTTGGGGGAGGGATTGGGTCTGGGATGCAGTCACAGCAGTGCTGGGAGGAGGGACTATGCCCTGCTGCCACTTGCTCAGCCAAGGCGGGATGTGTGCGTGCGTGCAGTTTGCTCTGTGCAGGAGGCGGCAAGTGGCAGCAAGGCATAGACCTGCTCCTAGCACTGATGCATCTGCATCCCATGCCCCTCATGCCAGCTGGGCAAGCGGCGGCAGCACCTTACCCTCACACCAGCTGGGCAAACGCACGCTCCCCAGTAGTCCCAGAACTGGACTGGAAGTACTTCCAGTCCACTTCCAGATTCACCAGTTAGGGCCCCTCCCTCATGCTCCTGTGGGATGCTTCAACTGCGTCAGCATTGCAGCATTCACAAGCTGCACCTGGTACCTCGAGGTATGTAGAAAAGATATTTAAAGCTGTGTCTATGGCCCAATCGCTCATTCTCCGAATCAGCATTGAATCTTTAGATTCAGATTTGGCCAAATGGAATCGGGGACAGCGATCCGAATCAACCAATCAAATCACTGTCCCCGACTTCAGTTGACTCTGAATCCAATATAGCCCATTTTGCACACCCCTAATATCCAGCAGGCATCTTCATCAAGTAATCTCATGACAGGACCAAAAGTGCTGGAAACATTTAGCTACCTCCTTATCCACATTAGACAGATGACAATAAGGAGATGGTGTGTATTGAAGATGCTAGTCTACTGATATGAAGTAATTTATGGCAGAAGGCTATGTAAATTATAAAGGAATGTTGTAATCACTGTAGAACCTGAGGGCACATTATTGTGTAATGATACATCTTGTAATGTGACAGCACAATGTCTTCAGCCTTACAGACAATAGGACACCCAGGCATACAACAGAGATGCACAACACCACATGTTCTGTTGCACCTTATCACTTGATTCCTCATTGCTGGCAGTTTGAGTGTGGCCTGGTGCCAAGAAGGGGAGGTATAGCAGAGAAACCCATCTCTGTCATGAAGACGTTAAGTTTCTTAAAGATGCGTGTTATACCCTAGCTGTGGTCTTATGCCCCGTGTGTCATTTTGCTCAGCTATCTCTATCATGTAATCCTTAGTCCAATATTCTATCCAGCAACTACTTGACATGACGAAAGACAGCAAAGTGAAAAACTGCACAGCACAGGGAACAACTCAAAAAGAAGATCTGAACTATGTGTCACTAATCCCTACATTAACTTGCCCTCTACCTCGCATAATAGCAGGAGTCAAATGAAGGCACAAGTCACCTATTAGAATATAACTGGCTATAGTAAACACATGCTTGGCAAAAGAAAAGGAAAAAAAAAATCAGGAATTCTGCTTCATTTTCCTCCCACAATCTGCATCATGCAGATTCCTCTCAGCCAGAAGAATTTTGTGAAGTACCAGGAACACAGGAATATGCTTTCTAAACTGATAGCTAGGCTAAGGAATGAGGCTGGCCGCAGGCAACTTCCAGCTGTCACAAAGTAATGGAGCAACTAAAACAAAACCCTGGAACTCTTCAGGGCATGGTTATTTTGAAATATTGACATCCCTGGAGAATTACACACCAACTGCCCAAAACATACAGTCTGTAGAAAGACAAGAGGTAGGTTAAGAACTTCACATAATATTATGTTGATTAAAACAGTTTAATCCCATAAAAGGTTAAAACAAAATACTCCATGAAAAACAGAACACTATACGAAGGTAGTGTAACTTTTTCTTAAGGGTTATTGTTTAGTAAAGTAGCACAAAAAAACCTAAATGACCCCCCCAAAAAACAACAACAAAACAACCCTGAAGAGTTTTATTTCAACATAGTTCCTTTTAGAAAAAGTATTAAGACACTAATTCTGCCTTCAAGTGCTATAAAATCTGCCAGTATTACAGATTTGGACATAGGTCCACATGCTTTTCCCCCCACCCTGTACATAATAGTCTACAAGTTTTAATACAACAAATCTAAACAGAGACAATTGTTCAGCTTGCAAAGAACAAACATGAAATGGGAAAGACAGCTGACTTACGTACCCCAGAGACAACCAGTTCTCCTCCAAGATTTTGAACTTCTGCCTTAACTTTGCTGCAAATATTCAGCTGATGGCAGTATAATGCAATTCGCTGTAGATAGGCTAGAAGATCCTGTTTGCAAGCAGAATCTGGGCACTGACAATAGAAAAAAAATTACTTCAGAATGCTGAAAAATCAGAATAGTGGTCATTAAAGATCAACTGTTGGGATATTAAGAAATTCATAAAAAGCTTAAATTGTTCAGCTATGTTCTATCATAAAGAATATATATTTGCTTGTACTGACAAGTAATGAAAACAACACACAGGATGGTGCAGTGATGAATGGCCATTACCAATCTGGATTACCTCTAAATGACAGTTCTCAAAAACTGCATGCATTTGAGTTCAAGCCCCATATTTAAATCCTGTAAACAAGGAACAAAACTTGTACTTGTAACCTGTGAAGCTTAGCATAACATGCTGACACTGTAGAATAAGATACAGAGAAGTGCACACAGTGGTCAGTCAGTACACTGTGCCATTCAAGGGGTAGCAGCAGAAGATGCTTTTGGGTTTCTATCTGCTGTGTAACTCTAGGGAAGTTCTGACCTGTGTATCAGTTTTGCTAATTATAGCAGGTACCTTTGCATATCATGCAGGATACTGAAGCTTTCTTTGTGAAGTCTTGGGACAGATAGCACCTTGCATCCCAGGATCTCAAATTATTGCAATTCATCAAGTGTCTGCGCATCAGATTCATTTACTCATTTTCCATTTTCAGGAATGTACCTTGCGTTAGTGAACAGTGATAAACTAATTCTATAACTTCTGGAATACTATTTCAAACTGGCCTGATTGTAGCTCATGCCTTATGTCAGTGTGGCAGCAAGGTGAAGTGCTGGTGCATGCAGGAACACCCAGATCTGATAGATCTAAAGAAGCTAGCTGTAAAATGGATATTTTGTAGCTACTGGAGACTGTACTGTACTGCAGTTGCGCTCAGATATGGTGGATGCAGGAAAGAAAAAGAAAATCTTCCGCTGTCCAAACAACTTCTTAACAGGATTAACTTTGAACTGTTAGTGTAATGTGGAAAGCACTGGCAGAGCCAACCTGTGTGGCAATCAGTCAAAATTCAAAACGAGCTTTGTGATCACAAGCAGAAAAGTGTATGGATGATTTTTAGCAAGAAATCACACAACTGATACTATGGCTAAGCAGCCCACACTTTGGTTTGCTGTGACAGACCTCCAAGGAATAAGTTAGGGTAGAGAACTCAAATTCATTGTCTCTTCCTTCCTAGGCTAGGACATCTTTCCTCAAGACACAGTCTGGCCTATCCGGAGACCCCACTCTGTGAGCAGAGTGCTGAAGTGAGAGCCTATGAGCAACAATCACAACTGTAAGGATTGCAAAAGTAAGGATTTTTGGCATGCTACCAAAAAGACACTGTCATATGAGAGAGAGAGAGGCATTTGACAGATTTTGCCAAACCTGAAGGGATGTCCAAGACCATCCTCCTCTAACCCCAGAAGGTGGTCACAAGTTTTTAAATGAAAGAAAAGCATAGGGGTGGCTGTTCACATCTTGTGGGGGAACAAGGTTTGTGGTCACTTAATTCTTAAGTTAAGTCTAGAGAGCAGTGTAAGAAATTCACAGAATGTCTGGAAAGTTGGCTGAAAAGTTGATGAACAGCTGAAATGATCATTTTTTCTGAACATTTGCCAAAATGTCTTCCATCTTCCAAACAGCTCAGTTGACAAGGACAAGTGAATGAACTGCACAACAGCAGATTTATTTCAGTGTTGACAAATGCAAAATATTGCACATTGGAAGGAATAATATGAACTGCTCTGACACTTTACTTGATTGTACATGCACTGAAACCACTCAGAAAATAGACATTGGCCTCTCTGTGGACAACTCAATGAATGAGGACTGCTGCATATTCAGCAGCAGTCAAGACAACAAACGTCAAGATGAGTAAGGAATAGGACTGACGGGTTGATTCCACCACATATATCAACAGAACGTCACTGGGAAAACTGTGTTCCATTTCAGTAAAACAATTTCCCAAAGAGAAATGGGAAGCTTAGATCAGTGGCTTTGTTCAGGAAAACACAATGTACCAGATAAGGAATGTCAGTAAGAAGATGCTCTGGGTAATCCTGTTGAATCCTCACTATGGTATTAAGTAGGCCTGTGTGAATAAGGAAGTATTTAATTCGATTCGGCAGAATCGGCTTCGGAAGATCTGGATCTGATTCGGAGAGATTTGGTGATTTGGCCATAGGCTATAATTGGGAATCACTGAAACACCTATAACTGTCATTTTTTGGCAGATTTGGATGAAAACAGCAGGGATGGTAGCCCCTTCTAAGGGTGTGAAGCCTGCCATGTTTCAAGGAGACAGGTGCAGGGGTTTCTGGGAAACTGCTCCTCAAACTGCTGAAAGCAAAACTCATGTCACTTGTGTGTATTAAGTCAGATTTGGATGAAAACAACAGGGTCCTTCCTGGTGCTGGTTAGATCTCTGCCTGCCCACCTGTTTCCGGGCCAACCACCTGCCCCTCTTTTGCTCAGGCAGAAATAGCTCACAAAAGGGAAAGAAAGGCTGCAGACAGAGGCTTATATGTTGTTTCTACATCCCACCCCCAGAGCACTGATTGGAATGTGACTCAGGGAAAGACCAGTTCACTGGCCAGCTACAGATGTCAGTCTTTCCTCCCCTGCTCCCCCTCCTTGGTTTGTTTTCCTGAAAGACTGCCTTCCGAATCTCCACATCTCCAAATCATTTTCCAAATCGGTTTGGAAACTCCAAATCAATTCATAGGGTTTTTTTGGTCTTCCAATTCGATTCTGAGATTTGGCCTCTGAATCGGGCCAAATCTTCTCCGAATCCAATTGAAGACCGAAGCTTTGCACACCCTTAGTATTAAGTACTGTCTAGTACACAGTCTCTGATTAGCTGGCACACTTATTTACTCTCGCACAGTTCCAGTTACCATCCAGTTTGGTGAGGTTCCCATCACCAAATGGATCAAGTACGATCATGTCATTTGTACTTATCAGTTAGTTCCTAATAGCTCATAACTGGAAAACTTGCTGTGGCACTGAGAAAAGCTCAACCAAACTGGCTGTTAAAATTCAAGATAACTCATCATACAGACTGACAACTGGAAAAAATACACATGCAGAGATAAAGAGGAGCCATCCTTTTTCTTTAATGAAATGAAAAACACCAAGTGGATGCTCCAAATGGAATTTGCTTATTAACAGAACAAAATCAATAGCCTCAAGCTGGCAGGAAAAGGAACTTACTTTTTTAGAATAATACCCCCAAATTGAGACTCTAAATATTGTTGTAATTAGTTTGTAGGTTAAACCATAATGCTGTGCCAGTGACCCAGAGAGATAATGTCACTGCATGAAGAGCAGCTGTTTTTTTCACTCTATTTATGGAACCTGTAAAGAACGTTTAGTGGGAAGCATTTATTGCTGCAGGATAACAATATGGTCCTGGACAGCACCTGTCAAATGAGAAAGTGCTAATCCTGTATTAGAGTATATTTTCCCCTAAGTAGCCTGCATATTGTCTGAGCATTAGGAAGGGTCAATATGCATGCCAGAAGCTGCAGCATTTTATTGGAAAACTGGAGCAATGCATAAACTTCTCACTCACACTCAGTTCATTTGGATTTCACATACAACGTTTTAAGAGCTGCAATTGATGTACTACTTACAACTATCAAAGAGAAGAAGCAAAGGAAAGACTGTCAGTGCCTTTTAAGTGTTCCAGCATAGACAGAGGAACAAATTTTATTGAGAATCCCTGTCTTGCTGCAATCACTTCTAGTTTTGTGGTATTCATATCTTCCTAATAATTCCCCGCACTCAAAAAAGCAGCCTGCTATTGTAAGTGAAAGATGGAATACCTTTGGGAAAATTTTAAAGCTGATGGCTAGACACTTTTCAACCTACTTGAAATATCTCAGATAATAGCTTTAATGGCTTCAAAGGAAATGTGTTATAAAACTGCCTGACAGAAGGAGTTAGGATTTCCTGACACGCTTACATGAGGGGTCACAATTCACCTGGTGTCATGCGGTTAACAGAATATGGAAATGCTTCCTTTTGTTCAGTTGGTGCATCTGGTAAAGGAAGATATTAATACCCTCTTCCAAGTCTTCTGTAACTGTTAAATAATTCTACACTGAACAGGCTACTTCATGTTTCTAGGAGGACATAAGCATGCCCAATGAAATATACAAGCTGAAAGCTTTGGAAGAAGAACACAGGATTTGGAAAAAAAATATATATTGCCAAAATGATTAAGTGGCTCATCTCCCCAACCTCTGTGGTTATTCTCTTGAAGAAAAGCAGCAGCCGAGGATTTTTACTTTAATAAAAGTAATCTAATATATATCTGAAGTTTTGTAGTATGCTTTTGTGTGAACAGAGATGAAATTCCATCACACTCTAAAGACCTCTATCTAGGATGCAGTTGTCTGACTACATAGTAATACAGGACTTTAGCCAGACCTCGCAACAGATCTCAGAGCAAACTCTTTCTGGAATACTGCCTTATTTTCCTGAAGAGGCAGCATCTCCTGATGCTTCAAAGACATGCTCGTTTGATGTCATAATTCCACCCACTGCTGATAGAAACTGGAATAAGAAATACTCACAGGAAACAACCTCTCTACCTTCACACCCCTGAGATGTTTAATAAATTAAGTTTAGCACAGTTGTCCCTGGAAACCAGATGAAATATTAAGGAGCTCTTCATTTATTTTAAATCTTAATGAAATATGCCTGTTTTTCAACCTCCTGCTATGTAGTCATGTTCAGAAGACCTCTAAAAAAAATTAGTCAGTGCTGTATAAATTCACATTTGCTAGTGGCAAGCCTCAAACCTGACCTTCTTGTATCTTGGGACCCCTTCTGAGCGCTGACTGTTATGACCATCTGTGGAAGTTTCTCTAGCACTGGGATGTCTAACAGATGGCCTACGAGGGGTTAATTACTGGCCCCCAAACTCCCCCTCAGCCACTATTGCCTCTGTCACTCCAACTGCAGCAGCAGCCAGGGTCTCCAGGCTCTCCTTCTCACCTCTAGCTTCTGAATCCTGGCCTCCATTCCCGGGTGTGGGGTGGGATGGCACAGTCTGTGGTGCAGCAGGGCACCGGGAGGGAAGGGCTGGTCAGGGAGCTGCCTGTGTCTGCACAGCATGTGGCCCCTGGGCCGCTTAGACATTCAACTGTCCTGCTGTAGGTATCACTTTGGCTGTGAACTTGGACTTGAGATACTTTTGCTCAACACAAACCGGTTTTAAAACCAGAGCTGAATAGGATACACAGATATATCAGACAGACAGTCCTGAGAGCTCTTTGTGATTCTTTGATAAGAACCTTATAGGCTTAAACATTTTTATTATGTTTGTTATTGTGATGTGGGTGCCTGAAGTGGAAATGGCACAAATAGTACATTGTTCCTTAAGCAACTTAAGTCAGGCTAAAGCTTAATAACCCATTGTCAGATACTACGCTGACACAGCAGGAGAGAGGGGTATTTCCCTTTGGATAACACAAAAACTAGTTCTCTATCCAGACATGCAGAAGAGATGTTGGAGATCTCACGATACATTTCCAGGTGGTAACTTCACCCTCAAACACTGCACCACAAAAAAAGAATATTAAAATCAAGAATGTGTCTGATCAATCCTGGGAGCATAATGACTGTGTTGCCTACACAGTCTCATCACTGCTTTAGCAAGGCACTCAGGGATATCCTGAGTATGACAAAAGCTATATAAAAACCAGATTCTATTCTATTCTGCTTATTTAAGGAAACTGACCTAGATACTGCGTAACATGAAGCAGAGTTAGTGTGTAGCTACTGTGCAAGTTGGAAGTCCTAAATTTAAATCACTGAACAATTTTTGCTGCATCTGTTGTGGGTTCTAGATTGCACTGATGATCAATGGAGAAATTGAGAACATGATCAAAAGAGTTTTTCAGCAAATAATTCTAGAAAATTAGATAATGTAAATAAAAACCAAGCTTTTTTGGATCCAAACAGAACTAGGAAAGTTGCCTTATTACGCCTCATCTATATTGGAGGCTTACTGAGATGAATTAGAACTTACATGGTCAGCAATCGTACGCCCCAGCTTGTCCATCCTCGATCCAGCCTCTGCAATTTTCTTGGCTGCACTAATTACATCTGAAGTATTTTTTAGTGGACCTTTACCTCTGTTAAAAACAAACAAATAAACAAAAAAACCCACAGAGCAAAGAAGAGTTTACCTTCTGGTACTGCGCACACCTCATTGCATTTGTTTCTTTCTCATTCTGTGTATTGTTGCTGAACAGACTCCTTAAGTAAACTGTGTTTGCTTGGGTAAGGTGTGCCTCTACAATAAAAGCAAGCAGCTCATGGGGAATGATTAAAACTACTTATATAGTTCTGTCATTTTCAAGTCAAATGGTACCGATGAGTTTACAAAGCTTTAGGCATCAGCTTTATAAAGGGTTTGTTGTATGAAAAAAAAGATTATTTTCATTAAATTACTTCTACCTATTGTTTCAAAAATGAATACAGAAGATTATAGAAGGTAACATTTCAGAAGTCAGAAAATCATGCTGCAGCTACCTTCTTTTGAAAGCACTTGTTGAATAAACCTTTAAGGTTAAATGAAAAATGCAATTAGGTGTTTCAAAATTGATAATAATCTGAACTAACACTAGTTTGGATTATTAGAGGCTGCAACTAGATTTAGACAGACTACAAAAGTGGGCAGATGAGAATAGGATGGGGTTCAATGTAGACAAATGCAGGGTGCTGCATCGTGGGAGAAGGAATCCACAGCATACATACAGGCTGGGGAGTTCCCTTCTTGAAAGCAGAGGTGGAAAGGGATCTTGGTGTCATTACTGACTCCAAGAAGAACGCGAGCTGCCAATGCCAGATCGCAGCCAGAAAGGCCGGCCATACTTTGTCATGCATCCAAAGATACATCTCAAGCCGGTCCAGAGAAGCAATACTCTCTCTCTATGTGACTTTGGTCAGGCTGCAGTTGGAGTACTGCATCCAGTACGGGGTGCCACACTTCAAAAGGGATGTGGCCAGCCTGGAGACGGTTCAGAGGAGGACCACCTGCTTGGTAAGAGGGCAGCAGGACAGGCCCTATGAAGAGACACCGAGGGACCTGAACCTGTTCAGCCTCAGCAAAGGGAGGCTGAGGGGAGACCTGGTGGCTGCCTACAAGCTCGTCAGAAGAGATCAAGAGCAAATAGGCAGAACCCTTTTCTCTCCAGCACCACCTAGGGTGACAAGGAACAATGGTAATAAGCTGATGGAGAACAGGTTTAACCAACTTCCCAGGGAAGTGGTCCTCGCCCCTACCTTGGACAAATTCAAGAGGAGGTTGGATGATCACCTGTCTGGGGTCTTGTGAACCCAGCATTCATTCCTGCCAGTGGCAGGAGTCAGGGTAGATGACCTGTTCAAGTCCCTCCTGACCCTAGCTATTATGCAACTATTTTTGCAACACTTCAGACCCCACTGAGGAAGGTGCTGTACAAACACAGAACAAAAAAGAAATTATTTGTTCTTTGGTGTGGGGACTAATACAAGGGAACAGATGGATACAGAGTGGGGATAGAAGGGAGAGTTCAAGGAACAATGACAGGTGGTAGTTGCAGCACATCTGCAGATTAGCTAAATCAATTTTACTGTGTGGGCACTGTATGACAATTTGTCAATTTGTTCTATGACAGCTACATGGGCAAATCTGTTACAGGCAAACTAAAGTTGTAAGGAAGGCAGGGATTTAAAATGTTTGCACTGACAGTCAGAACTGCATTTGCAATACTGCAACAAATACAGTGCTACTAACTATTCAGCCAATAAATGCCTTTGAGCAAGTTAATATGTTTACAAGATTAAGTAGATGAAAAAAGCTCACCTGGTGAAGTCTGTCATTTCCATCATGATCATACACATTTGTTTTGCTAGAACAATAATATCATTTCCACTATCATCCCATTTTGATACTTCAGCATCTAATTTACTCTTTTCTTCCTGGAAGCTTGCAACTTGCTCAGCGATTTTAGCTTTTTGTTCTTGAGGGAGTTGAGCCATGATAGCCTGAAAAAAGTGATTGTTCCATACAGCCTTAGTCATTTGTAGGATGACTTTTTAGAATATTTTCACTAATAACCAATTTAAGTTTATAGAAAGGGATAAAGCTTTAAGTAGCAAAAAAAGAAAATGATTTGCCATGTAATTCACTGGGCTGGGCCTCAGCAGATTCAACAGCATTTCAAGCCATGTAAGGCTATGGGTACTACATGCAAATTACTATAGCTGTTTATTTCAAGGTCATTGTTTCAAATTTGCTCTTCACTACCGTAAGACCCTGCTCTGCTTGAGCACATGGAAAAGGAGTGAGGAAAGGAGAGAGGAAAGGAGTGAGCAGAAGGGGGAAGAATTGGGCAGGAGGGAGGCAGGCAGGCAGAGGGCTACCGGGCTACCTGACCTTCAGATTTATTTCCCCCTTTGCAGCAGTGGGAAGGGGACAAATTAAAGACAAACATCCAATAAATAGATTCTATACCTGGACAATTATAATCAAATTGATAAATTTTCCATACATAGAATCTAGTTACTGGCAGGGTGAGGGGCTGGGAAATCATTTTGTAATCAGGGTCATTTTACAGTCAAGTAAATGTGGTATTTCCTCACTAAAATGAATCCCACCTCATTAAAAATGGAGGCAGCTATTTTGGATCTGTGATGAAAAAGTTTATCAGCATCCAGAGAATTCTGGTCTTTCACAATGCCCAAAACAAGACAGACTTTTGATACCTTTCAGGTGTAACATTTCACTTAACCTTCTTTTCCAGCAGGTGAAGAGAAGAGATTAATGTCAGTTTTTATACCTAACATTTTCTAAAAGAGGAAGACACAAGACCAAGCTTCTTAACTGACAGATTTGAATTGGGTTTCCAGAGCAAGTTAAAGCTTTTCTTCTAAGGGGATGTAGTGCTTAAACGTTTTCCTTACTCTAGCACTTTGCCCAGCAATGAGCTGATCATCTTCAGTCTGAATACTTGTTCTGCTTCTGACATCAAAGTCTTCAGTCTCAAAGTCAGAATCATCTAATTCTTCAGGAGTCTGAGGGAAGAAAAAACAAGATATAACTCAACATGTCAAAGCTAAGATCAACAGAATTGAAATTGCCTCTCAAAACCAACAAAAAATACTGTCTTGTGAGCTTTGATATTAGAGACAGAGAGAAGAGATGGGATAAATAGAGTGGATTATCTAAGGTTTTCATCTGAAGACAAGTGGGAATTCTCTTTAGTTTATGTTTACATGGCTGCATATGTCAGACTGCTCAAACTGGCAATGTGCACTTATAAAAGGCTGTGTTACATTAAATATGGAATAATGTTAGGAGCATTGTTCTCAAGGTCTTGGATATCTGAACAAGGTAGCTGCATTTAATTAGACAGCAGAAGGTACCCTATTTTTTTTTTTTATTTATTAAAATGCTTTATTCAGAGACCCCAAAGATGAAGTCCCATAAAACTTTAAAACCTGTTTCACAATAGCAGTGGATGCACTTTTTAGAAGTATTAAAAATAAAAATATCCATAGATTTAACAATGGCTACAGTAAACCAAAATTTGTTCTTTGCCTATGGGAAAAGCTTAAAATTTGTAGTTAGTAGGGCCAACTTTCATGCTGTAGGCTAAACACAGCTGACCTAATTCCAGCTCACTTAGAGGTTATTTTTACTGCTATGAGGGTATAGCTAAAACCACAGCAACATTTTTAACAAGTTTAAACAACATCTGTTAATAGTAAAAATAATACATCTCTGTCTAAGCTGGTACTTTTTCCATGATCATTTTTCATAGCTGAAATTATGAGGAACTTGATAAATGCAAGTTTGTTATGAAAAGGTTTAAAGATGTTAACACTACTCCTGCCAATCTCTTGCCTACAATTTGCACTTTTATAAATGTGCTGATTAGCAGGGATCCTGGTTTTCTCTGATGAAATCCAGATTTCTGATTAAAACAAACTCCCCCAAAAGCCTCAAATCCACATTTTTCCATGATTAAAACAAAATGCCACTAGATCTGTTAGTGTGTGTGGTGTGTGTATGTATGTGTGTACGCGCGTGTGTGTGTGTGTGTACACAGTGGCATTTCATTTTAGTCATGGAAAAATATGGATTTTGGGGTTTGTTTTTGGGGTTTTTTTAAATCAGAAAATTTTGGATTTTTGGTATCACAGAAAACCAGGAGCCAAGCTGATTAGCCATCTTGCAATGCAAATGATGATTACTGATGATCACATTAACTGGTTGGCCCCAAAAAGACAATTTGAATATTAAACCTAGAGCTTTCTAGAGTCTCTCCATCACAGAAGAGAAGCCTTTCACTCCCAGAATAAATATGCTGAAACACTTGAGTGAACACCGCTAGAGCCAGGGACAAGAAAATTTACAGGATGTTCTTTAAAGCAGAGGGAGAATCTTTTGTTTTGTAACATGCCTAATTAGCAAAAATTATTGAAAAAAGATAAAAAACTGATACTAACATTAAAAGGCATTCATGATCTGAAGGCTTTGGACCTTAACATATCCCCTATTTTCATCCCCACCACACAAAAACAAAACAAAACCAAACCATCACCCAATTGAAGTGAATTATCATGTGTCTGGTACTGTTGTTTTTAAACAGGGAGACAAGAAACTAAATACATATCAATAAAACAAGATCTCCCTCCCCCTCCAGTAGATTCAATATATTAAACTTTAGTTTTGGGAAAAAAACAACCAAAAAATAGAAACCAAAAATTATCATCAGGCAATAGGAACTTTTTCAAGAGACTATGAAGCTTCCGTCAATGAGTTCTGCCATACCGATCTACGTTTCAACTTTAAATGGCTTATTTACTCCAATCTGCTCAGCACCATTCCCTTTGAGAGTACGGATGCTTCTGTGTTCCAGTTTGAAACAGAATCCTGTAAAACGGTGCTCTGTTATTTCTGTTTTGATGGCTCTATTCTATCCTAAATTAGTTCTACAACTAAAGCCCTTCAGCTAACAAATACTGAAGTGTTTTCACATTTTGACTTTTTTTTAGGTCACTGATGTGTCACTACTGAACTGCCTTCAGCTACTGGCAGTTGCAATAAAACCATGGCACCCTGACATCATAGATGTGGTTTTTCCCCAGCACAGATGAGGGGCACAAGGGAATGAACCAGGTTTTCTGGCAGTGCCAGCTCTGCTAATTGCTGAAAACAAAGAATTGGCAGCTGTACCTCCAATGTCCTGAGCAACCTCACTTATAGCAGGGAGTGAATAAAATTCATTTGTAGCCTAGCAATGAGATACTGGTATGCTGAATAACATTGGTGATCCAAAGCTGCAAAGGGGTAAATATCAATTAATTCATTTTATGATTTCCACAGTAGTTCCACCATCATTTGCTCTGTTATGCCAAGTTTAAGGAATCAAAGCTAGAAGATAAATATTGCAATGGTTCTTAAGTGTATTTGTGTTCTGTGGTTAAATGGTAGAGAATCACTCATTATTAAGACATAGTTGCAACTTGTGAACAATAGCTTGACAGGGCTTTAAACTAAGATTGCCAGGGGACAGGTAGACAATCACTAATGCAAGCCCTGGAAGTGACAACCACAGAATCAGTAGGTCAGGTAACAGAAGGGAACTCACTCCTACCCCAGCCCAAAAACAGGGCTCTTCTAAGAGGACAGGGAAGCCCAGGGCTTCTGATGGCAGGCTTACCTGCCTGTACACAAATGCCAGGAGAGTCAGGAACAAACAGGAGGAACTGGCTCTTCTGCTAAGTAAAAATGAATATGATCTCCCAGGGATAGCAGAGATCTGGTGGGACTTTACCTATCACTGGACCACAGGTATTGATGGTTATACCTTGTACGGGAGCGGTCATGTTGCAATGAAGGGCAAGGTTGTAGCTTTCTATGTGAAGGAGCAGTACATTTCCCTACAAGCTGAGACTGGCACCCAAGGAGGATGACTTGAGACCCTTAGGGTTAGAATACGGGGAGAACATAGTGAAGAGGATATAACTGTAGGGGTCTATTACAGACCTCCTAACCAGGAGGAAGAGCTTGACCATGAACCCTCTAGGGACCTGGCAGAGGCTGCATGCCTCTCAGCACATGGTCCTCATGGGTGGCTTGCACCATCTCATGGAAAGAGCATTCATCCAAATCTGATCAGTTGAGAAGCTTCCTCACTTGCATTGACAGGCTCTATTTCACTCAAGAAGTCTGCAGACCAGGCGCTGCTGGGTCTGGTACTGGCTAAAGGGGATGATCTAGTCAGTAACCTGAGGATTGAAGGAAGGCTACGTGACAATGATCACAAGTTGATCACTTTCTCTATCCATTGCAAAGCTGGCAAATCAGTCAGCAATGCAGAAATCCTCAACTTTAGGAAAGCTGACTTTCATAAGCTTAGGTGGTTGGTTGTTGAGGCCCTGAGAGATCATGACCTGACACAGAGGGGAGTCCACAATGAGGGGTCGCTCCTTAAGGACGTGATCCTAAAAGCACCAGGGAAGTTTGTTCTGGCCCGTAAGAAATACAGCAAAAGGGCTGGGAGACCCCCTTGTTTCAACAAGGAATTCATGGACCTTCTGCATCTGAAATAGAAGCTTATGAGGGATGGAAGTTGGGAACTACCACTAAAAATTATGCAGTACTGGCCTGCATTCTGGTCAGGGGAGCGGACCAGAAAAGCCAATGCTGAAACTGAACTCAAACTGGCTATGGGAATCAAGGACAATAAAATGTCCTTCTTCAAATACGTGGGAAGCTGACAACTGACACCCAGGAAAAAGCTAATTTCCTCAACAATTACTTTGCATCAGTTTTCTACCAGCCCAAGGGGATCACCCTGCCTGACAGGACGCAGGACTACCAGTGTATGGACGATCATACACCTAAAATTGGTGAAGATCTTGTGATGGAACACCTTGAGAGACGCTGGACATCCACAAGTCAGCTGGCCTGGATGGAGTGCATCCAAGAGTGCTAAAAGGTTTGGCTGACATCATAGCATGATCAATGGCGAGGATATTTGAGAACTCATGGTGCTCAGGAGATGTTCCTGAAGATTGGAAGAGGGCCAGTGTGATGCCTATCTTCAAGAAAGGAAGGAAGATCCAGGGAACTACAGGCCAACCAGTTTGACCTCAATCCCTGGAAAGACCTTGGGGGTCGGGAAGAGGGAAGGAATAAAATCAAAAGAAACCATCAACAACAGGCTAACAGAAGGCAACATTTTGAGAGACGGCCAATATGGCTTTGTTGCGGGTAGGTCTTGCCTGACCAACCTCATTTTTTTCTAGACAAAGAAGAAGAGATTGATGTCATATATTTAATTTAAAAATGCCTTTAACTTGGTCTCCAATTATGTGCTCATGGTAGAATAGGGGAACTGCAGGCTTGACAAGCTTATGGTCTGATGGCTGGGGAACTGGCTGCATGACCGGACCCAGAGAGTGATAGTTGATAGAACTGAGTCAACACGGTGCATGGTAACCAGTGGTGTCCCCCAGGGCTCAGTACTCAGTTCAGTACTCTTTAATATAGTCATAAATTATCTGGATTCAGGTATCAGAAACAGACTGGCTAAGTTCACAGATGACACCAAATTATGGGGAAGCAGGGTCACTCAAGCAAGACCCAAGACTCCCACTTTACACGGCTTTGATGAGGCCACAGCTGGAATACTGCATCCAATTCTGGGCTCCACACTTTAGAAAAGATGTGGAGAAGCTTGAGAGAGTCCAGTGGAGAGCCACCTGCAACATTAGAGGTCAAGAGAACAGGTCTTATGAAGCAAGGCTGAGCGGCATGGGACTCTTTAGCCTAGAGAGCCAAAGGCTTGGGGGAACTTGGTAGCAGCCTATAAGGTCTATAAAGGGTACATCAGGAACTGGAAGAACATCTGCTCACCAGGGCACCCCAAGGGAAGATAAGGTCTAACTGTCACAAACCGATGGAAGACTGTTTTAGACTGGACATAAGGAAATATTTCTTTACTGTCCAAGTTCCCAAAGTCTGGAATAGACTCCCCTCAAAAGTGGTGCAATCACCTACTCTGGATAACTTTGCTTGGATGCTTATCTTTGCTGGAGTGATCTGACCCAGCTGATTTCTTGGGCAGGGGGCTGGACCTGATGATCTCACAAGGTCCCTTCTAGCTCTAAAATCTATGAAATATAAAGGGTTAGGAAAGAAGGCCTTGGGCAGAAATGCATTTGAGCCTGGCACAGCAAAAGAAGAGAAGAACAAAAAATCTCCACATCCATCTTTCCTATCTTTAAGCGCTGCCCATATGTCTTATTTTATCAAAAGACCAAGCCCATAGTTCAACCTCAGTTTTTGCTTCTTTCCTTCCAACTGCAGGTACTATTTTGCAAGTTCAAGTAATGCTCTAGTTCACATAAAGCCAATCTCTTTGGCAGGCATGCCACAAAATTGGTCCCATAACCTCTCCGAGTCCCAGTCTGAACTCCTTCCCCTGCCTGAGCTACTGCTCTTTCTGTCCTATCTGCCACTGTGCTGCCTGTCTTTTGATCTGCTGCAGGTTGGGCTCCCCTGCCCCAGGCTCACCTATCCCGCACTGAGACATCCAACTCACATAAACTGTATCTGAAAACTGAAGGCACAGAAAAGCCCTTTAAAAAAGCTAGTGTACATGTAATTACATTGCTAATTTATAAAGGCATCTAAAGACAAGGGGAGCTATTACATCGAGCCTAATCTTATTTTTCAATAACTTATATGAAATTCTTATAAAAAGGTACTTAAAGGAAAGAGATCTAATTTAACCACAAAAATCTTACAATGATTAAAAAATAAAACTGAATGCAGCAATGGTCTAGCTACTATTACCTAAGTCACAAGTCACTAGTTACAGCATACAAATAAAAATACATTTCCACTACATTATAAATAGATACAAAGGTGTTTAGTGCTTCAGCTCAGACTACTGATGTTCAGATCCATTTAACAAAGTTTGAGGTACAAGTCAAAACATACAGTATGAAGTATTCTATAAAGAACACTTTATTTAGAAGCTGATTAACAGCTTCTAGATTTAGAATGTTTATATGATACATGTGAAAACCTTTCCCTTCTTTGCATAGGAAGCGATTCATTTAGTTCACTAAATGTTGAGCAAAATCAGTGACAGCAGAACACTGTTTAAAATAAATAAAGCCTGTAGCCACTCACTCTGATCATCAGTACAGCTTTCCTGATGTCCCGAATTCCATCATACACCAGTCGTGAAGCATCAATAAATTCATTTTCATCCATTGGCTGAGCAGGGTCAGAACTCAGTGCTTCCACAGCAGCTTCCACTTGCTCAGTAAAACGTGGCATAACTGAATTAAGGACAGAAAAGGAATAATGACATTTGGCAGTGGCCTCCCACAACCCTCCCAGTCTCTGCCACATATCCTGATAAAGGATGGACAATATCTAAGGCCCCGAGGCTGGAAATCTTGCAAGAGTCTTGTTTAAGTTTAGAACATTTGGCTATTAAAGATGAAAAGATATCAGTGCATCACTGCTTTGAAATTCTTCCCCACTCCCAACTTAGCAACATTCTGCAATTTTTTGTATTAACCACACAACTTCAAGGAAGATGGTTATATGGCTGAGGAGGGGAGCAAACAGGAGAATGCACCTAGGGAGATGTTTAGGGCAGTTAGGGACTGTGGGACAAGAGAGCGTATGATCATCAGCAAGGAATACTGTACTTATTACAGTTCTTCTTCCTCTCCCCCCATGATTCCTTTTTTTAAGTTTACATAGGTGCAATATGAGAACTAGAGACAGATTCCAGGCCAGCAAATCCACACATTAAACCCAAATTCTAGCTAGCAAATGAGGGCATATATTTATTTACAACACTTCCTTAAAACAAATGAATAAATGTAAGTAATTTAATTTTCCTTAATTTATAATTATATATTAATTCAAAGGAAAATGGAATAGAATGAAGTTATTATGTGTATCCACTGGTCTTCAAGACCAGTCTAAACTCTTTAGATGACACCAGTAACCAGCAGCTGCAACACCTGACCAGTCTAATCCAATCAGTCATTGAGGAAGCTGTAGAATTGAGGAGCTTTGTGAAATAATTCAACATGATCAGCTCA
Source organism: Caiman crocodilus (assembly GCA_030014935.1). Taxonomy (NCBI): domain Eukaryota; kingdom Metazoa; phylum Chordata; order Crocodylia; family Alligatoridae; genus Caiman; species Caiman crocodilus. The sequence goes on from JAGPOW010003447.1 coordinate 4,554,462, forward strand.
TCTTTTAAAGCGTCTTCACTGACTGAGCCTTGCCCTGCTAACTTCTAACATCTTATTGACTTCAGTTAATAAAATAGAGATGCATGTTTAATAATAAAAACACTAAACAATAAATCCTTCATTATTGCTAAAACTTTAGGCTAGTTAACAAGCAAAAAAAAATCCTCATTCTGCAACCACTCTGCAAACACCACCCATTGACTTCAATGAAAATTCTGTATAGAGCATATCTGATACTGAGCCCAAATTGTTAGAGTATCCTAACACCGTATTTATGTGCAGCTAAGACGAGGCGCCCCCCACTCCTGCGCCAAGTCAGCATAGGAAGGGGGAGCGTCTTCTGAGCTTCAAGCACCTGCCGCCAGCCACGGTGGTTCATACAGCACAGGATGGGCATGTGGCTAGAGAGAATGATCTGTATGCTTTGGATGAAGTGCAGGGAAGACTGTGCAGCTGGACCCTCCATCAAGCCACATTCCTTCAGCTTTGGCTGGGCTATGTCCCTGACCCAGCTGGGCCTCAACCTGCTCCTGCTGCTCTTCCCTGGCCTGGCTGAGCTGAGGCTGCTGTCACTGCTGCTAAGTGCCTCAGAACTGGGAGGTGGGACAGGTGACAGGCACAGGCAGTGCATACAGGCAGCAGGGGAGAAAAGGGGCAGGCAGGAGAGTCAAGGGGCAGGGGTCCAACCCCATGTCCCCTGCCACTGTGTTGGGGGGATGAATTTTGAACCAAAACAGCAAAGAGCAATTTATTCCTACCTGTATTGGACAGCAACTTGGTTGCTTCTAACACCTTTTCTGTGTAGACTCCAGGTTCATAGTTATCCATTTCAGAAGTGACAACATGAATGACTCTAGCTGCGCGTCCACGGATTGCGCCAGCTGTTCGGTCTAAACCATCAACATCTTTTTCTTGGAGAGCAATAACACATTTGTTTACATCTTCTAAAATATGATTCTCTGGTGGTAAAAGAAGAAGGCTTTAGATGGGAACAGTTTCCTTCCTATCCTGTACAGCAATATAGTTTGAGTCTACGAAGCTTTTATAAAAGAACAAGGATCAAATCTCCAACCACTTCCTGGAGGGTTTTTTGGTTTTTTTTTAAAGCAAAGTAGTTTGTTGCAATAACTAAGCACCTGCCTTCCAAAACCCAAGTTCATACATTATATTAAGCCCACCCCTCACACCCAACAATGCACACACTTGAATCAACACACAAACTGAGGGCTGCTCAACTCACCTCAATCTTGTCAGCTCCTAGGTTTTCCCCCTGGAGTACTCATGCCCATACCCAACATTTTTCCAGACAACCTCTCCCAGTCTCGTGATATGGGGTCATTTGCCATCTGTCCCCACAGCTCATTCAAGCCATTAACATTCTCTAACAGAATTAACACCTGTTAACAGGATGTTATTCGTTTTCTGCACAATCTTTTTGCATAAATCTACAGGCACAAAATCAGATCTACTACATGGCAACACTAAAGGAGATGGGAAATAATCATTTGAGTTAATTAAATGCAACAATTTGAATGGGAAGAGTTCTTTCAGACTCCTCCTTTTTTACAAATAAAAGTCTACTGGGTATTACTCACTAGTTCTCAAAGGGTATAGACAGACCTTACAATTGTATTGATAGCAAATATTACCCATACAGGCTGCTGCAATGCAATTTTAAGTTCTCCACAATCCTGCTGCAGTACAAGTGTAGCAAAACCACTAACTCTGCTTGCTTCACAGTCAAAGTTAAGGTGATATAGCTGACCTGTATCGCAACAGGATGATTTGGATACCCCATTTAAAATCCTGGCTCTTAAAAATCACATTTTCAAACAGTTAGATATCAGTTTTCCACATCAAGTACCAGTATGCTAATTCAGCTGTTCTATTTCAATGTTGTAGTGTCATACTGAAAAATAACTACCATGAAACAAGGCTATTGAGGTATTTTTATTCTGTCACTTTATAGAGTTTCAAATGCTACCTACCATTGACCTAATCATGCCAACTCACATTTCTTCCCTTGGCTAGACTATTGCAAAATGGCTATTTTACTATCTGTATTAGGAATGAAAACCAATGCAGTAGTGTATGGAGTTGACTGTTAGATTTGAATAAGTTGGAAGGAAAAAAAGAAAAAAAAAAAATTAAGCTAACCTTACATAAGGCTATCAAGTGCCAAGTGACATTATTTCAAAAGCTTCTGAAGCACCACCATCTCACATTTCAATTGAGGATCAAATATGGCCATAAGAGCAGAAAGTATGTGTGGATTTTGATGATCCAGTGAACAGAGATGAGGTAACTAGATGCCAGGACCCGCTGTATGACCAGTATTTGATGAAGAAAGAGCACGGAATTCAAACCAGTAAAAAAAAAAAAATCCAACATCTTTTAAAACAAAACATATGGTTTATTGTTCAGATTTCCTCAATGTACAAGTGATGCCAGATACCTCTTGAAAGCCTTCTTGTATAAAATGAATGTCAGTGAGCCAGGTAAATAATATGGGCGCAAGAGGGTGAATTGTACTGTGACAGCTTAATGCTGACTATAAGAATACAAGCCAGGTCACAAAGATATCTGGGGGAATTAGGGGGAGATTAGATCATGATAAAAATGGCTTCCCAATCTAATTTAGCTCACCCACGTGCAGACTTCACACTTAGGTCCCTAGTTAGGTCCATCTAAATATGAACTTTACAGAAGTTCCAGGAAGGTTAGATCAGTTGAAGTGGCTAACCCAATCTAAGTTAACTCTACCTTGGAAGTAGTCCAACTTAGATTGGGTTGATCATTTTTAGACTGACATAACTTTTTTAGAATGCCCAACTCAACTCCCCCAAAAAATGATCTACACCCAACTCAGTTGTGGCCCAAGATCGTACAGCAGCCAGAGGAAATGCCATAAAGACACATACCTCAAGAAAACAGATGCTGATCAAGAGCTGGGAGGAGTGGGCTACTGACTCCAATGGCACCACAACCTCAAGAAAGCAGCACTTCACTTCAAGGTAAAGTGTCTTTGCCCTTGAAACCAAGTGAGCATAGAGGAAGAAAAAGGAAAGAAAGTCCAGACTGCAGCCTACTTTGCCCAGTAGAAAGACTTACAACTTTTGCAGACTGATCTGTGGCTCAAGGACTGGACTCTTAAGTCACTTCAAGACCCATCAATGAGCTGTGGAAGAGATCACTCTTGAAACAAGGGATCGCTGCTGCTACTCCTTCCACCATTCCTGCTGCTGGGGTCTCCAACCCCACTTGCCCCTCTCCAGCTTCTGTTTCCTACCCCTGCACTTGAGGGTGAAGTGGCCTTATGGCCTGTGCAGACCCCAGCTGCTCAGAATTTGGACAGTCTTTCACCTGAAAGAACAGGATCCTGTGCAGAACAGTCAAGAGCCAAGCTAGATAAGGGACATACACAGATACTTTTACATTCAGTTTACACCCATTATGACAAGACTATTAGTATAAGAAAATATTTAACTCTCCAATTAGAGTTTGCCTCAAAATTATACCCACCGTTAAGTTATACAAAAAGGTTTCAGTTTTAGTACGCAAAGTGGAAAAAAAATTAGAATGTCTTTGTTCAAATAAAGTTCAAAGACTCTGTAGCATTATGCTAAATTTCAAACTTGTCTTAAGACTTCAGTGAATATAAATACATGGTCCATTTACTGAATGCTCTTAAGCATCTTCAAAGATCCAGTATTTCCAAGAAAACACTTGGTACATCAGGAGCTTAGTTGAGGTAAATGTTTCTTCTTGTTCAGAGTCCCTGCTCCAGAGAGAGGTACTTCAAATTCCTAATGTCTCACCAAGGCCAGTGTCAAGACCCTGGAACTCTTCAGAGTGATTAAAGAGTATGTTGACAATATCCTGTTCCTCGCTAATGGATTAATACTAGTTTCTCTTTGTGGGGACGAGAAAGGATGTAGGAAGGGGGTAAGCTAGATCCAGTTTGACTGCTTTAAGCACATAATCAAGATATGCTAATAGGTCTTTATAAAGACAGGAATTTCAAGAGATAGCAATTCTTAAAATAAGTCTTCTTATCTGGAACTATGCTTATTTATTTATTTATTTATGTGCCTATGTTGCACATACAAAGTTGTTAGATCCAAAGTTTTTCTGGCTGCTGGCAGATGTGGAATACCCCCTAAAACCAAACAACCCTCCTCCTATGATATGATATGATACCAAACCCCAGCACTTTATAAGTGTGACAGTTTGACCCAGCACACCCAACATCTGTATAGATTGTGTGCTTCAGTGGGGCTTTTTAGTACTTACCTAATAGCAGATTGAATCAACTATTAGATTAAAAAGCACTAATCCCCCACATTCAGTCAGCTATTAGGTAAAGTGTTTAAAAGCCTTGCTGAAGTGCACAATCTATATAGACATTAGGCAAGCTGGGTAAACTGACGCAGTGCCTATTCTGATGATGTAGTATGCTCAGCACAGGAGCAAAGCTTCATCCAAAAGTTTTATTTATTTTATTTCTAAATGAGAGAGAGAGTGACTGTGTACGTGTTTACATGCTCACTGTCTGGGACTCTGGAATGCCAAGTTTACTATCTAGTTCAGATGTAGGTCACTCCTGGTGGAAAAGCTGCTTGCAATTTTTTTAAAACTACTTTTTAACTGACATTTCTCAAGCATGGCAACTTTGTGAAACTTTTCAAACACTGTAGTTTTTAGACCTTTTATGACATTCAGGCTATTCTTGCATTAAGAAAATTAGATCTTTAGTACTGTACTAGTAGAAATTTGTGTAGACCTAACTCAAGAGTTTAAAATTTAACTCTAGGAGAATTAAATTACATGAAAATAAATGCCAGTTATTTCTAGAGTATGCCTGCTAGGAGGACTGCACTGATTGTGAATTATATGTCCTACTTTGGCTTATATAGACAACACCTTTGCAAGTACTTCATTAAAGAAGGGAAATATCTGCTGAACTCTGAGGCAGCATTGAAATTTATTGCTATCAGATAAAGAGCTTCATTAGGAACACATTTTCTCTATGAATGCAATTCACTGTGCTTATCAGTCTGTGTTTACATAATTAGAAGAATTTTTGAAAGGTGAACTGAATGCATTTATTTTTGCTACTTCAGAATTAAATTTCAGTAAAATATTTCCTATTTCTTCTATCTGTTCGTCCTCAGGTAAGCCTTTAAGAGCTAAAATGCTAATTTGTGTGTCAGAGTACTCCATAAAGCTATTTTAGTATCTCTAGAGTGTATGTCAATTAAAATGTATTTATACATTAAACAGCTGTCATTACATTTATACTGCTGTTTTTGCAAACTGAAAGTAAATATATTTTTCTATATGTTTTATATACCCTGTAGTGCCACCAAAGCTAAACTGCCTTATTCAGTCTTTTTACAACTGAGCCATATCTTGTTCTCGCTGTATCAAGATCCCATTTTGTTTTCATACACACTACTATACTTTCATCCTTGTGAACCAAGATGAACCACAACTTCACTGAGACCTTACATCTGCAAAAGGCAGCAAAAAATAAAGTTTCTGAAATACAGGAATAATTATCATTTTTTAAATTAAGTCCAAAAGACAGTCTCTTTGTATAATATTAGAACTCTTATTACCCGACACAGCCAGGAAGTCATCAATGGAAGTGATGTCATCGACAGCATCAGTCAACACACGGACTTGCTTTTCCCATTGTTCTTTGAAGAGATCCATGTTTTCTTGAGCTAGTTTACTTTGTGGTTTGGCAGCCAAAGCCAATGCAGCATTAATAACCTGTAAAACATGTTTGCTTGTTTTTATGTTATACAATTAAAACCAGTAGGTTAAATTTATGAATTTCATAGCCAGAGTTTAGCTAATGTCATTTTGTAACTATTCCATCAAAATAAATAATTAAGTCCTTCAGTCATGCTCATGTCCAACTTGCTTTCACTTCTAGATATATTGTGAGCAGTTATATTTTATGCACCTGAACACTTGCAGAAAGCTGAAGCTGACTTGTTTGAGTATTCATCTCAGAAGTATTCTATTTTAGAAGGGCTGAAGCTGAACATAGCTTGAGGCAGTGTTCCTTAAAACCTTTGCCAAAACCCTGGTTGAACGCATGCAGCAAGCCAAATGAGGTTTTGTGCACCATTGCCATAATGAAGTTTTGAAGAGAAAGCGTATTACAAAAAATTATTTACTTGATTTAAAGACTAAAAATCCCTGTATAAGTATAATAAGCAGATTGTGATCTTAGAATCGCTCCCTACGTTAGCACCAACCCATGTTTTAAGAAAGTTAGCTGGGAACAGTCCAGATTGCTATAGCACCAGAAATCAAAAATAATCAAAAGGACAATCCTGATTGTTGTCACACTCAAAAAAAGTTGCAGCCAATTAACTCAAAATTTAACATACACATTTTTTCACTGTACCTTTTTCATTTCTGTGTACCGTTTCCCAAAGCTACTGATCTAAACTGTGTAAGCAACAGATGTTCCCTTGTTTTATAAAATTCATTTTTTTCACCTGATTCATTAAAAAAAATGTCACAACCCATTTTCTTAAATATAACTCACTAAATATGGAAGTGATGGTGATGTCAAACATGTCACGATGGCACTGAATGAATCAGCCAAGAAAAGCAGGCTGATTTATTCAAAGGATCTTGGAAATTAGCAACGAATGCAAAAAAAAAATCAGAACTTATACCAGGTTAGGGAGGCTAGCATCTTACTATGTTCTTTTTTACTATCTAGAGACTTCACTTAAAATCCTGATTTAGGTCACAAATGAAAATGAACTTGATGAGTTTTGTAATGTAGACAAACATGAATGACAGTCTGGCATGAGCAGCAATCTCTTCAGGAAAAGTGAAAGGCTAGAACAGGTCTATGAAAGGGTCTCTGCAGAGAAGACTGCACTCCCTCTGATTCTCTCAGCCTCTAGCTATTGTAAGTTAAGGTTTAAATGGACCCCCAACTCTCCCCAAGGTATCAGACAAATTTACTCTTTTGAGTATGCTGAAGACAACCTATTATAACCGTGGCTCTGAAACTTGTAAAGTTTTAAAGGAAGCTTCCTACTGTCAAGAAAATGAAGTTTACTTGGGTTCCAGTCTTAAAAAAAATAAAACCACAAGTTTTTCATGTCTTTTATATAAAAAGAACATTTGGATGTGAGAATCCTCTCTCACCCCAAGACTATTATGCTCAGACTAATCACAGCCACTGTTGTTCTGCATGCGTAAAAGAACGGTTTTAAGAGAAGCCCTTGTTACATTTTAGGTCTGGGTTTATCAGTCAAGGCTGAGCATCTACCCCGGCAGAGATGACAGAAGCAGAAAATTTATCTTCAAGGCTCTATACTCTCATAGTCTGATACAGACACTGCAAGACCTGTTGCCCCCAGCCTGGTTTATTTAAAGCATTATCAGCCTGTCAGTCAAAAACAGCAGGATCTGGACACACACAACTCTATAGGGATGAATTCAAGTAATGAAAATTCTACTAGCAAAGGCTAAAATAGGCAAGCCTCCAGAAGTTTGCTCTCAGCTTCTATTTTGCAAGTAACCATGACTACCAAAACAGAGAGACTGGTGGTATGCAGGCTTGAAATATTGAATGCATGCTTCTTCTAGCCTCCTTTTCAATTATGAGGCATGAAAACATACTTCAAGAAGTAATACACAACCTGTTAACGTTAACACCAGTGATATGTATACATTGCACAGGCATGTAAGCAGTAAAAGAGCAAGTGTCATACCAATTTCTTGTCCAAAAAGCATAGCCCCATCCCTTATGCCCAGGTTAGGAACCTCTCTTTGCAAGAAGGTAATGAGAGTCTTCAGAATGTGCCAAAGTAATAGGGCCAGCCCACATTTTTCTTCAAAGTTGACTTACACTGCTATGTGCTCTCCATTTGGCTTTGACCAACATGGACAAACATCTCCTAGAATCAGCTCATTTCATGGCAAAATTAGGGTTTGCTATATTACTAACAAGAGGGGGCCATGTCAGCAAGCATGCTTCCCTTACTGAAAAGGAACTAACAGGCAAGATTTTCTCCATCGGCCAGCAGGTATTGTTACTGAACCTTGCACCTAGAAGACTGTCAGCTTGAGATGAGAGGCAGGGGTCAGAGAAAAATCAGAACGCTGATTGTTTTTCTGGTGGGGTGTTTTTAAAGGGACATTACAGAAACAACTTTTTTTGCCTAATAGATGCCTTAACAGAAACCTGACTATCCCACTTTTAATATCTAGTGAGCAGTTTTGGTAGATATGCTAGCTTTACTAAGGCATTGTCCATCTTAATCCAGGTTATGGCTACTGATCTGTAGTAGCATGCAGGTCCATCTGAGGCAGCCAGGCTTTTCACTCTATAAGATGCATACAGTTTATGATCAAAGCAGAAACATGCCTGCATGAGCTTTCTGTCTTCTCTCTTACAGAGCCATACAGACAAATGAACATAGAGCCTGTGCAGACTGCACCACGTACAGTGTGTAGGGAAGTTTTTTGAGTGCCGAGGTGGGTGGTAGGAAGACTGGGTTTTGAACTAAAAAACTATGCTTTTTGTAAAACATTTGGGAATGCTGGGCATGCTAACTCCCATGCTTCTATGAATCACGAACCAGACTCACCTATTGAATAGGACAATATGCAGCAAAACAGGTAGTCTGACTGAGCCTTCTTTCTGGACCACTGACAAATTTCTTCAGTATTTTTTTTTAGTATTGTTCATTCCCCTGTTCCAGGTAGAATGGTTCAGATAGCTCATCTGCAAATGTGGAACCATATGAATACCCTAAAACAGCCTATATGTAGTGTAGATCAAAATAAAAAAATTCAGTTGGATGAACCATAATGTCTGCTATGAATTTACTTACCACAGACTGTGTAGGACGGCTTACATCAACTCATCTTTTAAGCCCCCTAGCCTGCAAGGAACTTAGCGATGCTTAGTAGCTCTTGCAATAGGTTGTTTCTATTATCTTCCAACTCACACAATTATTAGAAGAAAGCTCTGCTTTGGTGAGGAAAGCTCTTGAACCTTACCAGCATCTAATTTTCCTTTATCTGTAATATCATGGCTGGAAGTTTGATGTGGTCCCACACAACTACAAGGCTTTTTATGTCTCTATTGCTCCACTGAAAGAAATCTTTTGTTCTTTAAGGATATTGTTCTTGCTACGGCCGAGTTCACTGCCTGTTTCTTCCAACATTAGCTCCAGAATGAAAACATCCACAGTACTATGATAAGGAAATGTTTTAGTTTCAGATGCTCTGAAACCAAAACAGGTAAGCTCGCTTTCTTCCAGGATTTAAAAATTGGGTGCTGCAAAGTGCCTTTATGCAGCTACTTGGCTTTTTCTTTATGTTTTGATTTCCTGGATTTATTGTGGCAGCTGGAGTAAGAAAATTTGGAGCTGTATCAACATGCCTTTTTCAAGTCCATGCATTTCTATTTTTAAGGAACTAGTTACAGTTTTTGGAACAAGCAGCTCAAAAGTGAATGCTCTGCCTCTCAGCTGGTAATTCAAAACCATAAGAAAAGGGGGTTCACACAAATCAATTTTCACCAAGGATGAGGAACTGTAATTTTCACTTGGAAGGCAGCCCGCCATGAAAGTTCTGGGGTAAATGTCTGCTGCTCAGGAAAGACATCTGGGGTGCTTTAGGAAAGAGCACATTGGGTTGTAAGCAACAAAAACAGTGATTTGACTTGCTCTTTTTAGATTTGGAACCATCTTTTGATTAGCTTTTCTGTTTTGCATACACTGCCTTTCTTGTGGTGATTCCCAGCTGATGGACTTGACTCAGAGAACACATCGCCCCCATGACCAAAGCCAAACTGGCTGCAGACAGCTAAAACAAAAGTAGGAAAAATCAGCCATCAATAAATGGAGGCTAAAAAATGTGTGTGTGTGGGGGGGGGGGGAATCAATCAATCAATCAGACTGGAATGAAAACCGGAGAGGAGAGCACCATGTATTGTTGCACTCTGAGTCTTGCAGAGGCAAGGCTCTTCCTTGTACTGGCCCTGAGAGCTGCCTGTGTTCTGCAAGGAAAGGGACCCAAATCAAGGACAAGGGGTAGTAGAAATGTCTTCTTATGCAAAAAGTCTGTAATAAAGTTGGCAACTGTGTCCTCATCCTTCAAGCAAAATTTATTGCTGCTTTAAAGGAAATGCAAGGAATGCACCAGTAGTCATCCGGTTCTGCAGTGAAAGGGACAGACATTACATATACACTGGTTTAAGTGATCGGAAACTGGTTTAAACCTGTAACAAAACAGATGTTCAGTGCACATAAACTAGTTTGAGATGCACCTGGTTGAATGCAGTATCAGACTTAACTGATTTGGTGCAAATTAGTTTATGCAATGACTATCCTAGACCCCTTGCTGGTTTACATTAAATCGGACTCCTCCAGCATCCTGGCATGTTCTCTGGGCTGGCCGGGGCTCGCTGCTCCACAGGAGGGCTGTCCCCTCCCCTCTGCTCTGATCCCTGGCTGGAGCTTGGGCAGTCTCTGCAGGCACCTGCCTGGCTTCTGCTCCCCCTACCCCACTCTAAGCAGGCATCTCCCAATCTTCACAGACATCTCTCAGCATTAGCTAGTAGACCACATGCTGGCTACCTTGTAGCATAGAGGACAAAGGCAGAAACAAAACATAACCAGTAATGTCCCTCTGTTTTCTTAATGGGGTAATAAACACTGAATTGGAGTGATAAGCATTTCCAGCTGGAACCCTCTCTATTCACAGTATCCTGCCAGGGCCTGGCCATACCCCCTCAGCTCAGCATTTTGGAAGGGAAGGGAGGGCTGCTCTAGCATCCTCCCAGGTTCTAGCCTGAGCCACTGTAGGCATGTGCCTGCATTTCTCTATCTAGTTACAAAACTGATTTAGCTTAGCCAGGTTAGACAAACATGCAAAGACTGAATCAATTCGGGCTCAGGCTTGTTGAGAGTCTGTCTCTAGCCAAAGGGACTAAGAGGAAAAAAAAGAGCTCAGGAAGGTAGCAGAGGGTACAATATAGTCAACAGGTCTGCTTATGAGGAAAAGCATACAAAATAAGAACAGCTTCGCTTTCCTTTTTAGATGCTTTTAACGCCTGTAAAAATGTTACTTCGGTTACAAAAAGTCTGTCTTAAAGAAAGCGGAATCTGCTTACTCATTGCTAATAAAACTGTTCAGGATTAAATTAGGCACATTCAAAATGTAGACTCATACTTCTTTAAAATCTCCCCTGCAAGCCCTCTCCCCCAAAATCCCATCTTTGTGGAGATGCAAAAGATGCTCCTGCTAAGAACAATTAAGTCATCTTTATTTACATGCTGAAATCATGTCTGATGTGCTGACCCCTTGGTGTACTTCAATGTGGCTAAAAACTCTCTGCAGGCACTAATAAACTGATGCACCTGGAAAAAAAATACAAGAAACTAGAGACTTTTTTAAAAAACTTCTCTAGGAGTATTGCTAGTAAATGAGATATGCTTGTCTAACCAAAGGGCAAAAAATAAAATCACTGCTTTGATTTTTAATTGTTCTAATTACTTAACATAACCACATTACATGGTTTATTCTGCATTGTTACAAGAGTGCAAGTGACACTTTGGATTTTTCTATATGGGTACCTGCCCCTATAGGTAGAGTGTGTGCACAGGTTGCTACACCAGTATTCTGGATTAAAAGCAACTTTTTTTGAACTGTTGTTCTGCATGCGTAAAAGAACAGTTTTAAGAAAGCCCTTGTTACATTTTGAAAAAAAATCAAATATAAGAATTAGAAGAATTTACCATACTTATTTTTCTACTATTTGTGCTGTTTATTTATGCATTTCACTAAATTTGAACACAAGATAAGATAAAAGAAATGAAGATATCTGCTCAAATTTACTGTGTAGTTATGACTTCATTTTATTTGCCCCCCTGCGTGTCCTCTTTGAAGAAAGCTAGATAGCCATGTTTTCTGTACTACTTAAGTGTTTATTTGTCTTTAGCATTTGAGATTGTCTATTTCTACAGAAGTGCCAATTAAAATATCTCAAGGAACCTGCACTGGTACTGGAATAGTTTGTGGAGGTACTCATTGGTTTATAAATTCAGAAGAGATGAAATAGCCTGTTGATGAGGAGAGTAAAAAAAGAGTTGAATATACTTGTATACAAGGTCTTTGGCACAAAGAAAAGAGATGGCCTCTTCTTCCTGGCCAGCAGTGGACTGGAGGCTGATACAACTGGCACAGGGAGAGCTGAAAACCTCACAGGGCATGTCTAATTTTCAAACCCCTGCAAACATAATTTACATTACATTTTAACTTTTTCTTAGTATTTGCCAGCTCCTACACAGGAGACTTCATGGTTGGTATCATTTGTGTGCTTTGTCAGTAGGTGTGATCAGCATATGTTACCATTTGTTTTACCAGATAACTATAAGCAATGATCCCCTGGATTTATTTTCCTTGCTGTAGCACAAATTCAAGGCAAACCTCCAAGAATTAGATTCTATACCTGAAAAAGTATAATAAATGTATACATTTTCCATATATATGATCTAATTATTGGAGGTCATCTTATAACAAGGGTGGGCAATTATTTTGGGCAGAGGGCTGCTTACTGAGTTTTGGCAAGACATTGAGGGCCACATGGCAGGCATCCCAAGGCAAATAAATATAAATTTTTTAGGGGCCCCGTGGACCGGATAGAATGGCCTGGTAGGCTGCATTCAGCCCCCGGGCTGCATTTTGCCCACCCGTCTTATAATCTATTCAAGTAAATATGGCATTTTGCTGTGTAAGGCTATTGTTTCTTCCTCATCTATACCTATACTACACACGTCGTTGCTTTTACTTATCATTTTATGACTGTATCATATTCCAGAGGTGGTGTGTAAGTTACATGGCGCTGATCCTGAGAGGTCAGAGAATTCTGTTCACCTATCAGTAGACACAAGGACAATAAGTTCAGGTGAGATGAAAAACTAACTTAAGACAGACAGCTCATGCTGTTTAGGTCTTCCACTGCCTGTGATGGGTCCTTAGGTGCTATATAAGCTTCCTGTCACACTGAACCTTAATGCTTAGCGTATTACTTTTAATGTAAAAGTTATAGTAAAAAAAAAAGGAAAAAAAGAAAAAGAAAAAAAAAATGATGGCTAGTGTGTATGATTTTCCTAAGGTTTTTTTCCCTAAACCAATAATAAATTCTTGATATTACAAATGCTCTCCCCAACATTTAAGTTTCAAACAGATTAACTGGAGATTCATGCATGGGAAAAATCAAAGAGTCATTAGCAAGAGCTAATTTTTAAGAACGTGGTCATATTAAGCAAATTTAACTATTCCCATCTGTAGAGCTTTTAGGTGAACCTCTTTGCTTTACTGTAAAACCAAATTGTAAGTTTGAGAGCCTCAGAGCCCACATATTGAATTAGATATATTTTTTTTTAACCTGTATTCAAACTTTCCTTGTTTGCCAGTAGCCAAATACTATGGTAGGCGTATACTTTCACTTCCTTACTTTTGCTCCTTTTTAAAAGCAAAGGCTAGTCTCTAACATAGATTAAAGTTTCAGCAAATTAAGATGTAGCTGTTATGATTAAATAACTGACTGGGCCACATGTTTCTGCAGTAAGCAATTATTTGAGTAAGAATTTTATTCTCCTGAAGCAGTGACTACATATTCACACTATAGTAAATGCTGATGGTCCATTTGCTGGTTTATTGTACACAACATTTCAATTTCAACTTTCCAGTCACAACACTTCCTTTAAATAGATACGTTTTCACTTTCCTACATGATCCGTTACTATGGTACAGGTGTTATCTCATTTCTTTGCTTTTGTAAATACCAAGTGATATGACTTATATTGAATCCAGAAGCATGCTTTTTCCCTAAAGAAAATGAGATTTTAGTCAGATCTGAGGAGCTACACTCATATTGATATAAGAGAAAAGAAGTGCAGCTAACCTGATAAACATGACACTGACTAAATACACCCTGGAACAGGGGTGGGCAAAACATGGCCGATGGACCGCACCTGGCTGACCAACTGATTCCATTCGACCTGTGGGCAGCTGGTGGCTCCAGCTCTGGTCTCATCTGGCACTGCAGAGGATGCTGGGTGGAAGCAGCTCCACCTACCAGGCATTGCAGGGTAGGCCCCGGTGAAGCTCTAGCTCTGGCCTCTGCTGGTACTACAGGGGACACTGGGCAGAAGCAACCTTGCCCACCTGGCTCTGCATGGCATGCCTAAGGCAAGCCCCACTGGGGCCCTGCTGCTTCCACTTGGGCTGTGCTGGCAGCTCCTTGCCTGCCTGTGGCTCAGAGCTTGTGGAAGCCACCCCAGATGCTAGGACTATGCAGTGGGTGCTCTGCACCTGTGCCTGGGGGTGGTGAAGCTTGCTTGGCACTTCCCAGAAGGTGAAGCCCAGCCCTGGATCTGTCTTCTGCTTTGTTACATACATTACCAGGGGCTGGCTCACCCACCAGCTGCCTTCTGGCTGAAGCCAGTGCAGCTCCCATCCCATCTGCCCAGGTGAGGCTGCCCTGAGTGCCCTAGGGCTAGGGCTAAGTCTCCTCCTGAAGGAAGTAAGGCCCCTGGGCTGCAGATGGGGGCAGCCTGCATGACCCTGGCTGGAAGCTGGGGCAGGCTAGAGGGGGCTGCTGGGCTTCCTCAGGCTTTATAAGGGAAAGTGTGGATGGAAAGAAGTGGGGGGCAGATCAGTTTGGGGTACAGGTGGCTCTTGAGGGGCATGTCAGGGTGCAGGATGAAGCAGAAACTCCATTATGATTTGTGGGGTGGCAGGGCTCTGCTGGGGATGGGGGCCTCCCTTGGCTGAGTGTCTCACCTCTCTATATACTACTAAAAAAAAATAAAGCAGGACAAAAATTATGTTTTGAAATAAAATTAAAATATTTTTATAGTAGATGTTTGATTTTTAGCATACAACTTGTTTAGTTTCTGTAATTTGTTAAAATATCTTCGCCATTAATTTTGTGTGTGGGGCTCTCAACAGCTCACCAAAAACTCATTAAGTGGTGCGCCAGCTGAAATAACTGCCCACCCCTATTGTAACAGGTTTAAAAGAATCACACTTGGATGCTGTGTTTGACAGATAAATGGTTCATTGTGCTTTGCTAATACCTTAAAAGAAAGGGTCTCTACTTAGCCTCTGCTTCTGTGTCTGCACCTGGTAATGGATGCAAGTAGGCCTTTTCAGAAATATGATCCAGTATGTCTATTTTTACAAATACTGAAATAGAATTGATTATTTTAATTACCCCTTCTTCTGAAATACAGGGACTTGGCACTGGGACACCACCCAGCACTTAGGAAGCTTCCAAAAAATGCATCTATTTCATGACTTCCTGGAGAGGACTGATTCTCGTATCTACATTTTTACTATGTTCATCAATTCAGCATCTTCATGCATACCACATGCAGGTTTGGAACAACCTTTCTATAGCTGCCAAATCATTCCACTTTTAACTTATAAACTCTATTTTCCCTGCACAGGGTAATAATGGACACTGGCCATGAGTGAATCCATAAACAACTGCCAAACTGATTTTAGTGTTTAATAAATACTGTTCTCTCTCTCTCTCTTTTTCCACACTTGGTAATAAAAAAAGTCAAAGAAGATCCAACATTTCTTCCAGCAGGAGGGCATTTTTTAAAGCTCACCATTTAGGTTCATGTAGTTTTGCCCATTTAACTACATTTTTCCGGTTTTCCAAAAATACTAGAAAGAAGCCAAGCTAGAGCTTTTTTTTTTTTTTAAACTATTTTTTTACATTTCTCTCTTTCTCGCACCTATCCAGAATAATACTACAAATGTCTACAGTACATTGATACAGGATGTATGTTGCCCCACAAGCCTGGGCACCATGGGCTTGGGAGAAGCACAGAAGACAGGCTGGTGGGGCAACATACATCCTGTATCAATGTACTGTAGACATTTGTAGTATTATTCTGGATAGGTGCGAGAAAGAGAGAAATGTA
>JAGPOW010003447.1:4570559-4604057 GCA_030014935.1 Caiman crocodilus
GGATAAAGGGGGGGGGGGGGAGGACGACAGTGGGTCTGGAGCTGCAGCAGCAGGTGCTGCCAGGAGCCCGGCCTGTCCCAGCCTGGGGAGGGGGTAGGGAGGCAGGCTGCCTGCAGCCAGCACCCAGCAGCCCACCTGACCCTGTAAAATGAGCAGGGATGGGGGGGCTCATCTGGCAGCTGCCTGTGCCAGGGCCTGCCCAGCTAACTTAGGAAAAGCCTAAAATTCAAAATAAACAATCTTAAGGAGACAGATCACCCTCTTACAGGAACCAATGGACAAACTTAATGTAATTTTCAAATACACACTTCTGTTCATTCCTATCTGTAATGGTTTATTTATGTTTCAGCGCTCTGAATTTGTCATTCAGCTTCCATTAAGGAACTGTGAGAACCAACATTCACCAAGATCTCAAGTCCACTCATATTATCTAGTTGTTGATGTTTTTACATATCAAGATTTAGGTGATTAAAAATGACAGCTTGGTACAGTCTAGTGCTTCTATTGACTTGATTTCTTGTTTGCAACAGACTGAATCCAAAAGGTAATTCTAGTCACAAATTGAAATGGTTTAAACACACCCAGTATATCAAAGAAAAGCTGCATGTTTATGCATTATACTATTTGACAAGAACATTTAAATATATTAAAAGCTCTCCATTCTGAGATGCGTTTGATAGAAACAGCAGTTTTGCCTTCGTATCACATTTTCCCGAAATATAAGTATGCATATACATGCTGCTCTGTGGTTTCACTGATTTATCTAGTAGTTTCCGTTGTGATCCAGCTGAGATTGGAACTTTTATGTACTAGTAGCAGGAAGAAAAATCACTTAGCCTAGATTACAATTTAGCTCTTCTGCTGGGTATCATTAGTGAAGAAGTTTCTAACTGCAGTTTCCATTCCCCAAAATCCAGATCAGCCCCACCAATTCAAATACTTTTTCCTTATGTTCGTGTATGAAATACTCAAGCTTGCTGATTACCTGAGGGCAGAGGGCTTCAAGCTGGCTTGCTGACATGCGAACTAGTTTCACGCCTTCTTCATTGTTTGAGATGGAACAAGCCAAATTGGCAACCTATATTGAATGGAGATTAAAAAAAAAGAAAAAAAAATGACACTTTTAGAAAATAAGTTATTATTTCTGCAGTAAGAAGCAAACCCTGTAACCTTTCATTTTTTCTGTGATCAGTAAGCTTTCAAGAAATGCACACTCTCCAAATTTTTTTGAGTCAATTTAACAGATTTGTAATCACCAGTGACATCTGTTCTGTCTCAGGCTAGCAGATCATAAAACAACAGTCATTCAAATGAGAAGAACAACTTCAATGTTCCCATTTACTCATTGGACAGGATGTTTCTATTTGAATGTACAAGGGCAACACTTTAGTGACACTTGAAGTAACTGTTAAAATTCCCATTCCTACATAAGAGTAAAAAAAAAAAAAAAAAAAAATCTATAAACCCACTATTTTATTTTTTAAAAGGGCTGAAAGAAATGGCTGACAGAGGAAGGATGAGACTGACAGTGCATTACCATATCTACTAACCCCTTTCTCTTCTGAATGTTCATCACAACATGCAGACATGGATAAGCATAAACTCACAGGATAAGAATTTAAAAATTTCACAAGCCTATAGTGATCAGCTGGCATAGTATCATGCAGTTTACCTACAACTTTAAAAAAGTACCTTTGCATGCAAGTGCCTTTGCTACTGTGTATAGATAAAGCTGCATTAAAAAACAAAACAAAACACTTCACATAGTTTAGTTCTAACAAAGCTTTGATACTTTGAGATCCTTAACACCACATTTGCTAGGTTATTCCAGCAACTGGCGGGAATTCCCAGAAACTGGCCTAGAATCCTTGTGATGCTGGAATTTCAGGCCAAGAGTTTGTTTGACCTTCTATTTAACACCTTCTCTTTAACCAGCCATCTTGAAACTAAGACCTTGTTAACAACTACTTTTTAAGAGCACAGGGGAGGGAGACAGGGTTGATTTTGTTTAGTAATTTATTTCGCATATTAGATCTCGCAAGAGAAGGATAAAACTAAAGCGAGTTATATTCCTTATATGACAAGTGAATGGCAACTTGCTATTTTGAACTCCAATATAGTTCCATTTGAACATAAGGAGGTATAAAAACTGCACAAAGACAAATTAACTGAGATGAACACTGAGCACTGTCTTATTAGAAATGGAAAAAAACTACCTGGTCAAAGCAGCAAATGATAGTAAAAGAATAGTTAAAAAATAACAATCACACAAAAATTCTAATATTAAAAAAGCCTAAGTCTGTTCATCTGTAATACTTGATTTGCGTTCTGATTGGCTGACAAACAATTAGAGGCCCCCACCTCCCCAGTCAATTGGCTAATCAAAATTTAATGAAAGTAACAGCACAGATGAACTGGGTTGCTAACATTCTTTTAGAGAAAAGCTGAGAAAGTTGAGAGCTTTTTAAATGAAACAACTCTACATAAAGTTTTAGGAAAGTTAATATAAAATTACAGCCATATATTACTATCTTTTTAATTAATTTAGTTTACAAAAATATTATAAAATTTATAATAAAATATCTTCTCCCTATGGGGACTTTTTACCATCTTTAATTTTCCCCGAGCCTGAGGAAGGGCATATGTACCCAAAAGCTTGCAGAAAAAGATTTTTGTGATTTCTTAGTTCGTCTAAAAGGCATCACCTCTGAACTAGGAGTTCTAGAGTTTTGTATTTATAGATGGAGAACACACATTCCTGGGGCAGTGGTAGACACCAATCACATGTTAATATACTTCAGTGAGGGGTGTACTTCGTAGCTGTGTTGGTCTGAGACAGAAAGACATACAAAAAACTAGAACTCTTGGTTCCAAAATGATACCTTTTATTAGACCAACTGGGAAATCGCAAGCAAACTGTCCTTTTCTGCAAGCTTTCGGGATGAAAGTCCCTTCATCAGGCTGTGGGCAATGTATAGATGGTAAAAAGTCCCCATACGTAGGAAGGCTCTGTACAAAAATGAAGTTTATTTCCTGCCTATGAGGACTTTTTACCATCTTGTAACATCTATATTTTTCCCAGTTTGACGAAGGGACTTTGATCCCAAAAGCTTGCAGAAAAGGACAATTTTCTTGCGATTTCCCATTTGGTCTAATAAAAGGTATCATTTTGGAACTAAGAGTTCTAGTTTTTTGTATGTATACTTAAATGAAGCCTTTTACCAACTTCATTAATAATGCTAAAGCTCAAGTAAATTTACAGTGCAAAATCTCTCTCTCTCTCTTGCTTCCAAATTAAGTGATGAATGATGCAAGCTGAAGCAGATCTCAAAATCAGAGGTATATTTCAAATGCTAAATGGCTAGGTAAGCAAGAGCAGTAGCATACCCTGGGATGACTGTCCTCCAAGTGCATAACTATTTTTTCCTTGTGCAGTTATAGGGCTGCTTTTTATAGCGCTACAGTTAAAGCTGTGTCAGTTTTTAGAGTCGCTGTTAGCTTTTTACCCCTACAGCAATCCTTTTAATTTAGTTTTCATGCAATTTTATAATATGCCTTAAAAAAAAAATCTTTGTGCTGCCATGAATATGAAAACAGAACAATACAAGCCCCCCTGAAAACTGCAGTTGTATATTTGAAGCAAACTTTATAAGGGTAACACTGTATGGCTACAGGTTTAGCTTCATTAAGAAGGACTCTACTTTAAGATATATTTAAGTTTGGTAATTAAAAATTCATTCTCAAGCCTTCCCCACAAATGGCGATGCCTGAATAAGCTGCTTAGTATCAAACAAATTTATTTTCTTCGGGTAAATCTGATATCTGAAATTTTACCTTGTCTGCCCATGTCCTTAGACTAACATGGCTACAACCTATACCCCTGGAATTTAACAAGCCTTTTCTACTGAGTGTGATTTCCATTAACTAACATTCTAGCAGTCAAATTAGGGCATTGCATATACCTATTAAACAGCAAAATCCAGTGAAGACAAGCCAACAGTTGGACAAACTTTCTTTTAAGGTATACAGTGGAACATAAATCAGCACTACATGTGTTGGGTCTAGAGAGCCAATGGTAATTAAAATGAACCTTTTTTATCCTTTCTACTGAAGTGCCTATGGTTTTGGCCACACATGTTACGTGCATCTGCTGAAAAAGAAGTCATTCTCACATGGTCATTTCTAAAGCTGCTAATGTATTCTCTCATTAATACACACTGAAATCAATACCTGTTGTAGCCATGTAAATATTACAGAATGTTGCCAGCACACTTTCTTCTGGGATTCTAGAGCTATTTGATATTTTAGTAAATATAAAAAAAAAAAGCTCAAGGGAATCTGCGACTACAAGAACGTCAACCCTCATTAAAAAATATTCCAGGTTGGCAAGAACACCCAAACCCCCACTACATCTTAAAAGCCCCCAAACCAAAAGGCAAACAGAGAGCCCAAAAGACATCACACACCACACACATTTTTTTAATTTTTTTTTTATAAAGGCAAACTCATTCTCAAACGCTCGAGCTGCAAGAACTACCTATGGGCAGATTTTCTACTGACCTCAGCTTCTATATTGACTTCATTTTCAGAAGTGCTCAGATCCCAGTGAGTACAAACAACACTGGTGGATGCTGAACTGAGGTTATATTGAAATGCCTGCAAAGAAGTACCCAACCAAATCACTGAGGACTTTGGCTTTCCCTTTCCCAAACAGAATTTGGTAAATTCCAAGGGATTAACCAACTTGAATACATAAAAGTAATGAAGCCTATAGTTAAAAGGCTATATACTACAAAAAAAAAAAAAGGGGGGGTGGGGGGGGGTAGAAATCAGCCATTCTTACTCTGAGTTCCTTGATGTTAGTTATCCTCTTCTGAGTTATCCTGCCAGAACTGCCAATAGCTATAAAAACTATACTGATTCTAAATTCTGTTGCAATGGAGTGCATGTGTCTTGATTCTATAGGACCTTATATAAAGTCACTTCATCTCTATACTTTAGTTTCTTATCTGTAAAATAAGAATGAAATGTTTCTAGCTCAAAGAGATTTTGCAGTGGTAAGCTAATCAATGTGAAGGACTCCAATATGGCCATGAGCATCTACATAGTGTTACTTACCTAGCTTAAAGTAAACAAACTGGCAAAGTGCCATTTTGGCATGCACTTCCAAAACAGATATAAAAAGGTAGGTATAGTAAGCAAAAGTTGCGTGCAATAAGGCTTAACTGAATAAACCCTCCTCAACAAACTGACTGACATCACAAGAGGCCTAGATTTGATTTAGAAAGAACAATTCTGTTCTGAGGGCAAAAAAGCAACTGAATTCTTGCTTCCTTTTTCATACTTACAACTCAATACTGTCACAGGCCCCCACACATATGTGATGATAAGAAATAGACAAATTCAATCAACCACCATGACTTTTTTCTTCCCCAGAGAGTGACAAAAACATCCTGCAATGACAACTCTGACCAGAGAAACAGGAGAGGATCTCAGTATAGAAATATCCCTTGTAGTACAGACAGATCAAATTAGAAATCTCTTTTTTTTAATGCAATATCTAGGCACTTATATTCTATAGAGTATATAGCTGCCACCTCCAAGAGAATGCCCTCTATATCCTAAAAAGGGAAGACTGACCTGAGGCTGGCTACTACTATTGCCAGCATTTGGATGAATGAGCTTTAATTTACCTCTAGGTGACACTTCATCCAAGATATTACAGTGACAAATGCACAAATACAGTCATTTCAACATACCTTTTCGCTACAAACTGAACCAATGTGCTGGTGCCAAATGAAACAAAACTGGATGCAATTTTCTAGAAGATTGTTTGGACCATGTGAATTTTTGTACTTAAAATTCAGCTTTAAAATGTATTAACAATGGTACTAGCATGAGAAGACAGAATAATGTCTTAAATGAGGCATCTCTTACCCCAAAAAGGTTCACATAAATAAGAAGCATTACTTGTGGATATAGGAAATCCATGTGAAAAACAGATGCTGCAACTTTAATACACGCTTGTAGGATTATTTTGCACTGAAGTTCTTGTGTCTGCTACTGTGGCAGTTCATGTAAGGAACTCAAATTCTCATTATTTGATTCTTGTGCATCTATTTTTTTGACAGGGTAAAACTGATATTCTCAGACAACTTGCTCTAAATCAGCAGCAACCACTGTCGGTGCAAAGCTGAGTGAAGGCCTCTACAACACAACTCCTGCCTATCGTTCTAGAGAGTTAGACCTACTGTTAAAAACTGTATTTCAAGCACAAGCTGTTACCAGGTGATAAGAGCAGTCCATTTCCATTGGTTTCAAAACTGCAGGAACATCAACCAGATGAGCTGGAGTTGTCATTATACTCATCAGGTGAGACTGCAGTCAAGAAAAGCTGGTAGAAGTTTCTACCTTCTCAAACATTTAATGTTGCTGGTTTAAGTTAAACCAGACTCCACCACTATCCTGGCATGGTGTCTGGGCTGGATGGGTCTCCCTACACCACAGCAGAGCTGGCCCCTTTCCTCTGCTCCCTGGCTGCAGCTTGGCAGAGACTGCAGGCAGCTGCCTGGCTTCCCCCTGGTCCTTTCTCCCCTGCCTGCTCAGCAGGGGGCCCCTCTGCCTTTCTGTCTTACACAGACACCTCTTAAAATTAGCTAGCAAACCACATGCTGTGACAGACTGGGGGTGAGAGGGTGGAGGGAGAACGGGACGGCAAATGCAGAATCAACAGAGAGCTGGTAATGTCCCTCTGTTGCTGTCTTAATGGGGTGATTAACACTGAATTAGTGTTATCAATACCCTAATGTTATAAATTCCCTGCTGGGCTGGTCATAAGTGGGGAGGCGATGCCTCCATAATCAGAGCATCCTGCTGGGGCCTGGCCACACACCCCTCAACTCAGCACTGTAGAAGGAAAGGGACAGCTGCTCTAGTGCCCCCCAGTTTCTAGCCTGAGCCACTGCAGGTACGTGCCTGCATTTCTGGGATGTCTTTACAGTTTCAAACTGATTCAGCCTAGCCAGGTTAGACTAACCTGCAGAGATTGAATCAAAGTGTTTCCATCAGTTCTTTAATGTGAGTTATAAAGGGAAAAAAGATTTATTGTTCTTTTTTGTTTTTTCCCATTACTTGGAGTCCTGCTTATTTTTTTACCTTATAAATGTGCAATATGCAAAGTTTTACCTTCTATGCATTTACTGGATGACTGAGGTCTCAAACATGCATTAGAACTTCTGAAACTAGGTTGGACATTCACCGTAAAGCAAAGAAAAGCTCTATCTTTATTATTTTAGGTCACTTTAGGGTCTGTCTCATAAAAAGACTAACTCCAGGAAGACCTCTGAGTCAATGTTTTGCTACTATCCATTAAAAGAAGAATCTAAATCTTGCAGAAACAGAACTACATTATGCTGCTTTTGCAGATATATAAAAAAAAAAAAATACTATTTCTCACTTACTGCATTACAGCTTTTGTATAAGTAGGGCGTTTCATTTAGTTTTAGATGTGGAAACCAACTACATCAACAATAAATATAAAAATATCTCAATATTTAAAATGTGTTTTTAAAATCAAACATATTTGGCAGAAACATTTCTTTTGACAATTTGGTTTGGTAACATTTTTTCTAAACATTGGTTTAATAATCTCTTTTCAATTCATTTTGACTTGAAAATATATCACTCAGTATAAAGTTAATTAAAATTTTGGCCAGAGCAAGTTATATTGAATTGTTTCCAACACCATGGGAACATGCAACTTAAAGAAAAAAAAATATATGGGAAGTTTCAGCTTTTTGTTCTGAATTTGAAATGTCAGAATTTCCCAAAGCTTCCAGTTCCCAATCAGCCATAATAATCAAAATAAGACTATGGCCTTTTCTTTAAAGCTTCCACTTTTTTTTTTTGATAAGTAGGCTGACAACTGTTAAATCATCTTTCCTTTAGATAAGCTAACACATCTCGGATCTTTACTGAATTGAAATCTATACTGTTTGTTTAAATGTTCTCCTCTTCCATATCAAGTTGGAAGTCCAGATGTCCTTAAGGTATTGCTTAATTTGCCAAGATAACACAGCACATAGATAAATCTTGCATCTTAGCACCTGGTCCAGATTTGTAAAGAGTGTTATCTCTTAGTATTGGAAGGTACCAAAGCCAGACAAAACAGCATAGCTACTTAACTACTCTTAGGATTTAGAGTTCTATAATATTACTTTATATCCAGTGAAATCTAGGGGTTCACCAATAAAAATTTTCTTGGCCAATACCAATAGCCATATTGACCGATATCAATCCAGTAACTGATTTACAGGAATGCAGCCCAGCAGCTTGGAAAGGAGTGCCTTTCCGGTAAGACTGTTGCAGTGGAGGGGCAGTATTGGAGGGGCAGATCAAGGTCCCCACTGTGAGGGAGGAAGAGGGGCAGGGGAAGACATTGCCCAGCCAGGGTGGTGAATGTGACCCTGGGACCGGGATGGAGCCACAGGTGGCTTGTTCACAGAGTGCAGGGGGTTAGGGACAGCTCCCTACCATTTCATGCACTCCCAGGGGAGGCATGTGCCTTGTCCAGATTTGTGTACAGGGTAAGGGTGAGCCTGCAGAAGGCAGTTCCAGGCTCTGCCAGCCTCTTCACAGCAGGGGGGCTTGGCCAGGGCTACGCTCAGAGCAGACAGGGCTGGAGTAGGTTCAACTGCACAGGGAAGGGATGCTATGGGGAATTCTGTGGTGACCATAGTCCCCCAGGCCTACCCTCCCAGTGCTGTCCCTGCTTGGGGCACTCTGCTCTGCTGCCTTTCCCTTGGGATCCCTGGTGCCCGAGCAGGGGTGGCACTGGGGGGAATTCTCTCACCACCAAATTCCCCATAGCCACTCCTCAGTGCCGCTGCCTTCCACCCCACACAGCTGAGCCTGCTCCAGCCCTGCCCACTCAGAGTGCACTCCTGGCTCAGCCCCCACTGGGGAGAGGCTGGCATAGGCCCTAGCCTTGAGCCTGCAATGGGCAGCCCACCCTTGCCCTGGGCACAAATCTGGGGAGCACATACCCCTCCATGCCTCCCCAGGGGGTGCATATAGTGGCAGAGAACTCTTCCCCCCCACCCCTAGACAAGCCACCTGCAACTCTATCTTGCACTCAGCCTTGGGGTCACATTAACTGCCCTGCCTTAGCAGTGCCTGCCCCACTCTCTCCCTCACTGTTGGGGCCTCAATCTGCTGTTCCCATTTCCATTCCATCTCCTATGCCCTCTCCCCGCTACAGACTTACTGGCAGGATGCTACACTCCACACTGCTTATCTGTGCTCCTGGCCACAAATATGCTATGACTGTGCACATGCACACAACATTTATCAGTGACGTTAATGGCCAAAAAAGCCAATAATGTTAATTTTCCTGTTATCCATGTTGATCCGATTTGTGACTGATATACAAGTGTACCTCTAGTGAAATCTGGGCAATGCTAACATTTGTATAAATCATTTCCCCATGTGAACATTTGAAGACAGAGGCTTATGCTTGGGATTTTTGAGAACAATACTAGGAGTACAAACAGCATAATGCAAAAAACAACTTTAGCTGATAAATGAAAGATTATGATCCAGTAGTTCTCAAGTTCTGTTCCTACTTCTAACATGGAATGGTCTATTTTGTAAAACATTATTTTAGTTAAGTCAATAAAATTCGATATTTAAGGAAATCAGAGTGGTTAAATACTAGTATTATCTCTATTATATGGATCAGAAAATTTATATCAAAGATTAAACATTCTGCCAAATATCAGAACAAGTCAATGCTAGATCAGAATTAAAAACATCACTGTGGTATAATATGACCCATACTGCATCTAACAGTGCCTGTAATTCAATTTCACAACCCTGTGAGGGTTAGGCCTGTGCTCTAATCCCTGTGCTATGCAACTCTTGGTGAATAAGGGGGAAACCTATTACCCTTTGGTTGATTTTTTTGCAACCTTCAAACATGCACAAGAAAGTCACTCAAAAAATTACACTGCATCCACCATCCCAGCAATATTGACACCTAGTCAACATTTGTATGAAAACATATATATTAAGTTGTTTTTTCCCAGTGGAAAATCTTAAATCTTAATAGAAATCACATAAAGCAACTCAGTAAAAAGGGAACCAAGTCTACCCACTATTTTATCCCAACCTCAGGGGGGGAGAGATTTAGATAAAGTAACTAGAGCTTGCCTACCAATAAATGTTTCTGACACCAATTTTATTCCCGCTAAAAAAAATACCATTTTACTGTAATACCTTCACTAGAAATGACTAACCTTTACCCTGAATTGAATGTTTTGTTTTAACTTTCAATTTATGGATTTCCATCTCTCCTCTTTTTAGTCTTCTTCCATTATTGAGAGACTCACTTGCATCTTTCCCTATTTCCTCTCACTTGAAAGAGGTGGAAAAACTCAGTCAAATACTTGAAGATACTCTCCAGCTCGAAAGCCATGAGGAAGTACTGTTTGCTCTCATCCGTTGGCACTCCTCTCTTCCCTTTTTTTCATTGTGATAGTGGAACCTATTCCCTCCAACTTACTTGAAGGGGGGGCAAAAATTCCCTGAGTGCCTAAAAGACCAACAGAAAAATTCTTATGCCATTTAGGAATTCCCTGCAAAAACAAATTCTGAAGAATTTTGTTCAGTTTTTCACAGTAAGAATAAACTTTTTAAGCAACCTTCAAACAACACTACAGTCTTGCAACTGTTGCAAAGGAAATGAAGGTTCACACAGACCCTTTTGAGATCTTGCATCTAGTGCAGAAAAGGCCAGAGAAAGCTAAGAACATGTTATAAACTTAGAACTGTAACTGTTTATTTAAAAAGAAAATGTGCCATTCTGATACAAAGGCTCCCGGCATACTGCCCACTAAGTGAGTACCATTCTTAGTGCTCTGTAGATTTATGATTATACTGGTGCAGAAGACAAGAGCTATTTTAATTTCAAGCTTCATTATAAGCATAATGGAAAAAAATCTCAACTACATGGAACAAAATTAGTAGGCAAAATGTTTTTAGGCTTCAGAAACCTGGAGAAATGAATAGAGGTTGTTATAAAGGTACTTACGTCCTTTAAGGGAGAATTCAAAAGGCAAGTGACACAAAGGGAAAGAGAGAACAATGAAATTAAGATATCCAAGTAATTATATGCCCCGTATTACTGAAATACCTGTATACTTAATATTTCAAAATGAGAAATATACCTTTCTTTCCTTTCACACTTGTAGGATGCGTAACTTACACAGCTGTGCTCGCACATACTACTTCACAGAGGGAAAGTTTAGATGAATTTGACTCCAAAATCTACAACTCCTGTGAAAGCTTTATTCCTTACATTAACAAGCCTCTCCTACAGGTGGGGGCTAGGGGCAATTTCTTTGCCCAGTTAAGTGAAACTGTCATGTGCTGCCATTCTCATGCAGAGACAAACAACTTTTCAAGTGAAGGGGGCAATATGCTGAACCATTTTAGATAGTCTGACAAAATGTAGGTACCCCCCTACTTTGTCAAGTTCCCTCCAACTTACTTGAAGGGGTGCGGGTGGGGGAAGGAAGAAATTCCCTGAGTGTCCAAAACTAACAAATTGAACTGGCTTCTATATACTGGAGTCTGGCACAGAAAGCCAAGCTCTGATGTTATCTTTTAGGTAATGGGAAATGGGTCTTCTTGGGAAGAGAGAGAGAAGAGGAAGAAAAGGACTAATGTCAGTCAGTAGAGTGTATCTACACTAAAAGTGTGTTGCTGGTATAGGAATAAAGGTAAAACAATCCTGATGTAGACATAGCCTAAAAGATACACCATAGGGAATTATGCACATAAAAATTCTAAATTATGCAAAATTAATTACTTTCATTTATTTATTTTTTACAAATTAAACTGAATAATCACCATTTGAGCCTTCTTTAGAAATATATGCAAGTACTTTGTATCAGTGGGGGTGGGTATAGGTGTATGTGGAGTTTGTGGGGGGTTTGTGAAGTGAGCGAGTATGTGGGACTTGTGAAGGTTTGTGGGGGAAGTTGTGAAGGGGGGGTTGTGAAAGAGGTGCGTGTGTGAGTGTGGTGGGGGTTGTAGGTGGGTGTGGGCCCCACCACCATACATCCTTCCCTCTCTCCATGGTGCACAGCTCCTGCCGTCATCAGCTCAGCAGCAGCAGGCCCTTGGGGCATTCATGGCGGTGGCAGGCAGTCAGCACAGCAGTGTATGCATCTGGCTGAGTCCCAGGACCTGAATGTGCTGGCATGGAGTTAGCCCGGTCCACTGGTGCATGCTTTCAGACCAGACCAGTCTGGCTCCAAGGCTAACACATCAGGCTTGCAGCACTGCAGGCAGCAGCTGTGTGCCATTGGGCCAGGCAGGTTCCATGCCTCCCAATGCAGTGCCAGAAGCCCCACATGGAGGCACAGAGCCTGCTGGCCCAGCCTGACGGCGTGGGGATCAGGAGCCATGCGCCATTGGGCCAGGTGAGCTCTGTGCCTCCACGTGGGGATCCCAGCACTCCAACATGCGGAAGCATGGAGCTCACTTGACCCAATGGTGAGGGACTCCATCCCTCCATGTGCGGCTTCCTGCCTGGACCAATGGTGTGTGGTTCCTTGGTTCATGCACTATTGGGCCAAGCCAGCTGCCCATGTGGCGTTTCCAGCACTCAGGCAGGAAGCTGCACATGGAGGGACTGAGTCACGCACATTTGGGCCAGGCAGGCTTCCACTTGCCTCCACATGCAGCCTCCTGCTGGAGTGCTGGAAGCCCCACATGGAGGTACTGAGCTGACCAGCTGGCCCAGCCAAATGGCACATGGCCTGTACCCACCCACAAACCACACTCACCCACACCCCCATGCCCACGCACACACCCAATGCCCACCTCCCCTCCTCCCACAGGCAGGAGCTCCTCACTAACTCAGCTGTCCAGTTGTGTGGCTCTGTGCCTTTACCTCACAGGAGGTAGAGGCATAAAGCGTGCTGTAGTTAAATTATGCAAAATTATGCAATTATGCAGAGAGTTATGACTTTTATGTGAAAACTGCGCGGGCGCATAATTGCATAATTCCCCACAGTGTAAAAAGGGATTTATAAGCAAAGGAATGCAGGTACACTATATCGGCAAACTGCTCTTATTTAGTATGAAGCTGTGCCAGCAAAGCTGTGCTATGAGAACAGCAACACTTCCCCCTCCTCTAGTGCACCGTGCATACCTGGTCTTGGACTAAAAGATACATGAGGCATAAGAGCACCTAACATTCTTGTAAGTGTTTCAAATGATTGTAATAGCAATATTTGTACAATGTGAGAAGCCACCTTCCCCAACAAGAAGCCTGTTCTTGGTCATCGTTATTCAAACTACTTAGTCATAGTCATAGAGAAGTAGGGCTGGAAGGGACCTCCACAGGTCTCCAGTCCAACTCCCTGCCTAACATCCTTATCCAAACAAACAAATTTAATTCAACCATAATCTAAACTCTACATGAAGATGACCAGCCATGAGACACAGACCAAACACCCTAACCTGACACAGGCAAAGCAGGAATGGCACCTAATGTCCTGCTTCTATAAAATGTTGGCAGTATATATTCAAGAGGTCCTGGATAGAGGGCCATGCCCCACACTGCAGAGGGAAGTAAAAACCCCTGCAGTCTATATCAGTCTGAGCATGGGGTAAAATATCTTCCAGACACCAAATATGGTGATTGGTCTGATCCCAAGGGAAGGGGCAAGACCCTCCAGCCAGGAACCTCTGGCTTTAGTTCTAGCAGGAGAGTCGGCACACTCCAGTTGAAGTCCCAGCCTTAGCTGTAGCTAACACAATGCCTCTGGAGAGGCTTAAACACACTAAGACTTTTTTTTTTTTTTTCCTACTAGAAAAGAAAGAAAGAAAGAAAGAAAGAAAGAAAGGAGAGGATGGGAGTACAGGAGCAAACAAAGCACAGAAGCATGGGAAATACCCATGAAAGAACATAGATATAGCTACATATGGATAATCCTCACCCAGTGGCTATCCAACCTCTTCTTCTTGAACACCTCCAGTGATAATATCCACAACTTCCCTAGGCAGACAAGGTTCCTTGGGTGAATTTGAGATCTTTTATTAGACCAACCCAAATAGTTGAAGAATAGTTATTAAGCAAGCTTTCAGGTTCAAAAACCCTTCGACAGGCTAAGGACATTTCAGCAGTTGGTGTGTGCTCTTCCTGGATGGAATGAATCTGCCTATGTCCTTAGACCAACATGGCTACAACCTACACCCCCACAACTTCCCTAGGCAGTCTATTCTACTGTCTCATTATTCCAACAGTGAAGAGGTTTTTCTGGATATCCAATCTAAATTTACTCTGCTGCAACTTTAAGCCATTGGTTTGCACCCTCCTCTCTGCAGCAAAAGAAAGAAGGTGCTTTCCTTCTTTATGGCAGCCCTTCACGTATTTGAAGATTATCATGTGGATTACCCCTCCTAAGTGCCTTCTGCTTAGTTTCTTCAGCCTCTCCTTGTATGACTTGCCTTCCAACCCCTTGATCACCTTTTGTTGCTCACCTCTGGACCCTCTCTAACTTCTCCACCTCCTTTTTAAAATATGAAGCCCACAACTGCACACCATGCTCCAGCTGAGGCCTAACCAGTGCCTACTATGAAGACACTATCTATCACTTCCTGTGTCTCGCATCTACTGCTTCTATTGATGCACCCCCAAAACCAGTCACCTTTTGTGTGGCTGCATCGCACTACAGACTCAGGTCATGTCTGTGGTCTATCAAGACTCCCAAGTCCTTTGCCGTAGAGCTTCCATCCAGCCAGGTGTCTCCCATTTTGCATTTGGGTTTTTGATTATTCCTCCCAAGGTGTAGCACCTTCCATTTGCCCACACTGAACTTCATCCTGTTGACCCTAGTGCAACTTTCCAATCTGTCAAGATCCTTCTGAATTGCAGTCACATCCTCCAGGGTGTTCACAATCCTTCTGTTTCATGTTGTCTGCAAACTTGTTCAAGAAACTTTCTATACCAGCATCCAAATTGTTAATAAACATGTGAACCTGATCTCAGTACTCTCTCCTTTGCTATAGAATCATAGGAAAGTAGGGCTGAAAGAGACCTCATGAGATCATCTAGTTTACACCCCTGCTCAAGATGGCTGGGATTGTTTAGGTAGGTATGCTGCTCAGTGTCTGCCTGATTTGCTCTTAATTCCACAATTTCTCTAGGTAGCCTGTTCCAAAGTTTGCCCCCCTCCCCCCAATAGGCACAAAGTTCCTCCTAATCTCCAACCTAAATTTCCTCTGCTACAGCTTGGGGCAATTTATTTCTAGTCCCGTCTCCCACTCCATCCACTCTATAATCACCCTTGAGATATACAAGACATATCAAATTTACCCTTAGTCTTCTCTTCTCCAGACTAAATAACCCTAGCTCTTTCAGCCTCAACTCAGAAGTCTTGCCTTCCAAGCCCATAAATAATCTTTGTTATTCTGTTGGACTCTCTCCAATCTGTCCACATCTTTCTTGAAAGTGAGGCTCAAAACTGGACACAGTCCTCCAAGTAAGACCTCACCAGTACTGAATGCAGCGGAAGAAAAAAATAATCACTTTTCTTGATTTGCAAGTGATACTCTTTGTTGATACAACACGCTGTTGACTTTTTTTTGCCATAAAGCACACCATTGGCTCATACATTGAATCTGAATAAATTGAGTATCCCACAGGTACTGCAGCCTAGCTACTCATTCCCCAGTCTGCATTTGTGCATAAAATTATTTTTTCCAAAGTACAGGACTTTGCATTTGTTCTTGCTGATTATCATTTCATTGACTACAGACCATTTTTCTAGCCTATCCAAGTCATTCTGAATCCTAGCCTGGCCCTCTAGGGTGTCTGCAACTCCATCCAACATGGTGTTATCTGCAAATTTGCTACATTGTAATGAGGAGTGGGGGGAGGGGGAAGAGAGGTGCCAAAGAGTGGCAGCATTAATTATCATGGCTCTGGAAAGTAATGTAATTAATACTGCCATTGCTTCCTGCCCTCTCTCCCCATATTTCTGGAACCCCGAGGACCTCCTTCCCCAACCATGAAGCAGATCAGGCGAGTGCCTGGGGTTGGTCCATAGCTGGACCCAGCACACTGCCCCAGACTACACACAGCTCTAGTCAGCACACTGTCCTAGACTGGGAGTGTGGCCCTGTAGCCAGTGTGCAGGGTCAGACCTAGCATGCCACTTCGGTTCTAGCATGCCAGGATTAGGCCCTAGCACCAGCATGTTGGATCAGATTCCACCATGCAGCCCCAGAGCTGACATGACAGATCAGGTTCTGACATGCATCCTCCAGCCCTGGAGATGCCATACCTCTAGTACTTACCCCTACTCCATTTTTAACAAAGAAGTTGTCCCCAGAGGTATCAAAGAATTTACTGGACTGCTTGTTCACTGCTATGTCCCCCCCTCCCCCAGCAGATGTCCTGATAATTAATTTGCCCCATGAGAAACAAGTCATGCAATGTGAAAACTTCCTTCAGTTGCTTAAAAGACGACCATGTCCACCACCTCCCCCTGGTTTGATAGCTTGTAGCAGCTGCTCATCATGACATCACCTCTGCTGCTCTCCCCTGACATCTACCCCACGGTTTTCAGAAGGCCTACCTTCCACTTCTTACTGCTATGAATGTGAAGTTAAGTTTTCAAAAGTCCATAAAAGTTCCTTTGGTTAAACAACTAACCAGGCACCAAAACTTATTACCAATTAACTTAGCACCTGAAACTGACTGAGTATACAGTGGGCAGTGTAAATGCATTGCCCACCTGGAAAAAAATGTTATAGAGGAAGAAATATTTACTAGGATGAACTACTTCTACAAGAAGGCTTCTGAGTCCTTGATGACATTACTTGTCTAGATTCCAAAACAGTTAGGGAATAATAAGATTAAAAACCAGGCATTGAGCTATATTTGGTTACTTATACATTAAGTATTAAAAACACTAGCAGAGGTAACCATGCATGAAACTCTTAAAGCTATTTAAAATTGCT
This sequence comes from Caiman crocodilus, assembly GCA_030014935.1. Lineage (NCBI taxonomy): Eukaryota > Metazoa > Chordata > Crocodylia > Alligatoridae > Caiman > Caiman crocodilus. The sequence goes on from JAGPOW010003447.1 coordinate 4,587,597, forward strand.
TTTGGGACAAAAGCATTGATATGCCTGGAATAGAATGTTGTTAAGCCCTCTAACAGTTTTTACCTATGTGTATGTGGTGTGTGTTGGTTTTGTTTTTAAAGACCATAGCCACTATTATTGTGAACATGAACTATACTTTCATAGACACCTTTTACAGGCATTTTTCTACTGAATACTTATGCCTATCACTGAGGGAAAGATAATTCTGCTGGGGTGGGAAAGAGGGGCTAATGGAGGAGAACCACCAGTTAGTCAATTTCATCTCTTCTGTATCCCATCTACCTTCATTATCCATAGCCTTCATATCTCCTTTGGACCCTAGAGGTAAAAGTGTAAATCTCACAAATGTTACTTCAACAGTCTCCATGGATAGTACTACCAGGACTTTGTCTCTGCTGAAAAATACTCAACAGATCCATTTCATTTCAACTTGATTACTGCAGCTTCCCGATATGGTCTCCATGAATACTGAACAAGAAGAATGCCCTATTCAGTTCCACTAAAAACTCTCCATTCGTATCAATGTTCAGTTCAAATCTGCATTCATTTTATGTTTCTATTAGCTTGTTCCAGCCATACAGATTACTCTTCTCTGTTGCCTGAACTTTAGCTTGTGTGTATTATAAAAGACACAGGCAAAGAAAAAGGAGCACCCTTTCTTCTGTTATGCCCATTCTGTCCTTCTCCCCTCCCCACTTATAACCCTTGTAAATTAAGAGTACTTCCATTTTTCTATCCTTTATACTTACCAGCAATCACAGAATCTGCTGTTACATAATGCTGTATAGCAGGGCTGCCCAACTGGTGGCCTGCAGGCTATATGCAGACCGTGAGTGGTTAAACTGCACCCCATGGGGCTGGTTGGCATGGCTGCCAGAGCCACTAGGCTGGTGCATCTCCAGAACACCTGGAGTGAATGCCACTGCCACCTAACCCCTCTCCCTGACCCATACTTCCTTGTCTACCAAATTCAGGTCTTGGGTCACCACTAGCAACTAAAAATAAAAATAAATTACAGAGGAAAAAGGGGCAGGTGGGGCAAGTGGTAGTGGCATTCACCCCTTGATGAATTCACCTTCCGGCAGCCAAACTCACAAGCTGCTGCCCTGCTGCTGGGAAATGTGTTTTCTGGCTCACAGGATGCCCCACAGGCCAGATTTGTGGGGCCAAATGAGTTGGACACCTCTGCTATATGGTGTTGACATATTAAGTGAAACGAGCCACAAACACAAGAACTGTACAAAAATACTGCTTGCCTTTGTTTAAGCATGCTATGCAGGGTCTCTCTTGTTTTGTGAGGAAATGAAGAAAAGAATGATTTGGTGATACTTTCTTATAATTATGTATTTATGCAAAGAATGAATGCTCAAAAAGATATTAACAACTGCAAATGAATTTATAAACATAATAGCTGACTGATAAAATGAGCTTGGTGAGAGTTTATTCATCTGGAAGATGCATCAAATTTTAGATGACATATTAAGGAAATGTGGGTCATTTACTGTGTATATTTGTTTTAAACTGCTGTCTGTTTTATTCACAGAAATGATTGTTACAACAATGTGCCTGTTCTCTTGAATTGTTGAATAAACATGTTACTACAAAATTTAACATGGAAATTAGATTCTTGAGTTGGATGCCTTTACCTCCATTGTCCATCCCAGAGGGTGAAGACATTTACCTGGTATTGGAAGCTTATTTTTAAATGTAACAAAATCACGAATAAAATAGAAACTTTGCAAACATTTCTGATAAAACAGCTCACATCACATGGGAGGTAGGTTCTCAGGTACCACAGGAATGACAATGGTTTAGAGTCTTAAGAGATTAAAACCTCCAAGAACTCAGAAATAGTTTCACGTCAAAATTTGATTCCAAGTATTTTCTTTTCCTCAATGCGTAGACCACAGGTTGAAAACCACTGCCCTAGACTACCAGCATAGCTCCTTCACTTAAGAAAACAATGACTATGACATAGCATACACAATATTTCTGCTTCCTGGTCTTAAATCAAGGTTTTTGTTTTGGGTTGGTTTTTTTTGGTGGTTGGGGGGTAATTTTGAAGTAAAGGCTTTTAGGTGAAGTCTCACTTGAGAGAAGTATTTATGTATTAAACTACTGAAAAAGAAGCATGTCCCTAAAAAGCAAGGTTTATTCACAGTTTAAAAGCATTATGAACTATTCCAAAATATCCTTCATCAGACCTTGTACCCTTAAATCTTTGACATTTTTAAACTGCAAACTAGTTAGGATTAAAAGCGTACATTAGAAAGAAATCCCTGATAACTGTATCAGCACAATCTTTTTCAAACCTAAAAGCCTTCCAATTAAACTGCACAGTACCAGACACTTGGAAGTCAACAAACCTAAGTTTTAATTTTTTTCTGAAATATTAAATGCTGTGAATACAAAGTTATTGGTTTACATTTCTGGTATTTCATTTTCAAAATCAGAACAGAAAAAACTGGTATGTTAGTCAAAAACAGCTGCAAAGAACAGAATGAACAGAACTGCAGAGGGGAGAACAGGAGCTAAGCTGGGCAGGGAAAGGCTATTTTGGTTGTACTGGGACTGAGTGTCAGGATGTTCGAAGGGAGAGGACTGATGAGCTCAACATTAAGTCTGATTGTTCTGTCACCTCTCCAAGTGAGCAAATAGTTGGCTCCGTTGTAGGTTTGATTGGCAAGGCTAAAGAAAATATGAGACCCAGTTTTTAAACTGTAATGTGCCAATTGTCAAAGTAATGCCCTGGTTATTCTTGCAAGTCAACTTCTGAACTTGTACTGAACCCCCTTATAAGGTAAAGCAAATAGCTCATTTAACAGATTAACCCTAGTACAATGGTTTTGAAAGCCACTTTTGAAACATGCTGTTCAATACTGTAAGAGAAACAGAGGCCTGTCATACCTCACCCGTGTCAACTGAAAACCTTATAAAAGGCAGTTTTTGTCTTCTCTTAAAGCAGTAATTTGCAGAAGACAATAAAAGGCCTGCAATTCCAGAAACCCATCAAGTTACCAGGTTGCCTAAGATGCTTCTGTTCTTACAGACCACAACAGGCAATGTGCTCTGCAGAGGAAAGGGGAGAGAGCACACAAAACAGAAGTGGAGTCAAAGGAGAAAGTGCACAAAGTAGAGAACTAAAGTGGGGAGACCCAGGATTTCAAGTCTCATCTCTACTGCTGCTGTTCTCAATACTATTAGATGCTCCACAACTCTTTCCAAGCTTGGGTTTGTACTATTTATTCTAGAAACCAGTAGCATGTTCACCCCTTCCCCACCCTTCACTCTCATATAAAGGGGAGGTAACTGAATGGCTGCACAAAAAAGTATTCCAGGCAGAGCTGAGATTAGGACCCAAATCTCTAATACTTAAATTTCATCTACAGTACCTTTCAAACACAAACTTGCAAAAGAGTATGTTTATCCAAACAGGTCACAACTCCTGCTTTACTTTCTGTGGTTCTTAACCTTTTTTAGACTCGTAGCACCGCCCAGAAAGTGCCAGGTCTTAATTTTCACTCTTTTTTGGTTCTGACTACAGAAGAACAATACAGCAGTTTTTCGTTACAAAAAAACCAAACCAAACCAAACCCAACCCAACCCAACCTAGAAAAAGACCACAACTATGGATTTCTATTTGAAATCTCTGGGTTCACCTTGTGAATCACGTTTGCAAACCTAACAGTACTAACATTGTGTAGCACCATGCAACACCCTGGTTCAGAAATCACTGTTCTAGACACCAACTTTATCCTAGTAAGAACTCCTCAGAGTCAATTATGTCGTGATTCCAAACAAAGCTTGGTGTTCCACATTTCAGACATTTGTCACATTTTGACGTTTCGAGTCACCCAGTAGGAGGTCCCAAGCCTGAAAGTTATGATAAATTACCATGTACACTTCTGCTTCAATAAAAAAAGAAAAAGAAACAGAAACAGCACCATCGATTCTCATTGAGCACCTTCTGCTCATAATTAAGTAACTTCCAGTTGTAATATTATTTCTGCAACAGCCTAAGGAAAAAAAAGTCCAACACGCTATTAGGACAGTGACTTCCAACTTTTTTCATTTGTGGACTCCTAAAACTTTTTGAATGGAGCCCTTTGAACTGTAAGTGTGGGTATTCACATCTTTTCGCAATCCCGCTAAACACTGTGTAGGACCCCTAGGGGTCTGTGGACCACAGGTTGAAAACCACTGGTCTAGAACAAAGACAGCTGGAAGCTAAGCAGGTCTTAATTCAATATACTCTGACAAAACAGATTTGAAAACCATCTAGAACATGCCACTCTACATATTCTACTTTGGAAACCAAGTGTGAAACTAGACACACACCTTGCTGTGCTTATTTGACCCCAGCTGGCTTTCCTGCCCAGAGCAGGGGGGCTGGATCCAATGATCTTACGAGGACCCTTCTAGCCCTAAACTTCTGTGATTCTGTAAAAAAACAGCCTCTGAAAAACCATCAGAGCACATCACTTCAGTATTACCTCCAGTCAGAGGTGTTTATTGTTTATGTGCACAAGTGCTCTGCCTGTAAGGACAGGACTTTACACAATACACAAGCTCTGAACAATTCATTTGGTGTTTTACATCTAAACACAAAGCTAAGTCCATTATACCACTTACGCACTGACAATGACAACTACTCAGTGCTCTACAGGATATGCGGAATAGAAAGGCAAGTCTCGTTTACATGATAATTCACTGGTATAGTTGTAGCAGAATAATAATTCTGTTACAATTATATGAATGTATCAGAATAGCATGTTCAAACCCAGAGTTATACTGACATACCTACAACAGACTAATTCTACTGCCATGTTCTATGCCAGTGAAGTTCTCTCTCCCTACAGACCTAAGAAAGTCAACTGCTTAGAGAAATTAGACTTCAGCGATGAATTTAGTGGAATTACAATGGTAAATTCAGATTTCTGAATGATAACAATTAAAAAAAACCCTTCTAATCTCTACCTGCAAATAAACTTTATACAATTTGTATTTAGGTAGAAGCAGGTATTTTAAAATGCAAGTTCCCCAATTATCAGTTGCGCCAGATAATTTTCAAATAAAAACTGCATTGTAAAGCTTCCTGTTAAGTGTGGTTAACAGTTCAGCATTGGAGTTCTAGCTCCGGCTTTAATTACAGCTGCCTAGTCATTTCTCTTTCAAAGTCATTCCACTGCAATTGTTTAAAACTTGGTTGAACTTTTCACCCTCTGGGCTGACTTTAATGTCTGGCTTCTGCAGACATTTTATTTTATACATAATTAGATAAATAAGATATTGAATAAAGCTTGGATGAAATGCAGCTTAATTTAAGAATGAAACAAGAAAAAAAAAAAAAGCAAAAAGCACTTTTTACATGGTTTTTAATCAAACATAAACATTTCTAAAGAGTTCTTAGGCCAAAAAGGGTGTAAAGCATTAGAAAGTGAAAAGCTGACAAAGTATAAGAAGTGCCTCCTACTGCCCCAGTGAAAATTGGTTTTGTTTTCCCTATGAGAAGATGCTTTGAAAAAAAGTCTCAAGTGTATGCATATTCAGCTTGTTTCCTCACGCACTTTTAAACAAATGCACTTCAATGTTTTACAAGGCTAGAGAGCATGAACAAATGGGTCAAATTTTGAATGCAATTCCTCACTTGTCATTTACACTATGACCTACAGTCAATGCACAGTGACAGAAGCAAGTCTGACTGCTTTTCTAAACAGCTTTCTAGGATAAAATTTGCACAAAAAATATCCTCTGCAAATCTGAATTCAATCTCTGCTTTAAAGTCTTCCACGCAAACTAGTGGGAAATTTTGCCACTGACTATTTTGTCAGCAGATTGCAAACAGCTGTCAGTGCTGTTTCGCTTGTCATTCTGGGGCTGTCTAACCAAACAGTGAAGGCACAAAGTTTAATTTTTTTAAAGGGAAAATGCTATTAAAGCTAGATTAAGAGGATATTAAAGCTGCAACTGGGGGGGGGGGAGGGGGAAGAGAGAGGGGGCGACAGGGACTCAGAAGACAAGAAATGATAAGTTTTAAAGATGCACAGACAACAACAGTTAGTTTCTTTGGGGTGTCAACTTAGGTTGCATACACACATTCAAATAACTTGGGAGACTTCCCCCAGGTTGGTTCTCCTGGTACAGGAACCTACCCAGAGCCATGTATGCAGACATTCAAATACCGAGACCCTGAACAGTGGAGAGCTTGACATGCTGACACTGCACAGGAACATATCAAAGGACTGTGAACAAACTAAATATGCTTGAGGTTGGGGGGAGTGGGAGGAGGCTGGCAGAGGGCATCAAATACGTGTGTGCGTGTGCACACATGCACATGGCAGCCAAACAGTGATGGAGAGCAGCTCCCTGTAAGTAAGTTGTGGGGAGTGGGGGCAGGTGGAACATATAATCTCCCCGATTTCTGTGCCTACAGCAGGCACAGGGTTGCAGCCAGCCTAGACCAGCAATGGCAAAAACCACCTCCATCACCCAGCAAGCAGGACCTGGCTTGGGAAGGCAGAGTGGGGGTGGCAAGACTTGTTGCTGCCACCACCCTTGTGCCAGTAATGCCAACAGCAGGGATCCTGGTTTTCCATGATTAACGAACAAACTCTCATATAAAATGGCAAATTCTATAACAAAATCCCAAAGTCTGTGGTTAAAATTAAACGCCACACCTGTTGGTGTCCCTCAAAGCCCTCCAGCCCTGCTTGTACCCCTTGCCCCCTACCCACAGCCCCGATTGAGGGGGGGCCCCAGCTGCAAGAGCTGTGGGGCCAGGGACCCACGTCTGCAGTCCCCTGTCCCCAATGGAAGGCAGTGGCTGCTACAGCAGGAGCACAAGCCGGCTCCCCACCTGCTGTCTGCCTGCTGCAGGCCTAGGTAGGGCTGGTTCCCAGTGGCAGCATGTACTCCCAGAGAGCAGGGGAGACCCATGTCCCCCAGATCTGTGTGTGTGGGGGAGTAGGGACAGGGTGGGTGTGCACTGCCCCCACGCACACAGAAGTGTGGCCTTGGCAGCATGGAGCTTGCAGCGGCAGGCAGCTTTTGTGTTTGGCGTTCTGTGCCCTGTCGTGCCGGTCGCACATGCTGCGCTTCAGAGGGCCTGGAGTAGGGCAACAGGGTGGGAAGTGCAGCATTTGTGACCCAGGGTTTGCAGCTGGCTGGGCACTCTGCAAACCCCTATACTTCCCTGGCCAGTCTCCACACTTTCAGATGGGGTGCCTGGCTGACTGTAACTCCTCCTCCCTGCAGCTGGCTGGGGGATGAGGAAGGAGGGAGTAGGGAGTTTTGTAGCCGGCTAGGCACTCCGGCCGGGGAAGTGTTTGCAGCCTGCCCGCTCCCGGCTGGAGCGCTCAGCTGGCTGCAAACCCTCGCTGCTCCCAACCAGCTGCAAACTGAAGCACCTAGCCAGAGTGCCTGGCCAGGGAGTGCCTAATCTGGCTGGGGCCTGAGGGAGTGGGGGAGGCTGCAAACCTTCCACCTTCTCCTGGCTTAAGTGCCCAGCTGGTTGCAAGCCTCCCTGCTCCTTCAGCTCCCAGCCAGCTTGGGCACTCCCTGGCTGGATACTCTGGCCAGGAAGGGGGGGATTTGCAGCTGGCTGGGAGTGGCAGGGGTTACTAGTCAAGCACTTGGACCAGGAGTGGTCAGGATGCAAATCCTCTCCCAGCCAGAGTGGCCAGCCAGGGAGTGCCCAAGCTGGATCAAGGCTGAGGGAGCAGGGAGGTTTGTAGCCAGCCGGGCACTCTGGCTGCAGGTGGGGGTTTGCAGCCTGCTCACTCCCAGCCAGAGTGCTCAGCCGGCTGCAAACCCCCACCACTCCTGGCCAGCTGAAAACCTTCCCCTCCCAGCCAAAGACTGCCCAAGGTGGCTGGGGGCTGAGGAAGTGGGGAGGTTTGCAGCTGGCCAGGTACTCCAATTGGGAGCAAGGAGGCTGCAAATGCCCTCTTGGCTGGAGTGCCAAACTGGCCGCAAATTTCCCCACTCCCTCAACCTCTAGCCAGCTTCCCCCCGCAACTCTACCCTTCAACCCTGAAGCCCCACTTGCCTGCAGCAAGAAGAATGAGCATGAAGCAGCCTCAGGTAAGTGATAGTGTTGGGCTCCACCCTTCCCCCTCCCCCTGCCCCTCGGGGCAGGGTTGTGGCCTTTCCACCACTTTTGCAAACAGCTCTTGCAGCCTGGAGCTCTGCCAGCCTGCAGAGCTCTTTGCAAAAACAGGGAAATCTGTGGGTTGCTCTGCTAGAAGAGAAAATCCATGTTTTCCTTGCTAGAAACAGGAAATTCACATTTTCTCCGTTTTTCCATGGGAAACGAAAAACCCGGATCCCTGATGAGGAGTAACAGGTGAGGGGGGAGGGGAAAGAGGGGGAGACAATCTGTCCTTACCTCCTTCTGCCACCAGCTGCTCACATGCTGGGCCACAGTTCTATCCCACTTCCATGGCCCAGCCACCTCCACCACTCCCCCTAGGCTGCAATTCTACCCTGGAAGATGGGGTGAGGGTCAGTGCAGGTAACCTGAGGGGAGTGGAGACAGCTCCTGCCTGGTCCAGCCAGGCTGCAGCCCCATGCCTGCTGTTGATGCAGAAATCGGGATGGAGCAGGAGAGCATGTGCATACCCACCCCTACCCCACATACTGGGAGTGCTGGGGGAGGGGGAGTAGCAGGTCAGGATTAAGGGGCAGCAGCAGGACCAGGGGATACAGGTCAGGGGTGAGGGGGACCTCGAGTCCAAAAAGGTTAAGAACCACTGCTCTAGAGGCTTCCTTAGTCTGCATGCCTTAGTCTACACAGTCTCCCAGGGACAACGAGGGGATTACACTGGAGGACTATATTCTTTTCCTGAGAGAAGCTACAGCATAAACAAACATTGGATCTCCCAGGAGCAACTGCAGGTTCTCTCCTGAAGAGGCCAGGCCATTTTTATCACCTGGGAAAAAAAGCTTGAACTTCTGTACACTCAGTTTCTCCTGGGGGAGAAGCAACTTTTCCAGGAGAAACTGAGGATGCCTGTATAAGTGTGGAGGCTGCTGGAACAGCATAATTACTGTGCTCCAGAAGCCTCCCATGTCTTGTGTATCAGTGTCCCTGTGCTTTAAAATGGTGACAGGGGTGCTTGAACTAAAGTTTGTCAAATGCGCCTTAGTTCAAGCACCTCTGCCACCATTTTGAAGTGTGGGGATGCTGATACATGAGACGTTGTGGTGCTTTAATTAGAATGGCTCTTGGAGCTGCTCTGATTAAAGCACATCCCACCACACACATGTAAAAATGCCATGAATGTCTACACAAGGCCTTAAAATACTGCTCTTATTCAGTTTATGTTGGCCAAACCACTACAATCATACACCTACAACAGCTCAAGAAAGAATCTTGCCTTTAAAAAAAAAAAAAAAGAAAAATTTGAAATACAAAAGTTTACAACAAAGTTTGCTTTAGGCCTTAATACAAAATATGAGACTGGCATAAAGTACTCATAAAAAGCACATTTTAGAGGCACAATGATGGGCAGTTTACACAAAGCTAAAGACAGACTAATAAAGCTTTAAATTTTAATTTTTTCCAGGTAGGGTTGGATTTTTCCAGGTGGCCCAAAAATATCCAAGGGGAAAGGGGCTTTGAGGTAATATTTTTCTTAACACAACCATATAGATATTAGACAAGTCTTGAGGCACAAAGGGCCCCTCTTCACAGAACACCTTTAGATGAAGTAGGTGAGAAGCAAGGATTTGGGTGGGTGATATCTTTTATTGGAGGAACTACCTGGTTAAAGTTAGACAAGCTTTCAAATGCAAGGCATTCTTTATGGGTATCATTCACTCAGATATTGTAGCAAAACACTACTTACTTTTTCAGTGATCTCAAAACCTCATTAAATCAGGGAATTCAGGTTGTTTTGGGCATAAATTCACTGCCCTTCCTTTATTCACAGTGAGTTTCTCCATGATGGGTAAATCGTACATTACTAAATCCAACAAAGCGTTCAAGTTACCTAAGGTTATACTAACCTTTACTAAAATGCCTCTCAATCCTTATTTAATGCACCTATATAATGGTGGCATGAGTATCTTAAACTAATAACAAAATGTAAAATTACTGCAAGGAGAATTACCTTCAGTAAAACTGATTTTGATAGTTACATTGTTCCTTTAGAAAAATAAAATTCTCATGATGTAAAAATACCTAAGCTTGAAAGGTAAATGGACTCAACTGTGGTCAACCAGCAGAATAGCATATTAACAGTGACTCATTTTAATCCGCATTTGACTTTTTACAAATGCTAGTGAGCTTATTAGCACCAGTAATGATTCACTTAGCCCCGCAGCAGCATATAAATGGATATAGCAAAACTTTTTAGAAGCTAGCAAAACCAGCTATGCATTAAGAGTAAATAATAACTGTAGACTGTGTTCCTTCGGTGTTTAGTTTGCATTACCATGAAAGAACAAAATGTGAATGGTAAGGCAGCAAGTCAATGTTAAGACATACTGGTCGCGCCTAAACGTGTGCTTTACTGGGAAGTACACTGCAGTAAAGCATCACCATTTACATGTGCAATGGCTTCAGGCCACAATAAACCAATTACCACTGCCATAAAATAGTATTATCAGGAACAGTACTATCTTACAGAGGAATAATTAACTGCAATTAAATACATGTGTAGACACTGACTATGGGCATAAATTGCGCCTGGTCAGCCCAGGCAGCAGGGGGCCAGACTCTTGCCTCCTGCCTAGCTGCATGGCTCCATACTTTCAGCACCCTTGTACACCAACCAGCCCCTCTGTTGCTGCCACTTGAAGCCTGGGGCAGAGCAGGGCACGAGTGGCCCTGGCATAAACTGCTCTGCCCCAGATCTAATTGCTGCTGTCCCAGGCACATGTGTAGATGCCGCACCTGGGAGTAGTTTACTCCAGATCAAGCTGTTCTAGAGCTTATTGCATGTGTAGACAGAATCACTGAGTAAGACATGGAACAAATTTCATGTTTCTTAATTGTAAATCAGTTGCCAAGACATTCACTTGAATGACAGACTGACCCGTGTTTTACATACTGCAATTAAATAGCAAACTAATCTGTTTAAAGTAAACATTGTTAGAAATATCTTACAATTAAGAATGAATTCTATTTGGTAGCCAAAATTTACAATTAGTATTTTTATACCAATCCTATTTTAAAAGTTGTGCACTGACATTCATAGTGTTTTATATGGAAATCTGCAACTTTCATTCTAGACTTCTAGAACTCAGCTCATTTACGTACAAATTTAATCGGAAATTTATATTAACACACATTTTGTGGGCATGAGACACACCAACTAACACTCAGCAATTATTCATTTCATTACCTTAGAAAAATTTTAGTGCAATATAAACAAGTGAATCCACAGTATTCAAACTCCTACTTTTAAATACATTTCCAATATAGTTTGAGTCTCTGATGCACTATAGTCATTTCACTAAAACTACAGCAGAAGCAACATCTTGTTATATCTCAGCTTACAAGATTTTTTTGATGGCCGGGGGGGTAGGCACCTGAATGAAGATTTAACTGAACTAACTGAATTTAATTAACTGAATTTGAAATTAAATTAACTGCACATTAACTGAATTTGTTAAGTGCTAGAATATAGCTGAAGAAAACTTAGAAGTGAAGTTAAAATTAGTACGAGTGCTTTCTTAACTAGGTTTGTACCACCTTACCTCAATCAACTTATTGGCATGTTCACGGAAAACCTGTGCATATTCTTTAACTTCTTTTTCATTCCCATTCTTGGCAGCTTCAATCAATACGAGAAGTGGAACATTTGTTTCCAGAAAAGAGTCTGACACATGATCCATAACAGCTTTGCGGAGCTAAAAATTAAAATCAAAATTAGTTAATTTTCTTTTACCAGCTATTAACTGCCATTTTATTGCAATGTAATAGACAGATTTGTTTGTTGCAAAAATCTGGAGCATCTGTTTTACAACCAAACCCTCTTCCGCTACCCAACAAAGACTTTTCTGCTGTTGTGCTCATGTGGAAGGTTTTTTGTTGCAATTCCATTAAATCCATTTAAAAACAAGAATGCCTTTGACCTGGTGTTCCATGATGTCCTCATGGAAAAAATGGGGAACTGCGGCCTAGACAATTTCACAGTCTGATGGCTGGGGAATGGGTTCCATGGACAGAACCAGAGAGTGATAGTTGACAGAACCGAATCAACATGACACACTAACTAGTGGCACTCCATAGGGCTCTGTTATCAGACCTGTACTCTTCAAAGTGTTTGTAAATAATCTGGACTTGGATGTTATAAATAGCAGTGCAGAGAAGCAGGGGGAGGGGCCACCATCACTTTGCACCACTGAGTGCCATGTGACACCAGTGCTTTTGTTTATGCTGTGCATCACCAGCACTTCTGGTTTTGCAACCCTGGCCCCCCCATCCACTCATTGACCAGCCACCGGGGGACTCCCTGCTTCTTGACCAGCCGCCTGGGGTACTGACCAAAAAAGGTTGAAAATCCCCGCCCTAGAGGATAGGTTGGCCTAGATCGCCAGCCTCAACAGACTTACAAAGTGGGAGGATCAAAACCTGATGGCATTTAACACCAAGAAATGTCAGGTTCTCCACCTCAGGAGAAAGAACCCACGCCACACATACAGGTTTACCATGTAGGCAGTGCTATATTAGCTCGTACCACATCTGAAAGAGACTTGGGAGTCATGATTGACAACAAGGTGAACATGACCCAGCAATGCAATGCTGCAGCTGGCAAAGCAAGCAAAACTCTGGCCTGCATCTTCTGATGCATCTCAAACAAGACCTGGGAAGTCAGCCTCTCACTTTACTCAGCCTTGGTGAGACCACAGCTGGAATACTGTGTCCAGTTCTGGGCTTCACAATTCAGAATGGATGTGGAGAAGCTTGAGAGAGTCCAGAGGAGAGCTACATGAATGATTAGAGGACAAGATAGCAGACCTTATGGAGGAGGCTGAGAGACATGGGACTTCATTCTGGAAAAGTGTAGGCTTAGGGGGTACTTGGTGGAAGCCTATAAGTATATAAGGTGTGTACTTCAGGAACTGGGAGAACGTCTGTTTATCAGGGCACCCCACAGAAAGACTAGGTTCAACAGTCACTAACTCTTGGAAGACTGTTTTAGGCTGGACATAAGGAAAGACTTCTTTCCTGTCCGAGATCCCAGGGCCTGGAATAGACTCGCCCCAGATGTGGTGCAAGCACCTACTCTGGATCCTTTAAGAAACACCTGGATGCCTATCTTGCTGGGATCATCTGACTTCTGTTGACTGCCTACCCTTTGGGCAGGGACCTGGACCCGATGATCTTGAGAGGTCCCTTCCAGCCCTAATATCTAAAATAATCTGTTTCACAGATTTCAAAAGTTAAGGCAAGCCTATAGTATAGACTCACAGACATTAGGGCTGGAAGGGACCTCACAAGATCATTGGGTTCAGCCCCCTACACCAAGGGCAGGAAGTCAGCTAGGGTCAAAGGATCCCAGCAAGATAAGTGTCCAAATGCTTCTTAAATGATTCCAGAGTAGGTGCTTGCACCACCTCTGGAGGGAGTCTATTCCAGGCTTTGTGGACTCGGACAGTAAAGAAATTTTTCCTTATGTTCAGCCTAAAATGGTCTTGTAGGAGTTTGTGACTGTTGGACCTCATCATCCCTTGAGGCGCTCTGGTGAACAGGCATTCCCCCAGATCCTGATGCACACCCCTGACATATTTATAGGCTGCCACCAGGTCACCCCTGAGCCTGCGCTTTTCCAGGCTGAAGTCTCATGGCTCTCAGCCTCTCTTATAAGTGCTATTCTCTAGCCCTCTGATCATGTGCTATTCTCTTGCCCTCTGATCAGGCTCTCCCCTGGACTCTCTCAAGCTTCTCCATACCTTCTTGAATTATGGAGCCCAGAATTGAATGCAGTACTTTGGCTGTGGCCCCACCAAGCCTGAGTACATCCTGAGATCTACTTGAGAAGCATCTATGGATGTAAGCCAGAGTTTGGTTTGCTTTCCCAGCTGCGACAACACACTGGTGGCTCGTGTTTATCTTGTGGTCAATCATAATCCCCAAGTCTGTTTCAGCCATGGCGCTAGCAAGCATAACACTGCCAAGCCTGTAAGTGTGCTGCAGATTTTCCCCCCTACCTGCAAGGTGGAGTACCTTGCATTTGTCGGTATTGAATGTCATCAGGTTTGTATGGCCACATTTAAATTAATTTAGAAGTGTTTATGCTAATTTGATTCTTTTTTCTTCACCAATTAATATGTTGATTTAATGTATTAATTCTACATAAGAATAACATTTTAATTTTTTTAAACACTTTACTAATTTTGACAACACTAAAACCACCATATTTTGACACATCCAGGGTTAGATTCAAAGCAATATTTCTCTTTTGTAAGTGACTTGTCTTTAGTCTGTAACATAGTATGCAAATACACAATTCACACCAAGAAAATGCTCTTTAAAAATAGTCTACTGACTTGTAATTTGAGTCCACAAGAGCTGTTTCTTTTTATCACTGACTTACTATCGTTAGCATGACAGTTCAACTTCTATACAGGGGTGGGCAATTATTTAGGCTAGAGAGCTGCTTAACAAATTTTGGTGAGCTGCTGAGGGCTGCAAGGGCAGCCCCACCCCTTGATAGGTACTCTGCCCCTACTTGTCATCTTGGGACTAGAAGTTCCACCCCTCACCCCTGGCCTTTGCCATCAGAAGTCCTTCCTCTTGCCCCCAGAAGCACTCCTTTGGTGGTGGGGAGGGGGTTGCCTTCTTGGAACCAGAAAAAAAACATATACTAAAAATCAAACATTTACTATAACATTTTAATTTTATTTCAAAAAAATGTTTTGTCCTGATTTACATGATTTGTGCAGTGTACACAGAGGTGACTGCATAAAAGCTCAGTCTTATTCTTGTACACTGTGTGGGGAATGTACAGGGTGTGATTGGAGGGTAGTGTGTGTATGTGTAGGGGCTTATGGGGGGTGGATCTGGGGTTTGAGGAAGGGTGTGGCTGTGTGTGTCAGGGTGGGAGTGTGTGGGGGGGAGGTGTGAAGGCAGTGGGTGTGTTGGTAAGGTGTGGCTGTGAGGGGAATGTCCTCCCCTAATCATCCCCTCCATATGCCCCACCCCACTGGCACACAGCACCCACCACCAGGAGCAACGGCAGCAGCAACAAGCGGCAGGCCCTTGGGGTGCTCATGGCCTGCACAGGCAGAGCCGCCTGGTGGTGCATGGCTCCAGTCACTTCAGGGAGTTGCATGTGGTGGCAAGGAGGGGGCCAGGCCAGCTTGCCTCCATCATGCAGGGCTCCCCACGTCTTATGTGCAGTTCCTGGGACCTGGCCAGAGCTGCATGCTGCAAGGAGGGAGCCCTGCATATTGGAGTTAGTGGCCTGACCCCATCCCCTGTCAGCCATCCTAGCTCCATCATGCGGGGCTCCCCGCCACTTTTGGCAGAGTCCCAGGATCTGAATGTGGCAGCAGGGAGCAGCAAAGGTCACTGGCTCCATTGTGTGGGACTTGCCCCAGGTGGCGCAAGTCCCAGGAGCTGCATGCGAGTCACAGGGAACACAGTACAATGGAACCAGACTGATCCCATGCTCCCATTGCCATGCTGGATGCAGGCCCCAGACTCCATGCTCCCACCCAGCAACACCTTCTCCCTGCCCCCCACCATGCTTCCCTTCCTGCTGCCTTGATTGCTGCAGCAGGGACATGAGGAGCTAAGCAGTTTTCCTAGCAGCGGCAGCAGCAGGTCTGCCCAGAAGCTGTGTGCTGGCTAGGCTAGGGCTCTTCCCCACACAAGCGTGGGAGTGCAGTGCACTGCCCTGGTAGCTGTGGGTGGGTCTCAGGTCTCATGCAGGTGCAGCAGAGGCAGCTGCGGGCTAGGTGGGATGCAATTAACTGGTGGTCACCTGCACAGCCTGGACCCAGGGGCATGGGGGGCGGGGAGTGCCTGACAGGCTGAATCCATCTTGTGGACTGTATTTTGCCCAGCCCTGATCTATAGTGTCTTGTCTATACTAGTTAAACTTTAAGGAATTACAATTCAATCCCTTATACTGTTGTGAGAACCAAACGCTGCCAGCTAGCTTTCAATGCATTCTACAAGAAAAATAAGCAATATTACCATCATCAAGCAGCATAAAGTAGCTACAAAATAAGATATTTCCAACAGTGAACTTATTTAGAAATGCATTAATTTGTACAAACATTAATTTTACTTATTCTGTACCTGTCTGCGCAAGTCCCTCGTCTTTTTAGTCATTTTGTCTATTGCAGAATTCAGAGCATCACTTCTTTCTTTGCGACCAGCCTGGAGAACACAAGACAGAACAAGGTAAATATATGTTATTTATAGTTTGTTATGGATAAAATATTTGCAATTTACTTCAACAACATGTTTACACTCATTTAAAAAAAAAAAAAAAAATATAT
>JAGPOW010003447.1:4609839-4636837 GCA_030014935.1 Caiman crocodilus
CCCCCCCCATTGCTTTGCAACTATTAAAATGTTTACCATTTCCATAGGAGCAAAATGATTTCAAAGCCACTAGAGAGTGTTCTGCTGTTGGACCTACAACATAGGGGCTTGCACAAAACAAGAGAACATCAGTTATTACCATATTTACCTGAATCCAGGATGACTTAGAAATATGTAAGTATATAAAAATATATTCAAAAGACAACCCCTGCCCCCAATAGTTGTATAATTTTCCATGTATACAATATACGTGTTATAATTTTCCAAATACAGAATCTAATTAGTGGAAGGTCATCTTAAATTTGTCCCCCTCCTCCGACAGGGGAAGCAATGGCACCCAATACTCCTTGTTCCTAGTCTGCCTCACCTACCACATGTCCCCTGTTCCACTTGCCCTCTCCCAAGTGACTGTCCACCACAATGGGCTGAGCTCTCATGCACCCTCCCCTACCCATCTCCTTCATGTGCCTGTGTGTGGCCCCAGCCCACGTGACTGTGCTCTTCTGCCCCCAACTCACTCCCCTCCCTGCAGCCTCTGCCAGCCTCTTGCCTTCCCCACCTGTGCCTGTCACCCTACCCCCTTGTCCCTTCAGTGCTTGTGTATGACCAATTCTCCCCTGCCTGTCCACCCCCGTTCCCCTCCACTGCCACTTATCTTCTGCTGCACCTCTGGGGTGGTCAGCAGCACCAATGCCCCAGCCCAATCCAGCCAGGAACAAGTGTTGGCAGCTCCCAGCCATGCTGGCTGGGGGTGGAGGCTTCAGAGCCAGAGCAGAAAATTAAGGGGGAAGGAAGGGGCAGGCTGCTCAGTTTCCCCTGCGCTGCACCTGCTCATCTCCCCCATTCACCCCCCCCCATACCCTGTGGTCTTCTCTATGCTCCCCTAGCTGCCTCCTTCTTCCCCTTACCTCCCTAAAATAAGTCATCCTGGCCTGGAGCAGGCAGCAGCTCAGCTCTGGATTTAGCTCCAAGCCCAGGGCCAAAGCAGGAACTGAGCAGCTGCCTTTCCCAGGCCAGTACTCAGATCCAAGATGAGGCTCCCCCACCATGCTGACAGGGGGTGGGGGAAGAGAGGGTAGGAAGGAACAGGCTGCATCTTAGATTCAAGTAATTATTGTATATATCATGGCTAAAAACCCCCAGACTTAGAATTCCCTTCAATTCACTGTGGCAGTACTCATTGGAGGGCAAGTAAAACCAAACAGAGTAGTAGCCAGCGAATTCTGAGCAAACAGGATGTCAGCATAGATCTACTGCCTGTTGTGCATTAGGGACAGCTATTTGCAGATGGTTTGACTTTGAGAAATCAGCACCCTTGACTGACAGCTGTGCGCCTGCCAGCTCCATTCTAGATTGGAGGTTTTCAAACAAAAAAGGATGACCTTTTAATAGGTATGGGAAATTCAAAAAGTACAGGTAAGGTTGGAGGAGTCATCCATTTTTGTCAATTACAAAACATTTTTTCCTCTATTTTTTTTTTAGCTCTTCCATTTGAATAAAACGCATCATTTTTTTAAGCTTACTATTTCAAAATTTTTTTAAACACTATGAGGTCTATATGCTGGAAATGTAGAAGAAAAAGTAGAATTGATAATGAATGGCTGTCAAGTTCTTTAAAAAAACAAGGATTAGCAACATGCACCAATACCCAGAAACCTACTGCATTTTACTTTAGCAAAGAATTCCCATGTAAAACAAAGAGGGATAAAGTTTTGAAAAACAGAAATTTCTCAATAGTTCACTTATGTGCAAACTCAAAAACCTTCACCTCCTTTCTGAACCTTAATGGCAGATCTGTAATGAAAATTCTTATTACCAAGATAACATTGCTTTTATAAATATTTTGACTTGCAGACTGAAATATCAGCTAACTGAACCAGAACTATTTAATGGAGTATATTTGTGAAAGGGCTTTTTTGTTTTAGAAGAGTGTTTGCAAAGTAAGCAAACTGGGGTAGTCTGCAAGCAATGTCTCAATTAATGAAGTAGTCAGATTCTCTTGTGCTTGAGATGCCTTCCTCTGGGCCAGCCCACAATGGAGAAAGTTAGCACTCAGGTACTGGTTTGTCACTCTAACACTTCTCACACTGTTAGAACATCTTACTTTGCACTTTCCTTACCTCTTTCTTTACTAAAAAAGACGACCTTCTACTTGCTCACTCTTATAGGCTGACTGATGGCAAATCTGACAATAAGCAGCACCACTGGATAGATTCATGGTGGGGCAAGAAAAGCAATGATAAGAATTTCAACAGTATTTTCAAATCTGGGATCCAATGATTCTGTAAGGGCATATGCCTCCAAATTTTACTGCAAGTTAAGTGCAAGGAACCTCCTTCCTGCTGATCTACACAACAAAACACAGTACCAAGTATTTAGCTTAAAAATAATTGCTCCTTGCCTCTTGTACAGATTTCCCAAAATCTCACAATGGTACTCATATTCAGTCCCAAATGTTACCCCCCCACACTTTTATGAGTTGAGTCCTAATTGCTTTATCTTCCCCCAGGTGCAGGAACAAGGGAGGCATACCCTGCTTATTTTGGTGGAGTTAGTACCTTATGGAATGGAATAAAATATGCAGCTTTTGTCAGGTAAAGCAGAAGGTTAAAAGAACAGGTGATTGAGAATTCCTTTGTGCTACAGCCAACTTTGTTTTTCTTCCCTCCCAAAAAGTCATGGAAGCCAGCCAAATCAAAACAATTTATGAAGCCTCTCCTTCACCTCCTCACTCCAACCTGCTGTATTTGAATAACCCCTGTATGCACCCCAAAGAGTCTGGAACCTGATATATTTGTTCACTGCCATTGAATCATGCATTAACTTACTCAGGGAGGGTTGCACATACCTGTTCTCCCTTTCCTTTTAAAGGGACTTATCACTACTATGGTTTCACTACAGTACACTCAAGTAGTAGCATGTACACAGTAATACTACAGCCAACCTCCATACTTTTACCACATTTGTGCTAGTTTTCTTTGCCTTAGTTACAGCTATCAAGCAAGAGATTCTTGCCTTAGTTTTAGCAAAAAACAGCAGCTAATATTGTTATACTACTCTGAAGTGTCAGTGTGCATTAAAAATTAGTATAGTCATCTGACAGAATACTTCTGTTCTGTCTAATAACATCATGATATATATTTGAGTACAATCACTGTGCCCTACCCTGACACAGCAAGGTAAGTCTCTCCAAAAGCTGAACATACAAGAAGTCACCCAGCTGAGAAAATGCCTCAAGTGAAATCTATAGCTCTTCTTATTATATTAGGAAGGCTTCCACAAGATGTCAGCATAACTAGATAACAATGTTAACCTCAGCACTTCCTTTTTCTGATGAGTACCTTTAACTACCAAATCTAGTTCTTGGAAACAAAAAGATACTGGTTCAAGAAGTTCAGGGAAGAATTTTCTGGTATTACTAGTTTTCCACTTACACAGGCAAAAGTGCTATTCCACCACAGACCATTTTAGTTTCAACTTCACATGCAGAAGTTCCAAATGGTACTGTTAAACATAGCCTTACAATGTTTTTTCTTAACATGCAAGTTTTCAAATCTCAAAATAAATGCTGTATTGTTAGTTGTGCAAACAGCTGAAGTTCCTTCTTTGCCTATAGTTCCTACCTAATTAAGACAAAGCTGCTCTCTGGGAACTTGACATCGGTGCATGGGTTTCAATTATTTCAGGAAGGTCTGTATGTCCACTGTATGACCATTTCCAATCCATGAATGGTGCAAGGGGAAATAAATCCAGTTCAATTAAAATCCACAAATCTATTAACACTCCATTCACTAACGTGCAAGGTGTTAAACACTTGCTACCACCTGGCACAGGAGCAACGTGCTCTGCACAGAAACAGGAAGCAACTTTGCTGCATTTGGACATTAACTCTTTCAACATTAGAGTAACTTCACATCTGAATACCATAAACTGGTACCATTAACCACACAATACTGATTAGAAAAGTAGCACAATTGCTCTAAAAGGGTTCTCAGGTTTGGGTAGCTGCCAACAACAGACAGAAGAGCAACACAGTATCAAAACATCTTTACTATTCAGTGCTATTAAAACACAGAATACCACACTTCTTAGCTTGCATTTCAGTTAAATTACAAATTACACATTTAAAAAAATAATTTCTTTTTCTTTATCTTACTAGTCATATTATCATGTGTAGTGGGGTCCTTTAAGATAAAGAGCAATTAAGCTCTTAAGCTGGGTATTGTCTGGTATACTTCTTGTTCAGCAAATACTGAACATGGAGATCACCAATTCTAAACAGGCTTGTATGATCTGTTTGTAACTAATGCTTTCAGCCTAAAACAAACAATAGCTTAAAATGTAATATTTTCAAGGCAGTATGATTTAGTTTCCTTTATCTCTGAAGATTGTTTTATGGTTCTTCCTCACAGTCCAGCTTCTACTTGACATGTCAGTGAATTCACCTCTCCATTTAGTATAAATTAGGCTGCCAGAGAAATGATGGATCAGGGACAGTATTACAACATCACTGAAGGATCAGACAGAATGAAGAAGCAGGTAGAAAAAAGCAACAAATCTTTGTTTAACCAAAACTACTTCGGAAAGGTATTAACACAGACCAGAAAATATCTTTTTTCTTAAACCAGGGTATTAGACAGGTCTTCCTTATCCCTCCCCCTCCCAATCTCATAAAATGGGGTTACATTAGTTTTAAGGTTTTCAGACCCAGGATCTACACACCCAAACTAATTTCATGCCATTGTTTTTCTTTTTTAAACACAGTAAAATATTTTGTGGGAAGAGATGAATTTCCTCTTGTTGTACCATAGTTTCAAGTCCCAGGGTTGGGAGGGGTGTGGAAAAACGTGTATTCAAGCAAACAGAAGTGGAAAGTTAGATAACTTTGTTTCCATTAATAAGGCCACAGCAGCCCTACAAAGTCACTCCAGACCAGACAAAGTCTATCAATTTATCCTTACCATGAGTCATTATGGAAAAGCACATTTTGTTGTGCTCTCAGTAGCTAATAAAAAGTTCCACAAGTACATCCTTGCTAAACAGGGTTGAGTGGGTATGCTCCTGACAGACACCTAAGTCAGGAACAGTGCAAACAGAGAGCTCTGCAAGCTTTCTGCATGCACCAGTCCATCAATCATCTTCATTCAAAACATGTAACACTCCTATTATTCTGTTCAAGGTTTTCTATAAAACAAGTTCCCAGTGAACCCACTAGTGTGTGCTTTTTACTATGAACAGAAGTTGGTGACAAAAAGTAACCCTTAGATACCTCATTTGACCTCAAATCAGACTTGAGACCCACATCCACCCACTTCAATGGCAAAACAAAACATGGGGGGAAGACGACTCTCAGTCCCCTCCTCCACCCAAATGTGAAGTGTAATTTTGAAGCCAGGGAGAGATCTAACTAGACATTTAAGAAAATGTCCTCTTATGTTGCTATACGAACATAAGATTTATTTTTTTCCCCCCAAGAGAGCATAATTTCATTATGTAGTCATATGAACAGCTTCACTATGCTTCTACAATATATCTGCAGCATCTACAGAAATCACATTTCTGCACTTAAATGAAAATCACATTTCTAAGACAAGGAAAGAATATAGTGGCATACAGCTTTAAACTGGCCAGTCTCTTTCACCTCCTTGAATACTAATCAGCAGTCTAGGATTACTATTCAAACTGTATGTAGTCATGTCTTAAAGTTTTTTGTGTGCAGAAAAATACAATATAAAACTGGTGGCAGCTAGCATTGAAGACACTTCACTTTTATAGCTGAACACTATTTTTTGATGTTGTCTGAATACATCTAACAGAGATCTAATGCAGAAAAAATTGATTATGAGCTATTCCTATTCCTTGAATGGTAGGGGCGAAGTGTTCCTGTAGTTGATTTTTCCTCTATCAGTAGTCTTTAACACGATCACAGCATGCATCACAATGCTTTAAAACAGCAAAGCTTCTGGAAAACCCAAACAAAAGGAACGTCACTGGGTGACGTCAGCCTATATACAGTTCTGTGTGGTCGCAGCACATAAGCAAATCCATTCTTGTACCGTTTCCCTGAAAAGCTTTTCAGTAAATGCACTCATGCTACTACCGGAGCTTCTCTCAGCAATAAGCCGCCCATCTGCCATCAACAAGTTAGGACTAAAAGAACCCACAGCTGCGGAAAAAGAAAACGTGAGCTTCAATTAAACAGCTGAGCAGTCACAGGAGGAAAAACTTATATTAAGCATTGAATTACAGACCTGTCACAGGAAATCAAGCCAGCCAATTCAAAAGGAATATTTTAAAGAGAGCATGGTGGATTCATTTTTGCACTAATATCGAAGGACACTAGAAAACAGTAAATTATTCAAAGGCTGTCTCTTACATTAGAGCCTTTTACAGACTCACTGCGTTGAGTCTAAAACTACGACTGAATGCAACCTCCAATGTACTCAAAAGAATGGGTAAGTTTATACGTTTATATATATTCCATATGAAGAATGAACAGCTATGATTTAGAAAAACCACTTAGATGCTAAACTATATATAGTTTCAGAACTGAACCCTCTAAAGGTAAAGGTATTTTCAGATTGTCACCTTTGTAATCTTTCGTAATGTAGATAAAGATCTCTCTCAAGGATAACAATCAAGTACTCGGTATTTAGTAGTTACCTCTTACATTTAGAATTAGCTTTTCAAAAATGCATGAAAATGTTATCTGCAGTGAAATCTTTCACCGTAATGTTATAAGTGTACATTATCTGACAAGAATATCCTATCTTGTTGTTTCCCTAAATTATATTCTGCAGGCTTACATTTCAAGTGGCCATTAGGGGCTCCTATGCTGGCAGCACTATATGCAATGAGTATGGTTTTAAAAATGCTGCCTGCCTTGGGCATGGCATGTCCACCAAAATGTCGCTGTGAGAAGCTGCTCTTTTACTGTGACTCTCAGGGGTTTCACTCAGTGCCAAACACCACTGAAAAGGGCTCTCTAGGTTTGTCACTGAGGCACAATTATATTTCTGAACTTGAAAGGGATCAATTTGCAAGCTTCAGTCAACTTACTTGGCTTCATTTAGATCATAATCAAATTTCAACAGTAAGAGAAGATTCTTTTCAAGGACTGTATAAACTTAAGGAATTAATCTTAAGTTCCAACAAAATCTTTCACTTGCCAAACACAACTTTTAACCAACTGCTTAACCTACAAAATTTGGACCTCTCTTTTAATCAGTTATCTTCTCTGCATCCCGAGTTGTTCTATGGCCTTCGTAAACTGCAAACCTTGCATTTACGTTCCAACTCCCTGCGGACTATCCCAGTCCGCCTTTTCTGGGACTGTCGTAGTTTGGAGTTTCTGGATTTGAGCACAAATCGCTTGCGAAGTTTGGCTCGCAATGGATTTGCAGGATTAATCAAATTGAGGGAGCTTCACCTAGAGCACAACCAGCTGACAAAGATTAATTTTGCTCATTTCCTACGGCTAAGCAGTCTGCACACGCTCTTCTTGCAGTGGAACAAAATTAGCAACTTGACATGTGGGATGGAGTGGACCTGGGGCACCTTAGAAAAGCTAGATTTGACTGGAAATGAAATCAAAGCCATCGATTTGACAGTTTTTGAAACCATGCCTAATCTTAAAATACTCCTAATGGATAACAACAAGCTAACCACTCTGGATTCCAAGATCTTAAATTCACTTGCATCTGTAACTACAGTGGGTCTATCTGGCAATCTGTGGGAATGCAGCCCAAAGATATGTGCATTAGCCACATGGTTGAGTGGCTTCCAAGGTCGGTGGGAGCACTCCATACTCTGCCACAGCCCAGACCACACCCAGGGAGAGGATATTCTAGATGCAGTTTATGGCTTTCAGCTTTGCTGGAATTTATCAACTATTGTTACATCCATGGCTACGACTTACAGAGTTCCAACAACAGAGTATACAAAAAGAATAAGCTCATCTAATTTCCACGTGGGAGACAAAGAAATTCCAACTACTGCAGGCATGATCACTACCACTGAAGAAAATTTCCCTGAACCAAACAATGCCATCTTCACTCAGCGGGTAATTACAGGAACAATGGCTTTATTATTTTCTTTCTTTTTTATCATTTTTATAGTGTTCATCTCCAGGAAATGCTGCCCTCCCACATTAAGAAGAATTAGGCAGTGTTCAATGATTCAAAACCACAGGCAACTCCGATCCCAAACAAGGCTACATATGTCAAACATGTCAGACCAAGGACCATATAATGAATATGAACCCACCCATGAGGGACCCTTCATCATCATTAATGGTTATGGACAGTGTAAATGTCAGCAGCTGCCATACAAAGAATGTGAAGTATAATATCTACAAGTCATCAAAAATTAAACCAGATAAGTAACCTATTTTAAAATTGTAGGGGACCTACATAAAATTCTAATTTTTACAAATGCTGACATAAAGCCTAATTTTCCAAACTACTTAATGGAAACATTGTTTATGGAGTGGTGCAGTATTTTTAAGTTTGTTTTTTTTAAATAAACCCATAATATTTTCAGTGTTAAAGAAGCAATGATTACATTAAATTTGCACTCCTAATGTTTGAAAGTCTAAAAGGATGCTCACCTCAAGATATGTAAGATGTCTCATGTTATGTAATTATATGACTATGTGTAAACATTTATACTGAAGTCTCCATATTCTACTTTTTCTAATGAAAACAGTCTGAATGAAAGGAACATGTTCAGAGATCTGCAAGGGAACATGCATTACATTTGTTCCATTGTAGTTATTTGATCCCAAACATTCCAGCTGGCTCAGTTTACTCTAAGGTATACTAGGAGGAACACTTACCTTGTGTAATAATTTGACTCTTAAATATACAAATCAGTTAATTGCAGGAGGTATGGGAAGGGAATTTCAAGTGTTTCAGATGCTGGTGAATTGGTTTTAAATATTGTTTTCCTACCTCCATATTGACAGTCCAGCTTGCCTAAATATACCTTTGCTAAAGATCATGACAAAATTCATAATGGAGCAGGTTACAAATTGGCTAGAACCACATTTCAAATGCCTACAGAGTATCCAACACTGCTTATTTAGAAAGGCTCAATACAATGCAATCAACAAAATATTAAAAGTGTTCCACTCTCATTAGATCTCTGGTTTGACTTTATAATGGGCATAGCTTTTCATGAATTGAAGAAAATTACTTAGGACTAGGAATGAACAATGTTTTAACAGCTTCTTGTATGTAAATAGCCTAAATGCAAGTTTTAATTAAAGTAAATATCAATTGTGGGGCAAAAAGGGGCCAGGGAGAGAAGAAGCCTCTCCTTTCCTCCTCCCCTAGCTGATGTTTCATCCTGCCTGGAAGCTATTTTCATACACTAATGCGACTGGTTTCTC
Organism: Caiman crocodilus; assembly: GCA_030014935.1. NCBI lineage: Eukaryota > Metazoa > Chordata > Crocodylia > Alligatoridae > Caiman > Caiman crocodilus. Next base: position 4,619,231 of record JAGPOW010003447.1, read on the forward strand.
TGGAGACAGAATTAGTCCTTGCAATACAAGTCTTTTCTTGTCCTATTCTTCTGAAAGCTCCAAATTTTCCAATTTTGTGTTAGTTAGTAAAAGGCATTAATTTTTTGAATTGCCAAGGTGTTAGAGTATAATTATGAAGCAGCTTCTTAGAAGAGGTTTCATTTTCTGCTTGATCAATATGAGACAAATTTAAGATGGTATACAGTTTTTAAAAGAACAATTACTCCTTGCAAACCAATTTTTTTATCCAGAAACAGCAAGCATTACCTCGCACTGTCTCACAAAATTACATGAAAATATGTGAAGATCTATACACCCAGTAAGATATAAAAAGAAAAGGGAAAAAGTATGGTATTTTTAAGATGCTCAAATAACAAATATTTTAAACAGTACTGGGGGGGGGAGAGAGAGTGTGTGTGTGTCTGTGTGTGTGATGCAGTGTTAAAGTTACCAGCATAAACAGCTAAAGAAAGAAAATTCCTCAGTCTTGACATACCTTGAAAAAAAAAAAAAAGATCAGTAATTACAGTATGTTAGTTATGTGTTGCAGCAAACTATTCTGTAAACTTTCCAAAAAGATAATCACTGCATAAAAATCTGTTTATTTTTCCACTCTGCATTTATATTTTCATATTACCACTTAGCAAGGTATTTAAGGCACAATTATACAATGTTTTGATATTTTATTGTGAGAAGAACAGGTCTGAGATGACTATAGTAAGATATGGATGGCTTTAGTTAAGATCTTTCATAAAGCTCAGTGAACTACTGTTTTGGAAGGCATCTATTTATTAGAAAATATTTATTTTTCTTGCTTGGTCACTGACTATGGCTTCAGTAAAGAGTAAGATTTTCCAAAAAGATACCTTTATTTCAAACCCCAAGCCATTCAGCATTAGAGTGTGCACTGATTTTTTTGCATCACAATTGTCCCAAGAAAGGAACTACTTTTACCATATTAAAGACTTTTGATGCATGTAGGGGGGAAATAGTGGGGATGCTCTACAGAAGTGATGCTCAAACCATCTGGTTTGCTGGGCTGGAGAAATGGTTCAGGGCCAGTCCACAGGCCTGATCCAGCAGGTGCCAATGCACTGGTGTGCCCCAACACCCTAGATCTGGTTTTGGAAGCAATTAAAGCTGCTACCACTCCACTACCACCACCACCACATTTCTGGACTTGTGGTGAACCACATGGGTCCAGTATACAATTCAGCATGCCGTATCTGGTCCACGGGCCACAGATTGTATATGACTGCTGTATAGCATTTAAATTCTGCATGCACCAAGAGATCAAATCTCAGTTGAAAAAGGAGCGGCTTACCGACAGCAATGTATTAACTCCTTGTGGCAAAATTTATTTCAGTCCATGCAAATATTAATATTGTGGCCTCCTGTTTATAATCAAAGTTTCAGTCTCATTCTCTCATATATGAACATAAATCACTTCATATCATCTTAAGAATCTGAGCATGTCTGTGCAAGCCCAATATTTCACTCTATATGGTAGAATACATTACTTAATATTAGAGGGCAAGTTAAAAGTGCTAATTTTCAGGAAAATCTTTGGCAAGTCAACTTTTCAGTGCAGATAATCTTAACCTTTAAATTAAGATTGTGTGTTTAGTAACCAAATTCACCAATTATTCCAGGAACAGCTGCCACATGATTCTGCTGTGATGTTATAACAACTAGAAGGACAAAGCTAAATTCTACTGGAGCAATCTGCTTTTTCCCTCCTCCACCCCATACCCTAAACACACCCACAGCGTCCACCCTTTTACTCAGTAAAATTCATTGTGTACTATGGTTTTAAACCCAACTGCTGGTCTTCCTCCATTGTGTAAAGGGAATATGCAGCTAGGCTGTCATACTAATTCCAGAGCATGCGGCTGTGCTGTATTCACACGGCACACAAGAGCCGGTTGGACCTTTACCAGTCATCCCACATTTAGCACAGTTTGGAGTCATGATAAAGGCAGGCTGGCAAGCCTCTCACCTGCCTGGATCTAAAACTCTTCTGTTCGTTTCCCACCCCAGAGTCCCAATTGTGTTTCTTCTCTCAGTCTCATCTAGAATTTCTTTACTTTCCTAGAGTCCATACCTACAAAAAACACATTCCCATCAATGCCTTCCTCTTTTGAACCAGTGCTTGTGGGTATAGTCTTTACCTACAGATCCAAAACACCACCACACAGTGTAAAAATATGTAGGGAAGGTAAGATTTATCAGCTTGTACTCCACCCACTTGCATTCAGCTGCTCTCTCAGCTGCTTTGGTTCATATTTGCCATTTGAATAGTGTTTATCTTTTGGCTTGAAAAGCCGGTAACCGCTGTTCAGCAAATGATTGTATGAAGTTCAGACACAAGACAAAGCAATGCTGGTCACATCCAATATTGCAAGCCTTGTGAATGTAGATAATCTCAAAAGATGGCAAGCAAAACTAACTAGATTTTTCCAATAATCAGAAGTAAACAGTGAGCTATGCTAGCCTCTCGTGCAAGGACACACTAGAAGGAGCACTTCTTCATGACTTGTTCAAACACGTATTTAGTTTTCTATTCTTCATTGCTCATGGCTTCTTCATGGATTAGAGCTTACAAGAATTCTTCTGTTTGGCAAATACAGATTGTTTTTATTTCCTAAGGGATGTAAGCCAACACCACTTGGTTGAACTTTCTTCCTTAGCTGTGGCAGTATTAGCAAAGAGGACAACAGGCTCTTGATCTGTACCCCCTTATCTACTATGTAGGAGGTAGTACAAAATTCTAGTGACTTAATTAAACAGGCAGAACCACCCCAGCTTCCAAAGACTAACTGGCATTTTGGATGCCTCATACTTTGATAGGCAACAATGTAAATTGTGTGTATCCATTTCCTACCCACTCTTTGTGAACGTTTCTTTTGCCATCTTTACGATTATTTTCCCAACTTACTCCCCTACCGTCAGCTTCATTTTTCACACTTTTTTTTCCTAATGATTTCCTGGCCCCCAATTTTAAGCTCAGCTAAAAGCAAACACAACAGAATCGGGGTCTTCAAAATACATAAATAATCATAGTCTTATAGGGGTTTGAAAATAGATAGGACATGCCCACTCATCCGATTAAATATTTGCAGTAGTGTGCATTTTCCAAAAGCATGCAACTCCGAAGAATTGCCAGTTAAGAAGGATGGGTGAACTCTGGCTCCCAGATTACCTGATGCCATTTAAATTGGGGGGCAGGGCGGAAATTACACTTATCAGGCATCTAATTTGCAGTAACTGAAAACAATCTGTGAAAATCCCTCCAAAGACAGACAAACCCTGCTACAATACTTGAAAGAAGAAAAGCTTGATTGCTTTTAAAACCAGAAATCTGTATTAAAAACATCTCTTTTTTTCTTAATACACCTGTTTTAATTCCTGTACTAGTTTAATGAAAAGCAAGTTGATTTAATTTTGTGATTTGAGCAGCTATTAAAATCCATCTGTTCAAATTTAACTAATCCATTCAGATAGCTAGATTTCATCTTTCATGCAGGATTTCATTACAATAAAAAACTTCAGAGAAATGGAGTATTCCATCTCCCATTGATTAAAAAACAAAATCCTGCTGAAGCTTATTAATAACAAGACAGTCATTCCAATTCTCCATTCTGCTCCTAGAACTGGGATTTGCCCATAAGGTCAAGCTGACTGATACCAAGCTTTTGCTCTCTAAACATCATCCATTGACTGCTAGTAACGGTTAAAATAATGAATGTAATATCCTGTATTAAAACACAGAGAGACTCTAAAAAGAGGTAACAGAACCTTTGTGACTATAACCAAATCTTACCCATCTTGCATAGGGCGAACTCATGCCATGTAGAGGCAAAATGACAAATAATAAGCTTGTATATCTGTGATGTAAACACCTGAAAGGCTCCATTTATTTTACTTTCAACTAAATTTTTTTCATCACAGCAAAAAAGATATGATGGTAGTCATGATAATGTAAGAGATATGATGGTAGTCATGATGGTAGTCATGGATGATCATATAAAAATATGATGAAGTGAACTTTTCTATCAGCAATGAAACCAGAGATTAAAAAAAAGAGTCCTGACTGCATTGTATTTAAGTCATATTTAAGAGCCATTTTTTGGTGGGAAATATATAATGGAGTAAAATGAAGTGCAGTGTACAGAAAATTTGTTATTAAATTGTGTATACTGTAAAACTGAAATTGCCTCTTTATTCCTTTTTCAAACTTTCAAATAAAATATCATGAAATGTTAAAAATCGTTTCATAGCAATATACAAAATTAGTAGTATTCACATTCATTCCTAAGCGTGTATCAACATTACCTCAAAGCTGACTGCCTAGATGCCTCAAGACTGAGATTGGGTGGGTTTATTTATTACAAACTAGACAAAAATTGTGGTTTCAGTTATATTATATAGTGACTAAAGAAGACTGTGAATTTTTTTGTTCAAACAAATACTTTGACTCCAGGAAGCTTGTTGTATGGGGAATATGAAGGTTGCTTTCTCACTGAAGAAAAAGTCTATGGAGCCAATCTGTCACCTGAATTCTTGACTTCAAATACAGGCAGAAATGGTTTGCTCATGTTACTCAGGTGTGCCTCAACCACAAAACTGGAGGGTCCACTTGTAGGATTGATGGGACAGTTCCTTCTGTAAACCTGTCCTGTCTGGATTTGCTTTAGTACCACAATCAAAATTCAGTACTCCCAATGGGGTTGCTGGATTTTTTGACTGGGCCCCACAGGAATTCAAATGAAGAAAAGAGACCCAAACTATCTAAAGATAACCTGTCTGGTGGTTTGACCTCAACTTTAAATTTTCATCCATCAGTAATTTTGGTGGCACGGAGAAAGGTTTTATATTCTACCACAGGGCCCGGCAACGCTTTTCAAGTCACAGGCCAGCACAATCTGTCTCTGGTCTGACCGGGGCTGGTTGGCTTCTGCAGTGCAGGAGGGTAGGGGGAGAAAGAGGAAGAGAGGCTTTCCCCATGGGAGCTGCATCTGCACTGCCGCAGCTTCCCCCACCCCTCCTTGCTCCTCAGCAGGTAGAAGCACAGCATCCAGCTGAAAGGGAGCTGCTGCAGGGCTGGGCTGGTAAAGGGGACCAGGGAAGAGAATCACAGCATAGAAGCAGCTTCCAGCTCCCCAGACCCAGCACAGCTTCCCTCTAGCTGGGAGCTGAGCCCACATCCCTTCTGCTTCTCCAAGACACCCCCTGATCCCACTCTTCTGCTGCGGTGTGAGCACAGCTTCCATATGGAACGCAGCTGCTCTAAGGCTGGGGAGCTGGAAGATGCTTCCAAGACTGATCTTATTTCTCCCCATCCCTGGCCTGGCATAGCCCAGCCCAGCCCAGCCCAGCCCCTCTCTCTTCCAGCTCCCACTGCAGCCTTTGGCAGAGGGGAGAGGACAAGGGATGCAACTTCACTGCTGAACCCCAGCACAGGTATGGGCACAGGCAACACCCTGCTGCTTCACAGGCCAGAACCAGCCTGTGGGCCATATTTTGCCAATCTCTGCTGTATAAGTATTATCACGTCCAGAGCAGTCTATTCCAGTCTTCTCTATGTCCTACTTGTAATAAAGCCATGCTGATCTTTTCAAACACTGTTTTATTAAACCAAAAAATGTCTTTGAATTATGGAAGAAAAGAAAGAATTCAAGATTAGCTGTTTGAGAGAGAAAAAAAGCTTAAATACATGCTAATAACTTATTCAAGTGACTAGAAACTAAAATGACACAGGTAACATGTGACTCATTTGTTTGCAACTTTTTTATATATAAAAATATAAATGTGTGTGTGCATGCATGTCCGCACACGCATACATGAATCATGAAATAAGTTTTACCTACAGTTATCTTAGCTTCCTGAAGGGGGAGCTTAGAAACAATGAAAAATAAATATTAAAAAACAAAAAGGGGTGGCAATGGGTACTGCCCAAATTCCTTAAATACTTCAAATAACAGCACATTTAATCTATTTCTAAAAGCTGGTATCTAATACAATCTAAACTGATTTATTTTTCCATCAGGGACAAAGGGTGTTTTTTTGAATGCCAAGACTAACAAAAATGGTTTAACATTCCAATTTGTTAAGCGTGTCACTGCTACCAATGGCAGGAATAGTACAAACGTGAGGTTGGAAGTGATCTGAAGAGGTCATCTGTTCCCCCTCACCCATACAGATGCAGATTAAAATGTGCTTAAACCATCATTGATAGATCTCAACCTGTTCTTAATCCTCTCCCCCCACCTCCACAGTAGCCATTCCCAAACCTCCTCAGACCACTTTTCCCAGTCCTTAACTTTCCTTCTAGAAAGCTTTCCTGTATTTAAAACCATGTACTACACGTGATGCTTCAGTATCTGATTCACAAAATATACCCCAGAATATACTAAAAGCAGTAGAAAGCACAACTGAAATCATGAAAAATAGCTAGCAAAAATAATGTTTATTTTTGTACAGAATGTCTCAAGAAGCCTAGCTACTTTAAGTATTCAGTACACATTTCTAGAATTAGAAGTAATCTGTAATCCTAGGCAGGGAGGGAAACACATGCACACACCCCACTTGCTTCTTCTTGACTACAAGTCTAAGGTTTTGCACTGCCTCAGTCTTTCAGATAGAACAGGACTGAAGTTTTGAATATACGTGAAGATGACTTACGAATAAATTGGAATGTCATCCCAAGAGACAATGTAAAAAATCAAAACGATTAAGGAAGAGTTTTATTTAGACTGTTTCACTTCAACCCTTCAGCTATTATTTGGAAAAAAGGACCCTATATTTTAAAAAGGTCCAAAACAAAAAGTACATCTTGAGACTTGTGGCTGGTTGTTCCTTCTGCAAAACCAACTAATAATCATGAACAAAATGAAGTTTTAAAAATCTTATTAGGCATTTATGGAGAATCAAGGAAAAAGTACATGCCCATTTTAAAGTTTTGCAAAACCTTTTAAAACAAGTTCAAGTTTGCTTTGCTGGGTTTTCTTCAAAATATGTTTTAATAACTGGACACTTTGGATTCTCTTATAAACAGCAATTCAAGAAAAACCCATTTCTCTCCCCCACTCTCTGCCCCTAGGCCAGCATTCACATGTTCATGAGAAATCCAACTTAAGGACAAAAACGTAGTCTCCTTCTTAAATGGTTCATCCATCAATAAAGTTCTTAAACCATGAACAGGTCATAATTCTTTACAAGCAAAAGCAATTAATTTTCTGTGTTATAAATCAAGAATATAAATCTAAGAAACCTAGCTCAACAGCTCAGCATTTGACCTTATTGTAGCAGTTTTAACATCATTTTTTTAACTGAAAGTATATTGAGGACTTTTTGGTAATTTGAGGACACAATCTTCTGCTAAAAAGCACACCTATTTTACATATTTGGTAAGCACCAAAGGCTCCGCTAAACAAGTATGAAATTAAGACAGGACTAAACAAAGGTGGATTCTTTTCAGATGCTGCCTTGGATTGTGGCTACAAATACAGTATTGAAGTGCCTTCTATACTAGTACAAAATGCAGAAAAGCCCATTGTGAAGTCAGGTATCCAGGCTGTAGCCATACTGATCTAGAGACAAAAGGAATCAGAACTCGTGGTACATGGAACATATCGAATTTTAGCCAATTTTTAAAATGAAAGTTTCAAAATTTTACGAGGAAGCAAATTTTACCACCTGAAACCCAACCCCCTGCACCTGCCTTTGACTGCCCAGAGAAGCCTGCAGTCAAAGAACGTATTTTGCAAAAATTTAGTTGGTCAAAAAAAAGACATCACCTCTACCACAAGTTCTGATTCCATTGTAAAGTCACATTTTTACACTACAAAAAATTAGAAAAACAGAATATTATGACCAAGTAATTAAGTCTAATTCTATGAATAAAAAAATATTGTATTTGCTATTTTGGCTCTTGGACCCCCTTCCTAAATAAACAGATATCACCTTCTAGGGCCTCTTAAGTAGCCAACTGCTCAGCCAAAGGGGTCATGAATGTATGTCCTCAGGTTTATTCTGTCAGGAGAAGATTGAAGCTTTGGCTCTTCCAGAGATAGGGAAGTCTGTTAAAAAGGGGACAGAGGTTGGAGGTGGGGTGGCCTTTGTTACAGTTAATAAAAAAACCTGTACTTCCATTTAAATGTAGGGAACTTAGGAAGGGACCCATAACAGTAAATACTTAACTCCACTGAATACAATACAGTTCCTGTTCCCTTTATGATGAATGAATGACAGTATTTCAGGGAACACAGGAAAAAAGATTAATGGGGGAAAAGAATCATGTATGTGGATTCCTATATACCCCCCTTATTTAAGCAAGCCAACCACAAAGTCAAATACAACTGAAGGGAACAGTAACTCCCTGAGACTATATTAATAAAGAATGCTTGTGAGAAAGCAAGCCAATCAAATTTACCATTCTGGAAGATAGTGCAAAAAGGTCCTTCAGATAAGAGCCCTTGCTTCAAATAAGATGTACAACTGCACATTTAACTAATTTGATTTGGAGAGGGTAAACTTGGAAAGTTGGATAAATATTGTAGCAAGACCTTAAGCATCTTATGACCTCTCTTTTAAATTCCATCTTGACACCTTGGAGACTATGACCTACTTAGGTACTGTCAGCATTTTACCAAGGGGTCCCAAAAAGAGAAATAACTATGTGGATACATCTCCTAGTTAAGATGGAAGAACATGTTTTCTAGGGAAGAAGGTAGGCAGAGTTCTGGAGATACTCTAGTACCTGCTAGTAGATACTGCTAGATATCTGCTAGTAGATTAAAATAAATACACTAGACGTGTATAGGACAAGTGGCTGGTTCACTTCACTTATGAATAATAGTCTTAGTTACTAGCAAACCTACATTTAGGGTTCAAAGGTTAAAGGACTTGGTACTTGTGGGCTTAGGACATATGCCAAAAAGAGAAAAGCACATCTAGTTTAAACTGAGCCCGTATAGGGAAATTCATAGCTACCACTTTAATCCCTCTACCTCCTATTAAGATCTGCATGCAAAAAATTCTTTAAGTGAGAATGAAATGACAATGGAAACTTCCTACTTTCAGTTTTTTCAGCTGCAAGATCAACATTCCATAGCCTGAATGGACAATAAGGAGTCATTCAGATCTTTCACTTTTGACAGAACCCTTCAGACCATGAAAAACAGTGGTATATGACTATATAAATTGTTCTGACGGCATCCAAGGACACCAGGCTCAAAGCGGTTAGTAAGTTAAATCACGTGTTTGCCGAAAAAGATGAGATTTTGAATGCAACAGCCTTCATCTGAGTGTGTCACAACTGCTGTCCAACAGAAGATGATCCACTTTGCCTAGGTGTTCCTACTGTCTTCTCTAAACATCTGCAAAGGCCTTTCTTTATCCTTTCAATTTCTTACATTGTTAAACATGAATTGAGAGCCTCAATTTCAAATCTTCAGTTTTGTTAGCAGCTTCATGCATTGATCCACCCTCCCTGGATATCTTTTGTATATTGTTCAGTGGCTGATTAACAGTCCAATTTCATCAGAGAATGTTCAAGTACCAAATGAACAAAACAAACAAAACAAAGTGTTTATTTAAAACATTTATTTTAAAACAAACAAATAAACCACCCTCTACAGAGATGTGCAATTGAGAATCCAATTCCAGGATGAACATGTCCTGTACACTGGCCTAAAGCAAAAGCAAGCTTATTCATCCTGATGAAACCAGTTTTGTAAATTTATTCTAGAAAAAAGGAACATACCCTTTCTGTAGGCTGCTGTTCTCTTTCCATATACAACAAAAATCATTTTAAAAGAAATTAAACTTTTTAAAGAAAATGTGTGGTGCACACTATCAGAGGCTTAGCATGACAGAGTATTTTCATGAGGACACAGTATTTCCACAAGGAAGGGAAAACCTTACCCCTAAAATGATGGACTCCAGATAGCATGAAGATCAAAGCATGGGCAAAAGGTGCAGTCTTTGGTGATGATACTAATAAAAATTCTACTGTCTAAATTTTTCAGATCTTGTTATATACTGGGTTGAATTCAGGCACCAAACAGCCCATCATATACACGTAGTCTTATTCTGGGATTTTCTCTTCTAGAAGCAACAACCATCAGAATCAACACCATTGTGAGGCACTCTGGGACATTCTGGCATACAGTCCTTCCTAGCAAGAGTGCAAAGGCAAAAAAAGATCGATAACAGCATGCCTTTATTATGTGTTGTTGATTATCATGAACATCAAGAGCCTTGGGGATATTAGGAGTCCAGATAATTTCTGACAGATATGTAGTAGTAACAATTCACCCTAATGAATACTTTCATGAAACTAGGTCACAACCACGTGGATGAGGTGGGGCTTGTGTTAGCTCATCTTTCCTTCCTCTGATTAGGATTCCATCTGATTAAGAAAGAGAGCAGGCCCTACCAAAAAGCAGTAAAATTCTAGTAAATGGTTAAAAAAGAAGTCTCAAAAGTTGGAAAATTGGCCCTTGGGGGTCAAGGTTCTTCAGTGTCCCAACACACTTCCTTCTTAAAAATTCAAAGAAGCTCTATGCTCAAGAAAAACAGAAGTAGTATTTGTCTAAGGCAGGGATACCAAGCTATACAGCCTACAGGTCAGAATTAGTCTGCAGGGCCACTTCACATGGCTTGCAGGACTGGTAGATGGGTCACGAATTCAGAGGCTGGGTCGGTCACAGAAATCTAGGAAATGGGGTTGGGGAGGAGGGAACCAGTGGGGACGACAAAGGGGTCAATCCCCACTCCCACTGTTCCACATCCAAATCTGGCTGGGATGCAGGGTCAGTTTGACATTCCTTACCTGGGGTTTACAATGGACAGTAAGCTAAGTATGAGTCAGTGTACCACTGTGCCATGAGGCACTTTTATATGTGCCCCAGGGGAGGGGTCAGTTTAAATCAGAGCAGCTCCAAGAACTGATCTAATTAAAGCATTGTCAAACATTCTGTATTAGTGTCCCTGTGCTTAAAAATGGTGGTAGTGGTGCTTAACCTAAAGCCTGTTAAATAAGCTTTAGTTCAAAGTGCACTCACCTCCATTTTTAAGCATGGGGATGCAGATACACAAGATGTAGGAGGCTGCTCGAGTGTGACAGTTGCCAAAATTAATAGAGACTGCTCTAGCACAATTAACTGAGTCTGCTTCCAGCGCATCAGAGCAGCCTCTGTGTTTGTGTATAGTCCCCAAGAAGGCTAACAGCATACTGGGCTGCATTAATAGGAGTGTTACTAGCAGATCAAGGGAAGTGATTCTGCCCCTCTATTTGGCATTGGTGATGCCACATCTGGAGTACTATGAGCAATTTTGGGCCCCCAACTACAGAAAGAATGTGGAAAAATTGGAGATAGTCCACCAGAGGGAAATGAAAATGGTTACACGACTTCTTAGGAGAGACTGAGGGAACTGGACTCATTTAGTCTGGAGAAGAGAAGACTAGGGGCAGGTTTGCCAACTCTCCAGGATTGCCCTGGAGTCTCCAGAAATTAGATATAAATCTTTAGGAGACTACTGAGGGTCACCATGGAGATAAATGGTAGGGCATTCAATACAATAAATATTAAATGTTGAATCTAATTTATACGTAGTCAGTGGGGTTTTTTTTAAATGTAATAGTAATGTGCATTTGCCTTCCTGACAGTCTACACAGTACAGTAGATCAGTCATTAATGTCATTATATCACGTGACAAAACCTCTCAGAAGAGATTCAACCAGAGTTGGCAACCCTACTGAGGGGGGATTTAATAGTAGCCTTTAATTAGTTGAAAAGTAGTTCCAAAGAGGGCAGAGTTTGACTGTTCTCAGTGGTGGCAGATGACAGAACCAGGAGCAATGGTCTCAAATACAGCAAGGGAAGTTTAGGTTGGCCATTAAGAAGAACTCTCTCACTAGGAGAGTGGTGAAGCACTGGAATGGGTTACCTAGAGAAATGCTAGAATCTCCATCCTGGGAAGTTTAAGGCCCAGCTCAGCAAAGCCCTGGCTGGAATGATGTAGTTGGGAACAGTGCTTCTTTAAGCAGGATGTTGGACTAAATCAGAATTTGTTAACCTGTGGGTCGCGACACAAAAATGGGTCACAAGAATATATGAAAGGGTTGTGAACCAACTTGATAAATGAATCAACAAACTTTAAAAAATGGATTCTCCTTTAAAAGAGAAAAATGTAGGAAACCATGGCTTCTCCCTTGCAGGCTGGCAGAGTTTCAGCCTGCAAGGGGCACAACCCACCCCTATCCATACAGTGAGGAGGATAGGATCTGGGGGCAGAGGGTGGCAGGTCAGGAGTGATGGGGACTGGGCCAGGACTGATCAATGTCTATGAATGGGTCCTGACACAAAAAAGGTTGAGAACCACTGGACAAAATGATCTCCTAAGGTCCCTTCCAGCCATAATTTTCTATGATTCAATGATTTAAGGCTTTTGCACACCTTTGCTCATCTAAAATTTAAGGTACAGTAGATGCTAGTCTGACATCTAGTTGCACAGAGTCACAAGAGAGGCATGGCAAACTGCAGGAAGAATGATTTAAGAGGTCTGAGGGGGAAGAGGGTGTGTTGTATGTTTTGTTTTGTTTTTGGTACCACGAGCATGACTTGGTAAGGCATTAAGTAAGGAAACACTGACCTGGAGAACACATGCACACACACAGCTTTTCCTTAATAGATTATACCTTTCCTGAATTAGCCCTGAAAGGGTGAAAGCCAAACAGAATTCTTTGTAGAAACAAGGGACAGTAAGAGTGGTAAAGATAGTGCCTTGTGACTGATCATGTCACTGCCAAATGCAATTGGCACATGTTCCTCCCTGACTTTATGGAGTGAAAATGGCTAGTGATAGAAGACCTCCTCAGAATTTGGAAATTCTTAAAAATTTAAATTTGGTCTAAGAACTGGAGAGAAGCTACAGGCCTCATAAACAGATCTGGCCCCATGACCTAGAATTAAAACACCCTTCTAGTCATTTCAAAGATAGGCACATAAAGGTGACAAATCTTTTCATGGAAGGAACTCTACAGCATCCCTATATTTGGGGCACTTCAATAATGCATTTATTTATTTGCCAAAGCACAGAATTAGTTTAAATCAATCTTTGGGATGCCTTATGAATAGGAAAAAAACCAAACAAACAGTTTACAGCATGATGGGAGAAATCTAATAACGTATGAAGACAAATTCTGAAAAGAGAATGGTTTGAAAATATGGAAAACAAGGAAAAAGTAATTTGGGAAAAAATTACTGGGATATACATCATGAAGTATCCTCTAGTGCCATAATCACATTGCTATATCCACGTAGAGGCCTCTTTCATTAATGCCCAAGTAAGAGACACAAGGGATCTCTAAACCAAAGCGCTACAGGAATGCTGGCTGCACACATCGTAGTCAGAAAGCAACTTAGATGGAACATAAAAACCTCTTACAAAATAGGTTTTATTTCCAGGTAAGTTACTCTGCTTAGAAGTAGAAAACAGCAATAAGCAACAGCTGCTCCTCAGCTAAAATAGTTACAGTGCAGAATACTAACCAGTTGTCCAGCACAGGGGTTGGCAACCTATAGCCGCAGGTTGGACCCAGCTAGTAGAGCTAGTGAATATAACCCACAGAGCTGGAGGCCTTCAAGGGCATTACTGTAGCAGGAGGCCTTGCCTGCACTGGGGCCAATCAGCAGGAGCTGTGCTTATGCCATGCCATCATTTCTCTCAATGGAACAATGAAACTGATGCAGACATCCATACCCCAAATGCTGATGCCAAAAAGATGCCTTCTTGGGCAACTCCTAGCTGCAGAAAGTATGTCTTTTCTCCCCATTTCACTTCCCTCCAGAACTTATTGCATACGGCCCATTTAGATATAGGTAAATATAGGTAAACCTCTCAAATCTTACACCTCTTGAAAGAAAGGGCTCTGTAGCACCAGATGCTGTTCCTACATACTCATCAGGAATACTCTTCTATGTAAGCATCCAGCAGAAGAAAAATGGTATCAGAATCCCATTCTGTCAGTTCTTAAAGCCCACTACAAAGCAGCGTACGAATTGTTGGCATGGTGGTATATGGGCAAGATATTCAGATCCAGCCTTCTAACTGCTAAGCTTAGAAGTAGAATCCCAGCATCAACCGTATTTATGCAATAAATTTTACAAGCATGTTGTCCGAAGACTTTCCATTAGTTCTACTGCCTGTAACATGCTGAGGACTATAATAGTGCACAAGTCAAAACATAAAGATGTTAGAGAAATTCAAGGTTTACACTTAGTTTTGTATTGTAAAAGTGACGTTTATAGAAAAACAGCATGTCAGTGAGGTCTGAGTCCAGGTACACCTGAAACTGGTATATACTGGATACAAATGAACCAATACTAGTATACTACCCCTTACATCATGAACAAAGTGCCTTGTATGCTCAAATATGGCAAAGTAATATTGCACTATGAATACTGATCTCTAAGTGGGGATGTTGGACACTCATTTTCAAGGCACATTTACTGCATAGATCAGTGATTCTCAATAAGGGTGTTGTGCACCCTGGGGTGCCTTGAGATCCTTTCAGGGGTGATGTAGGTTGCCATGCGTTGTTACCACTGTTAGGTATGCAAACACGATTCATAAGAATTTATCATGTTAAGTATCTTCTGAACTGTTGTGGTCTACGTTCTGTGAAACAAACATTGCTCTACTGTTTTTCCATAGTCAAAAAAAGAGTGAAAGCTAAAAGCTGGCATTTCCCAAGAGATGCCTTGACTCCTAAAAAGGTCATGAACCAGTAGCACAGATCAGTAACTTTGAGTGAAGCATTAATATAAAAGCTTCCAAATAGTGACATAGGGCTGCCCAAAACAGTTGATATTATCTAAATTTATTTATTTCTACTCTCAGTAACTCTGCTGACTTTAAGATTTTTTGCAACAGGAGAACATAATTTAGCCTGGACTTTCAGGAACTGAAACTGCTAATAATTCACAAGACTAAAGTAATGTAGGCAAACAAATACAGTAAAAACAATGTTTGATCAATTTCCAAAACATCCACTTCTTAACGGAAAAAGTCATCTGATATTCAGGATTATTCAAAGTACTGTACATGGTTTCTGCTGAAACAACTAAATGGAGTGGACCAGCGTCATTTTTCAGCAACTTAATTTTTTCTCTGTAGTATGTATTTTTTTTATATTAATTCCTATTTCTTTTGCAACTACTGAAAAAACAGAATGTTTTCCTATGCTGAATTTTTAAGCTTTGTAATATAATTTATGCTGGTGGAAAGGCCTGATAGATAAGATTACACTGTAAATTTTATTCTCTCACACTACAAGAATCACAAGGCTTAATTTGCTTCTCTACTCTTGTACAATTAAAAGTTTCATTAATGGTTTCACTGTTGAAACAGGAATAGAGCTCCTGTGTTATAAGTTATATATTATGACTTTTGAATTTTTAATATTACAAAGTTTGAGTTTCTTCAAAGAACCTCTTATACATTAGAGTCTTATTTGAAATTTTGTATTTACTAGGAAGATGCACAGAAAATTTGCCTCCGTTTCATATTTAGTGCATTTAATATCCTATTCCCTATCTCTAATCCCTATTTATATCATATTTCTTAGTCTACAGTAATGCTTCCTACATTTTCATAAGCAAGAAACAAATTCTCCTTCTCTATAAAACACTGTTGAAATAGCCTTCCCTCCAAACCCCCCTCCCAGCAGTTCCTAGGGGTGCCTATACATGAGCTCAGAGGCTGCTCCGACATGATGCAATTACAGTACGTTGGAGCAGACTTGATTAAATCAAATCTGCTGGATTGTGGTAATTGCTGCACTCCAGGCAGCCTCTGCATCTCACATATCAGGATCCCCGTGCTTCAAAATGGTGGCAGGGGTGTTTTAACTAAAGCTCATTTGATAAGCTTTAGATAACGCACTCCTACTACTATTTTAAAGTGTGGGGACACTGATACACTAAGACCCTCTGGGCACTTTAATCAGAGAGGCTCTCGGAGCTGCTCTAATTAAAACACCACTGCCATCCTTCAAGCATGTGTAAAAACACCCTAGGAAGCCAAATATCTTCTTTGTCTAATCACCTGGATCAGCTCTGTAGCATAGACACATCTGAATTTAATCTGGTGCAAATGAAGTTGACACTATTTTTGGCTTTACTTAGCAATGGTTTAATCTGAACTCATTCATTTTACCATGTTTGCAATTGCACTGTAATGGGGGAGTGAAGATTGCATAATGAAGCAAAACTGATGGGGAAATACATCAGGAACAGAAAGCCTTAGACTTTTAAGTAGTAACTAGATACCTGTGTGAACCATCAGCACTGAACACTCAAGCAAAAGCAGCCTTCAGAATTCAAGGAAAGAAATGCAATATTTACTTTGATAGCTTTATACACTATAAACATTGCTTCCAACTAATTTTGTCTTTGTTGTGGCCAAAAGTTTAGTAAAGTATTTTTAATTTGTCTTTGTCATGCTATATTTATAAGATGTATATATGCTGCCCTCCCCAGAAAAGGCTCATGCTAGCTTACAATAAAAAAAAAAATTGTAAAAAAAGAAAATATTAAAATAAAATAGTATGTAATAACAAATTATTCGAAAAAATGATCCTGCTAAAAAGCTAGAAGCCTGCCCAAATAAAAAGGTTATGTGACATTTTCTGAAGATGCCCAGGCTTGGGCTCTAACAAGCTGCAAAGGGAAGGTGTTCCAGAGTTGAGACAACTACAAAGAATGATGTCTTGCATGTTTCTGCCAAATTAAGTTGGCACAAAGACAGTACCTGCCGGAGGTGACTCCAGTCTGACCTTAGAGATTAATGTGGAACATATGGAAGAAAGCAGTCATGTAGGAATGTAGGGCCCAACCTAAAAAAGACCTAAATGGGCTAAAGACCACACCCAGGATTACCCACTATAGACTTAAAAATTTTAGTTCCAACCACCCAAAAAAACCCTTCAATTCCTAGTATCAACGTACCAGTTGTGTGTGTAAATTACTGCTCCTGAATGCAAGAAACACTAAATCATATTAAAATAAATACCCTTCCCCCTTTTAAAAATTGTACAAAACTGAATTTTAACTAGGTTCAGGCCAATTTCTAACTAAAACTGATTAATCACAGACAGCCTTGTAGAAGCCGTATCCAGACTCTGTAAGAAATAATTAAATAGCTCAGACTCCATCTTCTCAGATTGAGGAGGGTTGGGATTTTTTTGTTTTTGCTTGTTTGTTTTCATAAATATAGTTTAAAAAGCCTAGAATATATAACATTAAAAGTTAAAATATGGAAGTCTGTTAATGGTATAGTTTACCATTTTCTTCAGAACTATGCCAGCTGTTTGGGCTGTTGTGTCCATTTGGTGTTAGGGATGTTTCATACATCTTAAGCATTTGCTACCCAATGTCTTCAGAAATTCTTGGTCTGGTCTGTAGTTCGATGCAACTAAGACACTCACAAAGCTAATACTGTTATGCTTCAGCCCAAGTCTGAATTCGTTGCCTGGCATGCGTGAGCCAATATACGAATGCCAGTTGGAAGTTTGAAAGAAAAAAAAGTTTTTATTGC
>JAGPOW010003447.1:4640501-4669377 GCA_030014935.1 Caiman crocodilus
ATCCCGTTCCTCCACCATGCTAGCAAGAGGGGAGCTTCCCAGCCAGTATGTGTGCTGGGGGGTTGCTTCTCCCCAGATGCATCACCCTGCACTTGTCCATGTTGAATCCCAGTAACAGAGACAAGATATTTACTGTAGCCTGTGGTAGGTATGGGATCTCTAGTTAAGGTGCCACAAGTGATAGGGGAAAGGACTTATATTCCCATCTATCAAATATGGGAATGATGATCAATAGGCTTTTATTATTTCTCCCATGCAAAAAATGCCAGACCAGACCACAATTAGATGCACATTTTTGTATGGGAAGTAAGATTTGTACATTTAAGTTTCTCTTCTTTTTACCTTTTTTTTTTTTTAAATGCCTTTGAATTTTTAACTTGTATTTCTTTATATACTTGAGTCTTAAGTTTAATGTTAATTAATAGCTTGGTTTAAAACAGTTCACGATCTTGTCTTGGTAAAATACTTGATTCAGTGGCTAATATGCAGGAATACTATTTATATATAAGCAATTACAAGAAAAAACCCTACGGTATTACAGATGCTATGTTTACACAAATTATTTGAAACAAGAAAGGCATTACAGTTGCAGCATCATTACTATCTTCTAATGAAAACTCAAAAAACCCCCAACCAAAACAAAAGGAAAAAAAAATGTTAAATCCACACAGGCCAAGGCAGCATATGCCCTTTAGAAAAAGAAGACAATGCCTTATGAATCTGGGAATAATGCCACCCGAGTCCTGGCAAGACAGCTCAGGCAAACTGATAATGAAACAAATTCCAGCAATACAAATCGCAAGCACTTTAAAAGTTAGAGTATATTAATGTAGCTTTTACTCATTCTTACAAACAGGTATATAAATAAAAATTAATAAAACCATAAATGCCCTTAAAAATGAAGCTACAGCCTCAACTAAAGTCATAGCAAAGCAACTGGAATTGACAGTTTCTTCTACAGAAAGCACTAGTTATTAAATGATTTGGAAATAGTATCACCAATAGCTGACTAAACATCTAGGGAGT
Source organism: Caiman crocodilus (assembly GCA_030014935.1). Classification (NCBI taxonomy): domain Eukaryota; kingdom Metazoa; phylum Chordata; order Crocodylia; family Alligatoridae; genus Caiman; species Caiman crocodilus. Next base: position 4,641,528 of record JAGPOW010003447.1, read on the forward strand.
TTGTAGTATCAAAGAGAGGAGACAAAGGTTAAAAATTCTGAAGAGCTTGTTAACAATTACCTACTCTACCACACATGGAGTCTTGTTAACCTGTGCCCAAATCAGACAGTTGGAATGATAACATATTACTACTAATTTAAGAATTACACTGCAATGACAGTGAGACTGACAATACTAGTTTTCATTTGAAGTAACCAAGCACAGTGCTCCTATCATCTCCACTTACCTTTCACTCTGGGGTGGGCAAAATATAGCACACGAGCTGAATTCAGCCTGCCAGCTGATTTTCATCTGGCTCGTGGGCAGGTGGTGGCCCTGTGCAAGTGGCCCTGGGTGAGCCATGGTGGCCAGGCAGTGGCTCTACTGGTCCCACGGGGGATGCTGGGTGGAAGCAGCCCTGCCTGTTTGGCACCAACCTGAGAGATGGAGTCTGGCTCACCCAGGGACTGCAGCACTGAACCATCTCCCAAGCACTGTAGGAGATGCTGGACAGAAGCAGCCCTGCCTACCTACCCAGCATCGCATGGCATCAATGGGGCTAGGGCCCAAGCATGGTTTGCTCAGGACTTGCCTTGCAGTGCTGGGCAGGGTTGCTCCTGCCCAGCTTCTCCTGAACCACCTGAAAGATGAGGTCTGGCCCCACACACTATCCCATCCTGCCCCACTATCAGGATGCCTGGAGGACACCGGGGGGGAGGGAAAGAGGGGAGATGGGTGTTCACACTTGTGCCAGGAGCCCTGGTGTTGGGGCAGAACAGCGTGGATGCCTGTGGCCAAGCTCCATTTGTTGCCCCACCAGATGCAGATGCAGCAGGCTGCATCTCCCATTCCCACTGCTGCTCTAGCCTGGCTCAGCTGTGGGGATTATGCGTGTGTGCATGAGCACACGTTTATATGTGCAGCCCTCAACAGCTCACCAAAACTCATTAAATGGCCCTCTAGCCCAAATAATTGTCCAACCCTGCTTTAACTCCACAGCTCCCTAAGGAACTTTATAGGATCAAACTGCACCAAGATATGACATGTATAGCATTGTACTTTAGTGAGTATGTCATTCCATTATTTGCTGAGTCAACTAAGTAGCCACTGTTGCAGATAATGAGAACTGAATAAAAAAAACATTAAAATTCTAACATAAGCTTGACACATCTGAAGTGGTCTTGCCTCTGTAAAACTAAATAAATGACAAAGGAGTTAATTTAAGAATGGTTACTTTGGAGACAAAGTAGCAGAGCAATACCATGTGTACCATAAATTTAAGTGGGAGAGTAGGGAAGCCCAGCAATTTACAATGGAAAGGGTTCAGTATATTTTCTTACTGTCTTTATTCATGCAACATTTTCCTCTTCAAAGAAAATCATCAACAAAGTGTCTGGCTAAAGACATAGCCATTCAAGAAAATATGCACGATTTTTCTCTTCCACAAATAGTGGGTGATTAAATACCATTTAATTGGTAACTCGCTAAGAATCATAATAGCTTCAAGTATGGTGGGCCACAAGAGAAAAAGTGATGACAGAGAGATACTAAAGATGCCGAGCATAGGCCTTATGTTCTCAGCCTAGACCAAAGCTCAAAGTGCATGTTAACTAACCTTCTGTACAAGAAAAATAGAAAGGAGAAGGGAAGAAACTCCCAATGCATTGATGCATTAGATGCTCTTTGCCCTGTTAACTATTTCCTAAATTCAATTTGGCAAAGCCAAGATTTTAAAGATTCTGGTGATGACTGTTCAGTTTAATTGGAACTGAAGACTTCCTTGCAGCTATGTGAACACTGTTGAGGATGTAATTATAAAATGAGTTTGGCCAACTGAAAGCCTACAATCAGGAGACCTGAACAGGCATTACATTTGTGTTAGGAAAAAAGCTTTTCCCCACGAAAAGAGCATGCAGTCATTCAAGGGATTTCTTGCAGAAGAGAAGTGGCTTTCTTCCTGGAAAGTTTCCCACTTCAGAAGAATGCTTCTCCCTCACTCTACCAGAAATCAGATGATTGACTGGGGGCACTGGGGAAACACTTTCCCTGCAGGCAATTTACAAGCCAGCAGGGCTGGGGATGGGAGATTCTCCCAGCCCTAGTTCCAGGTCTCACAAGCTAGGTGACATGGCACACACAGCACAAAGCCCACAGGTCTGGGAACCAGGGCCTGGAAAACCTCCCTAACCCCAGCTCCTGGCCCTGCTAGCTTTCAAAAAAATCACTGAAATAGCAGTTGGGGCAGCTATTTAAGAGCCGGAAAGCATCTTCGCAGACCCACTTCCCCAAAACCTCCAGTTTTCAAATTACCCCAAGTACAGCCCCATCTGCACACTCCACTCTGAGCTCTATTTCTTGCACTATTTTTCTGTTGATAAGAATCTGAACTTCTTTTCACCAAATATGAACACCTGTTAATGTCCAGAAAGGCATTTTTGGACTAGGCTGTGAATGTCTCCGCAAGATTCTGTATGACAATTATATATAGTCAGAAATCCAGTGCTGACATTTCTATGTACATTTGCATTTTTCAGAATCTCAAATTCCCCATTTATTTTAAAACCATTTTGTGAGCTTTGCTCTGTGGAAGTTGTCTGTCCACAAATTTGTTTTTTTCTTTCAAGAAAACCTTATTAGGACTTCATATGCAAAGATGTAAGACTTAGGCCTGCTATAGCACTACAAAGACATGAAACAGGACATGAGGATAAGATGTTTTAAATTCATTGACAACAAAAGCAAATTAGGGCAGCAGTTTTATCTAATTATCTTTTTAAAAAAAGAAATAATAGACTATTGGTATGTAGCCTAATGATCCTTAAAGCTTTGTATTTAAGAAACATTTTCCTTCAATCCAAGCTTTTCTTACCCATTAGTCTATCCAGGTCAGAATTCCAACAAAAAAAGAATGGTTTGGTTTTATTGACTGCTGTCCCTAAATAGGCCTTTGTCCAATGGACATGAAAGGGCACAGGTCTGAGCTTTGTTCTTTACCCGTTGCAGTGATTACTGTATTAAAAATTCTCATTTCCCTGGCTTGGCTATTTTTATTGACCTGTAAGATTGGGATTCTTTGACTTTGACTTCTGGGGAGATGCCAAGAACCACCTCTGCTTCCAGAAACAAAAGAATCTCAGCTTGGCACATAAGGAAAACTGGATCAAACAACATAGATCTAGAAAAGTATAAGCTGTGGTCGTGTTTTTTCTTTCACAGCACGTCTGCCAGTACGTATCTTTTGCTGCCTCAGGAGTCAAGTGACATAATCCAGTGAGTAACTTCATAAAAATTAATACTTAATTAAAAAAAAGAACCAACACTAAAACATTCTGCTTTTTGTCAGTACTAGAAAGTATGAGAGCAATTCTAACGGAGACCTAGGAAAGTTATCAGATTTTACTTTAAAATTTATACAGCTTATTTCACATCACAATTTATTTTTGTAAAGATGAGAAGGAGGAAGAGAAGGATGAGGAGCAAGTAAGAAAAAAGATGAAAATTTCAAGTTTAGTTTTTTATGAGAGCAAGTCACCATGGATACCATTAAATTGGTAAATTTTAATGAGGATAAAATACAATTACCTCAATACCTAAGTTTATATAGATATCTATATAAATAAAATATGCAAAACTTAACAGCTGGTCATAACTATCACAACTCTTACAAAATGGTAAAACATTAACATGCTAAATTGACATGTTTGTACATTTCTGCTTTGGCTATTAATATACTTGCTGTTTTCCAAAGGAAGTCTACTGTAGTTCCTATATTGATCAGACTGTTGCTATGAAAGCCAAATATGAGGCATCAAGGCAACTACACCTTTCCTTTGCCTTTCAGAAATAAGGTCCTCTCTCATTTCACACAGGTACCACATCCAGTGGAGACAAGCTTGTTCACTAGAGGCTGAAATAGCAGCAAGCTGGAGTACAGTTTTGTATTGTCTTTTGGAATAAAAAACTGAAGAAATTAAGATGTCCTTCACTAGTTTTGTCCGATTGGTTCTTAAATTATTTTAACTTCTCGTTCCTCAACTGCTTCAGCAGCCAAACTTAATTGCTAGCCTATTGTTTTGCACACCATCACAAGAGAGATTTAGTTAATCTCAAAACTTTCTTGCCTCAACAAAAGGTAGAACTAGCCCCCCTTTTTCTGTTAAGAATACAGTTGTCTCTTTTTAAATGGCAATGTGGGCTTTTTAGGAATGTGTCCTGCATCAAGATTTTCATGCTGCTTTTCAGAAGTGGAGGGCACAGAACTCCAGAAATTAATTTAATGATGTGGAAAAAGCAAGTTCTAAATGCATTAAAAGGCATCAGACTGGATTCTCTTTACATTGAAAACTGGTTTACTGGGGGAAGCAAAATGAAATCCAATATTTCTTCCTAAGACAGCCTTCAGAACAGTTTGCATTAAACTTAAAATGAAATTACTATGATTATCCAAGGAACATAAGAATCCAACAATTCAAATCTTGCTCATCTGAAGATCTCATGTCTGGTTCAATCTGGTTAAAAAAAAGAAAGGAAAAAACTGCCAACAGAAAAGCCAGAATTCTTCTATGCTAAGTGCACCTGTCTCTGTCTGACCTCCTCTGTTGAACAGATTTGCTTATTACATTGGTCCACAAACAGAGTCTAACTAGTTTACCATTCACTGTCCAGTGTCTCAAACCCCTTGAATAACATTTTACTGCTCACTTCCTATAGTTATTGACTTTCTCTATGAGTGTGGAGAAGACCATTACTGATTAAAGCAGCATACTTACTGTAGATATAATCTAGAATTTCTACCAAATACAAAAAAAGTCAGATGGGAATAAAACTTTTAATATATGGGTCCTCTAAGTTTGTTTGTTTTTTTTACAAGTAACAGTGCATCTTTCCGCATACCTCTCCAAATATCTGGATTGCATACTGCTGCTCTTCAAGACTAATTCCATAAGGGAAGCCATGGCTTGTGATAAGAGCATTCAACAGCTCAGACAAAGCACTGATGTGGAAGGTTTGCACAGACCAATTATGTAAATCAAAGCACTGCATTTGCTAATAATTCTAGAACCCTAAGTCCCCAAATCTCATCCCAAAAAAGGACAGCAAATCTGGCTGTGATTGAACAAGAACTAGAGAATTCAAGAGGATACAACTCCAGCTTATTGTTATGAAGTTTAGTTAGCGCAGGACCTTCAATACAACCTCTTCAGTATAAGGCTATTCTTTCCTTGATACTTCTGATTTTAACCTAATGGAGAATAATGGGGAGGTAAGGGCCAGAGATGAACATTGTGGAGCAAGCATTAATATCTTTTGCAAAGCAAAAAATATAATATTTAGCTTCCACTATCCCTATATAGACAGCCTTAAAGGTCTCTGCATTATTTTTACGCATGCAACTCAGAAACTACCTGCGCTACAGGCCAAAAGGACTCAAGTTGTTAACTTTTGTCCCAAGTCTTCTACCTGGGAGACTAGGCAGCCAACGTAGCAAATGGGCTCAACCATGTAATGCTAAAAATCTTGATGGAGACAGGAACCAAACACTGGCATGATTAAAAATCACAAGCTACAGACTATCTGCCCTACAACCAAAGAAGACAGCTTACCTAAGCAAGGACACGTTAAAGATTCAACAAAATTCGTATGTCCAGTCTGCTTTGCAAATTTTAATTTTAACTGTTATCTTTCTGTGTTCTGTTGACAGGTATTTGGTTCTGAAAAGGCTGTTTCACAGCAGAACTTTGACTGAAAATAAGCTTGCCAGACAGATCAAGTCATTGAGGCCCTGCTGGAAGAGCTATGCTGTATAATAGAAGTGTTGAAACCTGTGGACCCAAGTCTTAGTTAGGTAGCAGTTAAGGGAATTCCCTTGGAACAAAGCAGAGACCCAAGCCTTAGCCCCAAAAATGGTGTATATATACGTGATATTGTGGGATGATAAAAGAAACCTCATCCTGTGCGATCAGTGATCACCTGGCATTAAAATAAGGCCAGGTCTTCGAGAAAAATGATAGGTTTCCAAAGTAGATGAGAAACACAGGTCAGTGCTTTCAAAGCACAGAACTGAGAAAAATTATTAGCATTTGATCAAGCCTAAAGTACACCTATTCAGTGAAAAAATGATTTTAAAAACAAGGTTCTCATTTTGAAATTTTTATGTAGCATGTATGAAGCTTAACTGTCATCTCAACTTATTAGTAAAACACAAAATGATAAAACTTCAGGCATATACTATACAGAGAAGGGCTCAGGACAGGAAAGGCAATTTACTTCTGGCCACATATGGCAACAAAACACAAAGTCAATGGCAGGAACAATATGTCTTGACATTCAGAATTTCATTTATACTTCAGTCTGAAGCAGGCAAAGAATGCATCTAGATTCTTATACAGAACTTTTACGTTTAGAAGGACAAGCTGGTTCATCTTCCCACATGCTATCCCAACCTAGAAACCGGATCAGAGTAGGCTTGGAGTTCTAGCACATTGAGAAGCCAAGAGTATTCCTAGCAAATCAATTTTATAGAAAGTAACTTATGGAACTTTAATCTTCATATATGTTCTTAAACATATTAGATTAATCCTGGCCCTGGAAATCAGCATTTCTGGTACTAATCTTTCAGGTTCTTCCACTGACTACGACTGCAAACAAGGCAAAAGATAGTAGGAAATCAAGAAAATGGGGCACAAAAACACTTGCCTAGTAACACTCAATAAATTCATGCTCTTCTTCTGATGTAGAAAAATATAAAGAAATGCCAACCACACACAAACAAATCCTGTACCCATGATCTTACAGTCCCTTGTTTGCAGAAAGATTGGGATTCAATCCAAGGAAGGAGGGTTATGGACTTGGATGTCATGGTTTGTCAGAATCTTGTTTTTCATCTTCCCCTTCCTGAGAGGGAAACTAAAAAAGTCAAGTTGTCTGTATAATACTTTTGCAGGCTGAGAGCAGGACGATGCTGAAGGCTAAGATCCTATTTATCTACAGATCAGTTGTCACTGGGTAAACTTACATGCTCTGTTCCAGTGGGGGCCAACTTTTTTGGCAAGGATACCACAAATTAGCTCTGCACCCACATATCACTCTGATCCCCTTCCCCTACTTGATTTGCTCTTCTATTTGATCTGCTGCTCTTCCTGCTTCCTGCCAAGTCTGCTGCTATGTTTCCTCTCACCTTCCCCACCTGCTGTATGCCAATACATTGGCTGCCTGTGCCACAGGTTGGCCACTCTTGCTCTATTTCATCCATGCTCAGTCCCCCGGCTTTGAGAACTTACTCAAGCATCACCATTTGGAGCTTCATTACACGCTACTCTATTAAACAGGCCAATATATTATAAAGATCATCAATTAAGATTTTTTCCAATAAAATACTAGAATGCAAGCAGATCATTTCACAAAGAGAATTTTTAAACAAATGTCCAAATTAATATTCTAATGTATGCTTGTACTATTTCTAGAATGCTGACAAAGTCATATGGCATTTCATAAATTTGTAGGGGACTGCACAACACCATGTATGCCAGGTGTTTCTCCCTACACACTTAAATCTTACTCAGTCTGCACTGACTGTAAGCCATGCCAATTACACTAGCACTTAAAAAAATAAAGAAGCTAATATTTTTACTTCTTTAAACATCTCACAGGCAGCCAAATAAGGGAAAATTAGAGAGACTGAGCTGTTCATAATCATCAGTTCTCTTCTGCCTGATGCAAAAACACTCTTGGTACTTAATGTGGCCATGGCATTAGAAAGATTTTGATCACATGCATGCATTGTACAAGCTTTTGAAGTGAAGCAATTGAAAATATGAGAGAGAAGGATTTTCTGAGTGATATCTTTTAGTGGATGAAGTCAGATCTGTTTTCAAATGTAAAGTATGCCTCATAAAAAAATCACTTGAAGAAAAAAAAAAAAATCCTTGCCTCGTGTAATTCCTGGACCGTCACAACTACAACTTTATTCTAAAATACAACAATTAAGAACAGTAACCCAAAAACATCAGCTTCTTTTACCAGAACCCACAACAAACTAACAAACACACAAACTAACAACTTTAAAGTACTGTGGATGGGGCATTATCCTCTACTGACAGTGGTAGTTTAGACTACAAATCACACTGATATTAAATACTTTCTGCATCAATTATATAAAAACTAGCCTAGTTCATCACTCCTGAATGAATAAACAAGCAGCAATAAATCCTTAAAAGGAATGACTCGGATCTAAACTGCACAACTGATGCACTGTAATTCCTGAACTCAATATCAGATACAAAACATGCAATTTGACTTGACTTGCGTAAGTGTGAACTAAGTGCCAGGAGGCAGACTTACATTTCTACTATCTATTGTAGAGGTAATGTCGGACTGGACGGAATGTATGCTAAGACTTTTGTGTACTGAAACAGCTATCAGCAAATCAACATATTTCAAGTTTCATTTCAGGTTATGTGAGTCTGGATTAAAGTCTGAAAGACAGGTTCTCTCTTTAGTACTTTGTATTAGCATGGACAAATAGTAGATATGGATCCTTTCACCTCTTAGATTAACTGCCATTTCAGTTCTTGGCTTTCCCACAGACCCAGTTTCCATCAAGAGGACTGTGTAAGACTCATTAAAAAATTCAGGTAATCACTGCAAGTTGGTTTAATACCCATGTGGAAGTAGCTGTAGGCCTACAAACTTTGTGACTTTAAAGGGAATCAGTGGCTACATATCACCATTCTGCATGGACACAACTAGAATGTGGAAAAAAGCAACCAGCAAATGTTTTCCTAATAGAGAAGTGTCAATAATAAACTTCACTTCACTGGTAGTCTTGAAGAATACCATTACTTCTTTCAAAGGAGAAGCTGCCATCCTCTTGTGCAGTCTCAGGATCATGACCCTTGCAGAGGAATAGGCAAGGGAGTTTGGGATAGCATACAGTGGGGAACTGCTTAAAGTAAATGCTGTATGGATTTCCAGAACTCAAATTATTTGAGTGCTCCTTCACAAACACAGTAAACTCAGAAAAGTTCACTGTACAAACTGGGAATCAGGAAAGGGGACTATTAACACATTCAGCACCAAACACAAAATACACCCTCCAACATAGTGTCCTGCCAATGTTAAAACCTCAGAAGCAAGAATCACTTTATTCTGTCAGTGAAACTTTCCTGAGACACTAACCCCAGCTGTTTAGACAGATGATTGACAACCTCTGCAATTCCTGATGTTTGATTAAGCTGGTTGCCAGTCACACACTAAATAACTACTTCATTATGCAAACTATAAATCTTATTACTACTACTATAGCACAAACTCTAAAACAAACACAAGAAGGAAACTTGATCCAAGATGCAAACTCAACTTCAAGTTTCTCTTCTTGTCAACTAAAGCTGTCTGGCACAGTTTAGTAGCCAAATTATTTAATTCAGGATCAAACCCAGAAACAGATTGTAACTTAAGTGAAAAAACAAAGTTGAACCCAGAATGTCTGCTCTAAAATTAGCCCTAAGGTTTTTCTTGATTTGCTGCCAACCACCTCTAATTTAGACCAGATGGTTAAGGACATACTTATAATGTTAGCAGGGAAGCACTAAGTTTAGCACTGACCAACAGGACACATCACCATCATTCTATGCAATGATTTAGTGAATGCTAATGCAGCAGCAAGGGATTTTATTGTACAAGAGCATGTTGTATGCAATAGAGACTTAGATTCACATCCTACAGTAGCCACTTCTGAATTTTTCACATCAGACCTCACACAAGGCCAGTCATTTAAATCATATGTACAAATAAATATCTATACACACACATACATGCATGTGTGCATTTATATGCATGTGAGCATACCCATGCATACGCACAATGACAACCTGTTACACTTCCAACATTAAAATGGAGGTAGCAAAATGGAGTCACTAAAAATAAATAAATACATAAATAATAAAATAAAATCTTTTATTGCCTGTTGCTGCTGCATGCTAGTGTAACAATGTTTACGGAAAGAGACCCAAATCCCACATCACACACAATTTGCATTAAGCAATAAATGGATTTTGAACAGATTATGATGTATGAATTTATTTCTTACCCTGGTCTTCATTAGCTCAGAAACCAAGTCAGATGATATAGCAAGCTGACATAGTACAGTTCACTGCAAGCTCAGTCGAGTTGGGGACTGAGCACAGAATACAAGTGCAAATTTCTTCTCTGTTTAAATTTCAACTTTCATCTGGTGTAATGTCTTGTTGCAACTCTTATGCCACATGTTAATCTATTCAAAAAGGTCAGCAAGGGAAGGCCTGGAATATATCTGGCAACCACAGACAGAAAGTATCCACCTGTTACCTACCCCAGCTATATACCTGGCCAACCTAGGGGAAGAGAGACTGAGGCATGATAACTACCTGAATAAAACTAAGGTAAAGTTGACTGGTACGGAAGAACTGGCAAATATATTTATTTTGAACTGATGGTATGAATCCACAAGTTGCAACATCATTTCCCAAGCATCACAGCAGTTTTGTAAATACAGGTGCTGTATCATGCCTTTTATCTCATTATAGAAAACTGAAGAGGCTGTTTACACAATATGACCAAAGTTAAAGAAGTTTAAAAAAAAGAGTCACAAATGAGAATAAAAAAGGCCTCTTTTGGTATACTGAATAACTCAATTGTTGTTTTTTTCATGGCATTCTGTATCATTCTCTATACAATGCAATTCAGCTTGAGCATATTTCAAGTAGGTATATAAAAAGAGACCAGAATCATATTATACAGCACAGTGTCATGCCAGAGTTGATGGTGGTTTTATGCAGAACTTAAATTATAGATTTGTATAGGATGATCCTACCTCAGGGAGGGGTTGGACTACATGACCTCTGTAGGTCCCTTCCACCCCTACTTTTCTATGATTATTTTAACTATGAGTGGCTGACAGTGAGAACACATGGAAGCATGTTTTGGAATCTTATTTTAATTTCATAAAATATTTGTGGGAGTCCTTGAATGGTCCTCTTCAACATCTTCATCAGTGACTTGGATGTGGGCGTAAAGTGTACTCTGTCTAAGTTTGTGGATGATACTGAACTGTGGGGAGAAATGCACACTTCGGAATGTAGGGAACAACTGCAGGCAGACCTGAACAGGTTAGAAAAAAGCGCAGTACACAATAGGATGCAGTACAACAAGACAAACGCAGAGTGCTGCTTCTAGGGCACAAAAATATCCAGCACACCTGCTGGCTAGGAAGTGACCCTCTCAGCAGCACAGAGGCGGAAAGGGATCTCGGAGTCATAGTGGAGTCCAAGATGAATGAGTCGTCAATGTGACAAAATCATCAACAAAGCTAACCAACCACACTTTATCATGAATCAGCAGATTCTTGATGAATAGAACGAAAGAGGCGATAGTTCCCCTCTATGTGGCATTCGTCAGACACAGTTGGAGTACTGTGTCCAGTTTTGGGCACTGTACTTCAAGGAGGATGTTGATAGACTCGAGCGGGTCCATAGGAGGGCCACTCGTATGGTTAGGTGTTTACAGGACAAGCCCTATGGAGAAGAGACTGAGGGACACAGACCTCTGCAGCCTCTACAAGAGAAGACAGAGAAGTGATCTTGTGGCCACCTACAAATTCATTAGGGGGATGCAGCAAGGGATTGGAGATATTCGTTCACCCAGGGCATCTCTTAAGCAATGAGGAACAATGGTCACAAACTGATAGAGATCAGATTTAGGCTAGACATCAGGAAAAACTTCTTTATAGTCAGGGTGGCCAAAATTTGGAATGCAGTTTTCTGAAGTTTTGGGGTCTCTCACATATATAGGTTGCAGTAAATTCAGTTCTTGGGCATAATTGTCAAGCTTTGCAATGGCCACATCACCACCACATTGCATCAGATACTAACCAACCACTACAACTACCTGTACATCACCAGCTTTCATCCTGAGCACTCCACTAAATCTACTGCCTACAGCCAAGGTCTATGTTACAGCCATATCTGTTCTGATCCCACTGATCAGGATATACACCAAGTATCTGGAACAGGGCTTCCGACACTTACAATACAATCGAAAAAGCAAGCCATCTAAATCAACATAGCCAGACTCTGACTTTGCTCTTGCCTGTTCGAGTACCTACCCTGCGACAAGGCCAACAGAATCTGTTATCCAAAACAGGACAGTACCACACAGTTAAAAGAAATGACAGAGGTGCTTAAACTCCAGCCTGCAGACCAGATGCAGTCCCCAGCACCATGTAATCTGAACAGCAGGCTGCCCACTAATCCTGGAGGGAGCCCCGTGGGCCATGCCCCTACATACTACATCAGGCGTGCTGGGCTCCACAACCCATACCCATCGGGCCCTGTAGACGCAGGCTGCACAGAGCCCAATCCAGCCCACGGACAGGTACCACACCATCCATCTGGTCCACGGCGAAAACTGAGCACCACTAGAATAAGGTAGACATCTTAAAGAAAAAGAAACCCATAGCTTTTGAGTCTTAACTGGCATCTGACCATTGTCAAAACAAAATAAATTTAATCTATTCTCACTGAACCTCAAATCAGAATATTTATCTTGCACTACACAAAAGTATTAGTACTAGGTTATTTCCAGACAGAATTGTCATGCCAACTGCAAAGAGGTCTGTCCTGTCCAGCAGTCTTTCTGACAGGTGACTGATATAAAAAGGACATTAATGAAATCTCGTCTAGGTTAGGTAGATTTTTACTAATCCAACTAAACATTTTATACCCTTTAAACAAGCCTATCTGTGCTTACTAGTATGTGTGCACTGATATATCAGTTGGCTATCAGATCAACAACAATAAATTGAGAAATGACGTTGATTGGTTATCTGCTTTTTCTGGTCATTGTAGCCGATAATTACAGCCATGTACCACAGAGCACTTTGGTGAGCATAGTTCGGTCCCAGCACCACACTGGCCCAAGTCTGTGGCAGATTACAGGTCCTGGAAAACAGTGGGAGGCAGAGAGGTGCCAGAGAGCAGTTACAGGGCACTGTGCTAAGCAACAAAAGGACCATTACACCAGCTCCTGCTGCTGCCACCACCATGGCAACACCATGTGTGCAGCAGGAGCCTGCGCGCTGGGGCTGCCTCAGAGACATTGGGCTGTGCATGGGCAGAGTAAGGTGCTACATGAGGGATGTTTTGCTTTGCCAGGCACCTTTGCAAAAGCAGCTTCTCCCCAATGGCTGTGGCAACTTGGCTGCATGGGGCCCACCGGCGCAGAGGCAGCAGTGTGCTCTGGGGCTCCAAACATGCCTGGCACTGCTATCTGCACAAGGGTCAGCTATCAGTATCAGCCAAGAAAATCTTTAATTGGTGCACACTTCCATACTAGTCAAAAGTAGAATTGCTCAGAGACGCATCATTTTTCTATTTTTATTTTTGCAAAGTGCTTATGATATCTAGTAGCAAAGAGTTCCACATTTAAAAATTTTATGCAGGATGTACACACTTTTTGGTTACAAAACTGGCTGTTTAATTTAGTTTCTTGGCCATATTCTTGTGTTAGAGATAACAAAAAAAAAAAAAAAAATACTTCTCTGCTTTCTTGTGCTATTGCGCCGTGGTTCCAATTCATTCTCTATTTCTCTACATATGGAGGTCTTAAACTTCACTTCACCTTAGTATCACTTGTATGTAGACCGTATCCATTTTAACCTTCAGTACTAAAGTTCATTTCAGGCCACTGGAAGGTAACAGTGCCACTGATTTAGAAAAATGTTGTTTCTACTATACAGCTGCTTTGAAGACTACCAGATTTTCCCCTTTCCCTTCCTTCACAGGATCCAATTTTGCTGCCTACTACTACAGCCCAAAAATCCCAGTCCATTCCTATTTTTTTATTAAGTCACTAAAATCACAACTTGTCCCAATACTTTTTTAGCAAACAATGACCTAGTAAAAAAGTTAGTTCTCTTTCCATCCCCATTCAATTTCTATTATTGTATATAGTTACAAACCATATGTACCTTTCCCCTAAAAATTCCTGCCTGATCCCAAATAGGGCAAGACATTTGAGCTGAGAGGAGCACTGATACGCCCCAGTCAAAATCCCCAACCTCAGTTAAGGCCAACACCCAATGCTTTTGAAGAAGGCAAAAAACAACAGATAAACAATAATGATAATAAAAGAAACAAACAAACAACCCCCACCCCTCAAAACCCTGACACAGCAAGAAGGTAGGAAAAATTCCTTCCCAGCTCCACGTGACAACCATTAAAGCTCAAGCACATGGGAAACACCCACAGTAGAAGACAGGCTACACCTAGATTATCCCTGACCAATGCTTATCCAACCTCTTCCTTAACACCTCCAACAATGGAAATGCCACAGCTTCCCTAAGCAATTTATTCCACTGACTCACTAATCTAACAGTGAAACCCTACGTCAGGAACTGCTTAAGTGAGGAAGTTGGTTTCTGTGCCAGAATAGAGGCATGGGGATGATGGAATGACTGCCAGGAGCTGTGCTTCCTTCCTGGCTGCATGCAAGAGCAGCAAAGTCCAGTCCTCAGCATCACTCAGTCTCTCTTTGTATCTCCACATCTAAAGGTTTTAATCTGCCAGCTGCTGCCAACTGGCCAGTATTTAGCCACGGAGAGTCCTGGGGCAGACAAGATTCTGGGAAAAAAAATTCTTTATTCTACCCCCACAAAACAAAGGTTCATGTCTTACTTGGGGGTATGTGGGATGCAAGAAAATATGGTTTCTCATATTTAACAAAATACTGGACCACACTTCTCGACTATTCCAAAGATGCCTGCAGAGGAAGTAAACTCAGATATCACTTGTAAGGCAAAATAAATGACATATTCCACTTGCAGATCAGATCAACATTAATATTTTGTCATGGATTATTTGCAATCTGGAATGGATCACAGTTTAGTATTGGCATTAATGAGGTTGAAAGCTGAATGCAACTACAGATTTGGGATCTGTTTCATGGACTCAATGAAAAGATCACACATCAGGAAGAAGGACAAAAATCGTGAAGGAAAATATCATGGCTCTTACAAAAGAAAAATCTGAAGAATTATAGAATACTGTAGAAAATGGGGGATGGGAGAGGTTACAAGAGGGACCAAAGTGGTGTGCTAGGATCATGCATAAAAAAGTTAGGAACATTTCAAGACACCTGTCTGAAAGAATAATGAGACTATATGTTGGCCTGAAAAAGCAGTAAACTATTATAGAAGAAAGCTGACATACAATCTACAGCTGACAGAATGAGCAAAAAAAGATGGAAGCAGACTACACAAAAATACTGTGATGCAGGGTTTTATCAAAACAAAAGTGAACTAAGTGGGATACAAAAAAATGAAGACAAGTGCATGCATATAATCAAGGATGAGCAAAAGCATAACCAATAAAATTATTCTGAAGTGCTGTAGAAAGTACAGAATACTGTAAGACAAAACTGTTCTGAAAAAGCTCCTCAGTGCAAATTAGGAAAAACAGACACAAGAATTTTAAGAACAACTAAAGGTCTTATCAGAAAGTTGCGGGGGCAGGTGAGGTCACTGGGAAGTGATAATGTAACTACAGAGCTACTACAAGCAAGTGAAGAAGACACGGTAGACGGAATACATAAGATATTTGGTACAATTTACTAAAAACAAAGAGCCAAGTGATTAGGGGAAAGCAATAGTGGTACCAAGTTGTAAACAGTAGTGCAAGAACTATAAAAGATAACAGTAGAACAGATGGTGTTTTCATAAGGGCAAGGTACAATAGTTGAGTTATTTAAGGTAAGGCAGGTATCAGAGAAGAATAAAGAACACAACCAAGTCTGCTGCAATTGCCTTGTAGACATTAAATAAGCTTTTGATAGTATTTGAGAAGAGTTTAGAACAAGTGCTGAAAATGGATGGTATCCCCAAGAAATATATTATATTGATAGAAAACAGTTTCAGTACAGGCAAAGAGTGCACCAGAATGAACTGAGTAGTTCAAGGCTTAGGTTAGTACTGGAAGCAGTAATGCCTCTCTCATTGAGATGAAATAGGAAGGATCATGTTATGTAGACAGACTATGAAGAACCTGTGCACTGAACTAAGAGCACTAGCATGGGAGGAAATTATATAGAGAACAAGCAAGGAAGACCAAGAAAAGATAAAAATTCAGACTGTGGATTGCCACAGAGACAAAAGAAAAGTTAATTGGAGGGCAAAATGAAAATGAAAGATTCAAGTTGGAAGTAAAGAGCTAGAATAGAAAAGTGTAGACCGCGTAGCATTAGTATTGAAGACTGGGCATTGTAAAGATTATATATAAAGAACCAGTAAGCTACTACTATGTGTTAAAAACTAAAATCTGGAAGTCTTAAAAATTTCTATAAAAATTGAACTCAGAGCATACTAATCAAATGTTTTCCTATTATTATTATTAAAGATTGTAATGCTGAGTACAAGGTTGATGAGCACTGTAGAACTGAGTAGACTAATGGGACTACAGTCTCACGAGCAAAGGAAAAAAAAAGAAGCTGGAGATAAAAATACCAAAAGCAAGAAACAACACTAACAGATGATTAGCAAGCAAGTAACCATATTGCAGTTGTTTGGACTGGTGTCATGAATGTATCTTTTCAAGCTTTTGCTTATACCAGCAGTACATACCAGACTATAGCGAAAGAGGAAGCCAGAGAATGCATGGACAAACACAGCCCGGATTGATATCAAATATAAAAGGGTTACCGTGCAACCCATTCATTTAAATTTTGGATACATGGTAGGTTCTGCAATCATTCAGAACACCTCAATATTTAGAGTGAAAAAATATTTTGTTCCAAAACCTAAATTCGTCATTAGTGTAAATGAGATATGTCATAGTGCTAACAATAGAAGTTTAGTCAGAAGCTGAAGTTCTCATTGTGATGAGCTTCTTATGAAGTTAAAGCTAAAACCATATTTTCATCAAATAAAGTAGAGAAGATAATTCTCACAACTGTTTAAGAAATATAAAAAAAAGCTGCATATTGAAATCATGTGTCAGGCACTTCCATCATTCTAAATATTGCAATACATGAACTAGGAGCCATAATTTTAAGATTCTAGTTATGTTTTATATTTAAACCAAAATATGGTTAGTCCCCTCAAAGCTTTAGCATGTTATGGCAAGGAGCCATTACTTCAGGACACAGTACTTAATTCAGTGTTCAGTATTTAATTTATGAAGAATAATTTAATTTATATATATTGTGAAGAATAAACCTCAGTCCTGGGGAAGCTTTTTGAGAAAATTATCCTGGTGCATGTTCACAAGGGGCCAGCAGGGAAGACTATGATTAGGGGCAACTAACACGGGCTCATAAGAGGCAGGTCCTGTCAGACCAACCTGGTGGCCTTCTAAGACCAAGTCACCAAATCCCTGGATGTAGGTGTTACAGTGAATATAGGCCTTCCTAAAGTCCAGAAAGACTTCAACATGGTCTGTCACCCCATTTTCATTAAAAAACTAGGAGACTGTGGTGTTGATGCCTACACAGTCAGAGGGGTCACTAACTAGCTGGAGGGCCGCACCCAGAGAGTGGTGGTGGAAGTGTCTTATTCGATCTGGAGGGATGTGGGCAGTGGGGTTCTGCAGGTCTTGGTCCTCGGGCCCACACTGTTCAATATCTTCATCAGTGACTTGGACAAAAGGGTAAAAATGCACCCTGTTCAAATTTGTAGATGACACTAAGATGTGGGGAGAAGTGGGCACACCAGAAGGAAGGAATAGGCTGCAACTGGATCTGGACAGGCTACAGGATTGGGCAGAAGAGAACAGGCCGGGTTTCAACACTGACAAGTGCAAGGTGCTGCACCTGGGGAGGAAGAACCAGCAGCATACCTACGTGCTGGGAAAGTCCCTTCTCGTCAGTGCAGAGGCAGAGAAGGATCTAGGAGTCATTATTGGAGACTAATATGAACTTGGGCCGACAGTGTGGGGAAGCGGTCAGGAAGGCCAACTGCATCTTGTCATGCATCCACAGATGCATCTCAAGCAGGTCCAGGGAGGTGATCCTCCCCCTCTATGTGACACTGGTTAAACCGCAGCTGGAGTACTGCGTCCAGTTCTGGGCACCGCACTTCAGGAGGGATGTGGACAACATGGAGAGGGTCCAAAGGAAGGCCACCCACATGATCAGGGGTCAGCAGGGCAGGCCCTATGAGAAAAGGCTAAGTGACCTGAACATGTTCAGCCTCCACAAGAGAAGGCTGAGGGGGAAACTAGTGGCTGTTTACAAACTAGTTAGAGGGGACCAGCAGGCATTGGGGGAGTCCCTGTTCCCCTGAGCACTGCCAGGAGTGACAAGAAATAACAGTCACAAGCTGGCAGAGGGTAGATCCAGACTGGACATCAGGAGGCGCTACTTCACTGTCAGGGCGGCTAGGATCTGGAACCAACTTCCAAGAGAAGTGGTATTGGCTCCTACCCTGGGGGTCTTTAAGAGGAGGCTGGATGAACACCTGGCCGGGGTCATTTGACCCCAGTACTCTTTCCTGTCATGGCAGGGGGTCGGACTTGATGATCCGCTCAGGTCCCTTCCGACCCTACCAACTATGAAACTATGAATTTAGCGCCTGGGGTAGCATGGGCACTTAGGTGCACAGTTGACAGCCCAGAGGTCACAAGTTCAAGGCCATGGCAGAAGCACTCACAGCATGACTTGTCAGATTCCAATGAAATCTGTAAATCCTGCTGCATACATAGGTGGTGGAAGGCCCAGGGGAAGGGGCTTGGCTGCACCCCTCTCCCTGAAAATGCAGGACAGTAGGTAGGGCAGCCAGACTATAGGCTCTGGGCTGCTGCAGCTGGGAGATAGGGGGAGGAGCGCACTAACAGCTAGGATCACAGCCCTGGCATGTGGATTACTGCCCAGCACAGCAGCCAGGCAATTCTGTGAAGGGGAAGGGGCATGGGGGCCAGATCAAGGCCAACAGTGAGGAAGGGAGTGGGACAGGGGCAAATGGGACTACCAGAGCCCCGGGTGGCTCATGCAAGAGTGCGGGGAGGTTCTGAGATGTGACAGCAGGCTGGCGTTGTGGGTTGGGGCTCTGCACCTTGCACCACTGCCCCAAGAACCACGTGATGCCATGTGCCTGCCACCACCAGGCAGGAAGAAGATGGGGTGCAGCCCGGTGGCAACAGGCACAGTGTTGGGCTGCTCCTGGGGCAGCAGGGCACAGAGCCCCAACCTGCAGTGGCAGCCTGCCCTCACACTGGGCACAGATTGGGGGGCATGTGCCCCAGGGTGCATGCAGAGGCAGGAGCCTCCCTGCACCCCTGGATGAGCTGCTCAGGGCTCCAATAGTCCCACAACCCACTCCAGGACTCCATTTACCCCAGTCCCTGCCTCACTCTCTCCCTCACCACGGGGCACCTCAATCTGTCCCTCCATGTCCCTTCTCCATAACAGACTTACCTGCTTGGAGTGGGGGATGCAGGCGTACCCAAGTGCATGCATGCTCAGCCCCAAAATAAGAATTTTCTCCCTCTATCTATGGCTAAATACCTTGTCACAAGGACACAAGAAATGTAAGAAAAGGAAGGAACAGTTTAGGCATACTTGCTTCTGCCCAATCAAGCAGAGAATGGCCTAGACCTCCTGAAGTCACTTGCAGCCCTGCATTTCTATTTGGTGTCTCTTCATGAAAATACAATACAGTTGAAAGCCTGCTAGACTCAAGTCTCTCATCTAAAATGTTGAGATAAAAGAAACCAACCAACCAAACAGAAAAAACTCCCAACAATATAACCCGTGGATACTCACATTCCCCATATATTCAGAAAGTAGATCCTGCAGAGCTTGTCGCACTGCATTGCACTCAGCAACAATACGTTCCCGTCTGTCATCACGCGTACAGGACGAATCGGCCATTAAGGCTGCCCCGCTAATTATGCTCTCCAGACGCTCTTCCAAGGAAGGACGAAAACGTTCTTCACTGAAGCTCAAAGGATCCACAATAATTTGTTTCTAGTAAAAGAAAAAATGTATAGTAAAAGTAATCAGTAACTGATAGCACCTTGTTACTTTAATTCAATTTAATTGGAACAATGGTTTTCCACTAATCCAAAAACATCTAAATGGAGTTCACCTCTCAGTAAGGTGCTAACAGCACTGTAAGAAGCTACTAAGAACACATTTACTGCTAGTTAAAGTATTTCTAGCATATTACAAGAATCCATTAACTGGCAGAACATATTTACTATACTATGTAGAATTACTAGTTTCCAAACAGCAACCAGAAGAGAGTGATAAAATCTCCCGAGTTTGTTTATTCTTCATTCAATCCACAAGTCTCCAGCCATAAGAAATGGTGTAGTTCCACTGTGTGGGTGATATAAATCCTTGTTTTAGAAATAGGACCATAAAAGGGTTTCAACTGTGAACACAGAGGGCCTTTAAATACCATCCTAAATATCACTCTCTACTTAAGAAACACAGCCTTTGTATAGTTCTGTAACAGATTACTCTTCCATATAGTATAATTTCCATGGTGTCAACAACCTTCTTGATGTTCTTCTCCTCTTTAACCAATTTATAAGCAGTAATCTTTGAAATGAAATACACAAAGTAAAGTTATACTATGTATCAAACAGGTTCAATACTTACATCAAAGTTGTTGAGGGCATAAGCTAGCTCTCCCCCTCCACCCTGTGGTTGGGTGCCATCATCAGATGCTGTAGCTTGGGCTGCATTTGAAATGCCTGTGACTGCCTGTTGTAACTGTTTGTAGATCAAGTCCCGGTTAGCTTTGTAAGCAGCTACATCAGGATGCTGCAGACAGGCCTGAGAAGCAGTATAGAGTATTGGAATATTTTTCTGTAGAATTCCTCTGGCTGCAGCCATCTGATCACGATGGCCCACATCCTTCAATTCCTGTAAAAGAACAAAAACAAAACAAGTTACCAACATTTAGAGAAACTTCCTGTGCTTGAGATCTACATATTTTTTCCCTTTTTAATAAAGCTAAAAGTACGTTCTTTACCCAAGAGTAAAATCTCAACTAAGTAACAGTTCTTTCCATGTCTGTTGTTAATAAAAGTTTAGTTACATTTGGAACACAACAGTAGCTCACTAAGTAATGATGCTGCATAGCAGCCCCAAACTTAACTTTTTAAAAAGTCAAATGAAGATGCTTTTTCCTTGACATTACAGAGTACATGGCTCATTTTCAATGCTGACAACTGGCCTAGACATCTACATTGATGCTTTATTTCCTAACGCTCAGGAAATAAATTAATGTGTAACAGAACAGGGTGCAATGATTAAATGTGCTTAGTTTTGTTGTTGTTGTTTTTAAAACTGACACCCAAAACCAAGTCAAACTTAAAAAAAAAAACCCAACTGTTTTCTTCAACCAGGGTGCTAGAGCATCCTGGGGTGCCATGGGGTTGCTGTTAAATGATAATAGTACTGTTATGTGTACAACCACCTATCCATGAGATGAACCCAGAGACTTCAAACAGGAATCCACAATGTCAAGAGCATTCTGTCCTGTTGCGGTCCGAGTTCTCTGCAACAAGACAAGCTGCTCTATTATTCCTCCATCATCAAAAAAAGGAAAGCTAAGAGCTGGCATTTTCCAATGGATACCTCAAGTCTACAAAGATTGAAAACCACGATCTTAACCCCACTCTGCATTCCAAAACTTCCTCCTAAAATCTCTGAGATAGAAGTTACTTACAGGAACCAAGTATCCCTATACTTCCCTGATCACAGGGAGAATCTAGGGCCTATTCCTCCAAGGCCCATCTCTGAACATGGTTCCCTTCCCACTCCTTTAGTAGGGGTGGGAAAGGTAAAATTCCTTTAATTTCACAAAAACTGTTGGATGGTGTCAAGGTTGGGACATAAGAAACAAAGAAATGGACTTTTAGAAAAGGAGTGTTTCTACAAATATCTGAAGATGTAAGGAATGGTCAAGTTTCTATTTAGGAAAATCCCAACTGACCAAACATTAAGTTATAGTTCTTTTCTACATGTTCAATCTTCCACCCTATAGGGCAGCAATTTTCAGTACATACAAAACATTTAAAATGATGGGATTATAAGTTAAGTCATGAAAATGTTATTCAAAGGCTGAAGGACTTGAAAGCAGTAAATTTTACAAAAGAAAACCCCAGTGTGAGTGCTTCGAGAACCCTCTTGGTGCCTCAAGCACACATATAGCAAAGACCTCCTCCCCCCTCCCCACCCCCCTTTTCTTTTTTGGCACTGGAAGAGTAAGTTTTTGCATCTTACAAACCGTATATTTTCTTAGTCTAAAACACATTATAGTATACCCAACAGTATGATGCATTTGATTCCCTTCTCCCGTTCCTCCTCAGATTTGAATAGCATTATAAACATGGAAGAGTGAAAAGGAATATTTTATTTGAATGACCGACCCTTTGCTGAATAAAATCCAAGAAAAGGAGTGAAACTACACACACAAGCATGTTCTGGATCAAATCCAACTGAAGTGCAAGGTCATTAGTGTATCAGTAACCAGGACAACCTTTTTCAAAGCAAAGTAAGAGATATTACCCAAAACAAAGAAAAAATTAATAGAACATTAAAAACTCTTCATTCTACGAAAGCACCAAAATTCAAACAATAACATCCCATTCTTTTCCCTTGAGTTTACACACTAAGTAGGATCCCACTGTATTGTCATAAAAGATGGCAATGTCATTCTATTATTACTATTAAACATGGGTCAGGAATCTTTAGACTTCATAAATGGGTGACAGTGGTTTAGGATTACATTCTGCTTTCAAACGATAGATGCCAATACAGCCTGATAAAAACACCTTTTGGTATTTTCCACAAAAGAATGAGATGACTAATAAATTGTGTGAACTGGATAAAAAGGAAGAGTATTTTTAGCTGCTTGTTAGAATAAAACCTTGTGTATTCCTCTAAATAAGAAGGTTCATGATTTACTAGTTTAAGTGACACCTTATTTTCTTCCATCCAATTTAAGAAATTGTTTTGAGCATTTAAAAATCTTCTCAGTATACTCTCCCCTGCCACCTGGGTTAAAACGCTAACAATATAAGCTTGATACTTGAGCGTTCCCTGCATTTAAAAGTGCCTAGGTATAAATATACCACTGTATTTACAATGGAGATGCTACTTCATTTACTAATTTACCTTATTCCACTGGAGGAACAGGTTTGAGTTCTCAGCAAAAGGCCTTTACTGTAAAACTGCATCTACCCCAGACTTTTGATGGCATAGTAATGTAATTTTAGGACATATGGTTTTTCTACTCAATCAATAGCCATGTCAGTAAAATCTTTATGTAGACCAAGTGTTCTGTGTTAGTACAATGCTGTTTGTATGGGCCACATACTGAAATTTGTGTAGTATTTAATCTCTTTGGAATATATCTTTAACAATACATTTACATTTTAAGTTCTAGCATTACTAATATTTTATAACTGATCACTGAAATTTTTCTTTCTTTTGCGTTAAGTAAACATGAGCACAAAATTACTTTTCTTGGCTTTATGAGCCTTTATCAAAAGATACAAACTTGATTAAAAATCAGGGCAGGAGTAGGAACAGAACACAGGAAGTATTTGAAATAAAATGTAATAAATAGGCCTTAAGGGTGTGTCCACACATGCAGGCACGTGTGCTTGCAGCAGCTCAAATAGAAGTGGTGCAAGTGTGAGCTGGGACTTTTTGCCTCAGCACATGTGTCTGGATATTAACTTTGGTGTGGTGCAAGTTGTGCCACTTGGGCAAAATAACCCTACCTGGCCCTCCCTGGATCTACAGCGAGGGTGAGCTAGAGCCTGGGGCCAGCAGCTGTGCTGGCCCTAGCAGTGTAAAAAGCTGCTCTGTCCTGGCTCCATCAGTACAAAGGGCTTTGAGATGCTGCAAGAGGCACATGCATGCTCATCTGGATGTGCCCTAAGAGTACAAAAGGTAAAAAACCTAAGTCAGTAACCCTTGGAGAAAATTGATAATGGTGAAATCATTAAAACCTGTTAGTAAAGCAGGAGAAAAACTCTAAGCAGGGTTACTTGTGTGGTATTACTTCCCTCAGTTTTGGGAACTACTTTGGAAAGAACCTACAAAACCTGTTCAGATAGCTAAATTTATTCAACTCAGTGAAGCCACAACATCTTGTGTTAACATTTATAATTTCACACATTATACTTAATGTAAAATTATACCAACAAACTCAGATACTACATCCAGTAAAAAGTCTCCCCCAGAGACTTTAACCTCATGGCAAAAAATGCAACATGAAAATAAATTTTAGACAAACAGACAGACATATGCACAAAATTCAGATAAAACATTATCTCTTACTGTAGTTTTTTTATTTGTATGAATAAAAACATGCATTATTGCTGACGCTAGAGGCTTTAATTCTTATAAAACAGGAACTCTAATGCAATTCATCTAGAATAACCACACCATTTCAAACTAGCAAGACAATTTACCTATCCTTACTTTTCAAATGTAGCTGACATTTATTTGCCTATGAGTTATTTCAAAGACACCGAACAAAATGCATCTTACACACAATTTAAGATTAAGCCAGAGTTCACTAGGTTAGTCACGTGTACAGCATCTGAACAGAAGAAAACACTTTTTTAGAGCCTGCACAAAAAATGGCAACTAGAAAAAAAACCTCCTGAAGTATTCATTCGCTTGAGATAATCATCCAAAATAGAAAAGCCCCAATTACATAGAAAATTTCTGTTAATACAATGCTGCTGCTAAGCCTACCAGCCATCTGCCCTCACAGAAATGTAGACGACTCCAAGGGCACCTATAATTCTGTTGCCTTGCTTATATGAAATCACTTTGCTTTTCTGTCTGAAAAAGCTAATATAAGGCAGCATTTAAGACGCCTCGATTCTTGCTCTACTCTGCCACTGGATTACACAATGACCTTGGGTAAGTCATTTCTTCTCTCAGCATCAGATCCTCCATCTACTAAAAAGGAAAACTGATACTGACTTCTTTTGCAAGGAACTGAGATTTAGGGATGGAAAGTTTTATAAAAGCACTCATTACAATTGTTTGTCCAAAGTTGCCAAGTTACAGTGGCTATGGGAACCATGAGTTTGCACTTAAATGTATTACAGGGGTGGGCAAATGTGAATAGGATGGGATTCAATACTTACAAGTACAGGGTACTGCACTTGGGCAGGAAGACCCAGCAGTGTACCTCTAGGTTAGGGAACTATTTTCTTGAAAGCACAGTGGCAGAAAGAAATCTTGGAGTCATTATTGATTCCAAAATGAACATGGGTTGCCAGTGTGAGGACGCAGTCAGCAAGGCTAACCACACCTTGTCACATATCCACAGATGCATCATGAGCAGGTCCAAGGAGGTGATTCTCCCCCTCTACGAGACACTGGTCAGGCCACAGTTGGAGTACTGCGTCCAGTTCTGGGCACCGCACTTCAAGAGGGATGAGGCCAGCACTGAGAGGGTCCAGAAGAGGGCCACTCACACGATAAGGGGGAGGCAGGGCAGGCCCTACAAGAAAAGGCTAAGGGACCTGAACCTGTTCAGCCTTCACAAGGAGGCCGAGAGGGGATCTAGTAGCCATCTATAAACTTACCAGGTGGGACCAGAGAATGGGTGAGACCCTGTTCCCCTGAGCACCTCCCAGAGTAACAAGGAATAACAGCCACAAGTTGATTGAGAGTAGGTTCAGGCTAGAAATCAGGGGGCACTACTTCACAGTCAGAAAGGCCAGGATCTGGAACCAGCTTCCAAGGGAAGTGGTGCTGGCTCCTACTTCAGGGATCTTTAAAAGGAGGCTTGATAACTACCTAGCTGGGGTCATATGAGCTTAAACTTAGCAGGGGCAATACAAGCCCTGTATTCCTGCCCAGGGCAGGGGGTTGGACTAAATGATCTGCTCAGGTCCCTTCTGACCCTACATCTATGAATCTATGAGCCCCTCTCCACTCAGTTAATTTTAAATAAAACACAACTAGTGCCATTATCTACAAAGGATTTAATGTCAGTCAACAGCTAAGCAAAGATTGATTACACAACAGATTTAATTTTTTTTTAAGCATACTATTGGGTGATTTGTAAAGTGAACAGCACAACATAACAATATATAATGCTGATTAATAGTGCCTGATAATCAAAACAAGCAGCTGCTCCTGGCTCCTCCACTAAGTTTCTGAAAGGTGTTTTACTGGTGAACAAAAAGGGAGAACAGTTGGCCACTGAAGACAAAATAGAAAGTGCTATTACAGTACCTGCTGTCTTTTGGCTGCCATTATATTAAGTTTGTCCACTTCTGGCTTGAGAGTCTTGTATTGTATTCCTAAATCTTGTTCAGTACCAGCATTTCTTAATTTCAGGATGCCTTCTTCCACCTACAAAAGAATATATAGTTATTTCTTTTATATATTTTTTGGCTTCTAGTATATAGTTAGGAAAATAATTAAGACTAAAGTTAACAGCAGGGGTGGGCAATTATTTTGGCTGGAGGGCTGCTTATCCAGTTTTGGCAAGCTGTCAAGGGCTGCATGGGTAGTGCTGCACCTTGACAGGTGCCCCATCCCTTGGTCACCATCTTGGGACCAATGTCCCAGGGCCAGCACTGGTAGGGCCCAAAGCAGGGCACAGGCTGGCAGAGGTCTGTGGAGCTGGGCTAGGCTGCACCAGCAGGGAGAGGGAGATGGCCTGGCTCTATAGAGCCCCTGCCAACTAGGACCCCGTGCTCCTGCCACCCAGCTCTAGGCCCCGCTAGCACTGGTGCGGGCCTCGTATTCTTGCTGGCTCCCCGCCCACTCACTCCCACTGCCCTCCAGTTCCACAGTACAGGCACTGGCAGCACACAGCCCCAACGCCCTGCTCACCAGCAGGGAAAAAGCTGGTGCCAAGCACAGGGAAAAGCAGCCCCTTGCCTGCCACTCTGCTGCAGCCACTTACAGCCCATGCAGGGCTGTCTGAAGCAGGCACAGGCAGCCCCATGTAAGCTGTGAGCAGCTGCAGCACAGGGAGCCAACCACATGCCCAGCAAGGGGCCACTTTTCCCTGCGCTCAGCACCAGCTTGTAACCCGCCTCTGCTGCCAGCCTGGGCCCTGCGCCGGCTTCCGGCTTGCCCGTCAGGGCTGCACATGGTGGCAGCAGCTGTGTCCCCCGCTTGCTGTGCCAGGCAGTGTTGGCTGCTGCTGCCTACCCAGAGCACGCACTGGGAAGCCCACAGGAGGCAGTGGCAAATACTGCCCAGTGCAGCAAAAACGGGGGGGGGAGCTGTTGTTGCAGGAGCCCACTGGGCTTCCCCTGGGTCCTGCTGCCCTTGGTTCCAGCCATTTTGACAGAAACCAAGGGCAGATAAATACTATATTTTCTAAATTTTTTAGAGCCCTTGTGGGCTAGATCTGACCCACAGGCCATATTTTGCCCACCCCTGGTTTACAGTTAACAAATTACAAATGCTGTTTGTTCTCTTTGAGATATGCTTAAGCAGCAAGATCTCAAGTAGAACTGCACTGTAGCCTGCACCCTCAGTGTTCGATAGCAACAGCATTTTAAAAACACCTCACTTCAGGAGGGATGTGGACAACATGGAGAGGGTCCAGAGGAAGGACACCCGCACGATCCGGGGTCAGCAGGGCAGGCCGTACAAGGAGAGGCTAGGTGACCTGAACCTGTTCAGCCTTCACAAGAGAAGGCTGAGGGGGGATCTAGTGGCCTGTTACAAACTAGTCAGAGGAGACCAGCAGGCATTGGGGGAGTCCCTGTTCCCCTGAGCATTGCCAGGAGTGACAAGAAATAATGGTCACAAGCTGGCAGAGGGTAGATTCAGACTAGACATCAGGAGGCGCTACTTCACTGTCAGGGCAGCTAGGATCTGGAACCAACTTCCA
>JAGPOW010003447.1:4669477-4750239 GCA_030014935.1 Caiman crocodilus
CTTCACTGTCAGGGCAGCTAGGATCTGGAACCAACTTCCAAGAGAAGTGGTGCTGGCTCCTACCCTGGGGGTCTTTAAGAGGAGGCTGGATGAACACCTGGCCAGGGTCATCTGACCCCAGTACTCTTTCCTGCCATGGCAGGGGGTCGGACTTGATGATCCGCTCAGGTCCCTTCTGACCCTACCAACTATGAAACTATGAAAACAACTGATAACCAGAAGCCTTGAACACCAGTACAGAAAATTCTCCATTTTGGAAGCAAATTAGCCAGAGAACGGAACAGACTAGATATTAAAGCAGGGGCGGGCAATTATTTCAGGAGAAAGGCTGCTTAACGATACTTGGTGAGCTCTGTAGGGTCGCATGGGTAGCCCCATACCTTGATAGTTGCCCTGCCCCCTGGTTGCCATCTTGGGACCACAAGTCTTCCCCCCTACCCCAACCTATGCCATCAGAATTCCCTTCCCTTCACCCCAGAAATACTCCTTTTGGGAAGGGAGGTTGACATTTTAGAACCAAAAAAACAAAACAAAAACAACAAATCATATCCAAAAAGTCAAACACCTACTATAACATATTTTAATTTTATTACAAAAAATATTTGTCATGGTTTGTGTTTGAGAACTGTAACTCAAAAATAAATTTTGTCTTGTATATTGTGTGTGGGGGTGTGCGCGTGCGCATGTGTATGCTGGGGTGTAGCTGTGTGTGTGGGGGGCATAAGATATGCTGGGAGAGCTGTGTATATATGTGGGGGGTTGCAAGAGGTGTGGGTGTATGCCATTGGGGGGGGTACACTCCATACTCTCCTCACGGCGCAAAAGCAGCAGGAGGTAATCAGGGTACTCATGTCTGGTACAGAGGCTGTTGCCGCCCAGCAGGATGGATTTCTGGCCAGTATCGCACATCATGGCAAGAGGCACAGCCCGGCCAGGCTATTTCTGTCACTGGTGCACCTGACCGTGAATGCACAGCCCCTGCATTTGCACACCACAGGAGGGAAGCCCCATGCACTGGAGACAGCTGTATTTCCTGCCCTCTGCAGTGCAGGTCCCAGAGCTCGGGCCCCTTTCCACTTCCAGCATGGTCCTGAGACCCATGCAGCACCAAGGTGGGGGAAAGCAGCTGACTCCAGCATGAGGAGCTTCCCTCCAGTGCCGCATGAGTATGAGGCTGCATGTGAATGGTGGGGAGGGCTGGTGATAGAGGTGGCTTGACTGAGCTGAACTCCTTATCACAATGTGCAGTGCTGACTGTAGCCACATGCTGCCAGGCACCAGCACTGCTGCCAGACACAAGTACTCGGAGAGCCCCCGCCTGCTACTACTTGCCACTGTCTAGCACAGCTACCCATCGTGATGGAGGGTGGTTAGTGGGCCTCCTTGCCTCCTCCCCTTCCCAGCTCCAGTGGTAAATCCCCGCCCCCACAGAATCTGCAGGTATTATCCAGATTTCTCAGGTAATGTCAGCTTTTGTAGAATCCACAAAATCATGGATTCAGTACATCTCTACTAATGCACATTAGGAAAACAGCACTCTGAACTACAGATTTAAAAATACTTACAACTTTAAGTTGAACAAGCAGTTTGTAGACATCTGCCATATCAGCCAAAATAAGCAGCCGGGTAACAGCAGACAGGAGGGCACGGGCTGCACGTACCATATTCCCTCGTTTCACAGAAGAACAGGGATCATCTGCAAACTCTCCTGATGCACTCTTCATCAAGTCACCTGGACAAGTATTAGGAAGATTGAGAAACAAATTATTTTAGCGTTGTCATACATTCCAGTTCAAAATATACACCTTGAACCAGTTCATGTAAATTCTTCTTTCTGAACCTTAACTGACAAGATGCTCAGGGTTTACAGCATCCAGTAATCACTATAAAACACCCATGCTTTCTACACTGAACAGCCAAAAGCACAGAAAAAAAAAAAAAAGATGCTAAAAATACTATATGAATGTAAAGTTCCACAAAACATGGTTTGGCAAGTGTATTCAAGAAATCCATAAAGTGTGTTACAGAAGGTTCAGTACACAAAGTCAAAAACAATATTGTATATGCTGGCAACAGGATATGAATTCCAGGGTGGACTGGATTTAAATCAAAATAGTTTTAAAATCACATTTTAAATCACTGGTCAGGAAGCCTCAACTTAATAATTGTTTTCTACAAAGAGGGCATTCTTGTTTGATATAACCTTAATACATATTATTCACAACTCAGAGGTAGATGTGGGTTTCATTTTAAGAAGGTAAACACTATACACGTTAAAGCAGTGATTTATTTTGATTTTTTTTAGATTAAATTTTGCAGCTATATCAGAAAACTGAATTATCACTTTGTTATTTTATTTACCAAAGCTAACTGAAGCAGATACTTGTGAAGTCACTGGGAAGAGAACTATCTCCAATTCACTAGATTAATCACAGATAAAGCACAGGGATACTTTTGCCATGCTGTATTAGGACATCAAATGAGTACTGCAGCCACATGTTATTAGCTTAGAGCTTTTTTCACTTCTAGGTTTTGTCTCACCTTTGATTTTGGTCTGGCAAGCCTGCTGCCATGACAGGCTTTCCCTTTTACCAGATCATTCCCTCACTAGACCTCAAATCAACAAAGAGGCTATATTCAGAAACTTATCCTTCAAGGCTTCTGAAACAGTCTGCTCAAAATGTCTGTTTTGTTTCTTCTGCCCCTCCCTCCTTGCATTTATCTCCAGACTCCTCCTCCTTGCCCAGATCTGCTCCAGCCACAACAATAATCTATTCATTTAACTTCTTGAACCTTTACACTTCTAGAGAGAGGTAAGGGCTTGCCTCCATGTACCGAAACTTGCAGAGAGACAAAAGGGACAATGGGTAGGTAATCAGGTCTGTCATTTCTTGTCTCCACATACTGCTGCTAACAAAGATGTTATCTCTGGAGACATAAATCCACAGTTTGATAAGTGAAACTAAGCATCAGAGATGTTTAATGGGATCTTCTAGACTGAGCACAGAGTACCATTGGGTACAATGGTTTTCCTCAATCTTTACTCATCTATAGAGCAGCCTCTAATATAGTCCATGGCCTGTTGTGACCTATTTATAGAAAACCTTTCAAAAAAGGTTACATGAATATATTGTCTGAAATAGTATGAAATTAGAAGTTATAACCCCTATTCCATGGTAAAATCTTTGAGCTTTAACGTATTTTAAATTAAAATCATCTTTATATAGGTTTATTTTTAAAAACAAGCATCTCAGCAAAAAAATTAAAGATTCAATTAAAATAAAAAACTGATTTAAAAAAATTATTGATTTTTATCCATCCTGATGAATTTTCTATGCGAGTTGCTGGGTATGTATTTACAATGATTTAAATAGTGTGGACAGAAGTTTCACCCCCTTAAAAGTTGTAACACATTATGCTCAAAATTGGTACATAGTCAAAAACAAAGTGAAGAAACTAGTAGAAAAGTCATATTTTTACCCTAATAGCAGGTAATTTTTTTTAGTCAGAACTATGCATTTATATGCATAAGTTTAAACACAGCAAGGGAAAAAAGCTGGGCCCAGCAGCAGGCACACTCGGCACTTCTGGGGCTCTTCTGTCTGTGGCCTACACCAGGGCTGCCCTACAGCTCTGCCCCACCATTGCCACAGCACAGGCCTGGCACAGGAGGTGGGCAGCAGTGGGGAGGAGCCATAGGGCAGCCCCAGCGTGGCACATGGACAGCCACAGACAAAAGAGCCCTCGAAGCAGCAAGCACACCCATTGCTGAGTACAGCGTTTGCCTGGCACCCAAGCAGCAGATGCTGCTACTCAATGTGGGCAGGGCCACTTCTCTGTCATTGTCTCCCCCCTTCCTCCCCCAACTGTCCCATGCCTACAGCATGGCCCCATGGCTTACGCCAGCTGCCAACCTGCGGACTGGAAGCAGTGCCAGGCAGACACCAGCATCAGCTGCTGATGCAGGTGGTTGATTCCCACTGGGGATCAGGGAATCCTCCTGGGTATACAGGTGATGCTGCTACATCAGTGCATTAGCTGTGGTCCCAGCCAGTCACTCTGCTCCTCAGCGGGAACTCACAGTCAGCATCCATAGCTGATGCCAGCATGCACCCAGCGCTGCTTCTGGTACATAGGGCAGGAGCTGGTGTAAGCTGTGGATGGGGCCAGGATGTGCCTGCCCAGCACGATGCTACAGCTAGAACCACCAGCTCCCTACAGACCGGATCCTACGACTTTACAGCTGCTGACCCATGGGCTGGATACAATCAGTTGGAGGACTGGATGTGGCCCATAGGCCGCATTTTGCCCACCTATGGCTTGCAGAGTGTTCAGGAGATAGAGAGAAATAGAAAGCTCAAAAGTCGTATATGAAATATAAATCTGAGTTTATTTTTTCTGCAGTATAAAGTAAAGTTTATGCAGAACAATGGGGCAAGCACTTCATCACTTGAGTATGGGGTACAAAATCTAGTAGCATATTTGAGTGCTTCTCAGAAGAAATATAACAATGGTGGCCTAAACCAAATGAGCTCCTGCCTGAGATTTGACTGGCTTACCCAAGCTACAAAGACAAAATTCCCATAAATAAGAAAGTACAAAACTTAGATATATGGAAAAAACCTTAAGACTTCAGAGTTTAGTCTAATTCAGTGGCGCTCAACCTTATGGCCCCTCATTGCCCTGCACTCAATCCAGCATGCAAAGCCATGCTATTTGGGCTGAGGGGCTCTCCACAGGCCTGGACATTTGACAGCAGGGGAGTAGTACCACCATTTACCCGCTGCCAAATTTTTAGGCCTGTAGGGTCACCCACAGGATGAATGATGTGGCACCAGCAGCTGGATCTGGCCTAAGAGCTAGGGATTGAGAATCCCTGGTCTAGTCCTATACTGGAAAGTTCCATAGTGTTATACTCTGGCAGTCTCCCATGGTCAGCATTTCTTTGGCATTCAATATTTACGGTTAGATATGTCCCGATTCTTGCAGCCCAGGGTAATATCCAGGCTAATGCTGTACCAATGTACCCATCTGCATACCCAGTGTTGTATCAATGTACCCATCTCCCCATACCCACATTAAAAAATAGTTCTCAGATTATGACATTCACCAATTGCCTCATGGGGAAAGATACTTCACCCTATCTAAATGTTGTTTCAGTAGTTTACCACATGAAATTCTGCATTTCTGTGCTGTTTCATTCCCTCTACAGATTTTGAAGTGGTAACTGTCCAGTTCCTGAATTCCTATGTAGTAGTTACTTGTTTTTGGTTCTTGAAGTACAGAAACAGCTCCAGTCTCAGACCACTAGTCCTTTGGTGTAGAATCTGATGTCTCTACTATTCTAGATAAAAGATGCATATCTGCCTACTGCGGGATTTTTTGAACTAGCTTAGCAAAGCAAGCCAATTCTTAGTTCTCCTTCCATGTCAAAAATTGCTTTATCTAGTCTTTTCACATTTTTAAACCACAAAAACAGTTAAGATGTGCAATATTCTGAGTTGACTTTGCCATAAGGTTGGATATTTGACCAGTCAAGTATCAGTCAAAAATTGTAAACAGATTCAAGTAATAAACAGAAAAAGCACATTGTGTCATAAAATAAAATAAAACAAATTACATTTCTATCAAGAAAGATACAAAAATGTAGGTTTTTTGTAAAGCTGTTATAATCTTTAACCACTCAAAAATATGCAGTCAATTGACAAGCCTGCCAACCCTACTTTAACATATATAGAAGATATTACTTATGCCAAGACTTTCAAAGATGGTATAGGGATTTCAGATTTAGCATTATTTACGAGATACAAATCTTACTCTATGTGAATGCTGGGAGTGGCAGGGGAAGGGGGAAGAGGAGGGGAGGAAAGAAATGGTGTGTATGAGAGCATTTACACCATGAAAATGTAAAAGTCCAAGGCAGACAATCAGATATGACTACCAGCAGGGACATGTTTTCTTTAAGTCTTAATAAAAACAGATTACGTGAAGTAAGAATATCTTAAATGAGCAAAAGAAAGAGAGGATTAAAAAGGGAACAGGAAAACTAATGCATAAATTCCTGCTAGAGGTGCACCGATACATCAGTCCAATATTTGATCAGCACTGATATAAAGAAAACCGAGTGCATTGGAAATCAGCCTGACTTGGCCAATAACTTGGCTGATAAATGCTGTGCATGTGGACAGCCACAGTGCAGCACGTAGACAGTGAGGAGCACAGCCCAGCAGCTTGGAGAGCTGTGTGCAGCTGGTAAGTTTGTTGTGGTGGTAGGGTAGAGGGTGGGGAGGGAAGGGCAGATCAATACCCCTCGTGGTGAGGGAGGGAGTGAGGCAAGGATTGGGGCAAGCACTACCAGCCAGGGTGGGGTGGAGCACAGGACAGAGTTGCAGCTTGGTCAGGAGGCGTTGGTCCTCCCACTACTGTGCACATACTGGGAGGGCACAGGGGGCAATGGGGGCTTGTGCCCCCATATCTGCATGGTGTAGCGCTGTAGCTGCGGGCTGGAGCCAGGGCTGCTCCAGGCTCTTCCTGGAGCGTGGTGGCTGTCATGGTGTTGGGAGGGAGGCTATGGGGGGGGGGACTACAGAGAAATCTGGGGTGCCTGCAGCTTCCCCTCCCCTCCGAGCACAGCCCTGGCCCAACCCTCCTTCCCCACGTCACACAAATATGGAATGGTCCCAGGCCCAGCCCGCCGCTGTGACCCCCTCTGTGCAGACCCGGGGGCACACGTCCCCTCCCACCCCATGCCTTCCGAGGGTGTGCACAACAGTGGGAGCTGCCCCCCAGATGACCCACGGCTCCATCCCACACCCCAGCCTGTCCCGGCTGGGCAGTGCTTGACCCAACCCCATTCCCTCCATCACAGCAGGGGCCTGATCTGCGCACCCCCCTGCCCCTTCCCTCCCTGCTCCCCATCAACCACAACAGACTTACCAGCTGTACATAGCTGTATCGGAAATCAGATCAGTATCAGCTGATATGCCTCCTCAAAAATCAGTTATCAGTATCAGCCCCCAAAATCTCTTCTGGTGCACACCTAATTCCTGCTAACATTAACTTAAATTTTGGGGAGTGCTCCATGAGGAAGGTTTGCATGATCATGCATCTCTGATGCAAACATTTCAAGTTAATGATAACATCATAAATCAAATGGGACATTTCTTAGCATAACTTGTTATTAACTGTTCATGGAACTAAACTTCTACCCATGTGCATTTGTAACTAGCAGAATTCTTTCTTCCATATTTATCCTGCATCCACACTCCAGAACAGCAACATATTGCCTCCAAAATGTTTCTTTACATTAATAAATACAACCCAAAACATTGATATTGCAAATGG
This sequence comes from Caiman crocodilus, assembly GCA_030014935.1. Taxonomy (NCBI): domain Eukaryota; kingdom Metazoa; phylum Chordata; order Crocodylia; family Alligatoridae; genus Caiman; species Caiman crocodilus. The sequence goes on from JAGPOW010003447.1 coordinate 4,676,822, forward strand.
ATTTTAACACACATTGCCTAATACCAATTATCACAACAGGATTATCACTAATCCCTCTCTTACTACTTTTAAGGGATAGACTCCAGACTACTTAAGTACAAGACAATAAGGAGAAGGCTCCCTTGCACTCATTTCTGCACTCTGACAATTTTTAACTTCAGAAAGCAACACATGACGCTTTAGCAGTTAGCTAGAAAGGCAGAAAGAATAGGGAGAAGGGACTTTGCTTTAAAAATTGAAAGGTGACAAGTCAATTGTGAAGCAAGAGGTTATTCCTCTCATTTCTAATAAAAGACAACTTTCAAAATACTGTGTCACCAGAGTTCAAACAGCTAGTCACAGAACTATTTAAAAAGATAAATGAATTCTCATAAATTTAAACTTTCCCCTCATTTAGGTTACCACAAATCTAACTCTTATTCTAGAAGCTGAAGAAAGGTGGCTTTCAAACTCCTATTTTCCAAAGAAACAGGAAAAGCACAGACAAATTTACTTCACAGATTTAAGGGAATGAAGGAAAAGAAGGAACGCTGCCATTCTCTAAGCAGGCGCTTATTGTCTTCCAAGAAAGTATTTTAATTTCTGACACTGAAGTACAAATTCAAAACTTAGCATTTCAAAAAGTTATTTGAAATGGAGGTAGCTTAAGATGCTATTTTTGAAAACTCAGTTCTTTTACAAAAGGATACAATTATTATAAACTGTCACATTGTAGCTCTGGGCTTGTTACATATTCTTATGTAATTAGTCTATTTTGCATTATAATGCTGGGTTTATGCTAAACGTTAGAGGGAAAAGTCATAAAACAGAACAAAGGTGGCAAACTAGCAAGGATTGTATGTCATGATCTCATCAATAAGAGATGCTAAAAATTCAATTAGACATAATAGGACTAAGTACTTTTTAAATATACTATGATTCCAGTCCATCAAAACAAAATGATCGTTTTCTAGTTTGCTTTTGGAGAGCATGATTAGATTGATTCTCAGGTAGTATGATTAACCTTCCTCAGTGGCATTACATAGGAAGAACAGAACTGTCAATACTTTACACTGCTAAATATATGATGGGTGTCTTATCCTATATTCTACTGCAGGGGTGGCCAACCTGTAACGTGTGTGCTACAAGTGGCATGGGCAGCCTGTGTGGCACACTACAGCAAACTAATGGGCCACAGCACTTTCAGTACACCCATCTGAAGCATACACACACTACTTCAAGTTATAGGGTAGGTACACCAGTGCAGGCAGCCCATCAGGGAGGTGCTCTAACTCTTGGCACTTTAAACAAGTGCCACTGAACCCAGTAGGTGTTTGCCTGTTGGGTGGCACAGGGGTAGGGGAGAAGGGGATGGAGGCTGCACAGGCCCCAGCCAGAAGCAGCACTTCAGCAGCTTCCCAAGGGACTATCTGACAGCCTCTCTCTACAGTCCCTCCTCCCCACCCCCTCTTCTGCCAGCTGGCACCTGTCAGCAGTGGCTGGGAGCAGGGGGGTGGGATAGAGCCCCCCAAACAACCCCTGCGGGGTCTTGGTAGGAGCTGGACTGAGTCCACATGGCAGGGGGGGCTCCCTTCCCCTCCTCAAGCAAACATCTCAACAGCAGTAGAGTCTGCTGCACCCAGAGCTGGGGCAGGGAAGCAGAGTCCCTTCGCATGATAGGCCTGGCTCAGCTCCCCCCAGACCCCAGCAGAGGTATCTGGGATAGACCCATGAGTGAGGCAGGAAGGATTCATTTCCTTCCCTAACAGCACACCAGATTTTTACAGGTCCCTGGGCACAAGGAGCCTGGGAAAGGGCTGTGGGAGCCCAAGCACAAGGACCCCATGCTGGGGCAGCATGGGTTTTTACAGCTCCCCATACACAGAGGCCTTGGGATCAGGCTGCCAGAGACCAATCCTGGGGTTCCTGTGCCCCCATACCTCTATAACTACATGTACTCTGCAGCTGAAAGACATGCAGTTTTTACTCATCCCCAGGATGGAGACTTCAGGTTTGGGCCATGGCAGGCTAATCCAGGGTCCCCACCTCCTAGGACCTGTAAAAACCAGTTGTGCCTAACAGCTGGAGTTTTGACAATTAGTCCACTGTTGGCTCACACCAGGGATTAGATGGGGCCAGTTTCAGACCCTGGTTTGCTTCTCAGCCCCAAAGGACAATCAGCTAATTGTTGACACCAGAGTTTCAACTTGCTGGTGTAGGGGGAGCCCTGGATCATGATCCTGGTCTCTTGCTGCAATGGCAAGAAAGACACAATTGGGATCTAATCCCCTCCCCTCACTCCCCCACCAAAAAACCAACCAACCAACTACACAGTGTCCTGCCATGCACATGACACAGCAGAAGGTATGATTCCTGGGATCCTGGATTAGATATCATCATACTTTAAAAAGAACATCTGTCAAGGACCTTAGAAGAAGGCTGTCCAACTTGCAAGTGACCAGGCACTGCATGACCTGGGGGCCACACTAGTGCAAGCCCCAGGACCACACTCCACTTCAGTCATGCACTGAATCAACCCCTCCCCAACCCAACATGCACTGCTGCACTCTGCCACCCTCTCCCCCAGTGCCATGGTCTGTGCTACTCCACCCATCAAGACAAGAGCAGGAAACAAAAGCTGATGGAGGCAGGCCTGGAACCTAGAGAATCCACCTGCAGCGGCAGCCGCCACAGAGATGAGGAGGGCAGCAGATAAATAGGAGTCTGAGAGATGCACATTAACCCTCACAGGCCACATGCAGCCCCAGTTAGACTGCCCTGACTTAGAAGGCAAGGCAGAGCAGCATCTTAGAGACTAAGTTTGCTAAGGTGCCACCCTGCCTTGCTTTCTGCCCAACTCTAGACTAACATGGTTAACAACCTCTCATAAAACACTCAATCTAAAATTCCTTCTCCTGGAAATAATTAACTGAAGAAACTGAAATAGGATTGTTTACCATGGTATCTCTTTTCCAAACAACAAAAAAATTTACAGAACCATTTAGAAGGTAGATTCAACTCCCTTGCACCCAAACTACAAGGATAAGCTATGTTATTCCTTTGGATCTCCTCTATCCATAGGTCATGGAACTTATCCCTTTCCCTTTCCAAAGAGAAATTCGGGGGGGATGGAAGGGGGTCGTTTGTTTTTTTTAGTTGAGATCCAGGTTGCTAGACTGGAGAATCATGAAACTAGATAGGAAAAACCATAAGCTAGATACAAATTTCTTCTTTCAGAAGAAGTTATAAGCACTCCAGATATCTGCTTTCACTGGTTTATTTACATGCTAATCACAAGTTAGTTGGATACAATTACTTTTAGCTAAAAGAAAACTAACACATTCTGTCAACAAAGATTCCAAGCTTGACTGAGCCCACTAAGGGTCTATGCTTCTGCAGTTGGTGACCCAGGAACCAGAAGTGAAGTCGCCCGTTTCCAATGAACAAAGAAAGTTTCATTTGCAACTTAGAAATCACCACAGTCCAAAGTCAATCAAACCTATTAATTCTTATCCTTGTGATCCTGACATACAAGATTTCTCTACCAACTACCTGTACTGTTCAATATTATTTGGTATGCAGGCACTTTCAGAGTGGGATTGGCATTGTGTTATGTGGTTCAGCAAATTATGCATCCAATATGCATAAGTGTAGTACACTAAAGGTAAGAGACATGCAGAAGACAACACATTTAAGTTAGTATTTACATGATCAATGCTATCACAGAAATTCACTACTTACCCTGTTTGCGAACATCCTCCACAGCTGCCACTAGCTCTTCTTTAAGAAACTGGCTCTCTTTTGCAATTTTGTCCCCTTTCTCCAAGAAATTTTCTGTTGCTTGTTCAACTGATGCAGCCAACACATGAGCCTTTTTTGAACGTCCTCTTTTTTTGTTGGAAGGTCCTTTATTACTGGTATTAACCAGTTTTTTTTTTTTTTAGAAAACATGAAAAAGCAGCACAGTAACATTTAATCTAAGCAATTATATATTCAGCTAAACTACTTACAGATTTTTTCAGATACAGTTCTACAAATCTGATTAAAAAACAGAAACCCCCCCCCAAAAAAATAGATGCGATTTTCATTAAGAGGTCAGAGCACTCTTTAAAATGCTTGGGGGAAAAAAAGTAAGTGAACGGGACTGATATAGCACATTTACCCTCCCTCCCCAACAAAAAAAAAAAAAGAAACCAACAAGACAGGGTTATGAAGGACAGAGCCAAGATGACAATGGTTGCTTCAAACTATTACATTCTCACTTAAATCACTATAGATTTGTATATTAAATTGGACGAGTTTTAATAGTGCCCCACATAACTTAATGTTGGTTAACAGTTCCCATTACAAGACCCTGTTTTAGTTGCTTTTGAGGTTTCTAGGGGTGAAAACTTTCAGCTGAAAGTTTCCATGATGACCATCTTCCTTAGGCTGAATTGTTTTAGAATATTCCAGCAAAATAAGTTTGGTCATTTCAGAAAATGAGTAGAGAGCATGTATTATTTTGCCTATGGTTTTAAAAGTCTTTGGAAACTTTCCATTGCCAATTCCTCAGACCTCCATGTTTAGGAGCTGAGAGGGGCACATACATGCATCAGGAATACACCTTTCATATTTCTTAAGAATGAATTGGGCAAATTCATCCCAATTTTTGCAAGCTTCTTAAACCTCTCTAATTTCTCTGCATGGCTGAACTGAAATCTTTCAGTCTGGTAGCTAAAGTCTCCAAAAATTCTGCCTGCACTAAGCATGCTTCACCCAGAACTGTAGGGACTGGAAAAACAGAGTGCAACCTAGGGCATGGCAGCAGAGGGGCAAGGGGCACTGCCAGCCCCACAAGACACACTGCAGTGCCCCCCACCTACCCCTTTGGCTCACTGTCCCCACTCCCAGGAGCAGGGCTGGGAGGGCAAGGGCAGCAGTGCCCCCCTGCAGGCCTCACACACACTGCCCAGCTGATGGGGAGGGGGGGATGCACACAGCAGCCACCAGCACTGCAAACACTGTTAGGTAGGCAATAAAGATAGAGCTGATATCAACCAACCAACCAACTAGTTGATAACCTAAAACTGAAGGGATTTTTCCTAGTTACAACTAAGATATCTTACATGGTGCAAAAGAAGCCCGATTAGGACATTCCCATCAGCAGCTACATTAGTGCGACACAGCTCCAAGACCAACATCTCATCTCTCATTAAAAAAACCCCTCCAAATCAGTAAAGCATACTTGTCTTTGATGGTAAGACCTCTGAAATAGATTTCTTCCATAAAAGGTCTGCCATTGTGAAGCTTATAGCTGTTCTGGATATTTCAAGGAGTGTTAAAATGACTTTGGAGGTCTAGCAAGGTAAACTAAATTGCCTAACAGTTGGATACAGAGGAAAGGGAAAAACACTCGACAGGGAATATTCACATCCTGCAACAGGTGGTTTCAGTCAATGCAATAATTCACAAGACACTTAATGTAGTTTATTACAGAATCATAAAAATTAAGGGCTGAAAGGGACCTCGAAAGATCATCAAGTCCAACCCCCCTGCTCTGGGCAGAAATACTGCCAAGATCAAATGATCCCAGGAAGGTGTCTGTCCAGTCTCCTCCTGAAGACGTCCAAGGTTGGGACTGCACCACCTCATTACGCCCAATCTGAAACCATCCTCTAACAGTTTATGGCCGTCGCTCCTTGTCCTTCTCTATGGTGCCCTAGTGAAGAGTTTGGTCTCCCAGCTCCTGATATTCACCCCTTACATACTTATAGATGGCCCCAAGCCCCCCCTCAGTCCTCTCTTCCCCAGGCTGAACAGTCCCAGATCTCTTAGTCTTTCCTCATAAGGTTTGTCCTTCAGGTCCTTAATCATTCTTGTAGTCCTTCTCTGGACCCTTTCAGGATTTCCCATGTCTTTTTTGAAGTGCAGCACCCAGAACTGGACACAGTACTCCAGTTGGGTTTCACAAGTACCAAGTACAGAGGAAGTATCACTTCCTTAGTCCTGCCAGGCAATGTTTGCTGCTGCTGCTACCTGCCCAGAGCTTGCACGCTGGGCAGCACAGAGGTGGCAAGATTGGCTAATGCATCCTAGTATGCTATTATCTCCCTTGACTACAGCATTGCACTGGTGGCTCATGTTCATCCTGTAGTCAACCATAACCCCGAGGTCCCTTTCAGCCATCGTGTTGGCTAGGACATCTCCTCTTATTTTTATTGATGTCACTGGTTACTTCTGCCCAGATGAAGCACTCTGCATGTATCTTTATTGAACAGCATCTGGTTCTGCTCTGCCCTCCTTTCCAGCTTGATGCGGATCCAAGTGGACCTGGACATCTCATAGAAAGTGACTGCTCTTCCCCATAATGTAGTATCATCCTCAGACTTGGCCAGAGTGCTTTCCACATCCTCATCTAAATTGTTGATAAAGATGTTGAACAGCACAGAGCCAAGAACCAAGCCCTGTGAGCCACCACTGGCCACCTCTCACCAGGATGATACAGATCTGTCCACTAACACTCACTGGATTTGACCCCTTAGATCAGGGATGGGCAACATACAGCCCACAGGCTGAAGCTGGCCTGCGAGGCCATTCTATCTGGCCCGCAGGACCCCTAAAAAATTTTTGAAAATTAAAATTTAGCTGTCCTTAGTTCCCGTCAAAAATGGCAGTAGGACCCAGGGGAACCCCCAGCAGGCTCCTGCAACTGCAGGGCCTACCCAGCCCTGCCCCCCCTCCCAGCTTGGAGCTCACACTGCAGTAAGGTTGCCACTACCACCTCTGTGCTGCCCAGCGTGCAAGCGCTGGGCAGGTAGCAGCAGCAGCAAACATTGCCTGGCGTGGCAACCGGAGGGGCCACAGCTCCTGTGGCACAACCCCAATGGGTGAGCCTGGAGCCAGCATGGGGCCCAGGCTGGCAGTGGGGGCAGGTTACAAGCCAGTGCTGAGTGTGGGGGGAAAAGTGGCCCGTCCCCTGCCCCATGGCTGGCACACCGTGCTGCAGCCACTCACAGCCTGTGTGGGGCTGCCTGTGCCTGCTCAGGATACAGGCTGTAAGTGGCTGCAGCAGGGAGTGCCAGCCATGGGGCAGGGGAGGGGCCACTTTTCCCTGCGCTAGCTCCTTGCCTGCTAGTGAGCAGGGGATCGGGGCTGTGCACTGCCCCCTGCCTGTACTGCAGGGCTGAGGGGACACAGAGTGAGCAGGCACAGGAGCACAGGGCCTGCACCAGTGTCCCAGGGCCAGAGCCAGCAGGCCCAGATCAGGGTGGCAGGGGCTCTATGGAGCTGGGCCAGCTTCCCCCTCTCCCTGCTGGTGCAACCCAGCCCCGCTCCACAGACCCCTGCTAACCTGCACCCCACTTTGGGCCCCACTGGTGCTGGCCCTGGGACATTGGTCCCAATATGGTGACCAGGGGGTGGGGCACCTGTCAATGGGTGGGGCTACCCATGTAGCTCTTGACAGCTTGCCAAAACTCAGTAAGCAGCCCTCCACTCGAAATAATTGCCCGCCCCTGCCTTAGACCATGGGTGGGGGGGGTTTTTGGGGGGGGCGTTTTATGAGAGCATCATGGAAGACCCTATTGAAGCCCTTTTTAAAATCCAAGTATATGACATCTACTGTGTCTCCCACATCTAAGCAGTTCGTTACTTCATCGTAGAAGACAACGAGGTTGGTCAGACACAACCTGCCCATGATGAAACCATGTTGGCTATCTTTCAGCATCATGCCTTCTGCCAGTCTCTCACAAATGGACTTCCTGATATTTTTTTCCCAAAACTTTACCTGTTATCAAGGTCAAACTAACTGGCCTATAGTTTCCTGGATCCTCCCTCCTCTGCTTCTTAAAGACTGGCACCAGGTCTTAAAGAGTTCTTCCATGACCTCTCCCAAACACCATGCGTCTTCGAATACTTTAACCAATGGTCCTGCAATGACTCCAGCCAATTCTCTCAGCACTTTTTGGCGTAGATCATCTGGTCCTGCCAACTTAAAAACATTCAGCTGCTCTAAGTGTTCCTTCACCAGTTTGACACTGACCATTGGTTGGCAACCTCCCATCTCCCTCGACATCCATCCAGTATCCAACCAGGCGAGTGACCACCATTTGTATGTAGGGACACCAACACAAAGTATTTATTAAAGAGAGTTCAGCTTTTTCCTAACTGCATGTTATCAGCTGTCCTGTCCCACTCTGCAAGAGCCCCACATTTCCTATGGTCTCTCTCCTGCTCCCTAAAGAAGGGCTTCTTATTGGCCTTGATTTTGGACACCAACCTGATCTCAGTCTCTACCCATGCCTTCCTTATCCTCTCAATACAAATGTAGGCTATACTTGTGTATTCCTCCTTGGTGACTACCCTTGATCTCCACTGTCTATAAGCCTTCTTTTTCTTTTCTAAGCACTCCTTGATCCCTCTGGTAAGCCAAGAAAGATTCCTGGCTTCTTTACCACCTGTTCTGCATACAGAAAATGACCTTTTCTGTGCCTTGAGGATCGCTCCTTTGAGGAATGACTACGCCTCCTGAACTACTTTCACCTCCAGTCCCTCTTCCCCCAGAGTTTCTCCCACTATTTTCCTAAGCTCATTGAAGTCAGCCTTCCTGAAGTCAAGCACCTCTGTCCTACTGGCTGGCTTCCTTGCCCTACGATGGACAGTGAATTCTATCATCTCATGATCACCATCTTCCAGATTACTCTCAATCTTCAGCTCTCCCACCAGGTCATCCCCTTTGCCTAGAACCAAATCCAAAGCCTTCCCCCTGGTTGGCCTGTTCACCTCCTGTACTGAACATATGAAGGTCAAAAATCTATGCGACTGGTCAGATCTGGCCGAGTGCTCCTCCTAGCAGATGTTAGGCAGAGGTGGGAAAAATGTGGCCCGGGGGCCAGATGTGGCCCTCCAGGCCGTTCTATCCGGCCCATGGGACCCCTAAAAAATTTAGAAAATTAATCTGCCCTGGGCTGCCTGTCAAGCAGCCCTCGATGGCTTTCCAAAACTCAGTAAGCAGCCCTCTGCCCAAAATAATTGCCCACCCCTGTGTTAGGGCAACTGAGGTCACCCATGACAACCATGTTCCTTGAATGTGCAGCCTCCATCAGTTTTCTGGAAAATTCCGGATCCAGCTCCTCCTCCTGATGTGGCAGTCTTGAGTAGATGCCTGCCATCAAGTCCCCTTCTCCTCACTGCCCCGATATCTTGGCCCACAGGGTCTCGAGTAACCCTTCTCTCAAACCAATTTGGGTCTCTGAGGAAAGACTCAGCTCCTTTTTTATTATTTTCCTTGCCACTGTGATTATGAAGTCTTCAATGGCAGCCTGTACCTGTCATTCTAATGACAGATCCTGACCTTAGGATCAAAATGGCTTGGAAGAAATTTGTTCTGTTAAACAGTGCAAGTTAAGTTTCCCCAGAAGGGAGATCTCTACAAAAACCCTATGCTTCATCTGAGAATATTCCAAATGCCCAGAAGTTTCTGAGTAGCTATGGACCAACCTTAGAATTCCTTGAATCCTTTATTATATTTCATTATGACAGTGGACTAGTCATACGTACAAAGTCTTTATTTGTTGAAGGTGTAATAGCGTGCAGCCAAGACTTTGCAAGACATACAGTGCTTTCAAGTTTCAAAGAGTAACATTTCATAGCAAAACAAACTACTATAGCACATTTTCTAAATGAGAGGTACTTCCATTCTGTATGTCAAATTTCTTACCACAGTCAACTATTTTGGATGTAGAATGCTCAAGAGAGGATGTAAGCATTTTAAAAAGGAAAATGCTGTTTAGCTGCCTTGAAGTCAAGGCAACGGCTGTGTGCGTCCAAACTTCCACTGTCTGGTATCCCTCTCTTACTATGAGTTCACTTTAGAGAAAAAATCTTGAGACTGTTTAGAAGCAAATCCAACAGAAAAACAACATTAAAAAAATGTTATGGAACCTAAAATGTAATAGTTGCACATGTTCCAACTATAACAGCTTTTGACCCAGAAGAGTCTAATATGGGGTGGGCAAAATACAGCTCGCAGACTGCATCTGGCCCACCAAGTGATTTCATCTGGCCCACAGGTGCCCACCAATAACGCAAAGGCTGGGGGTGGGACTTCTGGTCCCAAGATGGTGACCAGGGGCACGGCACTTTCCTGTCAAGGGGCAGGTTTAGCATTGCAGCCCGTGACAGCTCACCAAAACTCATTAAGCTGTCCTTCAGCTGAAATAATTGCCATCTTCTGGTCTAATACAACACCAAGTTGTCTCTGTTATACCAGTAATTTGGTTCTTATGGCAAATTAGGAAGTAAAGCTATTTTGGACCAGACAAATTTAACAACAGTATCATGTTTAAAAAAAAAAGAAAAAAAAAAAAGAAAAAGGAGCATGTGCTACAGAAGGGAAAACAACTGGAAGCCATGAAAATGGATAGGAGCAGCAAAGCATTAGTTCTCAGTATGTCTTTTTTTTCATCCTTCACTTTAGACTAAGTGAAGGACAATGCCATTGATTTGCAACAAGAGCAAAATCCTTCTAAAATTAAAGCTGCTATGCCTGACTCCAGAACAAAGACTAAGCAAAGTTTAAGTATACACTTTCTTCTTCATTAAAACACTGCAAAATTAATCTAGAATTCAGTCTCTCCGGTGTAAGGATTATAGATCTGAAACTTAACCGTACTGAAAACAAAGAGCACCAAATATCGAGTTCTTACCTGAGTAACAAGAGGCTCCAGCAGTCTTTCAACTGCCAGCGTTCTTATCTCTAAACTTTTTGGGTCCCATTTGAAGTTAATGTTGCCTGCATTAACGGTAGTCATTTCTAAGAAAAGGGGGAGGGAAAAAAAGGATATTAGCATCATCCTTGCTAATTTTGGCTAATTATTGATGGACATTATTCTGAAGTGAAATGAAGCAAATCAAAGGATTGCACAGAAGGGCTGTGTTAGAGTTTCAGTTCAGGTCAAGTTTGCCCTGCCTTTCAAAACAACAGTTTTCAATTAATTAATTAGTTATTTCAGTACAATTTTTTCTTCAGTTATGACACCATTTATACATTTGTCTAAACAGAAAACCCCCCCCACAGTATTCTCGGGGAACTCCCCAATAGACAAATTAGGTGCTTAACCCCCATCTGTCTTCCACTGTTTTAATTAAATTAAATCTTGAGAGAATAACTTGACTGTCAAGAGACAAGTTTCTCTTCAATCCCAGTTGGCCCCAATTCAGGTTGGAAGCCTTATCATTCGAGCACAAAAAGCTTACATTTAAGCTGCAGTAATGCTACTATATGCAGCCAAAACCCCACATTTTTGTATGTTCAAATGCCATGAAATCATTCAGACTTATCAATGATTTAAAGTCTAGAATCAATATCCCCTTAAAAACCTGCCCTACAAGGCTGCCTTACAGGTTTATGAATAACTGTTAGAAATTGTAGTGAAGCCTTTCCTCTGCCACATGCACGTTCAGTGGGGATGTAAATAAGAATAGTTAAAAGATGCAAGACAAGATTCTCTTTGATATTTTTCTAGGCTCTTGATAAGCTTGTAGTTTTATTTTCATGTTACAACATGGTGAAGATACTGAATGAACTGAAGCTAGAAATTGGTTATTTCCTCATCACAGCCCACGTACAGTACTCAACAGAATGCTATATAACATGGGTGCAAGCAGGGTGCCTACTTTGATGGCTTCTTCAGGCAGGTTTTGCTCCCTAGGGAGCTCTATAGCCAGTCCTGAATAACACAGCTTTTGAACACAAAAATCAAACCCTTTGCCATATCCCAGGCTCTAGGAGGGGAGTCATTTGGCTCTGGCCCCAGCACAGCAGCCTGGCCCCTCCCCTTGGCAATGTCTTCTCCTCACACCTTGCTTCCTCCTCTCTTGCACTTTTCTAGGAACATTTTAAAGCTCCTAGTGGGACACATCCTGTCCATCTAAATGCCCCACAGCTCGACTCTCTCAATAGGGCAACCCTGTTACAACAGCTATAACCAGATAAATAGTAATAAGATTTTTCAAGAACCCAGTAAAAATTTGCAAGTACAAAACTAGTCAGTACCTTGCTATTTTAAACAGTAATATTTCCTGCTCTCCCTGCTGTAAGCGTTATCTGAAGTTTGGTTACACCCTTCTTCCGGCCATGTACTGTAGTTAATGATTCTTAAGGATAACCTACAGGACAGTTTAATTTGTGCCACTTTTATGCAGTATAATGCAGCACAGACAGCTTCTCCTTCAAAGAGCAATTTCTTTTTGAAACCTCAGAAATGGGTACTGAGAGATCACTCAGCTCTTAGCAGGTTAAGATTCACAACAACTTTGATCCCAAGAAACTGTTCAACGAGCACCGAAAGTGAGAGCAGTTGGACAAGCTTTTAGTACCACTCTGGCCAGAAGGACAGTACTTAATGTCAAATGCTTACCCAACTATACAGTTGGTCCAATAAAATTAAAGTATTTGTTCAAAATGTCTCACAAAGTATGTGTGTGTGTGGGGAGGAAAGTGGGGAGGAGGGGGACTTCCCCTCGTAATCAAGCCTTGTTGAGGGAGTTTTAGCACTCCAAGGCTAAGTACAGACATTCGGGAGCACTAGCGGGTGGTTAAGTCTATTCAAAATGGCTGCCCAATATCAGGTAAGTCAGGATGAGAGGAAGAGCTGGGGTCCGGGGGTCCAGCAGGCTGGAGGGGATCAGGGGTCTGCTGAAGGGTGGGAGGACAGACACAACCTGTGGATGGGTGGGGCGTTCGACCCCAAAGTGAACTACACCCTTATCCCTTCCCCCACTAGAACTTGCTCAGCACCAGCAGCAGTAAATGCAGATAAAAGCAGCTTCACTTGGAGCAGCTTGTGGGGTGGGGGTTGAGAGGATGGCCGGGGGGGCGGGGGGTACAAAACACAGAACAGTGTAGGGGAAGGGGGGAGTGAAAAAAGCAGTCCCAGGGCTGGAGTCAGTGGCTGGGTTTTCCCAGCCCCAGGGTTGTGCAGGGGAAGTGGACGCAAGTTCCATGCACCGGTTTAACCTAAATTGAAGGAGTCCGATGCTACATAGATCCAGGTTTATCTTAAACCAGGTTCTGCAATGTTTGAACTGGTTTCTGTGCATGAAAAGTCTATTCTGTTACAGATTTAGACTGACTGCAAGACACTTAGACCAGGTCTAAAAGTGTAAGGTTGACATTGGGACAAGCCAAGTTTAAATCAGGCACCCATTCTTAACCTGATTTAACCTCCCAAATACCTGTACTTAGGTCAAACGTTCTGGCAAAAATCAGGGATAGACAAGTCAGTTTTGTTTTGTCGCTGTTAGAGCTGCTCCAACATAAAAAAAAAAAAAATATCGATCCAGGCTGGATAGGCACCGATAAAAGGAAAACTAACATCGTCAGCAATTGGCTTTTTTTGGCTAGTATAGCCAATATAACCACTGAGAAATGCCACAAGCATGCGCTCAGCCACAGCATGCATGTGGGCAGGAATGCAGCCCAGCAGCTTGGAAAGCAGTGTTCAGCTAGTAAGTCTGTAGGGGGGAAGGGGTGTGGGGGGAGGGGATAAATATAGGCCCCCCATGATGAGGCAGACACAGCGGAGAAGGACAGGGTTGAGGGGCGGAGCTATGGGCAGCTCATTCAAGGGGTAGGGAGGGGGAGCGGCTCCCTACTACTGCATGCACTCCTGGGAGTAGCATAGGGGGGATGTGCCATCCATGTTTGTGCATGAAGCGAGGGCAGGCTGCCTGCTGGGAGTCAGGGCTGGAGGCAGCACCAGCCTCTTCCTGGCAGGGGGGCTGGGCTGCGGCTGTACTTGGGGCAGGCAGGGGCAGGACAGGCAGTGGCAGCGCTGGAAGCTGGGGTGGGCTACAGCCAACCCAAAACTCCCTGCAACCCCCCCTGCCTTCCAGTGCCATCACTGCTGCTTCCCCTGAACACAGCCCCAGTCCAGCCCCCTGCCAGGAAGAGGCCAGCAGATCTCTGAGCCAGCAGCCCATCCTTGCCCCACGCACAAATTTGAAGGGCACGTCCCCTGTGCCTCCTTCAGGGGTACATGCAGTGGCAGGGAGCCACACTCTCCACTCCAAATGAGCTGCCCATGGCTCTGTACCATACCCTGCCCCACTTCCTCCCTCAGCATAGGGGCCTTGAACTGCTGCCCTGCTGCCACAGACATACTGGCCCGATGCTGCTCTCCCACCTGCCAAGGTGCATATCAGCTATCAGATCAGTATTGACCAATATGGCTAGTCAATAACTGCTCATCGGTATCAGCCCCAAAAAATCTTTATTGTTGCACCCCTAGTTGTCATGTGCGTTTATGGAAGGGACAGATATGGGGAAAAAACATTACCTTCCTACCCTCTGTTGTTCCAGCCATTGTTCAGGTTACTTTTAAACAGGGTAAAAGACATTTTAAAAACCTCCTCTGGACAGAACAATATTTGGCTAATATACTGAAATACAAACTTATTTAACTAAGATATGTAAAATTTGTACTTGAGCTTATAGTTCCATCAGTCCAATTTCAAAAAAACCCAAAAACAACAGCTTAAGGTGAAAGGTGATCTGCTACATTTTAGGAAACAGACGTTAAAATAGGAGCTAGTTCTTAACATGTTATATTCAAATAGGTGGTCAAACTCTCCACATATACAACCAGTGCAAACTCCATTCCTTGCTCACCTTAAAATGTTTACATACTTGAAAAGCAAGACAAATTAACTTTATTATGCTTCCTGGAATATCACAAACCTACAGTCCCACTATCAGAACTACTTCAATTAAATCGCTTTCTACACTGGTCCTTTAAATACTATTCCAAAAGGTAATAAGACAACCTAATAGACATTTAAAATATCAACATGCCTACCACTGCTGAAAACATCCTACCAGGTCTAACTGTATATTACAAACAGGGATCTGGGATTTCTGTTTGCCATGGAAAAAAGCAGATTTTCTCCTTTTAAGGACAAAAAAACCATGAGAAATGGTGGGTTTCCCATTGCAGGCTAGCAGAGTTCCAGTTGCAAGGGGCTGCTTGGGACTAGGGGGAGTAGGAGGAAGATGATCAGGCAGGAGGTACCACAGGCATGTGTGCAAACAGGCATGCACATGATAGTCAGGCAGTGTAGAAAGCAGCTCCTGCAGCTCCCTCCAGGTAAAATCGGGGGGGGGGGAAATTGAGGCCCCCACAGTGAGGGAGAGAGGGAGGGAGTTGGGCAGGGCTGGGGGTGCTGCCCAGGTGGGGCAGTGTGTGGGGCTTGGGGTAGGAATGCATGACTGCAAGGCCTGGGTAGGGAACAGGACAGAGGCCCAGGTGGCTCACCTGAGTGTAGCAGGGGGGCTGGCTCTCCAACACTACATATACTCCTGGGGGGTGGGGCATGTGGAAGGCCATGTGCCCCCCCATATTTGTGCACTAGGTGAGGGCAGATACAGGCTACCTGCTTTGGGCTCCCTGCCCTGCTGCGTTCCCCCTGGGGTCCTCTGTGCCCCAGCAGGCAGGATCTGGCAGGGCGGGGAGGCTCAGTGCTGCTGCTGAGAGCCCTGTGCCACCATGGTGAGGTGCCCCTTCCTGCCTCAGCAGAGGGGCGGTAGCGCAGAGAGTGTGCGCGTATGTGCATGTCTATATTATATGAGAGAAATCTATCTATACATGGTGTTTCATTTTAAAATTGCAGAAAAAATATGCAGATTCAAGGTTTTAAATCAGATAACTGGAATTTTTAAATGAACAAAACCAGGATCCCTGGTTCCAAGACAAGGGTCAGAAAAAATTTTGGGCAGAGTGCCAAAAACATCCACAACCTCAACTTGTAAGATGTTGGCATGCCAGGGCAGATGGCTGGGGAGCCATAAGGAACCTGATCCTTGTGGCACTGCAGCCCTGGCCCCTCCCCCGCCATCTGCCCCAAGACACACATGCCCAGTAAAATATTTTCACATGCCATGTTCTCACACTCATGCCAGGAGTTGCCTACCTCTATTACAAGTCATTTATTGAAAAGACTCTTAAGGATGAATGTTCACCCAGCCCCAAATTTCACTTACTACTATGCTCAACTGCATGCTGCAGTAAAGTTGCATTTAAATTTAGAAAGAAAAATAAGGAAAGCTGAAAAGAAACAAAGAAAAGCCTATGTATATTTACATGCAAAGGTTCTGATTTCATAATGTATTCCATTAATTTTAAAAAAAATTTCAAGTTCTAGAGGAGGAAGGAAGGAATATCAAGCACATCTGAAAATAGACATTTCAAAGGAATCCTTCTCCAAGCATCATTTAGCTCAATGGGTCCCAACCTTTTTTTATACCATGGCCTGGCTGGAACAGTACAGGACACATGGAGCTGCCTGCCTCCCTCCCCAGGCTGCCCCTCTGTGCTGCTTTACCCCATGGAAGCTCAGCTTTAAACCCAGAAGTCACTCACCCAGGCAGACAGACTTGGCTCATGCCATGACCAGACAGCCAACCCACTGTGGCCCAGTACTGGGACCACAGTACAATTGGGAACCTCTGATGTAGCTCAGGACTGCAATTTCTCAGGAGCTGAAGGCCACAAGCTATGAAGGCCACAGACCAAGGCACCCTCTTGCTGCACAGCACAGGCACCCCAGTTCTGCTGCACAGCCATCTCCCACCCTGCTGCTCCCCACAACTTGGGCAGCCCAACTTCCCTCTGCTAGATGTGCCATTCAAGTAGCCCAGTCCGCTCCAGTTGTGCCATCCAACCCCCAGGAATGGGGACAGGAAGCAGATGCTGGGAAAGGGGTGGGGGAGGGGAGGTGGTAGTTCAGAGACCCCAGATGCTGCTCCATCAAAATCAACGAGGGTAGCAGCAACTGGACAGGAGCCTGTGGACCACATTAGCACCTTGTAAGCTGCATGCAGCCCGTGGGCTACCAGCTGGGCAGCCCTGAAACCTGATATATTGCTCCCGCTGTTAACAACAGCATTTTAATTCAAGGCATCCAATACATACCAAGCATCTAAATATCAGAAAGCTCCCTACCACAGAACCAAAACATTAACCATATTTACCCAAATCAAGAAAAATTTGAATTTAAGACAACTCTTCAGTAATTAGGTTCTATACATGGAAAGTTATAAACACGTGTTGTAATTTTCCATGTAAAGATTTTAACCAATGGAAGGTCATCTTGAATTCATCTTCCCCCTACCCTACCATTGCTGTGGTGGGTAAAGCAGTGGCAGAGGGTGAGAGGCCAGACCCCTTCACCTTGCCTTCCCTGCCTGTGCCCCCACCCCTTGCCCCCTCCCATGCCTATGCCTGCCCTGTTACCAGGCCCTGATGCCTACTCACTACGCTCCTTGCCCCCATACCTGTGCTTGCACCTCTACTCCCTACCCCTCTACTCTTGTACCCCATGCCTGACCCACCCCTTCACTCCCTACTCTCCCCTGCAGCCTACTCTCCTACTCTTTGGCCCCATGCCAGTGCCTAACCCCCCAGCCCCTGGTCACTTACCATCTATTGAGGCTCTGTTGTGGCCCTAGCTAAGCCTGACCCAGCTCTGCTTGTCCAGGGAGCAGTAGCAACAGCTCCTGTCCAGGCCAGTTTGGGGCTAGAGAGATTGGTGCTAGAGCAGAAGGCATAGGAGGGAGGAAGGAGCAGGCTGCACCATGTCCTCTACTCTCCTCCCAAAACACTTACTCAGGTCTCTCCCATTTCCCCCTCCCCACTTCCAATCAGAAGCCTTCTCCCCCACCAAATGAGTCATGCTGGCCCATGGCAGGTAGCAGCTCAGCTCAGGTTTCAGCCCCAAACCTGCAACTGAAGCCTGGAGCTGAGCTACCATATGTCCCAGGCCAGCACTTGAATATAAAATGGTCCTCCTCACCCCCACTCGGGATGTAAATATAATTTAAAAATTATCCATTTAACCTCCTCTAATTATATTGGTTAAACAATTAACTGAGTGATAACACAGCAGCTCAGACAACTGCTGCTGAGAGTTGTTCCCAGGGCCCTTTGACAGGGAGGGAGGAGGCAGTGGCAAGCACAGCCAGACAAACACAGCCCACAGAAGCTCTAAACTGGGAGGGAGTACCTGTGAAGGAGAAGCTAGCTGCTTAAATGAGGAGTCATTAGGCCACCTGCTGATTCCCTCTTTAGACTTAGAAGCTATGGGTACTAGTCCTTCTTGCGTCTTTCCTGCCTGCCTTGCCATCTTCCACTTCCTGTTGGTACACCACATGGCTTTCCTTTCCCCGCTTCCCTGCCAGACTGTGCCCTGCCCTGAATTAAATGATAACCTGTAAGCTAACCAGTTATCACTAGGCTTACCAGTTAGACAATTAATTGCTTTACTTTTCATATCCCTCCCCCACATACCAATGCTGACTGGGGGAAAAAGCCTGGTCTTTGATCCAAGTAATTATGGTAGCTTTAACCAGATGGAGACCATCATATGCTAACATTCCACCCTGGACAAGGCAGTTTGCTTTCTTCATGCTTGCTGGTTGGTTGAGGTAAACCCTTGTCTGAAAACTGACTGCCATGTCCACACCAAGAGGCCATCTACAAGACAGCCAAGATTACATTTTATCATGCAACAGGGCTGTAAAACCAGGAGACAGGTCATAGGATACACACCAAGATTAATACCACAAAAACTGAACTGCAAGAGTTGAAAAACATTGCAAATTAGTAGACATGCCTACATGTGCACTTTACTGCGCATTAGACTAATTTAATGTATAGTAAAGCATCACTGTCAGAGGCATCGAATTAGTACCCAGTAGATTAATTTACTTCAGCATGGCATAGTCCCGTCAGACATTGGTACTATCCTAAATCACCATAAATTACTGTGCTTAAATGAGCACATAGATAGTGACATCAGAATTACCTTACTCAGTTTGAGCTGTAGTATATTCAGTCACATCAACTGCATGTGTAGACACATCTACTGAATCCAGAATACTAAACTATACAGAAAGCCTGTTTGGCATCAGAGCACCCAAGGATGGCTTTGAGATGCTGACTGCTGCATTCAAATCTCAAGGATGGGTTGATGTCAAGTTTCAAGTCAATTAAATGACAAGTATTGTACAGCAGAATATATTTCTAGCAGAAGTTCCAAGCTAACAAATTACTCTAGTTTGGGGGGAATGATATGGTTGGCATTAGCTAGCATCTTCAAGACAAGTTTAAATCATGAAATAGGTCTGTATGCTTTACCTAGTTACACACAAATAGCCATGAGGGCAGTGGGGGTTCTCTCTCCCATAACCCCCACTCCCCTCAAGCCAAAACTCCTTCTAAAGAGTTAGCTAGCCATGTTAATCAAAAGTCAGGCAGAAGGTAGGGCAGGGTGGCACCTCAGGCATCTGGTTCAGGGAAGCATGAGCTTTCACAAGCAACAACCTACCTACTTCATCAGATACTATGACAAAGAATCTAACAAAGCAAGTTGTTGCCTAGGAAAGCTCATGCCTCTCCGAACCAGTCAAGTTTCTAAGGTGCCACTGTGCCCTACCTTCAGGCAAGCTCCCTCTACTAATCTGTAAAAGTCTTCTGTCCTACCATAAATGTAACAAAGTTGTCTTTTCATTTAAAATAAAACATGTCAGTAAAGAGAGGCAGCATGAACCAGAACACAGAAGTAGTTCATTTGTACAGCATCAACTATGTTGCCTTTAATTATTAAACATTTACATCAATTTTAGTTTGCCAAAAATTCAGCCTGCTTTGAGTGCAATCTCAGGTATGTAGCCTACACAGGAAGCAAAAATTACTGCAAATAAAAGATGATACTTGCCATTCGTTCTTTATGCCACAATAGGGCCGAAGACCATGGATGAAACCCCAAGAATGAGAACAAGAACAAGACTCTCATACATGAGAGTCAAATGGTCCTTCAATTTAAACAGAGTAACTATAAGTCCCCACTCTATGAGCATACACAGATATTCAAGTAGGATTCTACCTCAGGTTAAAGAGGATTTAGAAGCTTATCTGTCACCACTTGTTTTTGAACAAGGCAGCAACAATGGACTTGAGTTTGGAAGGGTTTGGGGGGAATAGGGAGAAAAAAAAATGCATGTCAGATACAAAGTAGGCAACTAATATAGGTAAAAAGGTATATTAGAGATAATAAATCAACAGAGTTTGACTTGGATTAAAGTTACATGGGTGGGTAAGACACGGACGGACAAGAGCCAGGTCAATAGCCTAAACTTTTATCGATTCCACTCAAAACAAAGTAGACACTGAGCTCAGCACCCATCTGGCTGTCCATAGGGCAATGCATAAACATACTTGTTTTGTTTGTTTAACATCTATAGTTACTGGAGAAATCCAGGAGGAGGAAGGATAACACATACCAGCAGCAAAACCCTGATGGAGCTTCCTGTGCTCTCCACACTCTTCTTTTATTGTATTACTACTACACGCACACAACTCATTCTAGCAGCATCTTCTAGGCAACCAATTTCAATGCCTTTTCTGCTCCACGCCTCCTGGAACCCATATTAAACCAGTTTTTCAGCAACTCCAAAAAGTACCAAGCAGCAAAAGAGTTGCCTCCGTGAAACTGCAGTTTCTAAGAGAGGAGGATATTATCTCATTCCTCACTAGCCTGAATGTCTCAGCATTTTCCTGTTTTTATTTCCCTACTTCATGGGCACAAATACAATGGTAGCTCTGTTGCTATCTTAAAAGTTCTTAGGAATCTGGTTAAGAAAACATGACATAAGAAGGCAGTTATAATACAGCAACACAAGTTACACAGGGTTATAATTCACTAATCATCAATATAAATAAGGCAATAGCATGCATGCGCACACCTAGCAGCCAACTTAACTTGCATACAAATAAAACTATTAGTAGTACTTAATAAACTAAGGCCTCCTTGCAAACTGTTTCCTGTAACGCCTTTCTTGCTTAACCTAAATTGCAGAGCTTATTATTTCATTTGGCATGTTAACTCAAACCTTCAGCTAAACTATGATGTTCAGCATTTGAAGCTCACATTACAGTCACCTGGGTCTCCAAGATGGTTTCTGGCATACTAAACCACATTCCTGTGTCTTGCCAAAGCTGTCAAAATCTGCTATGAATTGGCAACAAGTGTCTATTACTTTTACCCTTCTGTCTACCAGAGCATCTGGAGCCTAAAGTTGCAGTGCTACAACTCTGGACAAGCTTAACAGCAAAAATAAACCCAAAAAAGGACAAAGGCCAAGCTACTACATTCCAATGAAAAGTTAACTCACAGCCTAAGTGAAAGGAGCAGACTTTTAAAAGTTTTACCAACAAATGCAGATAAAAACTGCTACTTTGTAGTTATAACTTTATTAGCTGGCACAAGAATGACAGTGCTGCAAAATACATTCTTGCCTAGCTTTCAAAAGTTCCTATTGCTGACAATAAAAAAAAAACCAAGACAACCCTGGGTATTTTTGTTTTGATCTTCTTCGGCATTTAATCTGAACTAAGATCTGATCTAATTCATATCCTCAAATTACATTTCTGTTCCTAAATTAATAAGCAAGTGCATTATGCTGCATCTTTTAATGATTTTAACTGAACAAAGTTATTTAATCCAGACCTTCATGAAACAGTTTTAAAAGCCAAGGAAGTATCATATGGACTGAAACTGTCTGAGTTGATAACAATAATCTTTAGTTATGATTACACCATTCTTTAAACCACATTATTGTAATGTAAAGACTAGTCCAAAGATTCAAGCAAAAGTAATATGATCCTATATGTACAAGGAAAACCCTTTTTTGAAATAAGTATTGAATTAATTCTGTAATGACTTCTCTTCACTGTCACAAGAACGCCTTATGTAGCAAGTGGGCAAATAATTGATGTTTAGTAATTGCCAATGCTATCTGAATCACATGCCTAGCATAGTAGAAATTAAGAGGCTAAAAATACCAATGTAATTCTTCCATGGTTGCCAAAAAAAGACAGAAATGATTCTTGGTCATCTTACAAGTACAAAGTATACAGCAGTCTATGTATAGATTATAAGTATTTACTGAAGCAAAAGATGAGAAAGTTTGACTATTCTACATGCAAGATGTTTTTGTGTTATTGTCAAATAAATCACCAGTTGCTTTTTCATTCAGGTATTCCTGTTTCAGGCATTTCAGCAGCTCTTTATCAGCAGATGCACTCAGGAACAATTTGTTACCTTTACCAAAAAGGTGACACAGTTTGATCAAGGACTGAACCATTAAAAATCCACACACAAGACACACACAGAGATTTCTGGTTGATACATTCAAAGCATATTCTGCCATCACCTTCATCAGAATTTAGTTTAGTAACTGAAGCATGTCACTGTCACTATATCCCTCCAGGCAGCTTTAAATCTACAGGTCCACAACAAAAATGTTGCAAGTGAAAGAAAAAAAAAATTAAGTACAACTAGAAAAAGTAAACACTAATGCAATAAAAGGAAGTCAGAGGAACTTGAGGCCTGACTTGTTAATGGGTAGGAATCTGGTGGAGTGAAGAGAGGTGGGAGGAATAAGAGCATGTTCTTACTAAACTATCATTTCCTGGTCTAAAAATACAAACTGCAAAAAACTTCAGTGCAGGTGCTAGGATTACTTTTAAAAAATGCAGGGGTGAGGGATTGAGGAAGTATGACAAGGAGATCTTCACAATTTTCTCAGGAAAAAAAATATAAAAAGAAAACATGCTTCTCAGGGGCAAGCCTATAATTTCTGATGTCTGCGTATTCAGGACAATTTGAAGCCTTGTTGCAAAGAGAATGCAAATATTAAAAAAACAAAAACCTTTTCAAAGTTTGTTTTGCATTTAAAGTTGATTAAACAACTAATTATGCAATTGAACAGATTGCTTTTTAATCTATGAATAACAAAAATTAAGAATGAATTCCATTATTTCTAAAGAACCTGAAGGACTTGATAACCAGCAACATGCACTCTAAGGCTGTGTGAAGCTTCAGTAGCCGATTCGATTTGGAGGAGATTCGACATGATTCAATGACCGAATCAAATTAGGAGACCAATTAAAAGGTCCAAATTGAAAAGATGCAGTGCTGCTTGAGATTCAGCCACAGACTAAACAGACAGCAGTCCTCACCATACTGGACACAGCTGCCTTCAGCTGGTAAGTCTGTTGTGGTGGGGGGAGTGGGGAGGAAAGGTGCATGGAATAAGCTGTCCAGCTGGGGTGGGGGCATGCAGGACACGGGTGTGGAAGCACTGGAAACAGGAGCTATGCCCTGCTGCCACTTGTCCAGCTGGGGCAAAGGGGGACAGGATGCAGATGTAGCAGCGCTGGGAGTGGGGGCTCTGACCTGTCTCCACTTACCCAGCTGGGGGGGGTAGACACAGGGTGTGGGGTGCTGCAGGGAGCAGCAGCAGGGTATAGCCTCCACTCCCAGTGCCTTCCATTGCGCCCACATCCCGTGCCTTCCTCCCCACCCCACCCTGGCTGAGCAAGCAGCAGCAAGGCATAGCTCACCACTTGCCCAGCTGGAGTGCAGGGGCACAGTAAGATTCTCTGCAGCATTTTCTCAAACTAAGGTATATGGCAAACTCCCAGAGAGAATTAAAGAGAAAGTAATGGGGAAAGAAAAATAGGCAGGGCACAGGTTCCAGGCAGCTGCAGCAAGACAGGTCCAGCAGTGAAGAGGAAGAGCTGCTTTTCTCTCCACACCCAGCAGCAGCTTCTGCTCAGCATGGGCAGGTAAGTCTGTAGCAGATGTGGGGCCAGGCCAGGGCTGTGTGCACGGGTTCCAGCCATCCAGAGTTGGTCTGCTTCACTGGGCTGAGCCCAGGGTGGGTGCAGGTGGGCTGGGGTTGGGGCCATGTACATTGGTCCTCTCCAGTACCACGAGGCTGGGACCAACAGTAGCAGCAGCTAGAAAGAGCCACTGCCTGGGCTGCCTAGGAAGGCAGTCCAGCTGCAGAGCCATCCCAGCCCCACAGCATGGCCACGAGGCGGCGGGACGCACCACAGGCCAGATGGCACCTGGACCAGGTGGGACTGAGGGACCCGCTGTGGGCTGAATAAAGTCCTGCAACAGGCCAGATGCAGCCCACATGCTGTATTTTGCCTACCCCTGCTCTAGTTACTGGAGAGGATACAATGTGTTCACAGTGATATAAAGTACAGCATATTTAACTTCAAATTTTGAAAACCACTGAAAATTTGTAAATCTTATCAAAGAATATTAGTCGTTATTTAAAGATTAAATGTTTTAATAACTTGCACACAAGGAAGTGGCTATAGAACAAATAGTGTTTAAATCAATCCCGGTAGGCGACTAAGGGACTAGGACACATGCAACTATTTATCTGACTCAGACTATATCAATCATCATCTTCTGCACAATATGTGCAGAGTTAAAGGGTTACCTAAAGTACCCAAGTACTTCCCAGAACAGATAAGTACCTTCTTCCAGTTTTCTGTTTCTAAGTTTAGAAACAGCCATGTAAATGTTTAATTGATTTATTTTTAATAAAAATTCTGAGGAATTAGCAATCACTTTACAAAAATTAAGCTTTACAATACCTGCTAAGTCAACGTTATCACTATTTTACAGGCCTGCAACAAAGCCTTCTCTACATGGAAAAAGGTAGTATAACCAAAAGGTAAATGTATAATACTTAAAATTATACAGGTATAACCCTCCTGTACAGCCTTGTATTCTATCTAGCTCTTTTTTAGTTTAACTTCTGTCATTTGGTAATAAGTTGAAACAAGATGACTTCCCTTCCACATTACAAAGCTGTTTGGGTATTATACACAAGTGTTCAAGAGTAATTTCAGTTCATATTTTTTTTTCTTTGAATCTTACTATTATGGGCCATGGATATTAGTATAGCCGAGGGGTTTTCAACCAAGAGTACGCATACCCCGGGGGTATTCTGGAAGGCCCCAGGGGGTACGCAGCAGCAGTGCAGAGAAGCCAGCAGCACTTCTGGTTTGGGGACCAATCCCTCCCACCCCACCCATCGACCAGCCACTGGGGGTACCCCAACCATAAAAAGGTTGAAAACCCCTGGTATAACTTAGTCAGGAAGGACCAACGGACTAAAGAAGAAATGAGGAAGTGTTATGCTACATTTAAGGCAATGTACACATGTTCTAAGGTGCGGTAATAAGTGAAAGGTAGGCCTGTTGACAGTAAGTGTCAGAGGGATGAGCAAGAAGGGTGAAGGCATGAAGATTTCATTGTGGGCATCTCCTACAGGCCACCAAACCAGGGATAGGAGATGGATGAGGCTCTTTCTAGTTAAACTTTCATCTTCACAGCTGATAAAAGCTTTTTTAATTTGCCATTTTTCACTTTTTTATTAAACACTTCCTTGCTTTTGTTATATGAGAGGATCCTGATCTGTATTATTCACCATTTTCACATTTTTATCTGCTTTCTAATGCTTTCAATTACTTTTGGGAATTCTTTCCAAGTCTCCTAAACACCTGGCACCTGTTTCTTAACACTTCAATCCTGCAATATCCTCTTGGAATATGCTGTTTTCATGACCCCTTTTAGAAGAAGGTATACCACTGATTTATCAAAGGTCAGGAAAACAGACTTTATGATGTGAGGCTGAGAGCCATAGGACTCTTCAGCCTGGAAAAATGCAGGCTCAGAGGTGATCTGGTAGCCACCTAAAAGTTTATCAGAGTCACCAGGATCTGGGGGAGTGTCTGTTCACCTAAGCGCCCCAAGGGATGGCAAGGTTGAATGATGACAAACTCCTCCATGACTGTCTCAGGCTGTACATTAGGAAGAACTTCTTTACCGTCCAAACCCCCAAGGTTTAGAATAGACTGCCGCCAGAGGTGGTTCAAGTGCCTACCTTAAACATCCAAATGTCTCTTGAAGGTGTTCATCTTGCTGGGATCCTATGACCCCCACTGACTTCCTGCCCCTGGGGCAGGGGGCTGGACTTGATGATCTTCCAAGGTCCCTTCCAGCCCTAGTGTCTATGAATCTGATGACTTGTTAACATTTTTCATGCTATTCCACAGACATTCTAATATCATGTTTGCTTTTCTGACCTCAACTGAACTAAAGCCATCTAACATTAATGCCCAGGGCCCTTTTCTGAACCAACACATTTAAGTTTAGGAGCCTCTAGGGCAACAATTCTTGACTTACATGCCATGTCTGGACACTTAAGGGAACTGTGGATGCCATTTTTCTGGGTGGTTCTAGCCTGTGCATGCCTGCTCATGGCCTGAGAACTGATATTTGCATGTCTGGCTCTATGCAGCACAGACTCCTCTATCACTCAGCTCCATGTCAAGGCCATCACCACTACCTAGAGCTCCATCAGTGTCACTGACCAGTCCCGCCCACTGTAGACCCTGAAGGATGCAGCCAGCTGGCTCTGCATCAGCTCCAGCTGGATCACCATAGTGGCTGGCTCCAGGTGAGGTAGGGACAACCGAACTCCAGATTCAACACCTGACCCCTGCAAGCTCAGCCTCTACTCCTTACAGCACCTCCAGTATAACTTCCCACCTCTTCCAACTCTATCCCAAGCAGATGCCCCTTGATCTGCCCCCCTCCCATGCTTCATGTCCTGTGGCACACCCCGCTTGCTCTTCTGATCCCCTCATGGCTTCCCCTCCTCCCCCAAGTGTGCTGCATGTTCAGATGCATGTACAACCCAGCACCTCTCCTATGCCAACCAAGTAGACCTCCAGGCTAGGTCCTGCCCTCTGGTGCCCCCAGGCTCTGTCCATTACAGGTCCAGGTCTGGAGTTCAAAGGTATAACTCAGGGCAGAAACTGGCATGACAGTTCTAGATCCCAGCAACAACCTGAAACTACACATAGGAAATCCAGGTGCTACACTGGAGGCAAACGTCTGAGGATGTGCAGAGCCAGAAGCGTGCCCCCAACAATGGCCAGAAGGGGTAAATATGCTAATAATGTATGTTTATATTATAATACATATTGTAACTGTGTTCCTCAACTGAGGTATTGTGGCACTATAGGATGCTGCAAGAACCTCCCATGGGTACTACAACACTGACAGTGACTTGGGATGAAACTGCCCCATGAACCTGTTGTCTAGGAGGCATCTCAGAGCTAAACTGAGAAGTAGCTGCAGCAGAAAGATGCACTGTCTGGGTTACATAATAAAGGCAGACAGTTCCACTTGCCCCACAGATCTGTTTCCAGGAGACACCATGCAGGGTCAGACTGGGAAGAGCTGCAGCAAGACCACAAGTTTCTGCCACAGCTGCTTCCCAATTTGGCTCTGCAGAGGGTTCCACATGGCTGCAGAAGCAGTAGAGTGAATAATGATCTAATAAATTAAGACTCTATTATCATTACACTTATTTTAATAATTACAATATTTGTAATCCATTTGTATTTTTTTAAATTGGGGTGCCACTAAAGTTTAAAGTTTTAGAGGGCAATGAGCCTAAACAAGTCGAGCTCTATGGTGCACAAATAGATAAAAATCTCTCTCCAACGTGCTTTAAAAAGAACTATCCATAAGGAACTGCATTTGGCATCATGCTGTCCATGTACTTATCAGAAGCTCCTTAAATTTTCTCACACTTCTCCGTGTTTGCCTAGTCTAAAATAACCCATATGCAAATTCTTCTATCTCTCTGCTCAACCCCTTTCCCCAGGTAGAACTAATTATTGAGGTGAGTTTCATCTGTCCCCAGTTATCTTACATTCTAGTAAATATGGTAGTTCTACCTTTTCAGTTATTTTTCAAAACTTCTGGAGCAGAGATCAAAGGTTTAAAGCGGTAGGGAAAAACACACAGCATAGCTTAATAATTAGGATTCGTCTCCCTAACTAAAACATTGAAGAAAATGTCTTGCAGTTTTTATGGTCAGTGTTAAACTTTTGAAGTACACAGAATAAACAGGCTCATTATGAACTATTTAGTTTCCCTTCTATGAACTTTGAGATGCTGTTTGATATCTGTAAATGACAATGAATTCATAAACATTTCACAGCTCTGATAAAATTAAGTGAAGGAAATGATAATTTAGACTTTTTTTGCCCGATTCAGTTACTAAAATGCTTCCTTTGCAGCTTATGGCAAAATTGCTTTTTATAAAAACAAACAAACAAAGAAAAAAAGCCCAACATTGCCAGAGTCTACAAATTGAAAATCTATTTAGGTAGAATTTTAACCTGAATTGAAATTATACCCAGTGTAATTACCCCTGCTTAATTTCTCAAATTCCTTTCTTATGGAAGGAAGGGGTGCACCAATAAAGATTTTCTTGGCCAATACCCATAGCTAATTATTCATCAGGCATATCAGCCAATACTGATCCCATAACCAATCTACAGGAGCACAGCCGGGCAGCCTGGAGATCAGCTCTGTGCAGGTAAGTTTGGGGAGGTGGAGGGGCAGGGGCAGATGGAGGCCCCCACAGGGAGGGAGAGAGTGGGGCAGGGGCAGGGGGTGCTGCCCAACCAAGGCAGTGAATGGGACCCTGGAGCCAGGACGGGGAGCAGGACAGAACTGCAGGCTGTTCAATCCGGGGAATCAATGTCCTAGTGCTTAAAAATGGCGCTGGGGAAAGAGGGTGCATAACAGAGAAATCCTGTGTGACCCGTTTGCTCCTTCCCAGTTTGGTGACATTTGCAGCTAGTGAAGAAACAGGAATCATTGGAAACAGTAAAGAAAGGCACAGCTCTGCTGCGGGAGCAAAGCGCTGAGCACATGGTAGATCAGGATGGCAATCCCCAGCACTGGTGCCAAAGCATGGCACGTGAAGGCATTTTCCCTGGCACCTCGCAGCAAGGTGGAAGGCAAGGAAGGGGCCGCGGCGGCGCTGTCACGACAAGGCTCGGGCCCCTGCCACACCTTACAAGTCCCGGGCTCAGGCCTTTTTAGCACTGCCCAAAAAGCTGCCAACAATGTAGGTGAGGAGGTTTCCTTGCATGCAAGAGGTTTTCTTCCCCACGCTGACTATGGGGAAAACACCCCTCGGGGGAGGGGCTGGGGAAGGGCGGCTCCGAAGTCCGTGCAGTCGCGCAGGGAGCCGGAGGACGCGTCACAGCCCGCGCAGGGGGGTGGGGAAGGGGCCGCCCGGGCGGGGTTGGGGGCACCGCCGCGGGGAGCGGCAGTGACGTCAGCGCCACCCCGCCCGGCCCCCGCGCCTCCCGCCGCTTGCGTGCCGCCCCACAAACAACGCCCGCACCCCCCTCGGCCGGGTCCGGGGCCTCGGCAGCCGCAGGGCAAGAGCGGGTGCGGCCATTGTTCTCCGCGTCCGGCGGCGCCGGCCCCGCCCGCCCAGGACAGCTGGGCCCCCCGGGCCTCCCGCCGCGCCCGCTCGGCACTTCGTAAACTTCGGGAGCGGGTCCCGAGCGCCCCGGCCCAGCCCAGGGGAGGGGACCTGCCTAGGAGGGGGCGCACGGGGCGGGGGCGGCAGCAGGAAAAGTTTCTAAGAGCCGGAACCAGGCCGGGCCGGGACTTACCTGCGGTGCGGTCGGTGTGGGGGCCCTGCTGGCCGTCCGTGCGTCTGTCCCGGAGCCGCTTTGTCCGCCCACCGCGCCCGTCCCGAGCCAGAGGGGAGGAAGCAGGCTCTTCCGGGCACCTCCCCCCGCGGCCCGGCCGGCTCGTCCCAGCACCGCCCCGCCGGCCCCCGGCTCTTCCCCGCACCGCCCTCCGCACAGGTGAGGGCGGGGCGGGTCCAGTCCCGCAGGTCCCGGCGGCGGCGACGGGGGGGCCCGGACTCCCGCTCACCCCCGACGCTTCTCGGCAGGCGGGGCGGGACGGGACCGGCCGGCGCGGGGCTCCTCTGCTCCTGCGAATCGGAGGCTCTTGGCCGACGGCGCTGACAACAGCGATCCGGCTACCGGGGACTCGACTCCTGCAGTAACGGGGCCCGTGTCAATGGCGCCATAGAGTGAGCCGCAACGTTAGCACCCCAGCTCAGTTGTCCTGTTCACCTTGTGGCTGGTTCCCGTTGGGCCCTAAACCGCCCGTGTGGCCCGGTTCAGTGGCCCTCCTCGGCAGGCCTGCTTACCTGGCGGGGGAAACACCTGGGTCGGATCCATGAAGGCAGTTTCCCCCAAGCGCTCCGGAGGATAACTTGTTGTGGTGCAGTTTAGTACCTTCCAAGGTGCTGGGGCTTAAAGACCAGTTTGTGGAAATGGGAGGCTCCTTCCTAGCTTGCTCCTGCGGATGCATGGCTGAGGGCAGGCAAAATTTGGGGACATCCAAACCCCACGCCTCCAGGCCTGGGCCTGCACATAGGACGCCTGCCAAAAGACTGGAAATATCTGAAGCCCCAGATGAGGGTGGAGGATGTTTGCTAGTCTCAGGGCCACTTATGGTTCTGGACCAACTCATGGATTTGGACTTGATTTGGGTGGAACACAACAAATTTCTTTAAAAAAAGAAAAAAAAAGCCTTGGAAGCCCTCAACTCCTGTGTGCTCAGGAGGCCAGGAGTGCTGTTCAGCTGCCTGCCATGCCTAGCTCAGACATCGCAGCCAAGGGCAACGTGTCCCTGAGGCAGGGAACCAGGGCAGATCAGCTGCCACTCCCAGCCACAGGGTGCACAGGAGCCCCGGACTCCAGCGTGCTCCAGGGGCTGGGAGCAGGGATGAGCTGACTGGCCTCTTACTTGCCAGGATCACGATCCTATGCCACCGCTGAACCAGCAATCTGGTACAATGGGGATCTGATCCCACAATCATGGCCCCTGCCACATACATACAGCATGGCCAGAAAGAAGCACAGTTATTGGGATCATGCATCAGATCCCATGACACCTTTTATTGAATGTTTGCTAGGGGCTTTAGTTAATCTTTTGACAACCCTGGACCGACACTTGAAAGGCTTATGAAGCAAGGCTGGTCTGTGCATTTTACATTGTGTAACAAAAGTTGTGTTTTTCTGTTCAGTGCAGGGTTCACAGAAAAGTAGAGCTAGAAAGGACCTCACAAGGTCATACTGGACCAAAAAGAATCTTGTGATGTTCAAGAAAGACAAGTGCAAAGTCCTGCACTTAGAACAGAACAAACCCATGCCCCGGTACAGGCTGGGGGCTCACTGGCTGGGCAGCAGCTCTGCAGAGAAGGACCTGGGGGTTACAGTGGACAATAAGCTGAAGATGAGCCAACAGTGTGCCCTTGTCACCAAGAAGATTAATGGCATCCTAGGCTGCATTGGTAGGTGTGTTGCCCGTAGGCATAGGCGATGCATAGGGGGGCACAAGGAGGCACATACCCCACCGCCCGAGACTGGCCACTGGCAAAGCCTCCACTGGCTTCTGCAGGTGGTCACTGCCCTCCATTGACGATGCAGCAGCTGTGGGTGGTCGCTGCTTGCCACCCTGCCCCTGACACTGCCAGCGGCAGCTGCAGGTGGTCCCTGCTCACCACCGTGGAGCCCACCCCATTTATGGGATGCACCAGTCATTCATGCCAGTAAGTCAAGGGAAGCAATTATTCCCCTCTATTCAGCACCTTCTGGAGTACTGTGTCCAGTTTGGCCCCCACCCCTCCAGAAAGGATATGGACAAATTAGAGTCCAGAGGACAACAAAAATGATTCAGGGGCAGGGGGACATGATTTATGAGGAAAGGCTGAGGGAACTGGGCTTATTTAGTCTGAAAAAAAGAAGGTTGAGGGGGTAGAATTTAATAGCAGCCTTCAACTACCTGAAGGGGGTTTCTAAAGAGGATGGAGTTAGACTGTTTTCAGTGGTGGCAGATAACAGAACAAAAAGCAACAGTCTCAAGTTGCAGCAAGGGAAGTTTAGGTTAGATATGAGGAAAAACCTCTCAGTAGGAGGGTTGCCCAGGTTACCCAGAGAGGTTGCAAAACCTCCATCCTCAGGAGGTTTGTAAGACTTGGATAGACAAGGCCTTGACTGGGATGATAATGGGGCCTGGTCCTGCTTTGAGCAGGGGGTTGGACTACATGACCTCCTGAGGTCCTTTCCAGCCCTAGTTTTCTATGATCTAGTCCAGCTCCCTGCTAGAGACAGGATCATCCCTTACTAAACCTTCCCAGCCAAGTGTCTGTCAAAACTGGTTTTGAGCATTTCCAAGAATGGCATTTTCAAGGATGGGGATTCCATAACTTCTCCAAGTAGACCCTTTCAATGCTTGACCACCCTTATAATAATAAAGTTCCTCCTTGTAGTAAGTCTGGCTGCCTCGTTTCCACTCCAGCACCTTGGGGTGCCCCCACCCTTTTTTCCTTGCTAGCCATGCCTTGATGGAATTCTTACAGAGTTTAGGGAGGCTGCCCCAGAGCACACCCTCAGTTCACTTTAGCTTTGCCTTCAGGCACTCAGTTGTGACCATCATGGCCCTATTAGTGCCTCAGGGCACCAGTTGCCTTATGGGTGGTATACATGGCCTCCATCCATACCTATGCTTCACAGGTAGTATTTGGTATTACTTTGGAGGGGCCCCCTGGTCCCAATGTAGCATTTGGCCCTGTCAGGCCTCAAGCTTCTGTTGGGGCTTCAATCTTACCAGCTTCAGCCCCTTTTCTTCTGGCTGTGCTCCTTCAGTGTAGGTCCACTGCCTCAGACTTCAGCTCAGCTCCTGGCTTGTCTTGTTCTTCTCAGGCTCCAGTCTCACCCTGCTCATCCCCCCCCCGAGGTCCATGACCCTTGTGGGGTTCTATACAGGGTACCTCTCAGGTGCCCCTGTGGCTGCCATACCACCCCAAAAGCTATGATCTAGTCCTCCATTATCAAACTTAAAATGTAACACAAATATAAGAAAATCATTTCCAAATTAAAGTTCCACCTTTCCCTGGGCAAGTGCCACACTACAAACCATGCTTCTTCTATTAGTTTTTTCCTTCTAGCTTTACTAAGTGTCTTGGGTGCTTACTAACTTGTTTTCCCAGAACTCCTTTCCTAGCAGCCTACAGGGTTAGACTTTCAGCTTGAGCTCAAGCATTGACCTTATGTGCTCCAAAGCCCCACCCTTTCCTGTCAGGTGGCTCTCCAGCCACACACAGGGATTTCTGCTTTGGCTTGATGGCTTTCTGCCCTTCTCTCTTATAGCTTAGCTCAGCTGCTAACACTCTTTATTTCTGCTCTATCCAGGGGCTGCCCTTTGGTGTGGATTGCAGTGCAGCTAACTCCCCATAGCCAGCTTAACCTGCTATGCTTTCCCTTTCAAGTAATAGGAGCCTCTGACTCCTTGTTATACTTCTAATCCCCAACCTAAATTTCCTCTGCTGCAGATTGAGGCTACTGCTCCTAGTCCTGTCCCCAGCAGCCATAGAAAAAACCCTATCTCTATCTTCTCTGCAATTACTGTTCAAGTATTTGAAGATTGTTATCATAGGGTTACCATGTGTCTAGGTTTTCCTGCACCTGTCTTCTTTTTGGATCCTCTGATCTCTATCCAGGCAGTTTTTAAAAATATGATCAAATGTCCAAGATTTTGGTCCGCTCAGAATCAATATTTCTCTTGGCACTACCCAGCTTCCCCTAGCCAGGAGCTGGTTAGGGCTGGGAAGGACCATTGGAGGCAGAGGGCCGCCATGTGCATGTGTGCGTGCACACACACGGCTGGCATGCAGCCTGGCAGGGTGTTTAGAGCAGCCCTGGCAGCTGGATGCAGGTAAGTCTATGGGGGACAGGGGTTGAAGAGCCAGGGCGTGGGGACTGTCCAGGGGTGTGTGTCAGTGGTGTGTGGAGGGGATGGATGTGTGTGTGTTGGGGGAGGGGGTTGCCTGCTAGCACTAGGGGAAGGGGTCTAGGTGCTGGGGCTGCAGCAGGGCACAGGGGGCAGGGAGAAAGCATCTGTCCTCCAGTGGGGGAAGGGAGCAGGAGAGCCCTTCAAGGGCAGCAGGGAGCTGCATGGCCAGGCTGGTGCCCTTGCTCTCAGGGGCGGGGCGACCAATAGATGCTGCAGGGCTGGGGGGGAGCCGGGGGCTGTGGTTTGGGAGTGAGGGGCACTGGCAGGGCTGGGGGGTGCTGTGGCTTGGGAGTGAAGGGCACCAGAGAGTGCAGAGGACTCTGAGTCAGCAGTGCAGGGCACTAGCATCACCAGGGAGCTGTGGGTCGGGAGTAAGGGGCACCAGCATGGTCCAGGGTGGTTGGGGTATGGGCGGTCGTCAATGAGGGGCAGCAGCAGGGCTGGGGGGGCTGTGGCTTGGGAGTGAGGGGCAATGGAATGGGCAGGGGCATTGTCCCCCACAATCATATATCCCCCACCAACAGGTATCTCCTTTTTGGAACTGGAAATATGGTAAACCCTAGTTATCAAATCCTGCTTCAGTCTTCTCGTCTCAAAGTACAGCCCATACAGCCACGTCATCTGGCCTGTGGAGCTCCTGAATGGGCCAGGAATTCACAGGTTAGACCTGCTATTGAATTCTGGTGCATAGAGCCCTGTTGGGCATGCATTTCAGCAACAGTAGGGCAAGTGATAGCTGTGTTAATCCTTGCAAATCCTGAGTCAACACAGCCCTGACTCCTTGTGCAACACTACTGTTCACTCTGTCACCGGAGGTGAGTTTGGATCCTGCCTGTGAGGAGTCCTGTGGACCAGATCTGGCCCAGGACGGGGCAAGGAGGAGCAATTGAGTCAGCCACCTTTGCTATGCAGCGTTTCTCAACCTATGGGTTGTGACCCAAAAGTGGGTTGCAAGAACAGTGGCAACGCGTAAGGGGTGCAATTGGCGGTGCACCCCTGTGATTGGCCGCCACCACCACTGCCGGCAGTGGCTACAGGCAGTCACTGCTCCACACATCTCCACAACACTGCCAGCACTGGCTGCAGGCAGTTGCCAATCACTGCCAGCAGCATCTGTGGGTGGTCGCCAACTGCTAGTCAGTTCTTACCACCGCAGCCAACTGTGGGAGCTCCCTGCTCTCCAGCAACACTGCTGCCACCACTACCACCTCCAGGAGGTCGCCATGCCCCTCCAGACTCCAAGGGCACACTTTGTTCATGTGCAAGTATATATGTAAGGGTTACAAACAAACTTTAAAAATGGATCAACAAACTTTAAAAATGGATTCTCCTTTAGAGGAGAAAAACATAGGAAACTGTGGCTTTCCCTAGCAAGGTGTTTGGAGCCCCCAAAGCACTCTCATGACCACCCTCTGCCCCACACACTGGGGTGCTAGGGCCTGGGGACAAGCAGCAGTGGGTTGGGACTGGCCATTGATGTTTACGAGTGGGTTCTGGTACAAAAAAGTTGAGAACCACTGCTCTAATGCATGGCAGAAGGAACAGGGACTAGATAAAAAGCAAGAGGTTTTTAAATATATTTTTTAAATCTTTAAAAAAGTCACAGACTTTTGTATCAATTATTTTCTTAACTAGTCTGTTGTGTCTTAAAATTCTTTTAAATGTTTTTTTTAAGTCTTCTTTTCATGCAAATGTATTTCACAATAAAAATACAGAGGATAATACTAGAAATCTGTGACATAAAAGAGCTGTCAGGCTGTGATAATGCTAATGAGAGAGATTTCAGAAAACAATGCATACTATTTTGTAAGTCTTCTGCACTGTGATTCAATAAGACTTCATCAGGAGAGGAAGAAACTTTAAGAACTTAAAATTGAGCTAGGCTAGCATATGAGAAAAGTTGTTTTTAAATAGAATTTATTTCAGAGTATTTCATAAAACATCAGCAAGGCCTTTGTGTGGGGAAACTGACCTTATCCATTCAACATTCAATTATTTTGGAATTTTTTGTAGTATGCTGCAATGGCTCTATAGAAGTGATAATTACATTGCATTTGGAATGGGGACTGAATAAAATTAATGTGTTTCAGATCTCAGAAATGTTAGTGGATGAGTCATCTGAAGCTAGTCGCCACTTCTGTTGATGTTAATGAAAACAGAGAGAAACTGGGGGAACTTGCCAAAGAGGATATAGATGTGTGCTACGTGATTTAGCTGGGATACACGAAGCAAAATCTTCATCTCACGCTTTAGCCTCAGGCATCATAATAAATGAACACCTACCTATTCTTTGCAAGGAGTATTTTCCTTTTCATCTTGGCCTCCACAATATTAACAAGACTGTGTTCCTTACACCCTCCATATTACTACAAACCCTTCGGGCTGGCAAAAAAAATCATGCGCTAAGCAGAGATTTTAGATTGCTGCTTCCTTTCTTACAGATTTAACCAAGGGAAGATTTAACCAAGGATCCATAATCCTCCAAGACAAAAAGGCAACATGCATTAAAGGACCAGTCCTGTTCCCACTAAATGTGACAGGAACAAAATGAAGTCATAAATCCATTATACTTATGCCCTTGGTTAAAACACATTACTAAGAAGGCAAAAACTACTCATTGCCCATCTAGTTTCTTAAGCATGTTCAATCCAGAAGTGCGACAATGACCTAGATTTCTAAGGCCTTTGAGGATTTGCCTTGCACCAAACCATTAAGATGTTGGTGTCAGCTGTGCCAGGGAACCCAACCACTCATGTTTTTGATCAGTAGCATTCTTAGTAAATTCAGTTTATACTTCAATAGCTTGCTTTCTTTCATTAATTCGTTTAGTATCGTGTGTTGGCCTCCTGCAGCAGCTTCTACAATCAAAAATTGGTACATGTTTCATAGCTTTTCAGGATAAAATACTGGATAAAAATCAGCATAACATTGTGAGTGACAATCCCTTTTAACAGGCTAATTCAAAGCAATAAGTTCTGGAGCACTTGAGAATCATACCCTCAGTGTCAGACTGCAGAAAAGCAGAGCAAAGGATAGATTTATTGGCAGTTCATTTGGCTCATACATCATAGTAGTTTAAAGATACAGCAATCAAAATGAAAGATAAAAAGTGGATAGGGAACAAGTTGAAGTTTGTCTCCTAACTAATATTTCTCTCTCAATTACAGTAACCAAGGAGCTCTATCACTTTGAATAACACACAGGGCATTGATCAAACTAGAATTGCACAACAGCAGAAACTCCCAGGCCAGAAAACATCATTAAGATAGAATGTAACAGTAAAGACAACATCAAGTCAGTTTGAAAAAATGAATTGAAAGTCATGTGGGATGCTGCATTTGGCCCTGAGTCTCCCCTGAGAATATCTGTGGTTTTTCAATCACATTTTGCTCATTTTAAAAATGTTTTGCTTTCCTCTTTGCTATATGAAAATCACACGGAAACAAGTGGAAGCAATGATTACATAATTCAGTGAAACCAACTACATGTGAAGTGCTGCCAAATACAGGGCTGAAACTAAAATGCTTTTGTTTGCCAATTTCTCTTGGTTCAGTAATCATGGGTGTTATAAACAGCAGTAAGGTCAGGTATATGCTACAAGTCTTTATGGGCATAGCTGTATCAGTCACAGAATCAGAAAATTAGGGCTGGAAAGCACCTCAGGAAGTCATCTAGTTCAACGCCTTGTTGAAAGCAGGATCATCCCCTGCTGTATCAGCCCAGCCAGGGCTTTATCTAGTCAGGTCTTAAAAACTTCCAAGGATGGAGATTTCACAGCCTCTCTGGGTAACCTATTCCAGTGCCTCTACCCTCCTAGTGAGAGAGTTTTTCCTACTATCTAACCTAAATTTCTTCTTCCTGCAACTTCAGACCATTGCACCTTGTTCAGTCATCTGCCATCACGCAGAACAGTTTAGATCAGGGGTGAGCAAAATATGGCCTGTGGACTGGGTCCAGGCCACCAACTGATTGTATCTGGCCTGCACATAGGCAGCTGTAAAGTCATGGGATCCAGCCCCCAGGGGGCCACCAGTTCCATGGGTGATGCTGGGTGTGTGTCAGCCCCTTCCTCAGATTACACAAGCTCCTGCCCTATGTGCTGGAAGCAGCACCAGGTGGGCGCCAGCATCAGCTGTGGACAGCAGGTTCTGGGTGGGGAACTGGGGTATCTGCCCAGGTCCATATCTGATGCTGCTGCATCAGCTGCAGTCCTGGGGCAGTCACCCTGATCCCCACTGGGAACTTGCTGGTAGCATCCACAGCTGATGTTGGTGCCCACCCAATGCTGCTTCTGGCACTAGGGGGGAGCTGAGGTAAGCTGTACAAGGGGCCTGGACATTGTGGATTAGGGCGTGCAGTGACTGTGGGCAATGATGATGTGGAGGGGTGCACATGAGTGCACACGCACCCCCTGAGATTAGCTGTGCACCCCCCAGAAGCACCAGCCGCAAAACCAGAAGCACCAGTAGAAGTATATGTCTGGTTTTGCCAGTTTTGCTGCTGGTGGTTCTGGACTTGGGGATCAGCTGCTGGGGGTCCTCCCTCCCCTGGTCGGCCACTGGGGGGGGACCCCCCACATCGGTGATCTGGTGCCCCCCCAGACTCAGGAGGCACCAGTCACCCGTGACTGTGGGGATGGTTGGAGGGGAGGAGAAAGATGGGGTATACTGTAACTGCAGAAATGGGTTGAGCAGAGAGTGAGGGAGGGATGGGGGGAAAATAGAGAGAGAATTCGGGCATGCTGTAGCTGAGAGTAGTTTGAGTCGGGGCCTGGGGCAGAGCCACAATCCACTCCCCGCATGCCTCTGCCTGCACAACCAGCATCTGTCACAGGGGTGTTGCAGGCAGTGCATCATGGCTGTGAGCCAGGGTGGGACCAGGGCTCAGGTTACAGGGCAGTGACAGCAGAGGGCCAGCTCCGACTCTTCCCACCTGCCCGTTCCATTCCAGGATGTCACTCCCTGGCTGCCAGCCCTGGCCCTGTCCTGGCCGAGCACAGAGCAGAGCCATGATCCACTGCCTGCAGCACCCCTGTGACAGTTGCTGGTTCTGCAGGCGGGGGCACACAGGGAGCAGATCACAGCTCTGCCCTGGGCCCTGGGCCCAACCCCACACCATCACCACCCTGCAATTTCAGGGTTTCCATGGAGATTGGCTGGGACCCACCTGGGCAGGGCGCAGGGCCAGGTGGATGAGATAGGGCTGCTTAGGGGGTTTTGGTGCGCTGCTGTGTGGACAGGTGGGGGTGCTAACCAGGCAGGCCACAGCTCACCAATACTCCCTATGTGGCCTGCAGGTCGAAATAATTTCCCACCCCGGTCCAGCCCCATCCTCTTCGGAATCATTCTTCAGGTAGTTGAAGAAACTGTTAAATCCTGCCTCGGTTTTCTCTCCTCCATACTAAATAAGCCCAGTTCCCTCAGCCTCTCCTCGTAAGGCATGTACCTCAGCCTCAGCCATTTTCATTGTCTTCCGCTGGACTCTTTCCAATTTGTCCACATGCTTTCTTCAGCAGGGGACCCAAAACTGAACACTGTACTCCAGATGTGGCCTCACCAGTGCTGAGTAGAGGGGAATAATCACTTTTCCTTGGCAACATACCTACCAATGCAGCCCTTCTTAGCAACAAGGGCACACTGCTGGCTCATAGTCACCTTATTGTCCACTGTAACCCCCAGGTCCTTTTCTGCAGAGTTGCTGCTTAGCCAATCATTCCCCAGCCTGGACCAGTGCATGGGATTTTCCTACGTGCAGGACTTCGCACGTGTCCTTAATGAACTTCATGAGATTGCTTTTAGTCCAATCCTCCAATTTGTCTAGGTCACTCGGAATCCTATCTCTACCCTCCAGCATCTCTACTACACCCCTCACATTGGTGTCATCTGCAACCTTCCTGAGGGTGCACTCAATCCCAACTTTCAGGTCCCTGATGAAGACATTAAACAAACCCAGCCCCAGGACTGACCCCTGGGGCACTCCACTTGAGACTGGCTGCTAACTAGACATCAAGTCATAGATTATTACCCTTTGAGCCCAACAATCCAGCCGTTTTTTTATCCATCTTAAGATCCATTCATCCAACCTGTACTTTCTTGGCTTACTTGCAAGAATGTTGTGGGAAACTGTATCAAAAGCCTTGCTAAAGTCAAGGCATACCACAACCACTGGTCTTCCCACATCTAGAAAGCCACTCATTTTGTCACAGAAGGCAATCAGGTTGGTCAGGCATGACTTCCCCTTAGTGAATCCATGATGATTGTTCCTAATCACCTTCTTCTCCTCCAGGTGCTTAGAATTGGAGTCCTTGAGGCCCTGCTCCATGATTTTTCCAGGGATTGAGGTGAGGCTGATTAGTTCGTATTTCCCTGGATCCTCCTTTTTCCCTTTCTTAAAGATGGGCACTCTGTTTGCCCTTTTCCATTTGTCTGAGCTATCTCCTGATTTCCATGACCTTTCAAAGATAATGGCTAGCAGCTTTGCAATCACATTAGTCAACTCCCTTAGCACCTTCAGCTCCACTGCATCTGGCCCCATGGACATACAGCCCCATACATCCAGCTTTTCCAAAAAGCGTAACCTCCTCCATTTCTGAGGACTGCTCACCTCCTCCCTCAAATTATGATGGGAGGTGCAGTAGTCTGGGAGCTGACCTTGTCTGTGAAGACTGAGGTGAAACAGGCATTGAGCACTTCAACCTTATCCACATCATCTATTATTAGATTACCTCTTCCAAAAGGGACCAATACCCTCCTCTTGCTGCTGACATACTCGTAGAAACCCTTCTTGTTACCTTTCACCTCCCTTTCTAGCTGCAACTCCAATGGTATATTGGCTTTCTTGATTTCATCCCTGCATGCTTGAGCAATGCTTTTATACTCCTCCCTAGTCATTTATCCAAGTTTCCATTACTTGTAAGCTTCCTTTTTGTGTTTTAGCTCACTCACTGAAAAGCTCCTTGCTGGGCCAAGCTGATCTTCTGCCATACTTGCTAGTCTTCCTGCACGTTAGGATGGCTGGTTCCTGCACCCTCAGTAAGGTTGCTTTTAAATACAACCAGCTCTCCTGAACTCCTGTCCCACTCCTTTCTCAGGGAATCCTGCCCATCAGTTCCTGGAGGGGGTCAAAGTCTACTTTTCCGAAGTCCAGGGTCCTTACTCTGCAGCTCTCCTTCCTTCCTTTCCTCAGGATCCTGAACTCTATCATCTCATGGTCACTGCTGCCTAAGTTGCCATGCACTCCTGCATCCCCCACCAATTCTTCCTTGTTTAGCAGTAGTAGGTCAGGAAGAGCATGGCCCCTTTTCAACATTTGTACCAGGATGTTGCCACCACTCTAAAAACTTTGTATTAGATTGCCTACACACTGCTGTGTTGCTTTCCCAGCAGATGTTAGTGTGATTGAAGTCCCCCATGAGAACCAGAGTCTGTGATCTGGAAACTTTGACCAGTTGTCTGAAGAAAGCCTCACCTACTTCATCCTCCTGGTCTGGTGGTCTATAGCAGACACTCACCACAACACCATCCTTGTTGCTCTTCCCTCTCACCCTAACCCAGAGACTTTCAACAGGCCTATCCTCAGTTTCATACTGGAGCTCTGAGCAATCATACAGTTCTTTTAAATACAGTCAGGAGTATAGAAAGGTGGGATCCCTGATCAATCTACCTGAGGCAGAAGCCACATAACATAGATGTTATAGTGGCAAAACTCTGCTTTTACCAGCAAGGATATGGGGTGGTTTTGCTGTAACTGCTGCAGAGCGCAGTTCTGCTTGCCTAACTCAATCCATAGAAAATATGTTTTGCCAGTATATAAAAACACTGGTAAAGTGCTCCTTGTATAGAAATAGCTTTAAAATATTTTTTAAAAATTAAATTGGATTTTATCTATATAGTAGGGTCTAAAATGCTCCAAGCACTTGACAGACAGGTCCTCTGGGCATCACTGTGTTAGCTCCATAGTTTATACATATTTGATCTTTCTATTTATTTAAGTCATAAATAGTTTTGGAGCAATGCGTAGTGGGTACACAGTGTTGGCAGTGGCAGGCAGTCCGCTATCCCCACTGGCCACCACTGATGTTGCTGGTGGCGGCTGTGGGTGGTTGCTGACCCTTGGTTGGTGCTAACCACATCCTCCCCACCTCTGCCGCCAACAGTGCCGGCGGTGTCTGCGGGAGCTCCACTGCTTACCACCACCGTGCTCCCACTGCCTCTGCCGCCACCATGCCCCATTAGCCACCGGGGCACATGCCATTCATGAATAGTTTTGTTATTTGGTGGGGTTCATTCAATGCTGTGATGGGGGAGAGAAATAGTAGGAAAAAACAGTTGTCTTGTGAGGGGAATGAGAAAGGAAAGAATTTGAAAGGTTGGGAACAGGGGAAGAGGGAGAGAGTATACTATGTAAGGGTGATAATGGGCTTGAGCAGGTGAACTGTAGCAGCAGGGATGGTGGTGCAAGAGGGAGATCAAGGTAAAATGAGAAAACAAAATCCAGGCCCCAAGTTTCAGAGTGAAAAAATAACTTACTGTCTCCGTTAGTCACACTGAAGCCCTTTGCAGGCTGATCCCCCTCTTACAGCTGCCTGAGGATTTCCTGGATTTCAGTGACTGCCCAGAACCAATAAAGTCAGCCAAGTTATATTAAATGGCAGTGCCATTACTCTCCCTCCCTTCCCTATGTCCAAGTTCCATTTTCTCTGCTACACCTGAAGCAAGGGTGATAACATAAGAACCTCTGCAATGGCTGTTCAGCCCTGAGGAGTTTATAGTAGATTGGGGCCATCCTCCATGAGCCAGTTCAGATGCCTTTACAGCAGGAGTAGGCAAAATATGGCCTGCAGGCCAGATCCAGCTCACTGAGGGACTTTGTTCAGCCCACAGTGGATCCCTCAGTCCTGCCTGGTCCATGAGCTGTCCAGCCTGTGCCACATCATGGCACCCCCATGGACATGCAGTGGGGCTGAAGCAACTCTGCAGCTGGACTGCCTTTCTAGACGGCTCAGGTGGTGGTAGCTCCTTCCAGCTGTCACTGCTGCTGGCCCCCCAGCCTCATGGTACTGGTGAAGACCGTTATGCACAGCTCTGACCCTAGCCTGCCCCGTGCCCAGGCCCACTCTGGACTTAGCCTGGCAGAGCGAACAGCTCTGAATCAGTCAGAGCCCATGCATGCAGCCCTGTCCCCAACCCGTCCTGTGCCTGCTCTCAACTCGCCTGCCCATGCTGAGCAGCGGTAGCAGTGGTGGCAGCTGGGCAGAAGCTTTGGCTTGGTGTGGGAAAAAAGCAGCTCCTCCACTTTGCTGCTGCCCGGCTCTTCTTGCTGCAGTTGCCCAGAGACCACACCCAGGCTGTCCTGCAGCTCCTTTGCACTGCCAGTTCTGCCCTGCTGGACAGCCCAGAGGTGGCGGTGATGGCAGTGGAAAACAACTGCAGGAAAGCCTGGGCACAGGCTCTGGGCAGCTACAGTAAGAAGGAACTGGCAGCCAGGGAGGGGAGGCCACTTTTCCCCCATGTCAAACAGCAGCTTCTGCCTGACCACTGCCGCTGCTCAGTGTGGGCAGGTGGTCCAGAGCAGGCACAGGGTGGGCCAAGGTTGGGACCATGTATGCACATTCCAGCTGGTTTGCTCTGGCTGGGGTGATTCTGGACACAGTCCAGGGCAGGCTGGGGGCAGGACTGGAACCATGTACTGTTGGCAGTGGCAGGGAAGAGCCACAGGTTGCATGGGCTCTGGGATGTTGGGGCGGGTGGGGGGCAGCTCCCCAGAACTACCTATGTGGCCTACAGGCCCAAATAATTGCCTGCCCCTGCTTTAGGGCCTAGTAATGCTAGTGACATGGTATAATGGCTGCACCTGATATTCAGGTTCATGTCTGAAGTGTCTGTAGCACCAGTGTCAATGTTCTGACACCTGTCAATGAACTTATTCTCCCAGCACCTCTGTGAGGTAGAGAAGTAGTAACATTCCCATTCTACAAAAGTAGAATTGAGATATATAAAGATGTAAGTTACTTGACAAAGGTCACACAGGGAGAACCTGTTCTCCAGAGGGAAGATCTACATAAGGCATACCTTACTAGTATAACATGCCTAGGGTAGATGCAGCTGTAACAGCTAGGCTGTGTTTTCTACCAGTAGAGTTAACCCTATCCACAAACCGAAACAAGGTACAGCACTAAAAGCATGGTTTCACCATTATAACTGCATCTCCATTTGGGGCACCCTGCAGCATAGGCATATCAGCCATGGATCATTTGTCTTCATATCCCTGACCACCGTAGCCATGCCCAGAGAAACCTGCAATGCACACCATGGTTTAAGTCTCTATCCAAAGTTATAACCACAAGAAAATTCCTCTCAATGAGATTCACTGATCCATAACATAGAAATACCTTGTTAGCCACCACTAGGCCTAGGATTTCATCACAGAAATTAC
Source organism: Caiman crocodilus (assembly GCA_030014935.1). NCBI lineage: Eukaryota > Metazoa > Chordata > Crocodylia > Alligatoridae > Caiman > Caiman crocodilus. Next base: position 4,720,838 of record JAGPOW010003447.1, read on the forward strand.
TGAGGTGTTGGAAGCCATGTATTTGCAGACATGTTGTGATGACCCCTTCTCTCCTCACCACTCAGAAAAGGAATGTATTGGATCATGGGAAGTCTAGTTGAGTAATGTTGATCTGTTGCAAAGAATAGGAGCTTAGTCCTCCAAAGCACAAAGCAGCCAGGAAACACACTTTGTAAGATAATTGTTCAGCTTAAGGGTATCAGACACATGGCCTGCAGTCCAGTATTGATCTGTAGAACCATTCCATACAGCCCACCAGCATGGCAGGTTGCCAGAAGTTGGAGGGCCTGGCTTGCAGCAGAATTTGGGGTCTGCACCCTTATGGACACAGTGATTTCTGGCAAGCCTCTGGACCCCCAACTGCTGCCTGGCCCTAGACCCAGCATAGTTGCTGCTGGCCTTGCAAATCTTGCCCAGGAGGAGCCCCTGCCACCCAGATGTGGCCCAGGACCCAGGACAAGTTTGACACCCCAGCTCCAGCTTAATACCCTTTTCATAAGTATCGCTTTTTCTGCCATCCTCTACCATGACATTTATTTAAAATTGCCATGACAGAATCCTATACTTAAGCTACCATATTCACATGGTAGTTTCCTAGAAATCAGCTGCCAGGTTACAGCTTTGAACCTAGGTCTCTGCCCTGCCTGCCCATTCTATCTGCCACCTCCCTAACAGAGCACTGGGGCAGATACAGGTGGCCAGACCTCTCCAGCTGGGCCTAGCCACATGCTCATTCCCTACCACCAGAGTGGCCAGCCTAGCTCAGCTGACTCTCCACCTTTTCCAATGTAAATCCCTGACTTGGAAAAGGAAGTGTATGGGTAACAAGGTACAACCCTGTACCTAGATCGCTACTCCCTTGGCTTGTGCTGCTACTGGCTTCCTGACAGACTCTCTGGATTTCTGAGCCAGCTTGCCCATAGACCCTGAGTTTGGCCTGACCCTTACCAGACTCAGTTTTGGTTTGATTTTCCAGATACCTGACCCAGCTAGACTCCTGACTCCACCTGACCCTCTGGGTGTCTGACTCAGTTCTCTGGATAGATCTTCTGGCTTCCTGGCTTCCATGAACAGCTGGTGCCTCCCAAGACTGGAAGCTAGCAGCATCAGCAGTGAGTAGTGAGCGGGGACCACCCACAGATGCCAGAGGCAGGGTTGGTTGTGGGGGGGTGTGGTGGCAAGCAGTGATCGGGGACTGCCCGCAGATACCAGCATCAGTGGTGAGGGGTAGGGTGGGTGGCAAGCAGCAACCACCTGCAGAAGCCAGGGGCAGCTTTGACAGTAGCCAATCTCGGGGGGGGGCATATGCCCCCCCTCCACATTGCTTATGCTGGCTTCCCTACACTCCGACTGGGCATGCTTGCTTCAGACCTTGGCAGCTTCTTCTGACTCTGAGGTAACCCCTAGACATGGCTGCCTATGACCTGGCATGATATAAGACACAGTACAAATTCAAGGAAACCACACCAACCAAACAGACTGTATCGTCCTCAGCTGCTGAGCACTGAGAAGCCCTAGGAGGAAAGGGCCGGAAGTGATGTTGACTGCTAATTTTTCAAGAAGTTTAGAAGCTGAACAGCACTCCTAAGCTATGGTGCATTTGTTCTGAAGAAATGAGGCAAAAAACAAATGAAGAGGAATTATCATGCCTTCCTAAAGGGCTCAGAAGTCAATCACAGCACTGCTTTGCCAGCAACCCGAGTGTGTAGCTGGAGCAGTTAACATCCACTTCAGGTTCCAGAGCTTTTGTATCATAAATCATCATCACCCCAGAGAAGGGAACTTTTTAAAAAGTGATCTGAGGCAATGCACGCCAGAAACCTAAGAATCCTACTGCATGAGTCACTGACCCCTACATACTGCATGTGTTTGGGCCTTTTAATTAATAGGGTTTTACATTTCTATAGCACCTTCCATTTGAAAGGATCCCAGAGTGCTCCACAGGCTAAGGACAGAAGGCACCATTGATATGCAACCTCCAAAAGTGGTGAGATTAGGCCAATGACTAGTGAAGAGATTTTGGCCAAGGACACAAAGTAGCCAATAGCTTTTATCTCAAGTACATTGCATCTTGGGGTTTTTGATGGCCATATAGAATGGATAGCATAGCTTTGGTTTATAAGCTCTCATTAGGGCGAATGAGCTTCATGGTAGAAATTATTTTCTCTATCATGTGGAGGTGATTTATTTTACCCTGAGATATCAGAGAGTGTTGGGAACCCAAATGCCATACAATTAACCCAGGACCTTACCAAAGCCTACTTCTTCCTACAAGATGAACCATGTCTAATATTAAGAAGCAGAAGAGAAAGACATAGCATCCACCTTGAATATGTATAACTGGTATCCAGGAATCCTGGTTTTGTGTTTAAAAATTCAAATTCTCTGATTTAAAAAAATCCAAAATGATCTGATTAAAAAACACCAAATCAATTTTTTTCTGCGATTAAAATGAAATGCCACTATATATATATAGAGTTATCAGTTGAACACATTATTATGTCTCATAGGCAGACAAGGTTCTTTGGGTGAATCTGATACCTTTTATTAGACCAACTTTAATTGTTTTCCAACTATTTTTAAGCAAGCTTTTGGGTTCAAAAACCCTTTGTCAGGCTAAGGATGGGTCTTATTATGCCTCAATCATTATAATAATTGAAATTCTAAATACCCATATATTTTAGCATTTGATTTTGTTTCTTTAGTCATGGAAAAATCAGAGCTCCCCTCTTCACTCACCAGTACACAGGTCCAACTGTGGCCCCTCTCCTTTCCCCTCTCCCGCTGCTTTGTGGCCCTGCTCCTGCCCATGCCTCTACCAGTGCCCCTCACTCCTGACCCACAAACCTCAGGCCCTGCGAGTGCTGCTCACTCTCAACCCACAGTCCACCAGCCCTGCTGGTGCCCCTCACTCCTGACCTGCTGTCCCTCCCATTCCCACCTCATTTCTGACCTGCAGCCCCTTCCCCCCTCCCCCAAGGTCTGCTAGAGGGGGTCTTCAGCTGCCAGGGCTATGGGACCATCCTGCTCATGTCCTGCTCAGCAAGCACCAGCCACAACTGGTCAGTAGCGCCCAAGTCCCAGATGCTGCGTGCAGGAGGTGGCAGCTACTGTGGCCCGAGCAAAGCATAAAGCCCAGCTCCTCCTCCCTCAAAGGGCAGCACAGCTAGAGCAAAGTCAAGTGGAGCCCACAGGGGGAAGGGGAAGATGCAAGCTGCCCGCTGTGGGGATTGGGGCTTCCTGTCCTGCTGCCCTCCACCTGGGCACCTCCGCAGTCCAGAGGGCAGGATCCAGCACAAGAGGGTGGAGTGAGGTTGGGAGGCTTGGTGCTGCTTCTGCCTGGCAACAGCAGGGGCTGGGCAGAGAGAGGGCTTCTCACCATGGTGGTGTGGTCAGTGCAGGGCTCCTGGTGTTGGTGGCACTGAACCTCCCTGCCCTGCTCTGTCCTCCTGTGCTGGGTCCTGTCTGCTGGGCTGTGGAGGCCCTTGTGGGGTGGGAAGGGCAGTGGGGTGGGGAGCCCCGAGCCCTGCAACAAGCAGCTCACATCAGCCCCTGCTCCATGCACAAATCTAAAAGGGCACATGTCCCCCCCATGGGTCGTCTCTGGCACCCAACCTGTTCCCAGAATGTACATGGTGGCAGGGAGCTGGCCCCACTGCCAGCCCCTCCAGATGAGCCACCCCCAGCCAGACCCTGAAGCTGTGTATTCCCCATCCTAGCCTTGGGCCCCCGGCACCACCTGGCTAGATAGCACTTCCCGCCACAGCCTAAGCCACCAACCCTGTCCCGCTCCCTCCCTTGTTGTAGGATGCTCAACCTGCCCCTCCCACTGCTTCCTCCCATGTCACCTATACTCCCTCCCCCACTCACCGACAGACTTACCTGCAGGCTGCTGGGGGAGCTGTTCTCCATTGCTGCCTGGTAGGGGTGTGTGAAGCAGGCCCTATTTGATTTGGATTCAGCCGAATCAGGGACAATTCTCTGATTTTCTGCCCTGATTCGATTCACCTTAATCCGAATCTGAAGATCCGATGCTGATTCAGAGAATCAGCTATTCGGACATAGACACAGCTTTAATCATTTTTTCTACATACCTTGAGGTAGCAGGTGCGGCTCATGATCACTGCGATGCTGGGGCACATGGAGCATCCCTCAAGAGCGCAGGGGCCCTCCATGTGCTTGGTGGCAAACTCAGAAGTACTTCCAGTCCACTTCCAGGTCTGCCGGGGAGCTCATTCGGGGCCCCCCCATGCCTTCCCAGCTTGGTGATCAGCTGCAGGAGGACCCCAAGTGCCCCCCAAGGCCCAGGAGGTATCAGTCAGTGAGCGAGGAGGGTCATGGGGGAGGCCCCCAGTGCACTATCCGGCAGACCTGGATGTGGACTGGACGTGCTTCTGGTCCACTTTCAGGGCTGCTGCCAAGTGTGCTGGAGAGCCCCTCGCACTTCTATAGGACACTCCATGTGCCCTAGCTTTGCAGCATTCACGAGCCCACGCTACCTAGAGGTGCGTAGAAAAAAAATTTAGAGCTGTCTCTATGTCTGAATCTCTGAATTGATTCAGAGGGTTCCGATTCAATTTGGAGAAATTAAAGGGCCCTCCGATTCAATTTGGATACAGAGATTCAGCCACTGAATCGAGCCAAATCTCTGCTGAGCCAAATCAAGGACCAAAGCATCACACAGCCGTACTGCCTGGCTGTATTGCTGGTCACATGCATGTGGTGCTCCTGCATCCCACTCCCCCCAGACCTAAGCAGCCCTTTGCAGCTGGAACTCTGCTAGCCTACAAGGGAAAACCTGCCTTTTCCCATGCTTTTCTCCTTTAAAAGAGAAAATCTGTGTTTTTCTGTGGCAAATGGAAAACCCAGATCTCTGCTGATATCCCTACTTGTAAAGTGCCAAAATCATCATTTGTTTATACTTGTTGGCAACCCAGTCAATTGAGTTGTATTGGAAGTAAGCAAGGGTAGAATCTGGTCTCAGATTCAGTGAAGCAGCAGAGGAAAAATGTGTGGAAACTGTCATGCTTTCCCAAGATACCATATAGGAGTGATTTGTTCAGTGATCCTAAAGGAGAATTACAACTACTACTAAATTGGCATGTGTCCTGTTTCATAGATCACTTCTCTATTAAAAGGCTTAATCCCTAAACTAGTCAAATCCCTCTGCCCTTCTGAAGTGGTACGGTGGCAGGCGTGCACATGAATTAGGTCCAAGTGGTACTGTACTGAGGGGAAATAAAATGAGCTGCAAACTACCCTTTTCTCATTAATTCCTTCTCTGGAAGGGCTTGAAACTGCAATGCAAGGAAGCTTCAGAGGAGTGTCAAGATTCTCTTGTTCTGTTTCCAAATCCAGCCTATTTTTATCTGCTGCTTTATAAGAGAGATACATGGGTATTGCCACAGCTAGTCGTAAACTTTCATAGCTTCCCTAGGATAAATTTTAGGCAAATTACAGACTAGCACTCTCTCTTTATATCTCTTACTGTTCTCTGCTTCTCAGCATTACTGAATTCCTTTCTAACCTCCCCTTTTCTACCTTACTATTGTATCATCTATTAAAGAAAATTAACAACCTGCCTCAGATATGAATATATACCTGCGTCATATTCACCATGAGTTGAATGGTTATTTTGGTGCCCCATTTGGTTAGGTCAGAGGTGTCAAATATATGGCTCATGGAGGTTGGTCATTCAGCCTATGAGGCTTCTTGCAGGCTGGACCACCAACCTCCCTCAGGAAGATTCAGCCTACCAGGCTTGTCACTGTGGTTATCAAAGCCCCTGTGGTGGCCACATTAGTCCCCGCTGTTTTTGGCACAGCTCCAGAACCCAGGAAGTTCAAACTGCTCCCCTCCCTTACCTGTCACCAAAATCACAGTTTTTAGTTGTTCCTGGTAACTAGGATTTAGGAGGATAGGGGAGAAGGGAAGTGAGTGGCAGAAGTGTTCACTGCCTTGGCTCTGGAGCTACATCAAAACTTTGGCTGACAGCTATGGTGATTAAATGCTACCACTTCTGCTCATAACCATGGGCAGTCTTGTGATCTGATTCTGGTCCATGGGACACACCAAATTTGAAATCTCCAGGCTAGATGATGGGGAAATGCAATGATTGTTGAAGACAAGATACAAAGCTCTAATGTGTCCCCTCCATGGGGACAAGGTGAAAAGATACACAAGGCAGCAGGTCCTCTGACCAAGCTCATCCCCAACTTCCTTATAAACAGTGAATGGTGTGTACCTGCCACTGACATACAACAAATACTTCTTCATGGACAGCTGAACTGCATTTGTTTTCCTATGAGGGCATCCTCCACCGTAATAAAAGCCATGTAGGCATAGTGCATCATATCTGTCCCCATATACTTAAAATGTAGTATAGTCTGTATAGTATAGCAACTTATCTAAATATCACTGTGTTATTTGAATCTACTAGCTTATATAGGCTCTGTAAAGTTCCCCATCATTACAAGCTTCACATCTGTATACACCATGAAGACTTAACGTCATATATCTGCCGCTACAAAATAGAAAAAAACCCCAGCCTTAATACTTAGCAACTCAACATTTCTGGAACACTTGACAAAGACTAAGTACTGTGAATGAGTATAAAAGCAGCTGGTTCTGAACTAGATGAAGTACAGAATTGCAGAAAACAGACAAAAAGGACTTTGACGGGACCACAAAAGGTCATCTAGTCCAACCCCCTTCTCAAAGCAGGCTGATTATTCTTAATAGCACAAGTGAGGCAAAAGTGAAGAGAAAATTAGCTAGAGCTCAGTCTAGACCAAGCTTGGATACCAATGCTGAGCAAAATCCAGATCAAGCCATCTTACAGAGAAGATCTGTGGGATCATGAATAAAAATTGTCTGCTTCCTTTTTCACTAAGGCTTCAAGCCTGGGATCATTTAAGCATCAAAATTTCATCTAAAGGGAGGAACCCTGTTGTCAAAGTGAAAAGATTTGCTGCCAGAGTGTGATCAAAGAGAGAATTATGAACATAAGTACACTTTAGAGCTCTTGCTCGCAGACAAGAGAATTATCAACAAGAAATCAATCCCATAAGGTAGCAGCTATTGACATGAAAATAAAAGGAATACAGTTCTTAACAGGCAGACCTAAGTTGCTTCAAATGGCTGTCAGGTTCAGCTATCTTCCTAGTAATTTGTTTTTAGAACTCTCTCTTTAAATATGATTTGTGGCTGGGTAGTGGAAGATTTCTTCTACACAGAATTGAAAAGAAAACTCCTGTCGCCCTCCTGTTGATTGTCCACGAGCTATCATGTCTGGAGTTGGAAACATTCTAAAAGGGACACTGTCATTTACAACTCACACTTGGTATGAAAAATGTTGTACTGGCTAGTGCTACAAACAACAAGGAGAATTACTAGAAGGGTAAATATTTCCCACCTTCACTAACACAATAAACAGTACCATCTGGGAGAGCAGAATAGACAAGGCTTCTGGGGGGAGACCAATGCTTTCAGAGTATCATTTAATCCTGCTTGGAGCAGAGCTGAACAATTACACAGCCCCTGCTTGCTGCTGCGTGTCTGAGGCCCACAGGAGAAGGATGCTATGTTGCTTGCTAAAAAGTGGGAACAGTGGAGACTATTAGCCTGGGGAGACAGCCAGTTGGTGTCCAAACATCCAACAACCTGCACATATTCAGAGCAGGGACCAGATTTTCAGTTCTTTAGCACTATCTAACCACAGCCTAAAACATTCCCTGCTCCAGTGAGCTCATAACCAGGGATATTGGTTTTCTCTGCTAAAAAAAAAATCCCCAATTTTCAGATTAAAAAAAGTAACCTCAAAATTCACATTTTTCTGTGATTAAAATTAAACACCTATAATATTTATCTATCTATCTATCTGCAGTGTTTCATTTTAAATCATGGAAAAATGTGGATTTGGGGTTACTTTTTTTATTCTGAAAATTGAGAGGGGAGGGGTGGTTCAGGGAAAACCAGGATCCCTGCTCATAACTCAGTACTTAAAAAGATCGTTCAGGACTCCATAAGATTTCCAGATCAACACACAATAACTTTGCTTATTTAGAGAGGACTTACCTGAATACAGCTGCTTTGGGTTCAGAGAGGCAGAAGCAGTTTGCTGTAGCAAAGCAGATAGATGCACTCTTGTGTAAATGCTAGGGTATAACCAGCTCATCAGCGAGAGCTGGAGTCCAAAGAGCTCCTGATGTCAAGCAAGTGTGTATTGTTCAGAGATGAGAGTGCCTCTTGCTTTTTGTTTTTCTAGTGAAAGATTATATGGGGCCAACTTCAGGTGACTTGGCTTACTGTAGCTTTTCATTTCCAAACCTTCCAGTATTTGCGGGGTTTGGGCAAATTTTTAAAGGTGCCCAGTCCCAGATATGAGAAGGCAGTGTAGTGGCAACATCCCAGCATCCTGAAGAGCAATCCTAATTTTCATGTATATTTGCATTATAGTTAAAAAAATAATTGCAAACATCCTTCATGTTCTCTCATTTCTGGACCTTCTTTAATAGAGGATTAGCAGTTCTTGCTTGCCAACAGGAACATTCTGCAGTTGATCAGCTTTATCTTTCAGCAGCAGTCCCCTAGAAAGCACAACTGCAGGCTGTAATTTAGGACTACACGTTTTGTCCCTAGGGATACACTTTGGATTATACTGATATAATATCAGGGGTGTCCACACATGCGACTATTCAGAGGTGATAGAGAAATTGACACTCCCAGGTAATCCACTCCAGAAAAATAATATTATTTTTCAAAGGCTCTTGTGAATAGAAGAAAATTCCATACTCATTCAGGGAGTTGTAATTTTGCCACACAGTTTACTGTCATCACTTCAGTGAAAGCTCCATTGGAGCAATCTTAGCATCCCTGAAATGACTGAAAATGTGAATGACTATAAACCTCCCAGGTTTTTCACAGGGTGACAACTGGAAAAGCCAAATTTTCAGTCACTAGCACAAAACCAAATGCTCTAAACACTGGGGTAGTTCCAGTCTTCATGACTCAACAATTCATGCTTATTGCTACTTTCAGCGGGCTAATGCCTTATACCCTAAGGGCAAAATCCTGAATATCATAGAAAACTATGGTTAGAAGGGACCTCAGGAGGCCATCTAGTCTGGGGCAGGCAAAGTCTAGCCTGTGGCTAGGTTGGGCTCATGGTGGACTCCATTTCCCAGTAGCCCCTGCCTGTGTTGCTGTGACTGGTTTCCTTGGAGACCCCAGGAGTGGCAGCAGTGGGACAGTGCAGGGCCACAGTTTCCATGGAGACCAGCCCCAGCAGTGCTGGCAGGATGCTCAGCTGGACAGGGAGCTACTCCAGAGCTGGGATCTTTCAGTGGTGACAGTGTGATCTAAAGCCAGGGCAGAGGTGCAATCCACAGCCCACACATCCCAGGTAGAGGTGTGCAGGCAGCAGATAATGGCTCTGCTGCAGCTCCAGACCATGCTGGCACCACTGCAAGATCCCAATCTCAGCCATGGAGCAGCTCCCTGCCCAGCCGTACACTCTGCCAGTACTGTTGGGGCCAGTCTTCATGGGAACCCTGGCTCTGCACTGTCACAGTATTGCTGCTGCTGGGGTCTTCATGGAAACCAGCTGCAGCAATGCAGCAGGGGCTGCTGGGAATTGGAGTCCTGCCACCAGCCAGATCTGCCATTTTGCCCACCACTGAGCTAGTCTAGCTCCTTGCTCAAAGCAGGACCATCCCCAACTATATCATCCCAGCCAAGGCTTTGTCTATCCAGGTCTTAAAAACCCCCATGGATAGAGATTTCACAGCATCTCTGGGTACCCTGTTCCAGTGCTTTACCACCCTTCTGTTGAGAAAGTTTTTCTTGATATCTAACCCATGCTTCCCTTGCTGCAGCTTGAGACCATTGCTCCTTGTTTTGTCATCTCCCACCATTAAGAACAATCTAGCTCCATCCTCTTTGGAACCACTCTTTAGGTAGCTGAAATCTTTAGACTCAGCCATGGATCTAGAAGTCCTCAATGGCAGAGCAGGCAGAAGATGATGTTAGAATCTCAATGTGTTGTGAAGGTAGAATGAGTTCCCCAATTGTCTTGATCTCCTTGCCATTGGATCAGGGTCCCTGTAGAAGGATGGGGAGAGCCAAGAGGAGGAATTCCCCACTTGCCCCCTTTTCTTCTACCCCTGAGAGGCAAGCCATCTTGCCAGTGCCATCAAGAGTGACAGCAGTGGCTGGAGCTGGATGGCAAATAAGCCAGCCCCGACTCCACACTTAAAAAATGCCCCGGTGTATGCCTGGAGGCACCAAGGGTAAGGACCTTCCCCTTACCAGTTTCCCCTGGCAAACAACCCTGGTAGCACTGGGGTGGGTGGCAGAGGTACTTCTGGCCATGCAACACTTGGCTCAGCCCTGGTCTGGCATCCTAAATGGTCCCCCAGGGAAACAGGGCCAGGGCAAGAGGCCCTACCCAGGATCACTGGGGCTGGGGAATGGCAGCTTGAATGGTGCAGGGCTCCTTGGATAGGAGGCACCTGATCCCAGCTTACCCTAGGTGGTTCTTCTTGATGCAGAAGAGAAAAGCCACAGCTGAAGAACATAAGTCAGCACTGACAGGATGGGAGTATCCAGAAAAGACCCTAAAAGGGTTCCAGAAGTGGTAAGAAGGGAGACCACATGCTGGAGTGAGATGTCCACAATGGGTGAGCGGCTTTGCCTGCCCACATTTCTTTATTTTGGTACCAAACAGACTACTAAAAATTCCCAGTAGCTGCCCAGGGAGATAACTTCACAGCCAAAAATTAGGTATAGTAACAGTAGGAGCTGGCGATAACTGTTATGGAGGCCTGTGGTGGGAATGTAGGAGAGAGGAACCCCTGTTGTAGGGCATGTGGGGCCTTGCCAAAGGACATAGTGGACTATTGGCCTAAGAGGGAGTGACCCTGGCAGCGGAGCCTTCTGCTTTCTAGGGGACAGAACTTTACCTAAAATTCCCATGAAGTCATGGCAGATGAGTGTTCCGAGATGATGGAAGATGACTCTCTGGCAGGATACGCAGATTGGGTCAAACCAGAGAGGAGCATGATCACAGTCCCGTTCTATCAAGAGCTGTGTGGAAGCTGATGTGCAATGGCTTCTCCACTATAAAAGAAGTCATGCACAGGTGTCTTCCATGAAAAGAGCTTATGATGAAAAATTTCATTGGGCATGCTCTGCCTGTTCCGTGACAGTATATGAGCAGTAGTTATCAGAAATGGATCTATCACAGATTCCTTTGAGATTAAAATGGAAATTAAGCAAAGTTGCAGCATCACTCCAACACTCTTCTCAATATTCCTTGTTGTAATGCTACCTCTGACTACCAACAAGCTTCCAGCCAGAGTGGAGCTAAACTATCATATGGATGGTAAATTGTTTAACCTCAGCAGACTTCAACCCAAAACCAAGACTACCCTAACCTCAATCATTGAGCTCCAGTATGCTGTAGTGTGTGCTCACTCAGAAGCAGACCTTCAAGCAATCATTGACATCTATATTAAAGCATACAGGAAAATGAAACTGACACTTAACATTCAAAAGACTAAGGTCCTCCACCAACACGTTCCTAATGAACAGTCCCCAGCTTCTGTAATCTAGATCCATGGAGAGACTCTGGAGCACATTCAGTATTCTATATATGTGTGTGTCTATATAAGGGCTTAATCCATCTGTCTGTGTGTCTGTCTGTAATGCTCTTGGAGCACTCTGATTGGTTGTCTTGGCAGCCAAATCACAATGCTTACTGAAACCACCATTCAGAGTGCTCTGCATAGAGTGCTCCAGGGCCCTGGTGCTTGGAGGTGGTGGTGGCACAGGGTACTGGCAGAGGGGGGACAGAGGGAATGGCAGGGATGGAGTGGGACAGCAAAGCGTTGCCATGACAGTGGGGATGGAGGGGACGGTGGGCCAAGCTTCCCCCCTCTCTGCTCCTGGGAGTTAGCGATGGTGGCACAGGGTGGTGGGTAGCGGCATTCTGTCCCTACCTGCCCTCCCTCCTTCCCCCCCCATAATGCTTGACAGGCAATTCACTAGTTTACCATACTTCAAAAGCCGTCTCTCACAGAAGGCTGACCTCAATGAAGAACTTCAACATCACCTCAAATGCAGCCATTGGATGCTTGAAAAAATGGGTGTTTGAAGATCACAACATCAGATCCAAAACTAGGCTCATGGTTTATCAAGCAGTCATGATCCCCACCTTACTGTACAGAGCTGAGACATGGGCAAAGTACAGGAGACACCTAGAATTGTTGAAGTACCATCAATGATGCCTATGGAAGATCTTCCAAATCCAGTGAGAAGACAGATGCACCAATATTAGCATCCTCCTGCGAATAAGCACCACAAGTACTGAGGTGACAATCATCCAACATCAACTTCTAAAGCAAGTTTATTCTCCCAGCTCAGTCAAGGTGTACTAAAGAAGAGGGCAGAGAAAGCACTTCAAGGATATCTTAAAACAATGCAGCATTAATGTCAACATGTGGGGGACAATCATCCAGAACTGCCCCAAATGGAAGAAGAGTCTGCTGCAGGAATTTCAATACTTTGAAACCTCAAAGCAACAGCAGGAGATGGAAAGGCAGGAGGGGCAGACTTTCATGCCCAGTGCAAGCACTGGCTTGCTCCCTGTCTGTGAGTCAGACACCCGCCTCTTTCCTGCCATGCCTTGATGTAATAATATTGTTGTAATAATTAGGCGGGAGGCTGCCCATTACACACCCCGATATTGGGGGGCTATCCACAGCTCCATTCCACCCATACACCATGGCCCAAGCCTTGCAGATGGCATCTCAGGCGGCCAACTCAACCATCCCCTTTGCCCATTAGGTGTGGCCCCTTCCCTGGGACCTTTGGCTTTCCTTTAAGCCCTGGCCCTGTCTCAGGGCAGTTGGGACCCCAAGCTTCTCTGCTTTATATGGGCTTCCCTTGCAGCCCTTGCAGTGGGTCCCTGGCCCTTTTGACCCCTATCTGGGTCCTGGCCCCAAGACTGACCAGTCAAGTCCCTCAGGTTAGGTCTTAGCTTCCTGCCTGCAGTCAGGGATTGGGGTCCCCCATTCCCAGCTCAGGTGCTTCACAAAGCATGCCTGACCCCGTGGGGGGTCACTCACCCCAGAAGGATCAGGTGCTTCAAGAAGGTTACCTTGCCTTCCCTGGATTAGATGGAACATATAACCCACCCAAAGGTGGGGGCTGGGGTTAAGGAGCCCCTACGCACCTTTTACCAGGGTGGTAACTGGCCTGGCATTTCCTGGGGGCTCCTGAACCACTGAGAGCCCCCCCAGACCACCCAGTCCCAGAAGGATGCAGTTTTAGGTCCTGCCCAGGGCCAGAGCCTCCTGCTTCTACCTGCAAGATGTTCCCATGCAGCAACCCAGCCAGGCAGTGTTTCTTGCCTGACTCCCAGCTATGCAGCCAGAGTTCTAAAATGGCCGCTGTAATCAAACACCTGCTGAGTGTTTGATCTAGTCCTTAAACTGGCAGGCACCACTGATGCCATGCCACAGGCAGTAGCACAAACATTGCGTTGTATACCAAATCAAGAATCCAGTACTACCCACTCCACCTGGAAACACATGTCCAAACTGCAATAGAGTCTGTTGATCCTGGATAGGCCTCATCAGCCATCTCTGGACACGCAGATAAGACAATCATGGAAGACACTTATCATCAACTGTAAGGGATTGCTGAAGAAGAGTTGAAGGCCGCTATTAAATCCCCCTCAGTCTTTTTCTCTCCAGATTCAATAAGCCCAGTTTCCTCAGACTCTCCTCCTAAATCATGTGCCCCAGCACCCTAACCATTTTTTGTTGCCCTCTGCATGAGTCTTTCCAGTTTGTTCATATCCTTTCTTCAGCAGAAAGGCTGAAGAGGGCCTTTCCTTTCTTTGGAGGGCCCAAAACTGGACGCAGCACTCCAGATGAGGCCTCACCAGTGCTAAATAGAAGGGAATAATCACTTCCTGCAATCTGCTGGCAGTGCCCTGCTCCTGCTAATGCAGCCCAGTATGCCATTCATCTTCTTGGCAACATGGGCACACTGTTGGCTCATATTCAGCTTATTGTCCACTGTAACCCCCAGGTCCTTTCCTGCAGAGCTGCTGCTTAGCCAGAGTTTCTGCTTAACCCATAACCGGTACATGGAATTGTTCTGTTCTAGGTGCAGGACTTTGCACTTTTCCTTATTGAATTTTATGAGATTTGTTTTGGTCCACTCCTACAATTTGTCTAGGTCTGTCTGAATCCTAGCCCTACCCTCCAGCATATCTACTACTCCCCCAACTTGGTGTCATCCACAAACTTGCTGAGGGTGCACTCCATCCTACCTCATCTTCCAGGTCATGGATGAAGATATTGCACAAAACTGGCTCCAGGACCAACCCCTGGAGCACTCCACTTGATACCAGATGCCAGTTAGACATCTGATCATTGATTACTATATACTTCGGACAAGTCCCAACATGTGCGCACATGCAGGTTGTTGCACCTCAAAGCAGTTTGAGGCATTGCAAACCAAATGCAGATCATGTGCACCTATTCACCTCGCTTCTAATTTGCAGCTCAGTGGGTTTTTTTGACACAGGGAGATCCTGGTGTCAGAAAAAAAACACCACTGAAAAAAGCAGTGCAGTGCATGCAGCAGGAGCCTGTGCCACCAGAAAGGAAGCTTGCTCAGCCAGTGCCACACTCTGGTTGCCAGCCAGGTTCGGAGCAGCTGGCTCTGTGCTGCTGTGCTCCAAGAGGCCCCCAGCCTTCTTTATCCCTCCCAGGTCACTTTGCTGAGTGACAGAGCATGCATGCAGGGCATGCCTGGGGACAAATAGCATCAGCACAAATATGTGCAGCACAAAACGTACTTGTATGTCAGAGCTGCTGGTATTTGTCCCATAGAAACTGTGTACCCCTGCATATGTGCACTTATTGGGATGCACCCTTTGAGCCCAATGATCCAGCCAGTTTTCTATCCATCTTACAGTGCATCCATCCTGGACTTCCTTATTTCCCTTGCAAGGATATTGTAGGAGACCATACCAAAAGCCTTGCTAAAGTCAAGATATATCACGTCCACTGCTCTCCCCACATCCACACAACCAGTCATCTTGTCATAGAAGACAGTCAAGTTGGTCAGGCATGACTTGTCCTTGGTGAATCCCTACTGACTTGTCCTAATCACCTTCTTCTCCTTCAAGTGCTTAGAATTGGATTCCCTGAGAACCTGCTCCATGACTTTTCCAGGGACTGGGATGAGGCTGACTGGTCTGTAGTTCTCTGGATCCTCCTCCTTCCCCTTTTAAAACATGGGCAGTATATTTGCCCTTTTCCATTTACCTAAGATCTCTCCTGATTTCCATGAATGTTCAAAGATAATGGCCAGCAGCTCTGCAATCCCATTAGCCAACACCCTCAGCAGCCTCAGGGATTAAAAAAAGGAATCTTTCTTACAAAGCTGCAGCTCAACTGCAGTGACCCTCCACTGAGGAACTTTCAACCTACTGGACAGAGTAGGAACCCTACCCCTACAGCCTGGGCATTACAAAATTTTTGCCTTGGTATGTTTACCTGCACCACTATGTCTTTAGGATCCTTTGACCCCCACCTTGGTGTACAGAGCAGGGACACCTGCAGAATGATGTTTTGTCCTGGGTGGAACTGCTCAGGTATCATTACTAAGAGACAACCTGTTCCTGCAGAGATGTGGGTATAACATGCTCTTATGAGTAAGAAATCAGTTATTGTAACAAGCTCATTAGCATCCAAGAATTTCTCTTCATTTGCAATAGCACCAGAGATGCACCTCTTTTAGATGATTGCATATATACTTTAGCCTGGTGGGAATACCACAATTTAGATCTCACAGCCTTTTTTTTTTTTTTTTAATCAGATCAAAAATCCTTTCTCCAGAGTCTTGTGGCTTGAATGGAGTTTT
Organism: Caiman crocodilus; assembly: GCA_030014935.1. Lineage (NCBI taxonomy): Eukaryota > Metazoa > Chordata > Crocodylia > Alligatoridae > Caiman > Caiman crocodilus. Next base: position 4,736,780 of record JAGPOW010003447.1, read on the forward strand.
ATAGCTGCAAATTTTTAGAAATGAAATGTGGAAACAAAATACAGACAATTTATTGATATTAAGGAGCATTGTATGACGCTTGCTTTCCTGCTGTTTGTCTTGTGCCTTTCTCTCTGGGTCTCTACCCCACACTTCAGGTCTCTGTGGAGTTAGAAGTTTGCATAATGTATGTGAAAATAACTAAATCAAAATGAGGTAATGAAAAAAATGAGCGAGCCTGTGGGAGAGCTCTTGAGGAAGAGAAAGGTTAAAAGGGTTGGAAAATTACTAGTCCCCCCACTCTGTTCCCAAGAGAAGGGAACAGTGTAATATCAAACACCCTGTCATGAGATAGCAAGCACTTATTTACAGTGTTAGCCAGGTAAAATAATATAAGTGATCAAATAACAGAATCTCAATGCAGCTTCCTGACTGCCAGCCAGCACAGCAAGCTGGAGACTTGGGTTGTTTTTCAAAGCTTCCAGTGTGGGCACCAATCTAAGTGTGGGATCTTTCATGTCTTCTACTGAAATTCCCACAAGAGAAAGACAGCAAATCTACCACTATGCTCTTTGCAGGAATGCTAGATGAAAAAAACCAAGTTTCAAGAGGCAACTTAAACCATGAGCTACACAGAAGCTGAGGCTTTACATGGCAGGAGTTGAAAAACAGCTTTTAGGATGCACATGGAGACCTAGGCCACTTTGCCCATGTGGTGATGTTACATCTGGTCCATGAGGGCTGATCTAGCATAGCACAGCACAGGGGACTGGAGGCATTTAGCTGCACCATGCCTCCCATCCCTACTGCAGTACCTACTCCCTTTCCTCCCCACTCTCTTGCACCTGTGCTTAACCTTGCTGCAGAATTTGCTTCTCTCCATTGCGATTTGGGATGGAGCATGGCAATCTCTTTGCAGAACCCCTAATAACCTATTGTGCAACCCTAGGATCCTGCAGGACACAGTCTGAAAAGCACTGACTTAGAGTTGATGGACTTACCCTGGTATAAGGAATGTGTGTTCACATTACTTTTACTATAGAGGAAATCAATTTACTCCATTTTAAATATATGGTGCATCTGCATTCAATGTCTCTGCCATCTTCTGCCCCTCCCTGTGCCCTCTAGAGAGCCTGTACCTTGAATGTGCCAGGACAGAAGAGCCCTTAAGTGAGGGGGAAGCAAAGTGACTGCAATTATGCACAATATCTTCTCATTGTTGAAAGGTTGCCTGCCCCTTCACTTTCTGTGGCTTTGGAGCAGGCTGTGGTCCTAGACCTCATCTATTAGAGACAATGCTGATGAAGAGTGCCAGCAGGTCCTAGTTACCCAGGCTGTTGGCTGTTGGTTCCTATAGAAGGCTTCACTACTCACCTCTATGTTGTTATAACCCTTAGACTCTAGGGGAGAAGCACTTCCAGCTTGAGTCTCATGGAGATCTGTAGAGACAACCACGTGCTGGCAGATCATACAGCTGCTTGCTGCCTGCTGACATGCATATTCCTGCTCTGCAATGATCTCATGTCTCTGCCTGACTCTGCTGTGTTTGTGAGAACGCCAGGTGACATTTGCATGTAGCTAGTCAAGTTCAAACAGCCCATTAGAAAACAAAAGTCTCAGGTCTACAACTATTTGTTATGGCCCTGAGCTCATACACAGCCCTTGCTCTGACATTGCCTAGGAGAAGGACTTGTCTTGCCACCCCCTCACACACAAACCCCTACTGCTTCCTTTTTGGCAATCCGACCATCCCACCTATGCTTATCTGACAGCACCCAACCAGATTGCTCTATACGAGGTTAGCTGGGACAGCTAGAAAGTTCGCTATCACTTTCAGAGTCGGTTGCAGGGGTGGGCAATTACTTGGGCTGGAGGGCCATTTAGGGAATTTTGGTGAGCTGTTGCAGGCTGTGGGGGTTGCTGACACAACAAGAGGAACAGTGTGGAGAAGGGGGTGCTGACCTGGCTCAGGCAAGTGCGTGTGCGGCAGGTGCTAACCCAGTACAGCGATGGTGGGGGAGATGGATCCTATTCAGCCCAGGCCCATCTAGCTTGCACCCACCACCAAGGATGCCAGGCAGAGTGGGCAGGTGGGGTCCACTGAAGGACCCACCATGGGCCTGATAAAATCCTTTGGTGGGCCAAAACTGGCTCATTGGCTGTATTTTGCAAACTCCTGGTTTATAGGGACTGGGAAGGGTGGGAGAAGTGTGAAAACTCTTGTTTGCTAAATAATCTGGTTGAGGTACTGTTATATATTTATTTATTTTTACTGATTATTCCCTTTTGTCACCCTCATTCCCTTCCTCTTGGTATTCTATCCCTAGGCTCTTGTGCATGCATCCTGATTGACTCATAAGACAGGCTGTATATGTGAAGTATCCCAGAAGGTGGGATACTACCTACTGTGGACATCTCTTCATGAAAGCTGGAGGCACCATAACTAACCAAATTAGATTCTGTTGCCAGTGGGCAGATGAGTGCAGGAGCATGGTCAGTGTGGACCCAACTTTAGGACCTTGGTCCCTCATACACAAAGCAAGCGCTACCTCATGGAATAGGGGCTGCATGTAGGCAAGTATCTGACATACAGGTATGTTACTCAGCATAATCTAATGTAATCTTGAGTAGTACCAACAATTGCTATTGTCACTTTGAGTGACAAACTCCTGTCAGTTATGCAGAGTAAACAATTTCTTAATTACAGTTTTATTTATATAGGTAAGTGTGAGACTATGGATCTATCTATCTATCTATCTATCTATCTATAGTGGTGTTTCATTTTAATCATGGAAAAATATGGATTTGGGGTTACTTTTTTAACCAAAAACTGGGGATTTTTTTAAATCAGAGAAAGCCAGGGTCCCTGATGATGAGCAATCAGGAGAGGGGAAAGGGGCAGAGATGAAGGAAGAGAGGACGAAGCTAACATAAATAGCATTTTATGGCTGCTGGCGCTATTTGGAGGAATCTGATTTTTTTCTAATTCTTAGGAATTCTTTGCAGTTTCTCAGTTGAAGTCATTAATGATGGCTGCAAAGTCTCTTCCTCTTTGTTCATTTGGTATAGTAATCACTGGTGAAAGAGACAGAAAGGGAGAAAATGGGAAACAAGTGAAGGTGCTTAGTTAGATGAATTGGCCACAGTGAGTGAATGAATTAACAGCAATATTAATGAGTGGGTTAAGGATATGGCACCAGCATTATACTCCAGGATGGATAGTCTGGGCCCTGGCACAGCAGCTGGTAATGTCAGGCTGTTGGAGATCTTAGAAAAAGTTGCCCTGGGACTGGAAGTGGTGAAGTTGAGCTGAGAAGTTCTGAGTCAGTGGTTCTCAGCCTCTTTAGATTCAGGACACCCCTCCATAACTTCTTTTAATTTGGTATCACCCTGATTGAGAACCACTGCTCTGCTGCCTCAGCCTACCTCAGCGGTTCTTATGGCAGTACTGATGCTGTGGCCACCACAGCCAGTTGGAACTGCCCCACATGCCTTGTGCATGGCCAGATAAGACAAAAGCAGGCATCCAAAAGCAGGCTTCCCAGTCAGACTCTCTGAGTTCCTCATGGAAATAGAGGTGCTGTGAACGGTTCCACTTGCCCCACACACCTGTTTCTTGGAGGATTGTGGGGATCAGACTAGGAAGGTCTGCAGCAGGACCAGGCATTCTTGCCTGCTTTAGGCTTGCCAGATAACCTTAATGCAGGTAGCATGTGCTCAGTTTCTGTTTGGAATTCATCTCTTTCCATGGCAGAGCTGCACTGCATGCTGCCATCTCCCATGCTCTCCAATGAGGTGCTCTACTTCATCTTGGAAAGAAAGTTTCCATTGTCCATGGGAACTTAGCCTGGAGCTGGATCATCTGGACTGGTTTTGAATTCCAGCGTCACTTTTTGCCTGGTATGAAATGTACTGCCCTGAGCCATAATATTAAAACATGAATTTGGCCAGAAAAGTGCTGGTAAGGATGGTAAATCCTCTCTGCTTCCTATGCATCTGTGTGCTTTGTTAATGCATGTCACAAAGCTGACACAGCTGTAGAGCAGCAAGCTGGACTCTTGTCTTCCTCAGCCAAGGCTGCCTGAGGCAGAGATAGCTTTCCTCGACTGTCATGCTCCTGGGTAAGTATGCAAGGTTCGATCAGTTATGGAAAAAAATACAATTCTTGACTTGTAAACCAAACAAAATTGATCAAGAATGATAGAGATAGAATAATTCAAAATCCCATGCCAGGTCAGGTGCCAAAGAGCTCAGAAGAAACAGCAGGCACTACAAGTTTTTCAAGTACAAGTTAGTGTCACATCCGCAAAATTACTTTTTGGGTTAGAACCATCTTCCCAAGACTTAAGTTACCAAAGGAAGGTAAGGTAAGGAACTGTTGTCCTGCATCTGTCTGGAATCCTTGTCCCATTTGCCATTTTCAGTATAAAATGGAGTAATCTGAGAAGGTGGGTCCTTACATATTCACTTCAAAATTCATAACAAGATACACTCTGTTTCCTGGCCCTCCAATTACAGATGTCCTTTTTGTTTTGAGAGATCTGAAATGCACTTCCAAGGTTGATTAGCACCTGCACTCTAGCAGCTTCCATTTCTTTCAAAGTTAGTAGTACAACATTTTCTAATGCACTCTGCAAGTGAAGTTGGAATCATTTAGAGCAGCAACTCAAAATCATCAATCAACTTGCAAATCTATATTAGCTAATAGTTGTGATAGAGATAGTTTTACAAGCATCAGCTCTTGCAGTCCCAGGGCTATTGATGTATTGTGCAATTCCTACAGTAACTGCTTCTGGCTTTGTGTCCTTCCAGATCTTTTGATTGTGTCTAGATGAAGTAGTCCCTTGTATTGTACACAAAGGGTTGATTCTTGACGACACATTCAAAGGGGTTGAATGAGCACAAAATGGAGTAGTTCTGTGTGTCACACTGTATAAAAATCCCTTAGGGTGCAGTAGGAGGGCTAACCAACCACTGAATGAGAGGGAGGCAGTAAGCAGGGACAGAGACCTGTGGGATAATAGAGATTTACAACATATAACTGACCTACATAAGGCAGAGAGCTGCCAAACAATAACCACAGGTATTTTTTAATATAGCTGTTAAGGAGCATAATTTATTTACAAATTGCCTGTCAAGAATGATGGGGGTGAGGGGGCAGGTGGGAATGGAGCCCCACATCCGGCCCTGCACACACCACCCCCTGCTGCTCTGGGTCTGGATCCACTCAACCACCCCACTCCCGCCTGTCACTCCAGGTCCGGCCCCACTCAACCACTCCCCCCCACCACTCCAGATCCAGCCCCACTCCACCCCCTGCCACTCCAGGTCTGGCCCTCCTCCACCCCTGCATGCCTGCTCCAGGACCAGCTCCACTCCACCCCCCTTCCTGCCACTCCAGGTCCAGCCCAGCTCCACCCTCTGCTGGCTGCTCCAAGTCTGGTGGCTCCACTCTACCCCCTTCCCGCCTCTGTGAGTCCAGCCCCACTCTACCCCTCCCTCCACTCCCATCTCTGTGTCTGGCCTTGCTCTAACCCCCATCCCTACTGCTCCAGGTCTGGCCCTGCTCCACACCCCCACTCCACATCCACCGGGCCCATGTCCACCTCCCTCCCTCCCTGCCTGCCACCTCCTCCTCCCTTCGGGCTGTTCTGGGTGTGCGGCAGGGCCAGATGGTGGGAAAGCGTCACCACTGTTTTCCCCCCTCCTCCCTTTGCTCTCAGGCAGGGAGGCTGGGGAAGCCTTGCTGCTCAGGTGGATGGGGCAGGTTTGCTGCCACCACAAACTTCTCCAGCAACTTAGACATGCCTAGCCCAGGCCATGCAGCCAATGGCTGCCTGCCTGCTTGGTGGCACATGCACAGTTGCCCAAAAGTGCTACAGACAGACACACATACAGACACACAGACCAAGACTTTCATTATATTAGAACACTACAGAAGTGCTTGGAGATCAGGGTTGACTTTTGTCACAGTAAGAAAGAGGCCTTGTTCCCAAGGGCAGTTTAATTGTCTACAGTTTAATTGGCGATAAGGCAAAAAAATGAGCATGACAAGTCAATTAAGAAATGGAGCTATGCCTACAAGACCAGCCAGTTACATAGGAAAGCCATTCCAAAGCTTGAGGTTGGGAAGAAGCACTGGTCTTCAACAGAAACACAGCCCAGCCAGCTGTGTCCATGCTACAGCAGGGGCATCAAACCCATTTGGCTCTACAGTCTGGCTGAGTTGCTCAGGGGTGGTCTGTGGGCTGCATCCAAATCATGGGGACATGTCATCTAGCCTCTGGGGCTGCTCACAGGGCAGAAAATTTGGCAGTGGCAGCATTCATTGCTGGGAATCCCAGAGTTACAGCAGCCACTGCTCTCACCACTACATTTCTAGCCTTGGAGGCAGCCCCATAGGACAGATGACATAGCTCTGTGATCTGGATCTCCTCCATGGGGTTTCCCATAGGGCCAGAAATTTGGTGGTGGGGCAAGCAGTAGCAAAGTTAATTGCCAAAACTCTGGGAGTCTCCATCATTAGCACTGGCACTGTTCATCCCAGGACCAAATTTCCACCCCTACAAGGAGCCTCTGCTAAACCAGATGACACAAGTCTGTGGGCTAGATCCATTATAGTATAGACTGTATTTTGATACCCTTGCGTGACAGTAATGTCCAGAAGCTCCATTTGAGATCACAGCTACAGGCTGTGAAGGCATAGAGTACAAACCAGTTCCAAGAGACCACAGTCTAAATCAGGGGTGGGCAAAATGATGGATCTGGCCAGTGGCTGGACTCCATTTCCCAACAGCTCCCCCACCAAACTTACATGACTTTCCATGGAGACCGGCCACAGGCAAGGTGCACAGCTGGGTGGGGAGCTGCTCTGGGACTGGGATCTTGGAGCAGTGATAGCATAGGGCTGCACCAGAGCCATGATCCTGTATGCCTCTACCCACCAAACCTGTGTTTGTTGCAGGGGCATACAGGCTGAGCATTGTGGCTCTGCCTCAGGCCCTGCTTCCCCCCTGCCCCCGCCCCCGTAAGATCCCAGGGTCTTCCTGGCCCCGCCTGGCCATCTGACTCTTGGCTGTGGCCCCATCCCAGCCACCCAGCTGCATGCCCTGCCTGTACATGTCCTGCCCTAGCAGTGGGTACAGGGCAGATGGGCCAGAGTACCTGGGCAGTAGGATCAGGTCCAGTAGTGGCAGTCAGAAGAAGCTGCCACTGCAGGGGCTGATGGGACATGGAGTCTGCCATGGGCCTAATCCAGTCTGTGGGCTGTTTGCCCACCCCGGTCTAAATACACAAATGACTATACTCCTTTCATAAATAGGAAGCTATGGCAGTAACAGGGTAGGAGGCTGATTATTCAAGATGCCAAGTACCCCCAATTCAGCATGGACCCAGTGTCAAATACAGGTGCACATCCCTCTTGGAGACTTGTCCAAGGTCACAGAGAACAAACAGAATAAAGCCGGGATGCATGAGTGCCAGTCCACTGACTTGGGATTTGCCTGCACATGGAAATTAGCATAAAGCAAGCTAGGGTGTGGATTTACAGGGTGCTACCTGCTCCCCATGACCATGCCCTGTGGAAACTTAAGCAGGTTAAGAGGGAGGTAAAACTCAATCTACCTAGTAAGTGAAGCAAGTGCTAAGCGTGTCCACACAGGGCAGGAGGATAGAGTAGTTAGCACTGTGTAAATTCATACCCTAGCTTGCTTTGCAGTTAGTTTTTTGGGTAGACAAGCCCTTATCCACAAACCCTTCTCTCCTGTCCATTGCTGATTGGCTGTGAAATGGAAATTGTGCCAGCCTGGGTATTAACTGATTTGGCCTCAGAGCCAAACAGCTTGCAAATTAGTTTTTTGATGTTTCCTGAGGTTACTTGTCCTTTCAAATTTCATGACTCAGAGTTTGCACTGTAATTTGATGGAAAAGAGGCATGAGTACACCAACAGTTTGCTGCATTGTACTGTATGGGAGGGTGGGACTTTACCTTCTGCTACTCTCTGGTTACTGCTCACATGCATACTCTTACCCTGCAGTAAATGAAAATGAACATGCAGTAGCTTAGCCCTTCGTCATCGAGCCCTCTTTCCTTTCCCCCACAGTATCTTGTTTCTGTGCCCATGCTCTGAGCTAGTCTTATGACTTTTCATAGTTTTTTTTTCAAAAGTGTAAGCAATCAAAGATACACTTAACCGCATGTTACTGAGGTAATTTAGTCCAATTGTACTAAACCAATAATGATGGAGTAATGCAATAATCACATTAGGGTCACAATTAATATTAAATTAATAAATCAATAGGTGCAAATTATCCAAACATTACATTAATACAGCACATAATCAAGTCAAATTATAAGGTTGATGCCAGGAGGAATAACTTTGCATTAATCTTGTGCTGAGTGAGTTCAAGGAGAAGTCAGCTACTTTTCAATTAAAGGCCTGAGCAGTGTTCTGGTACTTTAAACAGTGCAATGTGCTAGCCTAGCCAGCAAAGGAGCTAGGTTGCTATAAGACATAAAGGTCTGTTGCGTACTTAGGGTTGTTGGTTGTAGCCATGTTGGTCTAAGGACATAGGCAAGCAAAGTTCTTTGAGTAGATGTGATATCTTTTATTAGACCAACTAAATAGTTGGAAAAACAATTTTTGCAAGCTTTCAGGCACAAATACCCTTCTTTGGGCATAAGAAGAGTCTGCTGGTGTTTTGTGTGCTCTCCTGTGTAGAACAGAAGCCAATATGCAAAATGCAAGTCTGTGAATATGCAAATGTGTGGCAGTGAGGATCAGAGGTAATGGGAGACAATAGGTGTGAGACAGGGAGGGGTGGAGGGAGAGGAATGTTGACCTGGTGCTAGAATATAGCTAGTAAAATGCAGACAGGTTACCTGGAGTTATCAGATGTCAGGCAGGTTATAATGTGTCATAAATTCAATGTCTATATTTAGACCATGATTTTTTTGTATCCAGTAGATTTATGAAGTGAAGTTCATAGGTTCATCTGTGAAAGGTGTTTTGTAAATCCTCACTGAGGATTAGAACTGGAAGACTGGAGAAAGAGTGGTTGTCTTGTGAGAAGTGTGTATCCACAGGTAATTGGCTATTTTTGTCTTTGATAGATTTTTGGTGTATGTTCATTCTGGTATGCAGCTGTTATTTAGTTTCTCCTACATATTTTCTTTCATGGCATTTAGTACAGTGGATAAGCTGAATTGCATTTCTGGAGGTGCAGGTGTAAGATCTGGGAATGGTGATGGTGATGGTTTCATTGTGAGGTGTAGTTATTGTTAGAGTGGTGGAGATGTGTTGTCAGGTTTTACATTTTTTGTCCTGGTGCGACGGCGGTGTGCCGCCATTAGGGGCCCAGGGAAAACTAGAAGAGGGTCCCAGGGGACCAACAGACCTAAGGGAGGAGGAAAGAAAAACACACTTACCAGCAGGAGAGGCGATGAGACAGGAAACAGGAACGCGGCAGCGGGAGCAGCAGCTGCCGCCATTGCCACCGTGCAAGCCACTCCTGCGCTGCGCCTTTAAACGGCTGTTCCTGGCAAGGGGAACAGCAGAGCCAATCGCGGCAGCCGGCGCAGCTGCCGCGGGAGAATTTAAAAACCCCGGCAAGCCTTGCGGCCAGGGAGAGAGGGAGAGAGGAGGAGCAGGCAGGCAGCAAGAGGGGATTGCTGCAGCTCCTTAGGAGACTGTCTCACAGATAGACAGTACTCCCTCAGTGCAGAGGCTGAGTCAGGCAAATGAAGCACAGGGTGTTCCTGAGGGGCTTGCTCTCAGGCATCATCCAGAACGAGGCCCAGCCCCAGGATGTCCCTCCGGGGCAGAAGAATATTTCTTCTAAGGGGCAAGAAGGGAGAAAGTCCCACAATAGTAAAAATTACGGCCGTGTCTGAGGGGGCATGGACCGGGGCACCAGCTTCAACCCAAAATCAAGGATCAACAAGCGCCTATTGACCAATGGACCAGGATTCTTCAGCAGTGAACCAGCAAGTGACCGGTTGGTGAGTGGACGGGGTGTAGGGGTGGTGGAGCCCTGTGGAACATCGGACCTCACGATCGTGAGTACCCCTTGGCGGGAGACCCCTCTAGTGATTAAGATCTCCACTGAACTCCTCCTTTAAATAACAAGTTCCATCAAAGTCATGGCAGGTGAGACAAGGGAGAGGGGTGACCCACGAGGGGGTGTCATTGAGCGCGACCCATCAACGTCACACCTGGCATGGTCTAGATCCATTTGGTGTGCTTTGGGCCATAGAAAGTTTGCTTCTGGTGATTAGGTTAATCAGGTTTGGTGCTTGTTTAAAGGATTAGTGGTTCTGGGAAGATCTCTTTAAGAATTGGGTCTTTTTCTAGTATGGGTTGCAACTGTTAGAGGATTTTCTGTATAGGTTCTAGGGAAGGATGGTATATCATATACTTAGCCCCTTGCCAAAAGAAATCACCCAAGGCAGAGTATGAAATCACTTTGCTTGTTTTAAGGAACTGCAGAATCTATTACTTCTTCCTTAAATCTCATGGTACTTTCCTGACTCTGGTGAAATTTTTTATTCTACTCCCTCTTTCACAGAAGCAAAGAATCTTATTGTAGGCTTAACCCAGAGGGAAGAGCTAGATCATATGTAGTGGCAGCTTTTGCTGCTATAAAAGTCTCTTAACTCATTCAATGAAAGGTTGGCATTTTCTTCTTAGGAGGCTGTTGAAGGCACTATTCCCTACATCTTTTTCTTTATTTCTTGGGTTCTCTAACTGAGATGGTTTCTATTTTTATGGAATTAGGTGGTGGATGCTTGGTCAAATCTTGTAGCACATGTGGTTGTCAGGCTGCAGATAGGTTGGGATGACCTTGTTGATTACTCAAATCTTTCACTTTTCCATCTCTTGGATGGTCTGTCCAAAAGACAGAAGGATGTGTAGTTTTAGGTGTTACTGATGGCACAAATGAGAGCTAAATAAATGCTATTCTTCTGTCTGGTCTTTGCTTTTATAGGGATTGTGTCTCAAGGACCCCCTCATGACTTCCAGGGCCACTTAGTTGGATAGTGTACAGCATAGTCCTCATTCAGTAACAAAACAACCCTTGATTTTGCAAAACAAGCCAGGCTTGATCATATTCAGAAGCACAGAAGTCAGGATATGGAAGTCTTTGATGAGAAAACTGATCTCAACCTTCTAGCCAATGGTCATAAAACCCACAAATCAGCAAAACTCATCCTTTTAAAATCTGTCTAATGGCCTAATCAATGTCCTTTTCCATGATAGCCCTTTTTCATGGCAATTACTTTAATGTTCTTAGCATTTTTAAGACATTCTCCACCATTTACCACCAAAGTGCTGGGGAAATAATATGAGTTACTCTGGTGGCTCAACTTAAAAACCCCAAGAAGTTGTTATTAAAAAAATCTTTCATTAGAAGAAATTGTACTTCTAATTAAACAGTTAAAGCTTTTCCTAGCTTGAATCTGGGCCCATGTTCTTTACCTGACACATCCGCTTCACAAGCATTGCTTTTTTTGAATCTAGGATAATTCAACAAAACACAGCAGAGTCCAGAGACCAAACAAAGTGCATATGAAAAAAATACTGACATCAGAAAATAAATTCCTCCTCATGTCATCATTAGGGACACCAGAGCATTGTTATCACTTAGCTATAAGGTTAGAAATGTAGTTCTGAGTTATATTCACATTAAAGAAATCATCTGGTAGCAGAGGTTATTCTTACCTGAACACCTAATTCAGCTTCAGTTTAGGAAACAAAAACAATCCCATCCAGTCCTCTAAGAACTGGAACAGAATGGCCTGGATGAGAGAACAACTGATGTTCTGATCTGCAGAAGGAACCAGAACAACAGATATGTGGTGCTTTGAAGTGGAGGAGATGTTTATTTTGTGGAGAATTAGATGTCTGAGGAAAGGCCAGGTTACAGAAATTCGTGTCCTTACTGCTGTCCCTTTGTTATTGCCTCCTAGCAACAGGTACAACTTGGCCTCAGATGCCTGGCATTTAAGCTATTTAAGTTGCACACTCAACAATCTGGGTTAACAGTCATGTTTCCTCCAAAGGCATCATATAATTGAGTTCTATGTTCTAAACACCAAGGTAATGGGACTTCTTGGGAACTGTAGCTGATAAGAAGCAAAACCACCCTTAGCCAATGTGTAGGCAAGCAGGATGTTAATTTTCACAGTAATCACCTGTCTTCTTGAATCATAACAAGCACCAACAGGTTTAACTGCATGCCACTGATGAGCAATTCATTGTCTACTTTGTTTTTGATAGGAAGGTTTAGAAGTCAGGAAATTCATGAGCATGGCTGCCAGCAGTGAGTTCTGTTGTATTGTGGCATAAACCTCCTAAAACTGCATGTTTTGCTGCATAAAGAAATAGACAGCTTACTGCAAATGTGAAGTAATCATCAAAAGAAAAGTAGCATTAGTGTATGGAGCAGGTTAACACTTTTGCGTGTAACAGACATTGAAGGGTTGCTTCCGGAGCAAGTATGGGCTACAGAAGGAAGTAACCCAGTGACTACGACCAACCAAAGGAAGATACAGAAGGCAATCAGAGACAGGGACTGGCTATCGACTGTGGAACTGCTCTCTGAAGATGACTGCCGGGCCACCTGGGACTGGATCTTCCACAAAGACCTAGGAAAAGACCACAGAGACTTGAAACAGTGAATAGCTCACTGCACACTCCCAGTGAGAGCATGGAGACATAAAGGAGGACAAGGGACTTGACCCAGCTCCCCAGATAAACCTGCCAAGAGGAAAGAGAGACCATTGACCACCTCCTGTGGCTCTGCCCCTGTGCCAAGGGAGTGTGGAAAAAGGTAAGCCAGCTCCCTGAAGAGGTGACAGGAGTCAGGCTGATGACAAGGGAGGCAGCACTGTACAGTCACCTTACTAAACATCAGGGGTCCCCAACAAGCTGCTTCAAGAGCATCCTATGGCAATGTAGGAACCTACTGTTGTACAGACACATGGAACCTGAGGAAACAGACTGTGTCAAAATGTTTCTGAGCAAACTCCAATCGTACTACCAGAAATCAGTGGGAGAGGGTGGAGAAGATGCAGCCAACTCCATTTGGAAAAGAGACATTTGGCACAGGCTGTTTGAAGGACCCATGGAAGGGGAGTGGACAGGGAGAACAAAGAGGACAGCGATGCAACTGGACTGGGAAACAGCGAGGAAGATAGCAGTAGGATCAGCAGCAGCAGAAGCAGTGGTGACAGTGACAGCAACAGTAACAAGGACAGTGAATGAACTGAGCAAGTAAACCCCAAATTGGGGCTAGGATTAAGAAATTATGATAGGGTAAGGGAAAGGGCAGCAGGTGGGTGTGCGGGGGTGCAGGAGAGCAGGTGCATTTATCGTAATGGGTGCGCAGTTTCTTAATGTGCTTTAAGGTGTGTGATGGAAAGTTTATACTAAATGCTATATATATATGCTAAATGCTATATACCTACATATATAACTATA